>CM022394.1:110606819-111806819 GCA_011833715.1 Carcinoscorpius rotundicauda | reverse complement strand
CGTGCGTGGTGACCCATGAAGGGGAGAAGAGGATCCTGGTGGTTGAGGGGTCCAACCATAACACACCACTCTGGCCTTAAATTCCTGTAGACGAGCAGCCTTTGTGTGGCCCCCCTTGGGTCAATCAGCTGGTCCACTTGGGCTAGAGTCAACCAAGTACCAGTGTTGGAAGTTCTCAACGGGTGTTGTGGACATTGTATCTGATGCCTGGTGTTCAGGTATAGAGCTCACGAAACCCTGGAATTGCTGCAGTGTTCTTGATTGACATTGTATTGCATCTCCTTGTAGGGCTTCATGATGAGTGAGTACCGAAATTTTCTTTTTTTTCTATGGATTATCCCAATAAAAATGTAAATAAAATAGTGAAAAAACAGTCAATAGGTGACCACGTCTTGAAAACATTGATCAGCAATCTCCAACATCTGTACCACCAGTTGTACCTTATTTTCTCATCCTACATTCTCTTTCAGAGAATCTTTTAGGACATATGTCCCCCTTTTTTATTCAGAAGGGACTGGATGGATTTGCTAGTTCTCCAAAGTTAGAAAAGAAGCTTTGATCTAGTGACATATTGGTTGAAACATCCACATCCCAACATAGTAAACTTCTCTTGAATTCAAAGGCAATTGGGGATGAACCTGTTGAGGTTACCCCTCATGCTACCTTGAATTGATAACGAGGAGTTATTGTTGAGAGGGATTTGAAGAACATCCCTGAGTCAGAGATTCTTGCTGGTCTGTCCACTCAAGGAGTTTCTGCAGTGAGGAGCATCTCCACTCACAAAGACGGAGTTACACTGCCAAAAAATATCCTTGTTTTGACATTTACATCACCACCTGCACCTGCCACTGTCAAGGCAGGTCATTTAATTTGCAGAGTACAGCCATACATTCCAAACCCTCTTTAATGTTTCCAATGTCAGAGGTTCAGCCACTCAAAGATATCTTGTCGTGTTTCCCTGACATATGCTCGTTGTGGTGGCAAGGACCACGATGCCTATGAGTGTCACACAGACCTACATTGTGTCAACTGCAATGGTTTTTACCCTTCCCCCTTTTGTTTTTGCCTTAATTGGTTGGAGGAAAAAGAGGTACAGCTTTTGAAAACACCTCATAACATTAATTATTCTTAGGCTCGGAAATTGCTGTCCACCACTTCATCTTGGACATATGCTGCTGCACTTCGTTCCACAACTACAGTGGGAGTACAGACAGATCTCTCTGTGCCTCAAAGAGAATCGTTCTCAAATCAAATGAAAAGCCTTTTGACCTCCATGGTTAAAAAAGTTGATGAATCAACTTCTACACCCATCTCTGTTCCTCCCATACATTCCAACAAACCCCAAGAACCACATCATTTGGTTCCAAATGCAGGCATTTCTTCAGATACATCTTTTTCTCTCACCCCAAGATGCAAAACAATCATTCGTTCACGTCCTCAGTCACTGGAATCCCCTTCCAAAAACAAAGACCTGCTCAATCGACCCAGGGCGGGATCTGTGGAGGTTGATAGACCTCCCCAAAATAAGGAAAAAGGTGGTCATAAACAGAAGGGTCTCCAGCCACTTTGCCTATGTGTCATTAAAAATGGCCACCTTGATACAATGGAACTGTCGAGGTTTATGCTCCAATCTGGATGACATCAAAACACTGATTGCTTCCTACCATCCTGTATGTTTTTCTTTACTAGAAACATTTCTGAAACCTGCTGATGCATTCACCTTTCGGTAGTTTTCTCTGTACAGAAATGACAGGCTGTGTGATGGACGAGTACATTGAGGGGTGGCATTGTTGGTGCCATTTTTTGCTCATACCATAACTGTTTGTTCTCTCTACCTGTCACTTCAAGAGACATGTGATTAATCAGACCTTGATGCTCTCGTTGAACAGTTGCTGTCTCTATTTTTGTCATGGAAGATTTTAATGGACGTAATACCCTCTGGGAAAGTGCTGATATTGATAGGAGGAGTTTCTCTGTGGAGTGTATGCTCTCTGATCACAATTTTTTCACAATTTTTCCCTGTTCAGTACTGATTCTCATACTTATTTTCATGCACTTAGTCAGTCCTTTACTGCTGTTGATTTCTCGGTTTGCTCCCCTTCATTATTCTCCCATTATTCATGGAGGGTTGACAATGATTCACTAGGCAGTGATCATTTTCCTATACTTTTGAGAGAGACTGGCTATGGTCAGTGCCATCCTACCTGTGTGCCCCGGTGCAAGCTGGATAAGGCAGACTGTTCCACTTTCACTGCTCTTGCAGAACTTGATCCTGCCATTGTGGGTTATCCATTAATTGATGACTGTGTGGCAGCAGTAACTGACTGTATTATACAAGCAGCTACTCAGTGTATTCATAAAACCTTGACACATTTCCCACCATATCCTCCTCCGTGGTGGAATCCTGCCTGCCACATGGCATGGTAGGCAAAAAATGGGCCTGGGGTACTTTCCATAGATATCCCACACTCTCAAACCTCATCGCTTTCCAGCAGGCTCGTGCGAGTGTTAGGTGGATAAGACATCACAGCCAGAAGGAATATTGGATTAAGTTCACAACTAGCATATCTTCTATTACCAGTTCCAAGTTCGTATGGGACAGGGTTCGAAAGGTCAGTGGGCACTACAATTCTGTCCCTCTTTTGATCTTACACTCTGATGGTGAAGAGGTAGCTGATGTCCGGAGCATCGCCGATACTCTAGGTAAAAGCTTTTGCCAGGGATCTAGCACTTCTTGTTCCTCCACCTTCTAGGCCATCAAGACTCAGTTGGAGTGTTCACCTCTTTCCTTTTGAACTAACTGTCTCTTTGACTAGAATCTTCCCTTTAAGCTGGTGAAACTGAAAATGGCTCTTCATTGGTCTGGCAGTACATCTGTTGGACTAGATGATGTGCACTATGACATGCTGTGCCATCTATCTCCTTCTTCTCTTGATATTCTTCTAGTTGTTTTTAACTGGATCTCTGCAGGAGAATGTGTTTCCTAATGCCTGGCACCAGGCTATAATATTATCTTTCTGTAATTCTGGGAAAGATCCCAATATTCCTTCAGATTATTTTCCAAATATTTAACAGCTATCTTTGTGAGACTTTAGAGAGGATGGTTAATGCTCATCTTGTTTGGTTCCTTGAATCAAACAACCTCCTTTTGCCCACCCAGTATGGGTTCCGATGACAACATGGACAACATCAGTATTCTTTGATATTGAGTAGGCTTATAACACAACATGGAGGTATGACATTTTGAAAGATCTCCATATATATGGGTTACATGCCCATTTACCCATGTTTATTAAACATTTTTTAATGGACAGGAGATTCCAAGTTCCTGTTGGTTCGACACTTTCCAATTCATTTCTACAGGAACTTGGGGTCTCTCAGGGCTGTGTTTTGAGTGTCACACTTTTCAGTATAAAGATGATTGCCATCACTGAACAACTTTCTCTCTATTGCAAATGGGCTATATGTTGATGGCTTTGACATTTTGTGTCAGTCATTGAACATGAGATGTATTGAGTGACAACTACAAACTGCCTTTGATTGTGTACTGAAGTGGACTACGGCGAATGGCTTTAATTTCTCTCTCTCTAAAACTGTTTGCATGCACTTTTGCTGCCAATGGGGTATTCACCCTGATCCTGAACTCCGTATCAGTGAAGTTTTTCTGCCTGTGGTCCCTGAGACCAAGTTCTTGGGTATTATCTTTGACCATAGGCTGACTTTTATACCACACTTAAAGCAGCTATGGGTCAAATGCACAAGAGCACTGAACATCTTTCATGTCCTTTCTACTGCCAATTGTGGAGCGGATATATGTTATATGTTAAAGATATATCATGCTCTTATTCATTCAAAACTCGACTATGAATCACTGGTCTATGACTGTGCCAGACCCTCGACCTTAAAGATGCTGGACCCCATTCATCGTCGAGGACTTTGACTCTGCATTGGGGCTTTCCGCACATACCCAGTTCAGAGCTTATATGTGGAATCTCACGAACCTTCTCTGCACCTTTGCCGTTTGCAACTGTCTTTACTGTATTCTTTGAAACTTCACTCCTTTTCAAAGCATCTCACTTGGGGATGTGTTTTCCTTCCTCAGTGGGCCTTATTTTTTCAGAACAGACGATCTGCTTTTGCTCTGTTTGGCCTTCGCGTCCAGGCACAATTGGATGAATTGGTCTGTCTTTGGATAACATTGCAGAATCCACTGGTCAGCCCATCCCATCATGGCTTATTACTGTTTTGAAATGTGACCTTTCTATAAGTCATCTGAGAAAAGCACATACTCCTGATTGGAAGTACCATCTTTTATTTACTGAACATTTTTTGAACAATCTTTTCATTCCAATTAATACAGATGGTTCCAAATCAGGTGACTCTGTGGGCTCTGCAATGGTTTGTTGCAGTTTGGTGGTTGTGCACAGAATCCCCACTACAGCTTCTGTGTTTTCTGCTGAACTTTATGCCATTCCTCTTGCCATGGATCATATTGAAGCTAAGCAGTACTCCAACTGCACTATTTATACTGACTCTCTCAGTTCTCTACTGGCCTTGGAATCGCTTCATGTTGGTTCACACCGTGTTTTCCCTGAAATTCAAAACCGACTGGCCCATTTCTTATTAATATCTACTTCTATCCAGTTTTTCTGGATACCAGGCCACGTTGGTATTCGTGGGAATGTGCTTGCAGACATGGCAGCTAAATCTACCTGTTCTGGTACTTTCACCACCCTGCCTATTCCTTACATGGACTATGGTCCTGTATTCAAGGCTCAGCTCTGTGCTAGCTGGCAGTTCACTTGGAGTGAGTGACATGAAAACAAGCTTTCCCAAATAAAATGCCATATTGGACTTTGGCCATCTAGCTTCCATAAGGATCAGAAGGAGGAAATTGTTCTGACTAGACTATGCATTGGTCAGTTTTTCTCATCGTTTTCTTTTATCTTGAACTGATGCACCAATGTGTATTTTGTGTGACACTCAGATCACTATAAGCTATATTTTACTTTTTTGCCATCGTTACGACTCTCAATGATGGCAGTATTCTAAACATGTTCTGTCCCAAGTTTGTCCATGACATAAGACAGTGTTATTGGTGGCAGTAACACTGTCCACCTTTAAAGTTTTTAGTTTTTTAATGGTCATTAATATTTGTAATGTTGTTTAAGTGTTTTATATTTCTTCATTAATTTTTTTATTGTGGTTCCGTTTTAAGAGTCACAATCTCTCTAGTTCAATTTGAAATTAGAAAATGGCTGTAACATTAAATAACTCAACACCAAGACTGGAAAGGCCAACTTCAGATGACTAACGCTGCTGTTTCAACTACCCATTAGTCGTCCTGGGGAGATATTATTACAATTTTGTTGCATGTCTTTTAACACTTTTATTACTTTTCCCTTTGATAATGGCTGTAATGACACAGAACCTGGAGCCAGGACTGAAAGGCCAACTTCAGGTGAGTGACAGTGGTTCTTGTACTTACCTGTTAGTCTTGTTGGCAGGCTATGATAATTGCCATATGCTACTGAAAGTCTTTTACAACTTCTTTTACTCTGGTATCTCTCTTAACATTGTAGACTAGATGTCAACATTGCTTTTATGCTATTTATGTTTTTAAATGATGTTTTGTTTTACCTTAATTTCTTTTCATGAAATTTACTGCATTTACTTTTACCTTTTTATTGGATATTTGGTGCACATAGCCTAGCTGCTTTGTGCTATAAAACACTAAATTAACCAATCAATAATTACATCATCATTTACATTTCAAAATGTGACATAATTTAAATAATAAAAGTGGCTTTTACAGTATGTTATTGTTGGGCAACTGTTAGCATGACTGGAATGCTCAACAATTACTTTTCACAGGCAGTATAAATAGCTCAGAGTTTTGGTTCTGAGGAAAACCAAGATTGCAGTATAATGTTTTTAAAGTCCATGAAGTGATTGAAATTGATAAATTTACTTGAACTTTCCCATCACTGGGGATTGATATTTTTGCTTCTTACATCTATGTCGTTCTTGTGATAGCGAGTTCATTACAGGGAATTTTATTTTTCACAAACTTTATTCTTAATAACATTAATCTTAAATATTCTTTTAATTGAGCAATTTGATTAGAAGTAACACTGTTTAATTATTAATTTTGTGAATGTAATAATCACTATCTTTCACAATCATAGTTTAAGTGCTTGAACATAGAGGGTAGTATTTCTTCCATTTTGTAATTTAAATGTTGACCTGATATAGTTTTGTTTCTTCCACATAGCTTAAATGTTTGGCCTGAAAGGCTATTGTTTTTATCCCTTTGTAGTTTAGATCTTAGCTGAAAGAGTATTGTTGCTCCTACCTAATAATTAAGATGTTTATCTTGAGTGTTTATTGTTTCCACCCCTCATTCTTTAGGTGATTGGTAGGAGGGGGTATTGCTTTTATAATCTTTTAGGGTATATCTTGGTGCAAGAGGTTTTTGTTTGTACCATTTCCTTGTTTAAATGCATGGCCTTAAGAGAGTTTTATTTCTAATGCTTCCTAGTTTACACAGCTTTTCATTCAATGTATTCATTCACGAGAAGATTTTAAGTATATACATTTCTAGTCACTTTTTAGAATGTTATGACTAAATCATATTCATTACACTGCTTATTTTATTAATTTGAGAAATGAGATATAAATCTGAAGATTAAAAATAAAAAAAAATGTAAGTTGTTGCAATAAAAACAAAAAACATTATGTTATACTTGCAGATGATGTTATACAGGCAGTATTTTGTTGGAAAATTTTCCATATTCATTTAAAATGCACTTGGTTTTTTTATCCATTTTCACATAGGAAATAATGTGCTGATTCTTGCTTTGCTCAGTTGAAAGTATTGATTTGATTACAATATTTTCTTGAATGTTGTACACCAAAAAAACTTGCACAGAAATTACTGTTGATGAGATTCTAAAATATAAAGTTTGGAAACTTTCAGAATAGAAGTTAAGAGAATTGTCAGCTTTAATCAAACCTAGAAAGTTCATCATCATCAGGTACACATCTTAGCAACTGCCTTGCCTTTTTTCAGGTGTATATTTCATCAAACAAGGTTGAAATAAAACCATTGTATTGAATCCTGTGTTGAAGCTTAGTTTTCTTATAACTACATTGATTTCACAAGTAGTTGAACTTGTATGAATACATCTCTTTTTTTTCTATATATAGTTTGGTCCAGTTTTCTAGCAGTCATTTTTGTTTAATTTTTGTTAACTCTCAATATGGGTTTGGTTAATTTGACTGACCATGTGATCATTTTGTTGTTATTCAAAGTCTTTATAGATTTCATACAACAAATGTTTAATATAATATGTATTTCTTCACAAATTTTGGCCGTATTTCACATGCAGAAAAAATCATATTTTTAATGAAGTATTTTTAGTAAACTAAAAAAAAAAGTTTGTGAATATGTTAAGTATTTGTTTTGAATAGTCCATGTGCAAGGTGATTTTCATGCTAAGATTGAAAATACTTCATCTCAAAAATCTCAAATCTCTTGTGTTATCTCTAACCTCCTAAATACATTTCTAGTATTTGTTTTCAGTGAAACTATATCTTATCTATAATATTCTCTACCCTCATTCTATAAAAGACTGGTCAGTTTGACCAACCTTGTAAACACCAAAAAGAAAAATCTAAATTGTCTTTTTCTTTCTAGAATGACTTCATATTATAGAATGAAACCAAATTAAGATTTAAACTCACAACAGTATACATCTATTTATAATTAAATTTTAGTGTTTTATTGCTCCTTGGATCATGTGTAACTACAATTGATGCATTACAAATTGTAAATCAGTTGGGGAATGTATGGCTCATTTTATGTTGTCGAATTACATTACCCATGAGCAACTCTTAGCTGCTCTGTGTGTGTCTCATGAAGGGTTTTCATTTCACTATTATTTATTTTAATTAATCTAACCTTAACTAACCCAAGAGATCAAGTTTTATATTTAGTTACTTGTACAATAATAAACATGAAAAATAAGAATGAAGTACTTATCCATTTTTTTGCTGTGAATTTTTTGTATATTAATGGTTGTACTGCACAAAATAATTCATATTTTGTAACATAATGCAACAAAGAATATCGGTAATAAATAACATGCAAAAAACAGACAATTTCTTTTTTAACAATTTTTCTAGCTGGAGAAGCTTATGATTTTTTTTACATTATCTCATAAAATTAAAAACTTAAAATGTGTATATTTTTAAAACATGGATTATTGGGTATGATTTTATGCTATACTAATTGATATCTTGTAAACAATAAGTAGTTTAACAAATTTTGAATGTAACTACCAAAACCTCATGACATTCTCAGTAACTGATACCAAGGCAGATATATTTAATTTTTAAGAACATGTATGATGTTTATAAACATATAATTATGTGTCTGTCAGTATTATATGTAATGCAAAAAATGTTTTGAATGAAATACTTTCTGTAAATAAAATTTGGCCAAATTTCTTTTTTTTGTGTTTTTTAAGATTTACTTTTCTTAAGATTTCTCTTCAAACCTGTTTGCATCTTTTAAGAAAATAATTGAATTACAAGTCAGTGGTGCAGAGCAATTATGGTAATAATACGAATTGCAGCTTTTAGTTTTGTTGAAGTCAAATGCCTGTATAATTACTTTCAGCATTTTTCCTCAGCTTTATGGTAAAAGTTTGTAAACCTGTTTAAGAGGTATTCTGTTTCTTGGGTAGACTAAGTCTGAATTTTAGAAATGTTCATAGTTTTTAAAAGAAATGTGTATTTTATGTTACAGTTTCAGTAATTTTTATTGGTGCAGTTGTTTGTTTTTCTAGAATTTTTTGAATAGTAAATGTTATTTAGGACATGTTCTATAAAAGATAGATTCAAAAACAGTTCTGTCATATTATGAGTAATGAAGTAAATTCTAAATTGAATGATTTATGTTGATATTTTGTTATCTTAGCTGGGAAACTGCAAAACCACTTGTGATTGGAGTACATGGAGCTTATATTTCTTTTTTCAATGCAGTGAAAGAAGAGCTGCTTCAGATTATTGATTTATTTGTTGGTGAGCATAATTACATTTTTTTAAATTTAAGTATCAATAAAAGGTATATTAAGTATTTAAAGACTACTTATAAACAGTTTTCTTTTAGAGAAATCAGTATAAACAATTATTTATGTACAAGATTTTAGGAAATTAATGAAAATTCTGCACTTATAGAAACTGAAGTTGAAGGAAATCAAAGGTATATGCAGTGTTATCTGTCATATTATGCAAATATATTTGAACTTTGGTATTGACTATTTTATATATTATGAAAAAAAAAATTTTAATAAGAAAGTGTGTATATACTCATTTTTCTTGTAAATTTGATTTTTATTGAATATTTTGTAGAATCTTCTAATTTTTTCAACCTATCATAATAATATATGTCCAGTGTTGGTCAGTCATGATTTATATCTGAATTTTGTTAGTTACATGAGTCCAATCACACTTTTTCTGTGATAATACTTTTCATTACTCCTTCCCATTTTAGTTATCTGGTACTGATGTGCCAATGTGTGGTCTGTGTGGCACTCAAGTCACAATCGTACATATTTCATCATGCTGTCCTTACAACCAAGAATGGCAATGCCATTTTAAACATATTTTAAATGTAGGTTTGCCTTTGACATTAGCTAATGTTACAAGTAATACTGGCTGCCTTACTCATGTTGGTCTTTTTAACTTTTTTAGCATGATTTCTTTTACACATTTTAATTTTATTTTGACCTGAACCCATGACTGGAAAGGCAAACTTTAGGTGACTGACAGCAAGTTTGAACTTAATGCTTCAGTCTTCTTGACAGGTCTTAATTTTACATATTTTATGTATTTTTCACCTTCATTTCCATATACCATTATAGTATACTACATCTTGTTTGGCACAGATAGCCAAGTAGCTTTGTGCCAATAAACATGAAATACCTACCTGCCCATATCAGCTGAATTAAATTGCCAACATAGACATAAATAGCTCCTAAATTTCGGTGATATTTCTGCTACATAAAATCCTATCAGAGAGAGAGTTTTTATACCAAGGATTTATCTAGCAATCAGTAAAGTTTTTGAATGACGATTAAGCACTACCAATAAATGTGGTTTTAAGGGGATTACTATGATAATGTAGTTGATGTGATTATAAAACAACTACAATGAATGGATACTGGGAAGAGAGACTCTTTAAATGAAGGAACTGTTGCTCATGACAGGCTTTTAGAAGACCCTTTATTTTTCTTTCATCTGTTTATAGATGTGAAAGTTACAATTGCATATTGAAGGATTCAAATTTGGTAGATTTTTGCTTCCTGTAATTTTTATATACTATTAAACTAAGTAAACATCCACATTGAAGTTATTCTAAGACCATAAAACTGATAATCTAATGCATTAGATTCTTTAAAAAAATATCCATAAACTAATATATTCTTGCTTTTTCTACCATACATTTTGTTCAAAAATTTGTTTACACACACACACTTCATGGCCAAAAGTATGTGGACACATACTAATTAGTGGGTTCAGCTAGTTCAGCCACAACCATTGTTAACAGATGCATAAAATCAAGCATACAGCCATTCAATCTCCAGAGACAAACATTGGCAGTAGAATAAACTGTACTGAAAAGCTCAGTGACTTTCAACATGGCACTGTCATAAGATGCCACCTTTCCAACAAGTCAGTTCATCAAATTTCTGCCCTTCTAGAGCTGCACCAGTCAACTGTAAGTGCTGTTATTATTATTGTGAAGTGAGAATGTCTGGAAGCAGCAACAGCTCAGCCACACAAGCTCACAGAACAAGATCACCGAGTGCTGAAACATGTATCGCATAAAAATCATCTGTCTACAGTTGCAACACTCACGACCAAGTTCAAAACTGCTTCTGAAAGCAATGTTATCACAAAAATATTTGTTGGGAGCTTCATGAAATGGGTTTCCATGGCTGGGCAGCCATACGCAAACCTAAGACCACCATACGCAGTATCATTCATCTGCTGGAGTGGTATAAAGCACATCACATTGGTCACTGGCACAGTGGAAACATGTTCTCTTGAGTGATGAATCATATTTCATTATCAGGCAGTCTGATGGATAAATCTTGGTTTGTCAAGTGCCAGGAGAATGCTTGTTGCCTGAATGCATAGTGCCAACTGTAGTTTTGTGAATGAGGAATAATGGTCTGGGGCTGTATTTTAGAGTTTGGGCTGGGCTCTTTAGTTTCAGTGAAGGGAAACCTTAATGTTACAGCATATAATGACATTTTAGATAATTTTGTGCTTCCAACTTTGTGACAACAGTTTGAGGAAGGCTCATTTTTATTACAGCATGACGAGGCCCCTGTGCACAAAGTGAAGTCCATAAAGACATGGTTTGCCAAGGTTGGTGTGGAAGAACTTGACTGGCCTTCAAAGAGCTCTGACCTCAACCCCATCGAACACCTTTGGGATGAATTTGAATGACAACTGTGAGCCAGGCCTTCTCGTCCAACATCAGTGCTCGACCTTGTTAATGCTCTTGTGGCTGAATAGAAGCGAGTCCCCACAGCCATGTTCTAAGATCTGGTGAAAAGCATTCTGAAAAGAGTGGAGGCTGTGTTACTAGCAAGGGGGAACCAACTCCATATTAATGCCCAAGGTTTTGGAATGAGATGTTCAAGAAGCACGTGTGGGTGTGATGGTTGGGTGTCCACCTACATTTGACCATGTAGTGTGTGTCTATATAAATTTATTTTCAATAGCATGGGTATTATGTTCTAAAGCAGTTGATAATTAGTATAGCATTATTGTTGTTCAAAAGAGAAAAAGATATTAAGAAACTGCCTCCATCATATCCTCTTCTGATTACTGGCATTGAGTTTAAAGTAGCTTTTTAATATGGAAGTTTTCTGATGAAGTATACCCTGTGATGGTGAGAAAAGCTTTTGTAAAATTATTATAGAAGTGGCTTTCACTATAAGCAAAGCATTTAACATCATTAAAATAATTAAGAACTTTTTTCTTTACAGTAACAATTGTTTCAGTTCACTACTCTGAAATGCTCTAGTCCCTAAATGAAAAACATTTGACTTTACAATATAGTTATTTTATTTGTTTTAGCAGTGTTATATTGATTTTGTTTGTTGTTCAAGAAGCTAAAAGCCTTAGAAAACTTTACTTAGTTTTGATAAATTGTACTAATTTAGCTGGTTAATTTGGTTAAGATATAAAATTTCTCTTTGATGCTTACTTCCCCTCACACAAAAGTTTCTCTCTACTACATTAAAAAAAGTTATTCTCATTTAACTTACTAATATGTATATCTTCTCAGTTTAAGCTGCTCACTTAGCATATAGTGACATTTGATGACACTCCACCAATGAAAGCATGACATACTCTCCTGGAGCAGTTGGCTTCTTCTGTATTATATTCTGTGTACCTCACTATCTTGATTGGAACTATAGGAATCAAACATGTTTTCTCACTTAATTTCAGTTTTTAATACTAACTGTGCAGGATGTTTTTAAGTGTTTGTATGTGCTTTCATTCTATGTTGCATTCTGTCAGATTTTGATCATGTTTCACACAAATTATTGTGTTTTCTTCATTTCATATTTCTTGTGATTCTCAACATGGTTGTTGCTGATACTGGGAACACACTTACTTTTCTTACCTAGGCCACAGGATCAACATTTTGCTAAAGGGGTATGTGCTTTAGTTTGTTGAATGTTCATGTCCTCCATTTGGCCTGGAACTTCTTGATAATGGTTGAAGGATATTTCAGTTTCTCTATGTTCAAGATATGAATCATTTAGCTAGTTTAATTTTCTTGATTGAGTTATTGTGTAGCCAAATTTTCATGTTTGGTGGAGATTTATTTCCTCTTCCTTTCCTCCTTATTCCTTCTGCTTTCTTGGCTATCTTAAGAGTTTCTATTTCTCTCCGAGGTTTAGGTTTCATTTGTTATTTTCATATTCATTCATGGCACTCACTCGTTACTTTTCATGGGTATTTTTTGATTGGTGACACCTCTACTTGGATTTCTTGGTTTATCTGGTTTTACATATTTAATTTCATCAGTTCAGTATTTTTTGGTGATGGGACAATGACTATCATATGGTAGATGCTCCTTTTCCACTTCCTTCTTATATCTTTCATTTTTCACTGAAGCTTATATTTTTGGTTGGAGTACATATCTTGATACCCTGGATATTTCCACTTAATGGACCTTGGCATATCCCTTTATTTTTCAATTTTGTTGCTCTTTATTGTTTGTAATACTCTGTCTCTTATCTTCCATCTTTTATGAAATAAAGGGTTTTAGTGTTCTCTGCTGACCTTCATGTGATTCTGTACTTCTGCAATTGGGTGGGTAGCTGGTTTTGGTTTTTTTGTTTCTGACCTTGGGGCTACAACATCTGTCCTTTTGTACACAAGTTACGACTTGCCTTTTTCCCAGCATTTCTAACTGAGCTGTGGATTGGTTCTACCATCAGAACTAGGTCATTCCATTATTAGATAGCTTCCTTTCATTGTTTCTGTTTTCATTTGTTTCTCCCCTGGAACATTTTGGTATTTCATGTCCTTTTCCCACCACACCATTACAGGTTGGATTTGCAAACTTACTTGGCATATTCTTCTCTTTTCTTCATATGTTGTTGTCTTTATTGTGTCTCCTTTCATCTGTTTCAACATGCTACTGTGACTCTGGTGGCTTTTTTTTTATCCTTTGGAGAAGATTGTTCAGGCTATACTATGGTCTGCTACTCATACTTTTGCCTGTCATTACCTATTTCATCTGGTTGTTTCCTTCTCTGATGGAAATAATTTCCTTCCAGTTGTGATTCTTCTTGCTTCATCTTTACTTGATGAGGTATGCCTTCCTTTAACCAACACCTGTTACTTAGGTTGTAACACACGTGAGATAGGATGTTTTACAAGATAATTAGTGTCTCATCTAGAGGTATATATCTTTGAATCTATATGTATATTATTCTGTTTTGTATTTGTATCTAGAGGTATGTATCTTTACATCTGTATGTGTTTTATTCTGTTTTGTATTTGTACCTAGAGGTATTTATCTCTACATCTATATGTGTGTTATTCTGTTTTGTATTTGTACCTGGAGATACACATCTATTTCTATATGTGTATTATTCTGTTCTGTATTTGTACCTGGAGATACACATCTATTTCTATATGTGTATTATTCTATTCTGTACTTGTACATACCTCTAGGTAAAAAAAGTTTGTATATCTACATATGTATTATTCTATTCTGTACTTGTACATAGAGGTATGCATCTCTATTTATGTGTATATTGTTCTGTTCTGGACTTGTATCTAGAGGTATGTATTTATATATGTATGTGTGTATTATTCTGTTCTGCATTTTTACTGAGAAGTATATATTTCTGTATCTTTTATGCATATTATTCTATTCTGTGCTTGTACCTAGAATTATGAATTTCTGTATCTGTATGTTTATTATTCTGTTCTGCACTTGTATATACAGGAATGTTTCCACATCTCTATGTGTATTATTCTGTTTCCCCTTGGTGTGAATTCCAGTACATGGTGAGGGGACCTCCCACGGATGGTTCTGTTCTTTCAGTTTACTTCCTCTGGGATCTAAACTTTCACCCACATGTTTGCTGTGTATGGTGACCTATGAAGGAGAAGAGAGGATCCTGGTAGTTGAGGTGTCCAACCCTAACACACTACTTTGGCCTTGAATTCCTGTAGATGGCCCACCTAGAGTCAGTCAGCTGGACCAGTTGGGCTAGGGTCAACCAAGTACCAGTGTTAGATGTTTTTAACAGGTGTTGTGAACATTGTATACGATGCCTGGTGTTCAGATATAGTGCTCACAAAACCCTGGTATTGCTGCAATGTCCTTGTTTGACACTGCAGTGCATCCTCTTGTATGGCTCCATGGTGGGTGGGGTCAGTGAGCACTGAAATGTAGCTTCTTTGTTATGGATATCTCTCTTTCTCAAAAAATAAATAAAAATGAAAGAACTGGAAAAACAGATCATTGGAAAAATGACCACGCATGGACAACTCTGTGTACAGTCAACATTACAGCCAGATTCTATACCTCAGTTTCTGGTTCTCCATTCCTTATCTGAGAAATCCTTATGGCAGATATCTTCATTTTTCATTCAAAAGGAATTAGAAGGATTTACTGATTCCCCAAAGTCAGTAAAGAAATTGCACTCTGGAGACATTTTGGTGAAAACATCTTTAGTGCAGCATGCCAAACTTCTCTTGAAATCAAAAGCCATTTGATATATACCCATTGAGGTTACTCTCCATGCAAATTTGAATTCTTCCAGAGGGGTTATAGTTAAGAGGAATTTAAAGAACATTCCTGAATTGGAAATCCTTGCCAAATCTTCACCCGTAAGGATAGAATTATGGACCGTGCCAGTGTTTTGATACTAACATGTATATCATCTTGTCCTCGTGCCACAGTCAAAGCAGTTTATCTGAACTGCAAGGTAAAGTCTTGTATTCCTAACCCTGTCAGATGTTTCCAGTGTCAGCAGATTGGTCACTCAAAAACATCATGCTATGGTTCTTTGGTATGTGCTCATTGTGGTGGTAAAGGCCACGACGCTTACAAGTGAACCTGGAACCACACGGTGTTAACTGTAATGGGCCACATCCATCTTACTCTATTTATTGCCCTAAATTGGTAGAAGAAAAAGAGGTTCAATGCTTTAAGACTGTTAATAATATCACCTGCTCAGAGGTTTGGAAATTATTGCACCAAACTCTATCTATTACACTACCACAGTTGGAATGCAGACAGATCTTTCCATGTTTCCAACAGAGTTGTTTGCAAAACATAGAAAGAATTTTGTGCCCTCCATAATTAAAGAAGTTGATGCATCTGTGTTTATTTACTTCCATCTCTGTCCTTACCACTCCTTCCAGTGACTGCCTAGTTTCACTTTCTTCAGGTTCAAATGTTTTCTGCAGCCCCAGAAAAGTAAATCAACCACTTGTTCACTCCTTCAGTCATTGAAATCTTTGTCCACAAAAAGAGACCTGCCTACCTGATCCAAGGCAGGATCCATAGTGGTTGATAGATTTTTATCCAATAAAGAAAAAAATGCAAACAGAAGATTTTCTGTTACACATAAATAATATTGGCCACTCTGATCCAGTGGAAGTGTTGAGGTTTTCAATCAAATTTAGATGACATTAAGGAGTTGATTGGTTCTTATCATCCCATGTGCCTCTCTTTACAGGAAATGTTTCTGAAACCTGCTGATACAATTACCATTTGGTAGTTTTCTTTGAACAGAAATGACAGGTTGTGTGATGGTTGAATACATGGGGGGGAGGCACTGCTGCTTGATTAGTGCATGCCAACCCTGTCCTTGTCACTTGATACATCCCTGGAAGCTATAGCCATCCATGTTTCATTGAATTGTGCCATAACTATTTGTTCCTGGATCATGAAGAGACTTTTGTTCAGTCAGACCTTGATGTCCTAATTGAGCAGTTACTGTCTCCCTTTTTTACTCCTGGGGCATTTTAATGGACATAAATTTTGGCTTAAGTACACATCTGACATCTCTTTTACCACCAGTTCCAAAGTCATATGGGATAAGACTTGAAAGGTCAGTGAAAAGTATACTTCTGTTTCCCATCTAGTCTTGCTCTCTGATAACCAAGAAGTTGTTGATGTCTAGAGCATTGCTGATGATCTTGGAGAAAGCTTTTCTTGTACATCTAGCACTTCTGCTTCATCCCCCACCTTCTTAACCATCAAAACATGGGCATAATGATTGCCTCTTTCCTTGCAGTCTGATCCTTTCCATGACTATAATCACTCCCTTATATTGGTGAAACTCAAACTTGCTTTTCATCGATCTGGCAGTACATCATTTGGACCTGATGATATTTATTACAAGATTGTGCGCCATCTGTCTTCTGCCTCTTTTGCTATTCTTTTGACTGTCTTTTAACCGAATATGGCAAGAGAATGTTTTTCCTGATTCTTGATGCCATGCTATTGCACTCCCTTTTCCTAAACTTGAGAAGGTTCCTAATATTCTTTTGAACTACCACCCAATTGCTTTGATGAATTGTCTCTGTAATATCTTAGAGAGAATGGTTAATGCTTATTTTGTTTGGCTCTTTAAATCAAACAACCTCCTTTCATCCATTCAATGTGGGTTCTGAAGACAGTGTTCCACCTTGGACCACCTAATTTGACCTCTAACATCAATCAGAGAAGCCTTTCTCAAATGACAATCAATATTCAGAAGGCTAAGGTACAACATTAAGGTATGGCATTTTGCAAGACCTCCATGTATGTGGGTTATGTAGCCATTTGCTCATTTTTATTAAAAATGTTCAATGGGCAGGCAATTTCATGTTCATATGGGTTCAACACTTTCTTTTTTGTTTCTACAGGAACTTGGAGTTCTTCATGGCTGTGTCTTGAGTGTCATACTTTTTGTTATGAAGATTAATGACATCAGTGGACAACTTCCTCCTATAGTTGCAAATGGTCTCTTTGTCGATAACTTCCACATCTTGTGTCAGTTGTCAAATATTATAAGGTATATTGAGCAGCAACTACAAACTGCCATCAGTCATTTACTGAAGTGGATTACAGCAAACGGTTTCAACCTTCCTCTCTCCAAAACTGTTTGCATACACTTTTGCAATCAATGGGGTATTCACCCTGCTTTGTGGTGAGGTGACCTCCCAGGGAAGCTTCTGTTTTTTCAGTTTACCTCCTCTAAGATCTAAACATCCTCCCATGTGTTTGCCGTTCATGGCGACCCGTGAAGGGGAGGAGAGGATCCTGGTGGTTGAGGGATCCAACCCTAACACCATTATGGCCTTGAATACCTGTAGACGGGTAGGCTTTCTGTGGGACCCCTGGGTCAATTGGCTGGTCCACTTGGGCTAAAGTCAACCAAGTACCAGTGTTGGAAGTTCTCAACAGGTGTTGTGGACATTGTGTTTGATGCTGGTGTTTGGGTATAGTGGTCACGAAACCCTGGCATTGCTGCAGTGTCCTTGCATGACATTGCAGTGCATCCCCTCATAGGGCTCCATGGTGGGTGGGGTCAGTGGGTACCGAAATTTTCCTTTTTTCTTATGGATCCTCCAAGAACAAATTTAAATAAAATGGTGAAAAAACAGTCAATAGGTAAATGACCACGTCTTAAAGACTCTAAGCAGCAATCTTCAACATCTGTAACACCTGTATCCCATTTTCTTATATTACATTCTCTTTCAGAAAAACTTTTAGGGCAAATTTCCCCCTTTTTTATTCAGAAGGGACTGGAGGGAATTGCTAGTTCTCCAAAGTCATTAAAGAAGCTTTGATCCAGTGATATATTGGTTGAAACATCCACATTCCAACATAGTAAACTTCTCTTGAATTCAAAGACAATTGGGGATGAACCTATTGAGGTTACCCCTCATGCTACCTTGAATTGATAATGAGGAGTTATTGTTGAGAGGGATTTAAAGAACATCCCTAAGTCAGAGATTCTCACTGGTCTGTCCACTCAAGGAGTTTCTGCAGTGAGGAGCATCTCCACTCACAAAGACGGAGTTACACTGCCGACAAATATCCTTGTTTTGACATTTACACCACCACATGCACCTGCCACCGTCAAGGCAGATTATTTAATTTGCAGGGTACAGCCATACATTTCAAACCCTCTTCAATGTTTTCAGTGTCAGAGGTTCAGCCACTCAAAAACGTCTTGTCGTGTTTCCTTGAGATGTGCTCGTTGTGGTGGCAAGGACCACAACACTTATGAGTGTGACACGGACCCACATTGTGTCAACTGCAATGGTTTCCACCCTTCCTACTTTTGTTTTTGCCCAAAATGGTTGGAGGAAAAAGAGGTGCAGCATTTGAAAACGACCCATAACATTAGTTATCCTGAGGCTCGGAAATTGCTGTTCGACACTCCATCTTGGACATATGCTGCTGTACTTCGTTCCACAACCACAGTGGGAGTGCAGACAGATCTCTCTGTGCTTCCAAGAGAATCGTTCTCAAATCAAATGAAAAGCCTTTTGACCTCCATGGTTGAAAAGGTTGATGAATCAACTTCTACACCCATCTCTATTCCTCACATACAGTTCAACAATTCTCAAGATCCACATCCTCTGGTTTCAAATACAGGCAATTTTTTTAACGCATCTTTTTGTTCAAACCCACAATGCAAAACAATCATTTGTTCACGTCCTCAGTCACTGGAATTCCCTTCCAACAACAAAGACCTGCCCAATCGACCCAGGGCAGGATCCATTGAGGTTAATAGACCTCCTCTGAATAAGGAAAGTAAGGAAAAAAGACATGGTCGTAAACAGAAGGGTTTTCCAATCACTTCGCTTACCCATCATTAAAAATGCCACCTTTATAAATTGTAACTGTTGAGGTTTACGTTCCATTCTGTATGTCTTTCCTTACAAGAAACATTTCTAAAACCTGCTGATACAGTCATCATTTGGCAGTTTTCTCTGTACAGAAATGACAGGCTGTGTGGTGGATGAGTACATACAGGGGGCATTATTGGTTGATGAGAATGTGCCCACCCTGTTTTTGTCACTCAACACATCCTTGGAGACCGTAACCATCCGTATTTCCTTGGGTCATACCATCATTGTTTGCTCTCTCTACCTGTCCCCTGGAGAGACATATAATGAATCAGACTTTGATGCTCTAGTTGAACAGTTGCCATCTCCATTTCTCATCCTGGGGTCTTTAATGGACATCATCCTCTCTGGGGAAGTGCTGTTATTGATAGGAAGGGTTGCTCTGTAGAGCGTATGTTCTCTGATTGCAATCTTTATCTTTTCAATACTGGTTTTTTCACTTATTTTCATGCACCTAGTCTGTCCTTTACCACTGTTGATCTCTTGGTTTGCTTTCCTTCATTATTTTCCCATTTTTCATGGAGGGTTGACAATAATCCACTAGGCAGTGATCATTTTCCTATACTTTTCAGAAAGACTGGCCGTAGTCAGTGCCACCCTATCCATGTGCTCCAGTGGAAGCTAGATCAGGCAGACTGGTCCACTTTCACTGCTCTAGCAGAACTTGATCCTGCCAGTGTGAATCAGCCATCAATAGACACCTGTGTGGCAGCAGTAACTGACTGTATTATACAAGCAGCTGCTCAGAGTATTCCTAAAACCTTGACACGTTTTTGATGATATCCTCGATATCCTTTTATGTATTTTACTACATTTAATTTATTTTTACCTTTCCACTGGATGTTTGCCACAGATAGCTTAGCTATTTTGTGCCATAAAACACTAAATCAATCAATCAATCAATCACCCTGATTCTGAACACCATATTGGTGAAGCTGTGCTTCCCTTGGTCCCTGAGGCAAAGTTCTTGGGACTTGTATATGACCATAAGCTGACTTTTATTCCACACATCAAGCAGCTGTGTGTCAAGTGTACAATGGCACTGAACATCCTCCATGTCTTCTCTTGCGGGGCAGATCGATGTTCCATGCTAAATATTTATCATGCCTTTATTCAATCAAAACTGGACTGTGGCTCTGCCAGGACTTCAGCATTGAAAATGTTGGACCCTGTTCACCATCAGGGGATTTGGCACTGCACAGAGGCCTTCCACACTTCTCTAGTCCGGAGATTGTACACAGAGTCCCATGTACGCCTTTGTTATTTGCAGCTGTCTTTAATATATGCTTCAAAACCTCAGTCTTTACCACAGCATCCCACATGGGGTTGTTTTCCTTCCTCAGTTGGCCACATTTTTTTCATAATAGAAAGTCTGCCACTGTTACTTTTAGTTTTCGTCTCTAGGGCAGTTGGATGAATTGGTTTTCTGTTTGGATGACATAATGGTATCATCCACTGCTGGTACAGTGGTAAATCTATGGATTTACATTGCTAAAATCAGGGGTTTGAATCCCCACATTGGACTAAGCAGATAGTTCAAGGTGGCTTTGCTATAAGAAAACGAACGCATGCACACAAACACTTTCTTTGAGTCACCTGAAGAAGACAGATATGTCTGATTGGAAGTATCAGCTTCTGTTTTTTGAACATCTTTCGAACCATCCGTCCATTGCCATTTACACAGATGGTTTGAAATCGGATAATTCTGGGGGCTTTGCCATTGTTTGCTGTGATTCGGTGGTTGCACACAAAATCCCCTTTACAGTTTGTGTTCACTGCTAAATTGTACACCATTTCTCTTTACATAGCCCATTGTGTAGCTTTGTGCTTAATTCTAAACAATCTGGAAAATCAATTCTACTTCACACACTGGATGTCAACATTGGTTTCATGCTATTTATGTTTTTTAATTGCTATTTTGTTTTTATCTTCGTTTCCTTTTATGAATTTTACTACATTTACTTTACTTTTACCAGACATTTGTCAAATTATTATTCCAATTTTGCTCTATGTCTTTTCAAGCTTTTATTACTTTACCTTAAGGTAATGGCTGTAATGAGAAATAACCCCTAACCAGGACTAGAAAGGCCAACTTCAGGTGACTAACAGTGGTTCTTGTACTTATGCTAGAGAAAGCCCTTTATAACTTCTCTTAACATTGTAGACTAGGTGTCAACATTGGTTTTGTGCTTTTTCTGTTTTTCAATGCTGTTTTGTTTTACCTTCATTTCCTTTTATGAATTTTACTACATTTACTTTACCTTTTACTGGACATTTGGTGCAGATAGCCTTGCTGCTTTGTGCCATGAAACACTAAATCAACCAACCAACCAATCAATTTCAGACAGATATATTTCAAGCAATATAATCATTCTGCAATATTCTTGATAAATTAACAACATTATTCTGAGAACTACTTTATCTCGCTAAACTGGTATGGAATGACAATTCATGATAAGAGTGAATGTTTACATGGTACAACCCAGATTTGCAATTTGTGCAAGATTAACCAGAAACATCCCCCTTCCTAAACTTATTTATCAGGATCATTGTTGTCTCTTGGTTTATAAGATTAATTTCTTGTTAATGGTGTAATAATTGCTATTGTTGTTTTTTTTACAATAATTTTAAGAAATATTAGTTCTGTATAATCTTCATATTAACATATTTTATTTCTAACACCTAATTTTTTATGATTCAGAGATAAACAATTTAAACTTCAATATTCTCAAAGTTATACTTTTTGCTGAATTAACTTTAATCATTGGTCTTGATTTGTGTAATGAACAGAATTTTTCTGTGAAGTTTAAGGTGAGACAAATTTTGATGTTTAATATAAAGGCATCTTTTACATAATTTCATATATCTGTTGAATGGCATTCCATTGGTGCAGATAGCCTAGCTGCTTTGTGCCATAAAACACCAAATCAACCAGCCAGCCATTCCATCTCCCCCCTCAAAAAATATTGCTTTGTTAAATTTGCTTTGCTTGCTGATTTATGATTTGTAATCAAACTTGGGGCAAGTGAGCAAGTATGAAATGTCTACATCACATGATTGTTTGTTTTGGAATTTGACATAAAGCTACATGAGGGCTATCTGTGCTAGCTGTCCCTGATTTAGCAGTGTAAGACTAGAGGGAAGGCAGCTAGTCATCATCACCCACTGCCAACTCTTGGGCAACTCTTTTACTAACAAATAGTGGGGCTAATCATCACATTATAATGCTCTCACAGCTGAAAGGGCAAGTATGTTTGGTGTGACAGGGATTTGAATCTGAAACCCTCAGATTACAAGTTGAACGTCTTAATCCATCTGACCCCACCAGTCCTGCTACATGACATAAAGATGGAAGCAATGATAATATGTTTGTGCAAAGCAGAAAAAAGAATAGAAACATGATAAAGATGTTACTCTTTTTATGTTATATTCTCCATGCAGTATTCTAAAATCCTAAGATTACATGTATGAAAGACCATTCCTATTATATATTATTGTAGGAGATGAATCCCCAAATTAAATAGACCTTTAAAATTCCTCAAAATAAATGACCTCAGTAGGGAAAACATGACACAGAAACACAAACAACGAAGTGTGATCCAATGGAACAATAATTATAGGATTAGACTTTATTCTTAACAAAGGATAAGTGGAAGGTTATCATCTTTCTGTTCTGCTTTATAAGTAAATATATGCAGAAAACCTACATAAAAATTACCGTTATGGAAGAGTAAAATCTGATTATATTTCCATAATACAGTGTGCTCTGTCAGTAGAGTAACAAATGAGATGTAAAAAAAAAAATAATTATAAAATTCTTTAAATTTATCTGTTACTGTTTCCCGCAGGGCTAATGTGAAAGTATAATGTTGTTGGATAGTTGGTGTGTTTTTTTTCCTATCTTAAATGGTGAAGAAAACATCTGAATATTTTCCTGGTGGATTGTTTGCTTCCTTTTGCAGTTTTGCACTTTAAGTTGAAATAGTTAATTTTTATAATCATATATACAGGGTGGTCGCTAGAAAAGCGGAAAATTTGAGGGTCAGATGAGATCGTGAATAAAATGCGTGCTTACTCATTTCTATTTTGATTTCTTTACATCATGAATAAAATGCATGATTTTAATATCATAAAATGCATTTTGAGCATCTATGAGTGTAATATAACATATGCCTTTAAAAAACTTTGTAAAAGTTATTCTTTGTAAAAATAAATAGCTGTTTGACAAATTTTCTGCTTTTCTAGTGATCACCCTGTATTTTATGTTACAACTAACTTTGCATGAGAAATATTCTACATGTTACATCAAAGCAGTAAATTTATAAGGCTTCTAACTGACATGAAATAAATTAAATTGCCTTTGAGAATTATGGGTAAGGGAAGCTTTATAATTTTTTTGTCAGACTAGAACTGTAAAACTATCAATTGTAACACTCTTTCTAAACCAGTCTTTTTTTCATCTCTTTGTTCTGTTTTTCAAAAACTACATTTAGTTTGGATTATGTGGACTATTTTAAGATAAGTTTGAGGTATATGTACTGTATGTTACTTTTGTTACACCTAAGAAATCACCAAACTGTTCTTTCATAACTTTCTTTATTCAGCTGATTTTTCATGCAGTTAGTTGAAATCATCATAAAAAACAAAAGCATGAAAGATAGTAAAGCTAGACTGTTATTTTATCTTAGACAAAGTTATGTACCACAACAAGTTCTTTGTGATATCTTATTTAATTGATTCTATCTGCACCATTACTCAGAAGTTTGGGTACATCCAAGGCAAGAGATAGTACAGAGACTTGTACAAATTAGTATGATTTGAAGGTTCAACTTCTTTGAGTAGATATGATGAGAATAATCATGGACAAAATTAACTGGGATTTTTTGATATTGCACAAGGAGCATTTTGACATTATTCTCGCTCAAATTTTTATTTAGTGAATACATCTATCTAGAGCTCCAATGGTTGGAGAAATTTAGGGAACAATCATAAAAATTATTTAATTTTGGTGTTCACCTCATTAATGTGAATATGAAGATTTTGTCTTTTCTCTTCACTTTTACTTGCTTCCTTCTTTTACTGTGCATGTTAATTTTATTTTATGCAAAGTGTTCCCTTATTTGCTGTTTCAGATATCAAGTATAGCATAATTGTAGAGAACTTGTGTATACGAATGCAACACTTTCATCCAAACCATCCATTTCTGGTATTCATGTAAAAAGTATACAAGATGTTTTTGTTAACCCATTGACTGTTAATTTGCCATACAGGGGTATGATCAACCTGCATCACTTGAATGCGAGTGTGCTGTTTATTGCATGTGGCTTATAAAGATCTTACCATATAAAAAGCAGCCAAAATCCAAGGGTTGATTATATGAAGCACAACTGAGAATATAAATTCCAACAACCTTTATTTGTTGGAACATTCTGCTTCCATAATCATTTGAACTAACCCAAATTATTCTTTGGATTAAGAACCTAATACTTAGGTGTAAAAATAAAACTTTGAAATTCAAAACTCTGCTATTCTAAAAGCCAAATATATATATGTAAGGTATTAAGAAAAAAAGGTTTAGCAGTTTGTTTTTTTATAACATGTTTTATTATTGTAATCAATTTCTGAATAAAAGTATTTTAACAGAAGTAGAATTCTTTATGTAATAAATATAGTTTGTGTTATCTTTAGCCTTTGGAGCTGAAGTGGAGTTACGACATACTTTACAATTTCCCATGCTTCATTATTTGGTGCAGCAATATCCCGATGTTGAACTGATTAGTAGGCTTTGTGAAAATGGGGCAAACATTCAAAAAGAGGATCACCATGGAAACACAATCCTTCACATTCTTGTTCAAATGAAAATTAATGACTCTGATAGATTTTTGAAATCCAGCCATGTGGAGTTGATGCAGTACTTACTCCACCATCCAAACATGAAGGTGAACAAGTTTTGTTAAGTAGATTGAAGATGTTTGTGGCAGTAGTATTGTAACAAATATCTAATTCACACCTTGTTTTTATGCTACAAGATGTGTGTAACAGTTGTCTAATTTATTAGTTTACTTTAGTAGTTTGATTTTGTGTTACTTGTAGCTTTAGCATGTCTTGTTTTGTACATTTCAGTTTCATGATGCAAGTTTAGTTAATTTTAGATTATTGTTCTTTGGTTTATACAAGGCTTTCTATCCTGAATGCAATTTAACAAAGTATTATGTACTTTATCAGGGTCATCAATTATTCATTCTACCAAACATGGTGGATGTTGTGACATTTCATGAAAGAGGAGAGTAGGTACTGGGTAAAATATACAGACATAGTGATAAAAATGTAGATACACATTATGGAAGTTCTTGAATAGGGATAGCCAACTTGTTTTTTGCTCATGGGCCATTTTCTTACCTAGGCTATAGTCTGGGTGATGAAACTGAAAGTAAGTTATGTTTATAATACTTGTTTTAAGAGTATGTAACTCGGCTATTTATTGAAAACCATATAATTAACAGAGGGTTTTTAATAAATGACTCAACATTTGTTGAAACTTCTCTGAACCATCTTGGGATTGATTTGTATGGCTGCAGGTTTTGTCTTGCCAGTTCAGCCAGAATAAAATATGATTTAAAACAGAAATGGATTGTATAAAACACTTTTGCAATCCAGATCCAGCATACAAACTGCCAATAGGCCATCTGTGTTTCAGAGATTGTGAAATTGCAAGATACAAACTGTACAATGGATAAAGGATTTTCTTATCTTCACACAAACATTGCTTGTCTGACTTTAAGTCAGACTGACTCTGTAAGTTTATACACATATATCTTAAACACATGTACATTTGTAACTTGTCTGATGTTTTTGTGTACAACAGACTTGTACATTTTACTGAAAGTTTGTTAGATTTTTGTATAGATACACATTGTAAAGTTGTAATTATGGTAAACATTCCTTTTCCAGTACAGGATCGATTCATTGGACCATCCATGTGTGCAGAAAGTCAATCAAACTTTCTGGGCAGTAGCCACTACTTGTGAAGGAACAAGGAACAAACTAAGTTAAAAGTCACAAATTTGATAACACTGAACTATTCTTGACTTTATTAACTCTAGAAATTCAGAATTTGGTTACTAAATAATTCAAACATTGTACAGCCACATATATGTATGAAACCCAAGGACCTGATGTAGAAATTCTGGGGAAACTCTAGTAAGTAAACAAATTAATATATATGTTACTCGCAGGTTCACAAGTATCATTTTTCTGAAGACTAGTTTTCATAATCTTTCTACTCATGAATATATTTACATTTCCTGTTTACAAGCTGTTAGTTAAATGTAGTAGGTGCCTTCCAAGAATGGTAAGTAATTCTGTCAAATATTTTTGTAGAATACTGTTCAAGAAAGAATAAAGTCAATAATATTTGACAGGTGGGTATCAAAAATAGATGTATAAATTGTCAATAAATACAGAGAAAGAACTGAAAATTGTCACTTATAAATAACTATAAATATATACATTAAAAATGATGCAACAACATTAGGTTGAACTTAATGACTGTACACTGTAGGTTTGGAGTGTCAGATCATGATGAGAACATAACTCTCATGGGAACCTCAGTGCAGTCTGGAGTTATACACCATTCATAACATTGCATCCTCCTATTTTTACTTTGCTCACCTAGGAGGAAAATTTAATTTATGTTAGGCAGAATAAATTAAGTCTTGCTAAATATAGATATATTTATAGAGATTAGTTTGCTTTTGCTCCCTTGTATGTTAATGAAAAGCAAATTCCTCTTTAGTTGATAGTAATTATAGGAAGAATGTTTTTTGCTCCATACAAGAGAACACAGTCTTGCATACAAAGTTAAAGCAAAGCACTAAATTAATTGCTTCCTGACAAGCATGATAAGTGTATTGTAAAATATTTGATTAATCTAAATTAGTGCTTCTGATTATTGCTATTTTAGATTATTTTGACTATTGAGATAGTGAAAATTCTTGCCATTGTGAATTCTTTGTATTATTTTTAATTAATTGAAGGTTCAACTTAATCAGTCAGTGTTATGACTCATGAAAATAATTATTTGATTGAAATTAGTGTTTCTGATTACTGTTTTCACTTATTCTGATTAATGAAATCTTGTAAGATCAATCAGTTAATTAAATTTAATTAATTAATAAGCTTGACAATTAACTGATTAGCAAATTTCAGTAATCTTCTAGTTTTGTATAAATTGTTAAAAATATTTGTGTAATTATCATTTATTTTATTTTGTGTGTGAGTGTGCGTTATTTTGCAACACTCCTATTTAATATACACTTTGTTTGGATTTCATGCTCATGTTGAAAGAATTATGATTGTTATTTGAAGTGCTAAATTGTTTGCAATGAAGTTTTGCTTTTACCTAAACTTTAGTGAATAAATTTCATTTTTTCAGCTTGATGCACAGAATTGTCAAGGTCATAGTCCTTTATGGCTGGCTTTTGCCACTGGTCATTTTGATCGTGCACAGATGCTATTAGAATGTGGAGCTGATTCCATGAAATTACATCGAGGTATTATTAGTTTTCCTCATTCCCCATGGGTATTTAGGTAAGTTTAGGTATATTCTTCTGATGTATTGATAACCGAATATAGTAGATATTCAGTGATAAAACTGATGTGTTTCATAACTTGTTAACTGTGAAACATTCTTGAAGAAATAAAGCTTGGTTTAGTTAAGGTTTGTTGTAACAAGAGGGAAAAAAATATTTGAACTGCTATTGATGGGTGACAACATGCTATCTATAATTGTAACTTAGGAAGGTTTTAAATATAAAACTGACCTTTTTTCAATTTATTTTCTCTTAACTCTATTTTGTCACAATTTATAGTCAAGCTTGTCCTACCTCAGCTACCATGAAGAACTTTGGTTTGGGGCAAAAAAGCCTTTTCAGAGCTGTATACATGTAGGTATAATACAGCTGACTTGTACATTTATTTACTTTCACTTGGAAAGACTTGTTAACCCTTAAACAGTGGTCATTATCAATTGATGCTCTACCTGTAACATTCCTGCTGCTTAAGGGTTAATAATTGATGGTAATGCTGGAAGATTTTAACTGTGAAATCAACAGATTTTGTAACGAGTTTCTATTGATTCTCTACATGTGAATTGGATGTTGGAAAAATGTATTTTATGTGAATAACACTTGACATTAACAAACACTTTATTTTTTCACAGATTGTTAAAAAGTGTCTATGAGAAAAAATGCTAATCCAAGCTCAGGTCATATTGAATATATTCATATTTAAATTTTATTTTAAAGTGAAAATAAACATCCAAATTCTAAAGTAATGTTTCTTATAATTAAAATGAAACTTTAACATTGTAGTGCATCCCCTCATAGGACTCCATGGGGGGGGGGGTCAGTGAGCACTAAAATGTATTTTCTTTATTATGGATACCCCATTCTAGAAAATCAATAAAAATGAAAAAAAATGCAACAGGGTATCAAAAAATGACCATGCATGTACAACTCTGTTGTACAGTCACTGTCACACTCAGTTCTGTATCTTAATTTTAATTATGCATTCCTTATCCAAGAAATCCTTAGGACAGGTGCCTCCCTTTTTTTCTTGATGATGAGAAAACCCACTTGAAATAAAAATGTATTTCAGAAGGGTTGGTATAGGTATTAATGCTTTTACTGATAAAGCAGAGTACAACATTTTGACCTTTCTAAGCTTGCAACTCTCTTTGTTAACCTGAAGATGACCTAGGAAGGTTGAAATGTTCTCTGCTTTATTAGTAAAAGTGTTAATACCCATACCAGCCATTCTGAGATATGTCTCCCTTTTTTATTCAAAAGGGGTTAGAGGGATTTGCTTACTTCCCCAAGTCTGTGAGGAAGTTATGCTCTGGATACACTTTGGTGGAAACATCTTGACAACAACATACCAAACTCTTCTTGAAATTAAAGGGTGTCTGGAATATATCCATTGAGGTTACTCCCCATGCAACTTTGAACTCCTCAAGAGGAATTTAAAGAATATTTTCAAGTAGGAAATCCTTACTGGTTTCTTCTATCAAGGGATTTCTGCAGTGTGCTTAATTTCCATTTGCAACAACAGTGTTATGATACTTACTGATGTTCTGACATTGACGCTTACATTACCACATCCTCCTGCCACAGTCAAAGTAGGTTATCTGCAGTGCAAGGTATGGCCATACATTCCCAACCCTCTCAGATGTTTCCAGTGTCTGGGGTTTTGTCACTCGAAGACATCATGTCATAGCTCTTTAACATGTGCTTGTTATGGTAGCAAAGACCACGATGCCTACGAGTGCGAATTGGAACCACACTGTGCTAACTGTAGGGGTTCACAATCCTCTTGCCCTAAGTGGGTGGAGAAGAAAGATGTGCAATGCTTGAAGACTATAAATAATATCTTGGAAGTTATTGTCTCCCACTCTATCTTAGACATATGTTGCTATACTCTGTTTATCTACAAGAGTGGGGTTGCAGAATCATTTGCAAAACATCTGAAGAGTATTTTGCCCTTCATGGGTAAAAGAGTTAATGAATCTACATCTACTTCCATCTCTGTCCTTTCCACTCCTTCCAGTGACTGCCCGAATCCACTTTGTTTTGGCTTCAGATGTTTCCTTGGGCCCATCTATCTTCTGAAGCCCTGAAATTCAAAATAATTATTTGTTTCTGCCCTCAGTCACTGGAATATTTGTCCACAGGCTGGATCACATATAGGCTGTGCAGTACTTGAACTATACTATTTATACCAACTTGCTAGCTTTCTGCTGGCACTGGAATTGATTCGCATTAGTTTTCACCCTGTTCTTGTCGATATTTAAAACTATTTCTATCTAGTTTTTAGGATACCAGGGCACATTGATATTCACGGGAACGAGCTTGCTGACATCGCAGCTAAGTCTATATATTCTGGTGCTTTCACGGCTGTGCTTGTCCCATACATGGACTACAGTCCTGTATTCAAGTTTTAGCTCTGTGTCAGTTAATAGTTTAAGTTTCAATTCAAAAATTGTACTTTGTTTTGTTTTAACATTATTCCATTTTATGTATTTGAATAATTTTACCCTTATTTTTATTTTTTTACCAGTTGTTTGGTGCAGATAGCCTAGTTGCTTTGCACTGGTAAATGCTAACCAATCAACTTACCCTACATTCAACATGGTTCTACTGCATTATTTGCATGCAAATAAGTGGCAATTTTCCACAAGTAGGTGCTCAACACGTTCACCTCATGCATGTTACTTCCTCTTTACTATTCAGTGACACCTTCTCCTTCAGGCACATTCAGGTTTAGAATTACAATATCTTGCTCCTATTTCCATCCTTGCACTTGATTAATATTTTTTTTTTTTTCTTCCTCAAATTAGTAGTTTAACCTACTGTTTTGATTGAAAGTAAACATTTCATGGAATTACCTTATTTGAACCATGAATTCTTAATTTTGTCATGAATAACACTGTTACGACTATTACTTTCTCTGTTGTTTCTCAGATTTTAGGTTCTATGCTTTCAGCTGAGAATATTTTAGCCTTAATTTGATGAGAGTTTGAATAATACAAGAGACAGCCAGGCTCTCCCAAACCTGGGCAGAATATTTCTTTTGCACAAGAGTCTGGTTTCGAAGACAAAAATTTAGTCTTTTTCTTTTCACATCTTATGTTTTGCAATCCTGTGTGTCACCTGTAGGTGTTGAGAGGCCTCCATCAGCCTTAACTTATAAAAACCAAACAATGAAGTTCAACTCAGTAACAACAACTTGTTTGTATGAACATATATTTGATTCATTAAAAGGGGTTATCATGCAATAACAATGGAATATGGAATACAGTGTATTAAAAAATACATTTTAGCATATCCTTATAATGTAAAAGTTACATATTGTTGGCCAGGATATTATTGACTGATGCTAATTATTTTTATGAGCTGTGTTGATTTAGAAAACAGCTAATTTCTTTAAGATTCAACATTTTTATTGTTCTCTAAAGCATGTACATATATTTATATATATGTTGAGAGAGAGAGAGAGAAAAAGAGAGTCAAAACACATTCCAATTTTATAAATGGTTTCAATTTTACTAGCCAAAAATTACCAAAGTATCTGTGGTCACTGAATTGCTACTGAGAACGTAGCTAATCTTAACTATTTTTCATGAAAGCTGAGGAAGGAGAAAAAGGTTATCTTTCAGATAATGTTAGGTTATCAAGGTGTTCATAAACTGTGGTTTATTTATATACACTTCATTTTTTAAGTATTTGTAGAAAGCAAAAATTGAAGGGGCCAAAGGAATATTAATTTAGTACAAATTTGTAATTTGTAGTATTAAATACTGAATTTTACTTGTCGTATAACTTAATGAACATTATTATAATACAATACTGAAACTTAGAGAAACATGTTTATGCTAGAAACCTTTTAATTTAATGGTATATTTGGTTTAAAATTAATAACTAGATATCAGGAGTTATTCAGTAAATGCTTTTTCTCATATAATTGTTTTTACTATGAAGTAAAAGTGTTATGCCTGCTCAGTGAGCAGTTGGTTAACAATTTTTCAGTGAACTGTAGTTTTTTTTTTCTGTAATATTGTTTTTCACATGTTAATATATCTTAGAAAGCCCAAGATATTCTTGGTTTATATGAATTCTGAATTGTAAATATAGAACAATTTGTTGAAATTTCTTTTCTAGCATTCCAAGCTTGTTGGCAACAGTGGTAAGATCATCACAGTTACTAACACCTGAAGAAGATGGTAGCATTAATAGTCCTATTAATCTAACATCTGAAGAAGATGGTGGCGTTAATAGTCCTATTAATCCATCTTTTAATGTGTTGAAACACAGGCTGAAAGAAACAGCACTGATAATAGATAAAGGTGAGCCCATCTTTTTGTAAAGATGTGATTTACAGAATTGTGACAACAATAGAAAAACTAACTTTTGCCTTTAATCTTAGTTTTTAAAAGCTTTGTGCCACTTTTATAAATCATTGAATGAGTGTTGTGAGAAGAAAACACTTAGATAAATGGTTGAAGATCAAACTGTCATATTTAAATACAACTTTTTTCTAGTTGAGTGACATTTCAAGCAGTTGCCATTTGTTAGACAATAAAGACCATGTTACAATGGATTTTATGAGCCTAATTTCATTGTAATATGGTCATTACTAACTGATGAAAGGCATCTGCTCAAAATGCGACACAAAATAAACTAGAAAAAGTTTTCATTTTGATCTGTCAGTTTAACCTTTATTGTTTTTTTTATAAATTTTACAAACCAAAGTAGAACATACATGTTACTGCAATCTGATTTAAGTTTTTCAGAAATATTTATTTCAAATCATGAAATCTGACATACATTTTTACTTGGCGAGAATTACATGGGAAACTTTCTGGAATACACAGTTTGTGCACAAGTTGACTGCTTAATGTGAAAAAGAATATAACTTAGCATTGAGGAAAATAAATAATTAACTGTTTGTGAGTTTTCCTCAAAATATTGAATGTACCCACAAATTATTTGCAGTAGTTTTCCTTATTCTATCATTTTCATGCATGCCACTTAACCTGTTTTTTCTTGCAGGCATTATATGTTAGAATGATAAACCCTGATGTATTTGTAAAACATTTACACCATCAAACAAAAAAATTGCATAGTTGTAACTTTAAAGTACAGGTAAATTAAATAATAAAGTAATAATATTTATAACAGTGTACAGAGTGTGAAACAATTATGAGTATTCAGTGTATGACATAGGTTTATAAGTTTAAATCCTGTAGTAAAGAAAAAGTGCGTAAAAGTTGTTTATACAATCTCTGAAATAAACCAAAACTAAATTATTGCAAAGAAAGTAAATTTTGGTATAAAGTTTAGAAAGAAAAATTACCTCTACCTTCCAGATAATTTTGTATTTTTTATTCTTCCGACCAACGTTTCATGTCTGTGGCTTCATCAGGGTTAATGTACTCAACTCAACTGTGTGCACCAGAAACTTTGAAAGAAAAATGGAGAAATGTAAAATAATAATGAAGACAAATGTGCATAAATGTCTGAATGCAAGTTCACAGAGTGATAAGGATATGGCTTTCAATTAACTATGCCCATAGAAGTTGTTATTTAGTGTAATGTTCATTTTTCTTTGTGTTGATTGTGTGAAATACTTTAGAAGTACAAAAAACAAACTAATGTTGAAATCAAAGCCAGTCATTCCAAGATGACAACAACCTTGTGTATATGATACTTGCACTGCAAAGTTTGACCAAGCAAAAAAAACAGGTAAGACAGTTCTTAAATGAAAAGCTTCTTGGACAAAGGCCTTTCTAACATTATGAGATCTGTTACATTTGTTTGAGAAAGTTGTAAGAAAGGATCTGGACAGACAAGTGCAAATGTATTATTTATGTAGATATTAATATGGAAAAAAAGTTTCTTTTTCAACTAGCAAAACAATCTGGTACTTAACTAAAAGCTATATTTTATCTGTTATATATTAAATAAACTTAGTTTCAGTTGTTACATATTAAGTCAGTCATGCTAATATTTTTTGGTTAATTTGATCAAATATCTGTTGTGTTTATACAGGTCTCTGAGGTTGTTGTTTTTTCCCTACACTTCAATTCATATACACATCTTAAGAGTCACTGTTAATATATTGTTAATGGAGACAATAGGTTGCTGCTTACAGGCTTCCATCCCTCTAATCAGTAGTTTAAAATTAGGAATAACAGCCAACAAAACTGTACCTAAATCAATTTATCACACATTCAGTTTACACAAACAAGGGCAAGCAGTGGGTCTGAGGTTCCATTCTTTGCACTCTGCAGCTATGATTACAATATAGGGGTGACTGTCAAATCCAAGTACTTGGTCTGGCAGTATTAGCCCTTGAATTGGTGGTGTTTTCTAGCTGACATCCATTGCTTCAGAATTGTTTGTGCTCAAACTTCAAGAAACAATCTTTATCAAACAGTATCAACACTATTAAAATATATTTTTGAATTAACCATTAAAGAGCTTTTCTTATTTGTCATTGTATAAAATTGCTTTAATGTCTAATAAATGCATGTAATGTTGTGTTATTTATCATCAGGGTTTTTCCACCCAAGAACAGCAGAGATTGAAGAAAGTATAAGTAGTTTTGTCCAGAATAGCAGGACTTTGTGTGTGCACCATTCACTGTTGGAGAAACTACAAGGAAAACGAGTAATAGTGACCAGTTTGTTTGGTCAGCTGAGTTTAACACTTCAACAAACTTGTATAAGAAAAATTTTTTACATCTGTTTGACCCATCTCTTAAATGGTGCTATGAAAACTCAAATAGTTCCAGGTTCCAATAATAGCATTTCAGTTGCAAGCACTGTTAATTGTTCTGTAGTTTTGGATGTTCCAAATAATTTTTCATATTCAGGTGCTGTTAATAGGCCTATCTCAACTTCAGTTTCTGTTTGTTGTCCAGTAGTTCCAGATGTTGCCAACACTGTAGTAACTTCAGATATCCTCCCCTGCTACAGAAGTAGCTTGGCAGTTGATGAATTGGAACATACTAATGACATTGGAAAACTTTCAGACATTCTACAGTATCATGAAAGTAGCCTGCCAGCTGATGAAACAAAAAGTACTGTTAAAAGTTCTGTAGCCTCAGACAATGCACATTTACTCAAAAATAGTCCATCAACTGATGAAATAGAACATGAACCCAGTAGCAGGATAAATCAAAAAAGTGTTCCAACTCTTTATAACCTTGTTTCAAGTAGAAGAAAGTGTTTAGATGATTTATCTAATCCCTTTGTGAAAGAAATACTAAGCTGCCAAAATGAGGATGTAAGAAAAGAATTTTATTTAGATTATTTTGTACCAGAAGATGCAGGAACTTCTTCAGGATTGTTTTCTAATGATCAAATACAAGGAGGTTTGAGGAATATTGAAACAAAAGTTAAAATTTGTAGGGAGGAGTCTGTACATCCTATAAATGTATCATTTTCTGAAGGAATTTTGATACCTCAGGAAATGGAAAATGAAACAATCCAGCTGTTGTCCAAACCAGACAAATGTTGTAGTGGTCAGCATGAAACTTTGAGAAAAAGAATTAGTGCTAATAATAAAAAATTTGGAAAAGAAGCTGAAATATTTATGGAGGCTCTCTTTAACACAGAAGGAAGATTTCATTTTAAAAATTATAAGGGGGATTGTTATGGAGATAGTTGTAATTTCACTTCTAGACTCTTACAATTGAATATGTTAGATTTAGAAAAATTAATGGAGAATTTAAATTTGCCTCAACCTTTTCTAAATTTATTAGAACTCGAGTTATTTCGTTTGAAATTTTTCTTAGTGCTTTCAGATGGAAATTTTGGTGATGTATCATGCAGTTGCAGTGATGCTGATAGCTCATCAAGTGTAGAATCGGATATTTCAGATAATGAGTTTAGTGATAGTGAAGGTCATAATGCTGATAATCAGTCATTATCAAGTGATGAAGAATATTTTGAAACACATTTCTGAGGAACTATTAAAGTTATTATATCTGTGTAAATGTATATAATATTTTGGCTTACATTATTCTGAAAGGTTAAGTAGTTAATTCCTTGTAATGATTTTTACTGACTATGTTATACCGTATCCAGAATAAAAATAATAATATATCTCAATTTGATAATTTTATAAAAGTTGGGATAAAAATCTAGAATTATTTGAGACTATTGCTGTATTTTCTGTTATACTTTATATTGGAGAGGTTATTTCCTGTATTAGAATCTTTTACAAATAAAAGTAACAAAATTTTAACCAGAGTTGTTTATACATGTGTGTGTCTAACAGATAATCCAAGATGTGTAACTTTTAGGATTTTTTAGATTAGTGGTTCTCAAACTTTAGACAGTATTCTCCTTTCTCTTTTATATGATATATAATGTTTCCACCCATACACACAAATGGTATGTAAAAAGGAATCCAATATGCCTCTATCATGAAATAGTAAAACTCATAGTGTGTCACAAATTCAACTAGACAGTATTGTAAAATTTATCTGAAATACTTTTTATTATTCTTAATGTATTTTTTTGTGAACCCTCTTATGCCATCTTTGGAATCCACTTAGATAATCTGACTCAAGTAATAATTGCATCTTTAATTTTAAAGTTAATATTTGTAAGAATAAAAAAATGATTGCAAGTAGAATTTTAAAGTCAATATATCACTTTGTATTGCTTCTGGTGTATGAGGATTTTTTTTAGTGTTAGACAAAAACTGTAATTTTGAAGTCGTGGCCATGACCATCATTATGAATTATAACTTGTATACCTATTGCATATTCATATAGCACATAAAATAAATCGTAATGTTTAGGGTCAAGGAGAAACCTGATGGTCCATCTTGGCTGTCTCACCTTTTAAGCCAAACTAAAACAATTAATTAATTTGAAAAAGTAAAATCACTCCTGCCAAAATGTATTTATTAAAGTGTGATCTTTACTGCGAACCCATTTTGCATTTACTGAAGTAGTACTTACTTAACGAACTCAAGCCTTCTTGTTTTAAACAGATTATCACCTACTTTCATTGGAACACTCAGCATAAATATGACGCTAGTCTTTTACCACACCTTACTACTAGCTGTTTTACTTTTTCAGTAAATACAGTTAAATGTTGAGCACTACCAACAAGTGTATTACAAGTGTTACATGAGTTAGTATCTTACACTGTTGACTTTTGAGGAAACAAGCAAATAACCTACATGTGCAAAAACGGCTCGTTTGGGTTGAGAAAATATTTTACGTAGAAAAGCGAACAACATTTCAACCTTCTCTAGAAGTGGGATTTCTCGACATCACTGAAGCAAATAACCTATTCTTGTGATGTTTTGAGTACAAGGAATCAAAATATTCATAACTGTTGTTCCTTGTCTATAGCAATAATTTTGTTGCATTTAATGCAGAAAGTTTAAATAGAAACAACAGTTTATCCTTGTATGGATCACCTAGCTTATGACACATACTAATGCAATATAAACTGTGTGGTCAACATTTTAATAAATCTTAGTCAATTGTTTGATAGATTCCTTTGAATCTTTAATAAGTTTGTTCTGCAAACATTTACTACATAGTATGCACTGTAGTATGTTCCTAACATAGCTTGAGAATCTTTTACTGTTGGTAAATCTTTTTTTTTTTTTTTGTAAGAAGGTTAACAGTTATGCTGTCTGATTGTTAGATTGATTCTGAATTACCAGTGTTATCTTTGTTGCACACCACTGTCAAGGACGGCCTTAGATCTCTCCTTGTAGGAAGCTAAGGATGAGAGTAAGGGTTGAAATTTTTGCTGGTGATAAACATATTTCCTCACAGCAAAATCCAATACTTTTATATAGCAAGGTCTATGTTTATCCAGTGAAGATGGGACAGACTAATAACTCTATACATTGCCACAAAGCCTTGGCCACAGATAAAGATTATAGTGCTAATATCTGTTACAACGTTATTGCAGAGTTCATTCTAGTAACTTTTGTGTAGTTAGTGCTAGTATATGTGCTCACAATTGGAAATTTGATATCATATAATAAAAGCATCATTTAACACTTGGAATTTACTATTTATTTTCTCTACTTCATGACTGAATTTATCAATGATGATGACTTGATCTTTGCGTTACTTAACAGAACATAGTATCATTTGTTCCACTTACGAGTCTAAGAGTCATGCCAATATTTCTCTTGAACACATCTTTGCAGTCAACCTTTATTACTACATGTTTTCCCATGCCAGCCACGAGAATAATATTCTCACTGTAAGCAGAAAGCTTTCTAGACACTTTTGAATGAAGACATACAGAACAATCCATCACATTTATAGCTAGCAAACGAATTTCTTCTCCAATAAGAGTTTTAAGCATTTCTTTGTTTAGTTCATCACACAAATGTATGGTGGGTAACAAACACACTGTCTGGCAGGAAGGTCAGAAAGTGGTTCACTACTATTTTTTTTCATTTTTTCCACACAGGTCCAGCATGGCCAGAAGGTTAGGGTGCTTGATTTGCAAGATGAGGGTTGCAGGTTTGAATCCCAAACATATTTGCCTTTTCAGCCATGAGGGCGTTATAATGTAATGATTAATTGCACTATTTGTTGGTAAAAGAGTAACCCAAGAGTTGGCGGTGGGTGGTGATGACTAGCTGCTTGTACCTGGCATGGCCTAGTGCGTTAAGGCATGCGCTTCGTAATCTGAGGGTCGCGGGTTCGCGCCAAATATGCTCGCCCTCCTAGCCGTGGGGGCGTTATAATGTGACGGTCAATCCCACTTTTCGTTGGTAAAAGAGTAGCCCAAGAGTTGGCGGGGGTGGTGATGACTAGCTGCCTTCCTTCTAGTCTTATACTGCTAAATTAGGGACGGCTAGCATAGATAGCCCTCTAGTAGCTTTGTGCGAAATTCCAAAACAGACTAGCTGCCTTCCTTCTAGTCTTACACTGCTAAATTAGGGACAGCTAGTTCAGATAGCTCTCGTGTAGCTTTGTGCGAAATTAAAAAACAAGCCAAACCCTTAAAGCAGTAGGGATACTTCTGAACATCCCTTGCTTTTCACATTTTTAATTCAAGAGTAGAAAAGGCCTGGCATGGCCGAGCGGGTTAAGGCGTGCACTCGTAATCCGAGGGTCGCGGGTTCGCGCCCGAGTCGCGCTAAACATGCTCGCCCTCCCAGCCGTGGGGGTGTGTATAATGTGACGGTCAATCCCACTATTCGTTGGTAAAAGAGTAGCCCAATAGTTGGCGGTGGGTGGTGATGACTAGCTGCCTTCCCTCTAGTCTTACACTGCTAAATTAGGGACGGCTAACACAGATAGCCCTCGAGTAGCTTTGTGCGAAATTCCAAAACAAACAAACAAATTCAAGAGTAGAATCACCAAGAGATCTCTCGATTTTGGCCCAGGAAGGAGAAAGAACTTGTAATGTAGTTTATCGAGAAATATTGAGACTGTAAGAGGGTTCAGTAAAAGTGGTGAAGTAATTATAATACCATTTCTGTAATGTGGAATGAATTAATGTGAAATAATATGAATCTAAAGTAAAAATCACAAAATAAAGTCGTGTTAGTACATGTACTTTCATTTTTATACAGAATTAACACCAGTTTTAACAAGTATTCCAGTAAATAATGAGGCCCAGCATGGCTAGGGGGCTAAGACACTCAACTCGTAATTGGAGGTTCGCGGGTTCCAATCCCTGCCATACCAAACATGCTCACCCTTTCAGCTCTGGGGACGTTATAATGTTACGGTCAATCCCTCTATTTTTTGGCAAAAGAGTTGGCGTTGGGTGGTGACGACAAACCGCCTTTCCTCTGGTTTTTCACTACTCAATTAGGGATGATTAGCGCAGATAGCCTTCGTGTAACGTTTTGTGAAATTCCAAACAAACCACGTACACTGTCACCGTTGAAACACAGCATACACTATTCCATTATCCTGAGATCGTTTGTAGTAAATTCTGGATAGCACAGAAATAAAGCCTTTCTTTTCTTTCTGTCGAATTTTTTTTTTTTGCAATTCATCATAGGAAAACAATTTCTTCACAAGTTTACAGTGCCCAAACATCCAATGTGCTTTTGAGTAACGTCCAATGAGAGAGAAGTATACAATAGACCTTAAAACACTGGTATTAGCTGTAAAAGATTCCTAAAAAATAAATTTTGTCGACCCAACCATCCCTCTTTAGATTCCTCAGTTTGAAGAATCTCATTAAGGCGAAGATGTATGTACATTAAAGCTGCATTAGTAACTATGAATATATCGTCAATGATGATCAATGTAACATTGCACAACTTTTCATGTACATTTATCAAGGTATCATTAGACATGGACCGATATTGTATACAGTTTGTTTTTCGTTGGGGTCTCGTCTGAAAACATTTTTCAAATTTAGTTAAATCAATATATAGTTTAACTTCTTTTCTACATAAATTACTCATATTTACTTTTAAATCTTTAATGATTAAACTTTTGTCAGTGATTAAAAATAAAAGTATAATTTATTTTCATTCTGTTTTTTCTCACTCTAACCCATAGCATCACCTTTATTTGAGGAGAGTTGACAGTTAGTTCAGTTTTCATAAAGGGGAAACTTTCGGACTTCCATCATAATCTTAGCACAATACCAGCATCGGACCAATGCTTGACAGACTCTTTAAGCCAACTTTGCTTGAAAAATGCTTGGTCTACTTTACCCAAAACCCTAACGAGTCATCGAATGACATCATCTGAACAAGATGCCTCAAGTCTTCATTTACCAGCATCAAAATTGTTTGTTGGGATGTGCTGTTGCTGTGAGATCCTTTGATGAAAGTGTTGCGTTCAAAACGAAGAGTCCTTCAAACAATAAAAATGGCTGCACAGGACTATACACAAGAAAACTGACTAATAAAGGTTGAAAGGAGCAGACAGGGTTTTTTTTTCTAAGAATGGAAAGTAGGAATTTGTGTCTCGCAGAAATGTCAAAAATGGCTTTTGCAGAAGCCGCTTCCAAAAAAGAAAACGATTTTTACGTTTCAGGAGTAGATGAGAAAATCAAGTTAGGATGGCTTCTAGTTCCTACACTGGGATTTAGATATTTTAAATGTGGTAAATGCACACATTTACTGAAAGTGGAGAAAAGCTTTAACGGGTTTTCACTGGAGTCACCAATTTAATGGCGTGATAACTTCACCAGTAAAGTTAACATCAGCATTAAATTCAATACATTTGTTGATATTACACTCTTCCATTGCTTGAATTATTTAAAATTCAAAATTCTTTTATGTGTCTAATTAACACTCATGTGAGAATGTTACAATTTGCTTCCAAACCCATTGTTTGTTGGTAAAAGAATAGCCCAAGAGTTGATTGGGTGGTGATGACTCGTTGCATCCTATCTAGTCTTACATTGTTAAATTAAGGTTGGCTAACACAAATATACTTCGTAAAGCTTTGCGCAAAATTTAAAAAAATAAGTAAACAAACTTTCTTAACGAACTGAATTAATTTTAGTTTGTTTCTCTTAATATTGTCAGCTGGCTTCTAATATCCTATGTTGCACCAGAAAGGGTGTTATATGTCAATAACTTGCTAAATAACTATTATAAACAAATAAATTTAGATGCGTTTCCCTTGGATCTCTAAAACTTCAAACTAGGTAAAATTTTATATTTTCAGTTGAGGAGAGAAGGATTATAGGTGTTAACATTTACCAAGTAGATTTGTGGCAGGAACATGAACACTCACTTTGTAAAAAACATTTAAGGATGATACGTCTAATTGTAAACGATTCGAGCTACTAATCTACTGACTCTGTCAACATTATATCCCGATAAACTAACAGCTTTAATGAATGCTGCCAGTTTCTTTTGTTTGTTTGTTTGTTTATTAGTAAGAACGAAGTTTACTGAAAAAATAAAAAAAAACTTTCGTAGACTAATACTAACTTTTAAAATTGTTCAACATTTTTACGTATATTGTTTGTTTTGTTTTGAATTTCACGCAAAGTTACACGAGGACTATCTGCACCGGCCGTCCCCAATTTAGCAGTATAAGACTAGAGTGAAGGAGACTGGTCATCATCACCCACTGCCAACTCTTGATGTACTCCTTTACAAATGAACAGTGGGGTTGACCGTTATATTATGACGCCCCCACAGCTGAAATGGCGAGCATGTTTGGTATGGCGGGGATTCAAACCCAAGGCCTTCAGATTACGACTAGAGTGCCTTAACCACCTGGCCTTCATTATGTTGTTTAAAATGTTTATAGGTTTTGTCTTTCGACAAAATTTTTAAGCTTTAAATAGTAAAATTCGTGTTTTTAATGTACCGTTGTTTAACGACATTTATAGCTGAGTTATTCAGAAATTCTTAGTTCAGTTTATATATATATTATTATTAGATTCTTTGTTTCAGGCTTTCTGCGCTGTGTCTACAGCGTTATAATTAGGAGGCCAATGATAAATGGTGTTTTTTGGAAATGGATTTTACAAGTTGAGAGAGAAAATGGTTTAGATATTGGTCGAGACATTATCATGGAACTCCAAACGGATAGCAGTAGTAAAATTGGGGTGGTCAGTAAGTTTCGCGAGAGTTAAAAAATTGGTACATGTTTTCCTGTGGTATAGAGGTAAATTTGTTCATCTCTATTCTTTGAACTACGATATTTAAAGTGCCTAATAAGTTTACGTTGGTTAAATAAAATATTTTAAAATAAACTTTTCACTGAGTTGACTTAAAAACTGAAGTACGAGGGTTGGTGATAAAAAATCTTTTGTGGTTTAGTAGTTGATTCCCACAATATTATATGTATACAGTGGTAACTATTTATTAAAGTTAGGAAGTTTGAGTGTATGTTTCCGATAAAGGAATGACACACAGTAAACATTTCTCTGAAGACTGTCCAACTTTATTATATGAAATTGGAATAAAAATATCAGTGTGAATTTGAATATCAAACGCCCAGCCACGCAGGTTCTGGAGTTTATGACAATAATTGAGGAAAAAGGCTTAAGTTACCAAAACTGGATTTCTTTGTTTTTTTCACTTGTTGAAATTACATGATCAACTTAGAACTAAAGAGATAATGAAATGGATACTTTCGTGCAAGACCGAGAAAACTTGAACAGACACTTACAGAAAAACACACACGCCTCAAAAATTGACAAATGTGGTTTAAATTTTGAAAAGGCAACAATTGTCCTAAAACAATTGGCAGTTCATACAATGATAATATTATCACATCTGAATAAATTGAACAGTAACAATACATAATTCATCGTATCCGAACATGAATTACAAGGTATTAAAAAAGGGTAGTTTTGAACAGACCTACCTCACTTCACCGGTACACCATAATCACATTGTATGATACACATAATCAAAACACATTTTGTTGTAGGAGCAGTTTACTTTTGGTAACTATATACTTAAACAATTAACTTTCCAGTAAATCCACATAATGCCAAACATCCAATAACTTCGTCGATTCTAAATCAATAACTTAAAACTACCCCACTACAATACGTATTCATTTGGAGTCTGCTACAAGTCCACTGTCTCTACTGTATACACTGTTGAGCCTCGATAATCTTTCTTTTAGTCACCCGTACAAGAAGGAAACACATAACACAATGTGTTTTATGCTCAAAGGTTTGAACAAAACGCCTCACATCACCTCAAAAAGTGAAAAAAAAGGTTTTAACAAAGAGCTAGCAATATATAATTAATACAATGGAAAAGGAAAAATCTCAAATCTTAAAAATATTGCAAATTAGGGGTGACAAATATTTAAATTATTAGAAAAAGTTCCCGTAAGAATAAAAAACAAATAATCGAGAAAACCGTATACAACTGAATCAACGACAACAGATAAAAAAAGGTGAGAAGTGCGTATTTTATATTTGACGTCATCGTTTCATGTACGTGTGTACAACTTCCTATGCCTTACGATTATTAATTTTTTGCATATTTTTGAAATTGAAAACGAAAAATTACAATACTAATATCACTACAGAAAATGTACAATATGTTTGAAATACTATATTGTGATGACAACAAATGGGTTTCTTAATGAAAATTAATCTTCATTAGAGGTTTGGTTACAGGTTTCCCTTATCCATCTGAGCAATCTTATTTCACGAAGATCTAGACATTTTTACGATCGTTATGCTTGAGCTATTTATTGATGCTCTAAACAGGTTTCACACTATTAATTCATTACAGTGTATAAAAATTAATATTACTTAAAGTTAAAAACAACATTATTTGAGATGATGAATTTTTTAAGTCAGACAGAGGCGCTGCTAAGTGCCTAAAATTTTCGGGGCTCGGGTCCTTCGGCACGTAAATTTACGGCATCATAGTCAGGTGTAGTAAGGGATAAGACGCGGTTTTCGACGCCAGTGTCTAGCGCTACTTCTGAAGCCACATGATTCTGTCAAGAGCTCAATTGTAGGAAACATTTAAACGGAAGTAATAAATGATAAAAAAATCGTATATGTTGATAACTTAAATATATACTATGTCCCCTGCCCAATATAACACTGACACATAAAATGCTGTACGTATTCAGCTGTCGTTGAAACTGTGTACAAGGGTCTGAGAAGATGAACGATTTCTAGTTGAATACCTTATCTTGAAAAGCTATCCGTTATGTAATTTTTTTTTCATTATAGTCATACTTAACGACAGATTATTGATTTACCAAAAGAAGGTGTGATTATGAAATAATTGTACATTTGTTAGTTAACAGATACTTAGATCAAACTACACGGTAATATTTTCTGATAACTCTGTTTGAAATAAAGTATAAAGTTTACTTTTTTCAGTTTCTTACATCCAGTATGCTATTATGTCAGACGACTTGCATTTGGTCGAACTAGAAAGTAAGGGTTAAAGATCTAGGTGTAAGACTGAAGAAACTATTGCTCAACTGAAGTATTATAAGAAATATAAATATCTTGAAATGCTTACGTTTATGGTTTGGAAGTTACGACCATTACGCCTGTGAATCCTAAGTAATCCGTCTCACAGTCAGTTTGGTTACAGTCGATAGTACAAAATTACTTTTTTAAAACTAAATTTAAATGTAATACCAACTAAATCTGTGTAAATATTTTTCAGCATTATGTTGCTGTGTGAAAGTTATGATTTAAAAAAGTTGTTTTATGTGAACAAAGTTGTGTTTACTTATATATAAATCATGTGCAGTGGAAAAAAATTATGCTAGACGTCAACAGGAAGCTATGAATTTTTGTAAAAAACAACAAAACAAAAAATCTTTTAGATCATTTTGATAACTATGCTTTTACATTAAATTCCCTAAACTGTAATATCATCGACTGACTCTTAACTTTATTATGAAGTTATTATTATGAACTTATCATTACGATATTTATAGTGTTATCAAAAGTATGTAATATAGTGAAATCACACTCTAATAATCAGGTGACACTAATAAATTATAGTGTTAGTAAATTACATGGCCACAACTCAATGTTTAGGAGGTGAAACAATCGTACAAAACAGCTTCGAAAATTAAATAAGATAATGGAATGAGTAAAACCAATTTAGTTTCTATTCTGTTAGTTCATTCACAAATGTATACACTCTGATAGCAAATTAAAATACTGAACCTGTAAATAGATTTTTTGTAATTCCCCCATTGGTACAGTGGTATGTTTGGGGACTCACACCGTTATAAACCGGGTTTCGATACCTGTGGTGGGTAGAGCAGAGACAGCCCCTTGTGTAGCTTTGTGCTTAACATACAAACACATATTTATCCTCAGACATCTTTGATGCTGTTGTAAAAGCTATTGTACAGATAACTAAGATTCTTTTTTATGTTTTGTGGTATAAGTTTTAAAACAAGAATCAACAGAGCGACATTTTGGGCCCCTAAAATGGTCACTTTTCATATTAGAGAAAGTAACCAGAATATCTTATAACATTACTGCTACACTTTGTTCTATGCTTATCTCTGGAAACTTATTTATATGTAGGGAAACAAATCACTTGTAATATTGGATTTTATTTTTAAAATAGACAAAACTTATCTCAAAAGTAAACAATAAAATAAATGTATTTTCCACTCACCCAAAGTGAAGAGTGATGTAAAAACTTATATGCTATTAAGTTAATTTCAACTTAACTAGTAGCAAGCTTAACATTATAGATATTGGCCTCTCTCATTATTTTTAATTAAAATAACTAAAAACGATTCTTTACACAAATTTCTGAGAAATTTGAATTGATTAAACATAGGTAAAGAGTAACATCTGTATTTTGTTTTCATAAAAATATTCACCTTAAGATATCTTAATCTCATAATACTTTGAATATTAAAATAAAAAATAGTAAAACTGCTTTCTTGTTCTAATGGTATTTTTCATTATGTCAGGTATGTTTAAATTTATGTGACAAATATCTGTTGGTTGAAAACTGAATCAAGTTACTAGTTTGGACAAGCATTGAGGAAATGTATTTAGTCTTTCAAAGATGAAATGTAACAACAATAAGAAAGCACCTGTTCACATGAAAGGGGTATTATTACAAATAACATGAAGTGTTAAAGTTCACCAAATAATGCAGATAGCATTATTTAAATATAGGTTTAAATTCGAAATTTTTGAGGAGTTTAAGAAGAATTTACTAAATATTAAGAAAACACAGATATATATATATATATAACAGTCAAGCTAAAGGACCAGGTCTAAAAAGCCTGTTTCTGGACTAGAGTTATGATGTCATGCACCTCCAAATACTTCAGGGCAGCGTTTATCTGGATAAACCAGAACCCAGGTTATGTTTTATATAATGGTAAATCTTAGTTAAGATGAAATAGTGCTAGTCACTGATTTCTTTGATTGGCCTCCATTATAATTCAGAAAGTCATTATTAGAAGAATGAAAATAATATGGTAACCTTTTAATGATAAATAGTGCTTATGTACCTGCAATTCATATGTATAAAAGAAGTTACACAAAAGTGATAAAAAAGTAAAATCACTGCATGCTTCTTTACCTACAAATTCCTCAGTTGCAAGAAAACAAAATGAAAATAGTTTAAAAAAAATTAAAATTGTACCCATCTAATTCTAAACATAATTTGACTTAACTATATACAGTTCAAAATACTTTCAGTTAAGATACAGAGAACTGAATATGTTTAGTGACTACGCTGAGCATCACATGCAAAAATCCTTTCAACTAATCACACAGTTATGAGATATCATTTTTACTTATGTGAACACTGACAAATAAAGCCTAATTTCTAGAAGACCACTTTGTGGTTATTAGACTCTAGATGACAACTATACTGAATACACAAGCCTTCCCTGGCTGTAACAAGAAGGCTATAATGGCATTATCACATTGTATTTGCATGTCTCTTGGAACTGCTCTTACTTCTGATGTTAAATCTATTTATTTCATGTCCAGTTAAGCCTAAAGTTATTTCCCACTATTTTATAGTTCAGGTTTAATATCTCTAAGGCCACTTGCAAGCCAAGATGTGTTAAACACAAAATACACAATCACTAAAAGTGTAAATCATTCCCTGCTCCATGAATACCACTTTCTTTCTGTGTTTACATCACATTGCATACTTTAGACAAATCTAAATAAATCATTATCTCTTTCTTTTACTTTTTCTAAGTAAAATCTAAGTTACTTCATTAAAATGCCCATCTGCCCTGGAGTTTTATGTTTATGTTTCTTATCACGTTTCATTATTATTGTGTTCTTTTTCTGTCTCTTCATCAACATCCCAACCCTCCTCCTGATCTTTTAAACACCTTTCAAGCCTTTCAATATTATACTTTCTGTCAATTTTGATATCTTCTCTTATTTCTTTATTTTCAGATCCTGTTGATGCTTGTATGTTCATAGAATGTACTATGTTATTCTTTCTTATAGTTTGCTTCTTGCTTCTAGGGTTTATTTCATGTTCATCTGGAGCTGGAGCTGGCTCAATCCGTACTGTGTTTTCCTTAGGCATGCACAAATCAAAGTTTCCAGTTTGAAGAACACAAACCCCATTTATAATCTCCTTATTCTTTTTACTTTTTGGTTCTATACCATTATCTTCACTTTCACTGTAGAGGTCGCTATCAGGAGACAACTCCAGTCCTGGGTCCACCCACTGTGGCATGGCAGGCTTCCTTCGTTTACTGCTGCTAGATGGGTCTGTTGTTTTTTGTGAACTTGTTTGTCTCTGATGTGTATCATATGTAGAAAAGGACAGAGGCTGGTCATCTGTCGATTCCCTGTCACTACTTTCTGATAAGCCTCGTTCAAAGGAATAACTTGAATCTTCATTTTGCTCACTATTTGAATGATCATCGTTTCCAGCACTTGCAGTTTCAGAGGTAGAGTTAGGTTCAGAATAATTGTTACCTCTATGGGGAAAACGTTGACTAGAAATACTCAGGTCCAAAGTATATGAATCATCATGGGTTGAAAGTGCTGAACTATTTAGATTATTGGAGCATATTTTTTGGGTTTTATTACTGCTTTTTTCCTGTGTCAGTTCTGCAAGCCGGTGATTCAGAATCATTCGAAACTGTACAGGATCGAACTTTGTACCATCTTTTATTCCCGATGAATGTGCTGAAGGTATTTTGCCTACTCCAATCTCATTGGATAGGTAATCATTGCAGTTAGTAACAGGTTGCTGTTTGAGACGCATACGGTGATTATGAAACCAATTGGTTATTGTTCGGACTGATAAATTGAGCTCATTTGCTAAAAACTCAATTGTGGCTGTACTTGGATATGGATCCATGGAGAAAACTAAACGGAGTGCTTCCTTTTGCTCTTCAGAGAACAAGAATCGTGATTTCTTGGCTGAAAGATACGGCGAAGGTGGAGGGAAAGCATAGTTGTAGGTGTGGTTTTCATAAGTCGACCAATGGAACTCAACATCTGAATGATTTCTTTTTCTTTTATTTGCTAAAAATGAAAGCAGTATTGATCAATCAGGTTGATATTTGATACATAAACAGTTTACAGAAACTGTAAGATCTCATTAGATAAAATAATTAAATATTTAGCAATCAGCAAAAAGGTTTTTATAATCAGAAACAACATCCTAAAAAGTTGATAATATTTTATATTATTTATGGTACATATAACAATCACATTCTTCCTTTTTTACTAGAATACTGGGCTAGATAATATTTCCCTAAGGGGTTTGAAGAAGGTTAATGATTGGGTATGTGAACCACTTGCTGATATTTTTTGTAAGTCCTTGAACCATGGGAAGGTGCTAGAGGATTTGGATTTGGTTAATTTCACTCCTCTTAAAGGTAGGTGATAAAAATTGTCACAGTAATTACAGACTCATTAATTTATTAGACTTATATCAGTTGTGGAAAAAAAAATCAGGAAACTGTTAACAATACTGGGTAAAGTCATTTGAAAAAGTATAGAATTTTATTAGATAGTCAGCAAGGACAATCTAGGTCAGGAATGGAAAATCTATCTTTGCAAATATTTTAACATTCTTTGAAAAGTTTACTGTTTATGTAGATGAGGGTAAGGGTGTAGACTTGGTGTATCTGTATTTTTAAAATGCATTTAACAAGGTGCAACATAAAAGGCTTGTAAAAGAAAATTATAAATCTGGGGCATAAGTTAGCAAATTGAAAAGAAAAGTGGTTTGGTAGAAGAAAGCAGAGAGGTGGATTTAAGTGTAAATACATAGATAGTTAAAAAACTGTGGCCTGGCAGGCTGTATTCATACCAGTATTGTACTTCAAGAGAAAACAAATAGGAACCTGGTCTGAAAATGGGCCCAATTAGCTTTAACTGACTGTTAAGTCTGCCCCAGATAGCAAAGGGTTGTTACAAATGGAGATTGTTAAACTGGATATAATGTTATAAGTGATTATATCAGATCCCAGTCTTAAGATCTTTGCTGTTTCTGATTATTGTATTTTTGTTGTTGTAACATATTCTATCTTTGAGATGGTTCTTTTGGGTTGCTTGATAATGATATTGCAAAGTCCAGTTTACTAAATGATAACAAGTGAGCAACATATATCAGATATCTATGACAATGTTTTGGTAATACTAGGTGGTACAAACAAAACCCGGCTTTATGTTTATACATTTCATGGGTGTTGCTGAATGTGAAGAGGATGATGCTGACTTACAAAAGGATTTACATCATCTAATGAGTGGAGCAAATACAAGGAAGATGGGTTTTAATTACAATAAATGTGAGATAATGCATGTGGGTTATCATAATTTGATTTATAAGAACAGTTTGGAAGGGAATAACCTTAATAGTGTCATGAATGAAAAGGATCTTGATGTAATGTTTGATCAGTCTTTGAAGCCATCTGAGTAGTGTACTGTTGCTATTGGTAGGGCAAATAAGATTCTAGGTCATATTTACAAAAATGTTGAATATAAGTCTAAAAAGGTTATAATTGCATTGTATAGATTACTGGTTGGGCCACATTTGGAGTATTGTGTTCAGTGTTGGGCATTGTACCTAAGAAAGGGCACTGAATTTGTGAAAATGGTTCATATAAGAGTTACTAGAATGTGGTTGGGATGGAGGGGTTGTCATATGAGGAGAGGTTGAATTTTCTCAAATTTTTTCTCCAAAAAAAATGAAGAGTTAAGGGCAATCTGATTGGGATTTTTAATATTGTAAAAGGAATTGGTAATGTTGATGCACCATCCTTTTTTCTTAAATTTAACAGTGAGAACAGTAAGACTAGAGGACACAAATATTAATTTTGGCAGGGTAGGAGTCATCTTCAGCTAAGACAATTTTATTTTTCTAACAGAATTGTTGCCTTTGAAAATGGGTTTCCTTCAGATGTTTTGAGACAGTAAATTGAAATCAGTTTAAGAGAAAGCTTGGTAAGTATATGAATGATGAGGGTTGGGTTTAAGATTTTTTTTTTTCAAATAATAGTTTTAGTTTAGAAGATGGGACAGCTTAAATGGACCAATAAGTCCCATGTTGTCTCAAAACATTATGCAATGCAAAGAGTACATAAATTGATTTTGAACATTTAGTTTGTTTCATGTTTATTTCAAACTATTGATCTTATTTGGTGAACAAATATCTGAACTATTGAGCCATGCATCATTAGTATCTATGAATTGAGATAAATTTCATATTAATTTTGTACCAATTAATTTGTACTGAAAATATTTTTACCTCCTCTCCTTTGATTTTTAATAGACTGCAACTTTTCAACATTTTTTGGGTCATTTAACCACAACTGCATTCTAATGAAAGGCTCTCTTCCCTTAATACTGAGCATGTGCCATGGTTTTGGTTTTGATAACAATTCACTGACTGACCCCTGTGATAGTCCCAGCACCAGCTCACCAAAAATCTGAAACAAGGTTAAATATTATAATATTAAAACAAATTAACAGTTTCTCTTATTTGATAAAAACGGGGAGAATATTTTTATGAAATGTTCATGCGTTATTTTTCTGAAATATATTTAGAAAAAGTGTGGTGAAGAATATAAGAATTGAGTAACATAAACCAGATATGACTGGCAATATTTCAGCAAAACTAGGTAATACAAACAAAACCTGGCATTACGTTTCAATGCATTTATGACATGAAAAAAATTACAGGTTTTCTCTATTGATAAAGCATGACTGAATACTTATAGAATTACACATACTACTTGAAACTACAGTACTTTTGGACAACTAAACATTCTTATATCAGTTTATTTACTTTGTGTCATTCTCTCTCTATTATCCAGAAGATGAACATATAAACTTATACTATTTATTCTAGGAGATATTTGTGTATTTGGTAACAATCTCAAGATTGAGACACTAAAATTTAGTGGCAAGTTGTAATAGGTATAACAAATAAGTAAAGAGGCCTATCACAAACTTACAATTATTTTATGAGATTTTGTAAGGAAACTGTCCTAATGTTGTTAAACTGTAACAAATAATAGTAGATATTTTTAATGGAAAATTTTTAAGTGATATTTTTGCACTTGTTGTTTTACTAGCTGTAAATATGTGTTACAGTTCCTAAGGGTGCATATGAAAAACGTATTTTGAAAGAAAAAACAAAACTGGTAACACAAAATAGATGAAATCTCTCACTAAACAAAAAAATGGTTTTATGGATTTTCATCTCATGATATCAAGCAAATAATTTTGATATCCTTTGCAATCTTTCTGCCACTTGTAATGTAGATATTTTGTTTCCTAAGTCTGGTAATATTAATTATAGTTTATAAAATAATACTAAATGATCATTTATTGACTTTAATTATGGGCCCAAACAATTATGTAGTCAGTTGTTAACAGTCTAGGTGTATATAATTAATTAGTTGTATCTATACTATTGTGACTAGGCAGGTTTTTTTGGATTACTTGAAAAAAATATTGTTAAGTCCAGTTTGTGTAACAATAATAAATCAGTTTATTTTCTTTGTAATATTTGCTACTGGATACATTCACGTTGACATGAGTTGTAGGCCTGAGTTCGAATGCAATGTCCAAAAGATAATTGTTCACTAATGGTACACCTAACTCTCATACACACAAACGAAAAAAATTCACAGCTAATTCAATTATTGGGGAAAAGCACTTACCAAAACTATTACCACTGTTATGAAACACCAAATACTTCAATGAATGTTCACTAAATTATGTATACTGACTGCTTTTCTTTATAATTTATTCAAGTTTCTCCGAATTCCATAAAATGTGTAGAATATTACATGATCACAAACTTTTTAGACATTGTGACACTACATTTATGCATTTTTTAGATATAACATCTTAATCATTATTAGAGGTCCTATTTACCAAACAACTAAATTATAACATTGAAAATATAACTTAAAACACTGCCCCTTTTCTGGATTGCAAAGCTCCTTGCAAAAATCATAATGCACAAATATAACATTACCCTGACTTTTTCATTCATCAAGTCTTTTGTGTGGTTTTCTTTTTTGAGGTCAATGGTATATAGACAGACTTTTCTCTTGTTCTGTATTTTTATTAGCTGTCTTGTTTCTGAGGGAGTTCCTCCTTGATAAGTGATCAAGTAAATTCATTGGTGGTTGTATCCTTGGGAGTGATCTTAATGGGGTTCTTGTGCTCCACAGCAGGTTGACTTTCTGCCTACAAATTATTCTCTGCAGTTATTCAGTCAGCTACTTTCTCACCAACATTGCTTCATAGATAATCACAGAGGATAATCTCTATTTTGGATACCTGTTTTTCTGGATTCAATAAACCAAATAATTCATTATTTTCAGTACAACATACAGCCCTGGCCATCACCTGCTTAACCTTGGATTTCTTCTGGTCCTGTGGCTAGGACTCTATGGCCATATCATACCAATTTAATGACATTCAGTGTTATTGACATTAATATCATAGTAACTTTTCATTTTGTTATTAACTAATTTAATCCTTTTTTTTCCTGAGTAAAGTCATGTATGACATCTTTATTCCTTGGATGTAAGAAAGCTCTTCCAACCATCAAACCCTAAAGATATACTGAAGTGTGTGGTTTCATTACATCACAGTCACCAAGTGTAGGTATATTCTTAATAACAACTGAGATGAGTGTTTTGCTTCTTGACGCTGGAAGTTGAAGACTGTGGAGTTACTGAATTTTGTATAACCTCACAGCCATGTGAAGTCAGGTCTTTGATGTAAATAACCCATATATTATGAGATACAGAGAAACTTCCCACAATTGGGATAAATTCCAACTTTCCTCTTGTTGGATCTTTATGCCCATTTGCTGTTCTCCTCAATCCTCCTCTATTTGTCTCAGGAGATGATTTTCTGTTTATCATTAACAAACTGGGTCAAACAATTGTTGTTATAACACAATGTTATTCAACACACTGTCAGGTTTGTTATTTTTGCTATCAGAAAACCCATGGATTCAGACAGTTTTGCTTATATAAATTAGTTTTTATTTTATTTGGTCCAAAATTCAGCTAATTCCTATTTTCTAGATGTCTGGTTACCTCATTGTTTCTCATTTGAACTGGTAAAGCTGGATGTTCATTCTTCAGGTATTGCCACTTTGATGTATTAACAACTTCTGATTCCTCACAGTCTCAACTGTTTCCTACATTTATAACAGTTCCTATTTTACTGACACCATCAGAAATAGTTTTTATTCCCAGTAAGATTTAAACTTCAGGTCTTTTAAGTTACATTTGAAATGGCTCTTATCTTATTGTTTATTTCTTCTGTTTTGTTTAATTACTTATCACATTAATCATTTCTCTTCTTCAATACTATTGCCAGAGGGAGGTGATATTTAAAAACTGGCTGATCTGATGATCATGTAACTTCTAGATGGTGTCTTCAGTTGTTTATCTGTTAATTTAATAAATTTAACTTCTATTGCCAACTAAAAAGCTTCCTTTAGAAATATACACTGAATTAATTTCAGCCTAGTTCTTGTCTGTTATGGCATCTATAAATTGGTTATGTGATAACAAATTTATTATTTCATGAGTGTCCTGTTGAACTGGTTGGGTAAAATTTTCCAAGTCTTCCAAACCTTGGCTGAAGTCTCTTCTTAACTCTGTACCTGGTATTGGAACATTGTTCTAGATGCTTCTTTCTGATGTATCACTCAAACCAGTTGGATAAGGCAGTTACCAATATTTGGTTGTTGTTAAGAATCTCAGTTGAAATGTTACTTAAAAATGTTAAGCTGGTCCTGTCAAATTAGAAGCAAGATGAATAGTTTGTTGCTCACTATGCCACTTGTTCCCCTTGGGAATGATTTCAAACTGAGTGTGGTATGCTTCCCATACTAATTTTCCTAGTTCCTTGATTTAGACATGTTGTTGACTAGTTAAACTCTGGAACTGTATGTGGTTGTGACATGGCTGGAGTAGTCCAGGAAAGTGCTGTAGTAAAAGATGGTTTGGCAGTATTGGTAATAGATGTGAACCAAATAAGTTCTATTCCATATTTTGTAGTAAATTACCTTCAATCTGATTTAACTTTGTTCTTAATTCTTCTGTAAATATTATATCATGTTCTTTTGAAACTCCTTTCTTAAAATTGTTTCCTTTCTCTTGATTTTCTTTCATTTTCTATAAATTTTATCTTGATCTTGTTGGGTTGCTTCTTCAGAATTACTTGGTATAAACAATGAGAAGTCCTATCCATGTAATGGTAACAAATTAGTTATTTCTTGTATGATGCTTACTACAGACAGCATTCACCTTGACACAAGTCATAGGTTAATGTACTCTTCTTTCTCTAACTTGGATGAAATGTTTAAACTATTACATCATTATCAAGTTTTCACATATTCTAAGACTATTTTTATGACCTTCCTATATTTAACTTCATCATCATGACTAGAAGTTCCCTCTAGCAAAGAAGGAAATTATAACATTAAAAATATACATTACAATAATATTTTACCTTTTGTCCTATGTTGTGTGCCAGTAGTGTATCTTTTATTTTGGAAGTGATGCTCTGTGTATCTAAGTCCGTGGTCAAAGCAGCCATCTCATACACAGATGGCTCTAAAGCGGTTACTGGTATAAGACTATGATGGGACTTCTTGGAGCTTGTTTGTATTCTTTGAGTTGTGGAAACACTACTGGTTGGGCTGCTAGCTACCAGTGAGATGTGTGGTGAAGATTCTGCAGTGGAAGAGGTTGAAATCTGCAGGTCCTTGGGCCGAGGAAACTTCAAATTTAGTGCACTCTGATTTTTGTCAAATATATTATGATGTGATGACACAGATTCTATAGGATGATGTGGCAGTTTGGTGGAAGCTATTAGCAGAATAACATACTTCATTGTAATTTTAAAAACATATAGATAGGTTAAACAGATTACATTAAGTAAGTAGCTGTTCTACATGTGCTGTATCAATAAAATTTGCTAAGATTTAAATCTAAATAATAAATGTTTGAAAATGTTCAACACTGTACAAACTTTTTATGAAAAGTTGTTACATGTGACCTACAATCATGCAGAGAACTTTAGGTCTACTTAATTTAAAAAAACAGTTACATTACTCATGCTTTATTAACTCTTATCTTATGAAGTCTGTCTAAATAGAACAGGATGTTTCTTAATGAAAAAAAAACAACTAAGCATTAGGATAAAATTATGCATGACTGGTATTATTAGCTCAGTATTATACAAATTATGTATTCATGTTATCAGAGGAAAATTATATCTTTTAGTCTATGATAAATTAACAAGTTCACTTTGTCTACTCCTTTATTGCATTTTATTTACTTCATTAAAATTAAAACTGATTGACTTCAATGAAAATTGGTGACAATCACATATAACATATTTTCAAATGTCATACCAGGTATATTAACAGATCCACCAAAGCCTCCTATTCGCATTAATTTTTCTGGAGGAAGTTTGTACTGGGAAGCCACTAGCTTATGAACTGCATTTTCATCCTCAAGGAATATTTTCATGCGAATAAAGGGTTCCCGGCCTTTCTGAGTTAGCATATGCCAAGGTTTAGGTCTTGCTAGAAGATCTGAGACAGATCCTTGCGAGAGTCCTAGAATGTTCTCACCAAACAACCGTTGACTTATGGAATACTGACTCAGATGTTCTTTCACCTGATAATGTTTTAGATACATAATTAATTTTGAAAAACAAAATGTTCTCAACTAGCATCAAACTAGTTTGTTTCATATACTTAAAGCATAAAACTAATCTAAAAAAATGTGTCCAAATTCTAAGTAATAGAATTTAATGAAGTTTTTATGGGAACACACTTTGAAACTCAGATATATAATAGCTTTGAATTCATGAACAAATATCTCAGGTTCTTTGGAGTAAGTAGAAATGACACTACTTCTAAAACTATTAGAAATAAATGAATTAAGGGTACTTTTGAAAAGTTATTTTGAAAATATACTTCCAGTAAGTACTTAATTTCCTCTCATATAAATAGCTATTATCTTCCAGTGAGACCTGGCATGGCCAGGTGGGTTAAGGTGTTTGACTCATAATCTGAGGGTTGCAGGTTCAAATCCCAATTGCACCAAAACATGCTTGCCTTTTCAGCTGTGGAATCGTTATAATGTAATGGTCAATCCCACTATTCGTTGGTAAAAGAGTTGGCGGTGGGTGGTGATGACTAGCTGCCTTCCCTCTGGTCTTACACTGCTAAATTAGGAATGGCTAGTGCAGATTGCCCTCTCAAGTAGCTTTGCACAAAATGAAAAACAAACAAACAAACAAAACTCTTCTAATGCTTCCCTCTATATGCAAAAAAAACGTTTATGCCTGCCACAAGTCTTCCATTTCCTCTCAGTTGTAATTGACTGATTTCAATGTGTTTTTCATGCAACAACAGTCCAATATACTCTCATGATGCATGTTACTACATCTATTCAATTGTAAAGGACACTTCCTAAGATTGGACACTAAGATATGATGGACCTCATCACTTCTGAATCAGATGTGTTCTTTGTCCATGGTAGAAAGATGTTGCATATATGGGCAGAAAAGCAGATGAGCACATCCAAGTTGGAGAGAAGTAAGATAAAATAGTGATCTGAAACAATACATATTTATTAATCTCAGTCCCTGAAAACATAAAAGTTGATAAGATTAAATAACGTGCCCCTAGGTGTAGAGTAGCTAGGATGAGATGGACCATACACAGCAATTCAACTACATTCAAAATCCATGCCATTGGGAACCGACAGTCACATGGGGATAGCAGGATCATATCATTGGTAAGTCAACTACAATCCAAACCTGGCTGTCATTTACTACCATCCATGTGAAGGTAGGAAAGAGGATTATACTGCCAGCAAGTCAACTAAAATTCAGGCCACCAGGAAATGATATTAAAGTGGGGGTAGGAAAGAGGATCATATTATCTTTATATCAGGTTCATGGGACATATAAATGGGCTTATAATTACAATATGAGAAATTTAATGATTCAGCAACCTGACATCTGGCATGAAAAGATGTTTGTGTAATGTAGACTATCTTATACAAATATACTGTGATCAGAACTATCCCAAATGCAGTAAAATCTTCTAAATACTCAGTACTGAGGAATACTATAAAGAGAAGAACCATAATAAGCTGCAAGTACTTCCACTGTGACTCATAACACTGATGCATCAGTAAGTAGCAAGAGTATAAATGATGGAAAAATATAAACATTTGAAAAAAATTTGTGTGAGAACTTATGTTGATTTGTTCAACTCTAAATTCAAAACCCAACTACTGAGAACCAACATCCAGGTGTGGGTGAGATGAGGGTTTACAATCTCAAAGGGATGAACTGCAATTTTAATGGCTCAGTCCGATTTAGTTTTGTTTCATATTGGAGGATATCACATCATCTACACCAGTAAAACACTATTGCTCTACTCTGAACTGAAAGGTTTTAAATTATTTATAAATTTTGTTTCCATTTCATTAACCCATTTTGAAGGATGCCTCCTTGGTCCTTCTTCCCAGCTCTCAAACTCCACTATAAGAAAAAAGAGGAAGGAGAAACATGGTGGAGAGTTCTATTTTGAAAAAAAACAGACTATATGAGTTTATTTAATATCAAGGCATGCCAGAGGAATGCAGCTATCCCCTTCTGCTTTAGTCATGTAGCCCATGGGTGAGTAGAGTCCAGGATAGGCAAATTTATTAAGAAATTACATTGCAAGAATAAACCTACAAGTGACCTTGTAGAACTCCATATATTTGCATCATGCATTAAGTAGCCATGGAAAGATATGTTAGTTGAAATGGTTTTACAGTGCAGATTTGGTCAGTTACACAACACTCTCCACAGAACAGAATCCAAACAATGAAAAAAAAATGTGACAAGGCCCCTGAAAAATAAAGAAAGAATAATAAAAAAGAACTTACTCAGTCAGGGTGTCACTGAAATATGAAAAATGGCTATAGGTTGGAGATGATAGCACACAGAAGAAGAAACCATGATTCTATGCAAATAGTGATAATTAAATAATTTAGATGTAGTCTACATGCCCAATTGAAGAACATTTTCCAAAGGGAGATAAAGATAACACACTAGTGAAAAAGTAAGGTTGCAATTGATGAGAAGACATAGGAGGAAGACAATAAAGAATAATAAGCCAATCAAATTAAAAGCTAAACCCAATTGGTGAGGGTAGAAGGAGAAAAATCATGAGCAAAGGATGGCTGCCAAGGAATAAAGAGATGGGAATGGGCACCACAGAAGGAAGCCTTGCAGGCAATATAACTGCAAAGAGCATGTACTGGACATAGAAATCTATCTGGATCAGACCAAAGATAAAGGAAGGAAGGGAAACCAGCAAAAAGGAGTTACCCTCATGTGTGACTGAAGTTTTGGGGAGGAAAGAAAATTCCAGATAAAGGAGAAGATATTGAGAATAATAATACATTAAGCATTGCTGGCAGGTAAACCTAACATCTGATATTCACAGGCTAAAAGGAGAAGAAAGTAAGTCTTAAGAGAAAAGTGAAACAAGGAGCACATGAATAGTAGCTCAAATGAAGGCAAAGTGAGGCAGTGAAGGACCACATTAACATCCCAATATCGAAGGCAGCCCCCTGCCTGGAAAAAATGCATCAACAGAGGAGTAGAAGAGGTAAATACCCTCTAGTATCAGGAAAAATTAAAAGTGTGGGAGAAGACCCCTGACAGGAAAGCCAAGTGATGAAGTTTGTAAAACAAGAAACAGTGGGTTGAGCAGGGAGAAACCAACAGTAGAAAATTTCCAATTTACATTGATAAACTTCAGTAGAGGAAGGGCAGATGGAATAAGCCAGAAAAAAAGTAACCACTGGGACAAGCCAGATCTTGTCATCAAAGACCAAATAAAAATCAGGCAAGAAGAAAGGAAAAACTAAATGAAGCACTGGTGACCAAAGTTGACCAAGAAAAGATGGCATCAGAGGAAGGGGCAATGGATGGGTAAGTTGTAGCTGAAGAAGCTATGAAAACCATGATTGAGCAAGCCAGTAAGGAGCTCTCAGAGGGAGTTGACATGGAGTGGCATGGATGATCAATATCATCTGGTGAAGAAGTTGAATGAGAGGATAGAGGTATTTCTTTGTCCAGTCCTGGCTGAAAGCATTGACATCTAGATAAATAGGATGAGGGACAAGAGGCCAAAACAGAGGGAATTTGTAATTGAGGGATAGAGCAAAAGCATCAATGTGAGGAGTACCCCACTAAAGACAAAATCACTGAAAAACAAGTGTATCAGTGGATTACTCCATTGGATAGACATTGTCTAGTTCAGAGAACTTATCCTTGACAAGACTGAAAGTATCTGGAACATGACACTCAATGATATGAATATCTATTGTGTGACCCCCAAAAAGATGATCCAAAATATGAATACAGAGGGATCAAGAATGGATGCTGTACTGGTGATTGAGAAGAAAAAATTAGATTTGTCAGAATGAATCATTAACAGATGATTTCTAGCCAGATTGGGAAAATGAACCAAAGAATGATGTACAGTGAGAAACTCCAGAATGTTTATATGATAACTTTTGGCTGCACATGAATACCCCATAACTTCCTGTTGATTAGTTCATGCTCCCCAATCATGAAGAGATGCATCTGTGAAAATATGTAAATCTGGAAGAGGATGAGGAACCAGGATCCATACCAATGTGTGATTCTTGTCCACCCATAAATACAGTTCATAAAGAATAGTGAGAGAAAGGGTAATAAAAGCCATCAAAGAACTTCTCAAGAGATTCCACTGGTCATGATGAGCCTGTATATGAATCCAGTATAAGTAGATAAGGGTTGCTATGGAAGACCACATCCCCAAAAGTTAAAGAACATCAAGAGTTGTAACAGAGTGAGCAGTAAGAGAGGGAAGAAATGGGAGCTCCATGAATAAAGTTGAAGAATTCTTGGTTGGGCCTGAATGAGATAGCTAATGGAAGAAACATTCAAATGGACAAGATATTAGGTAGGTTACAGGAATGACTTCTCCAGGTCAATTAACCTGGACACTTGAGCCACCTCCAAGAGCAACTGACAAATGTGATGGGCAGACTCCCATTCCAAACAAACTAACAGGAAACAGTTGTTCATATAATAATAAATGTGCAATCTTAAAACAGTTAAGTGATTAGTAAATCCTCTGACCAACCAATGAAAACATACAGAACTAAAACAAGCCCAAAGAGCAGTGTGTGAGATTGATAAATCACCTTGTGATGAACAAACCAAAGACAGGGTTGTGGTTGATGAGATACAGGAATATGCAAATAAGCATTTGTAACATTCATCTTGGCCATTTACAAACTTGCAAAAAAATACAACCTGAGGGTGAGAAATGGTTCCATGGTAAAATATGTCAGACTGAGAAAGTGATTGTGGTGAGACAAATCTATTGGATGCCACAAGTCCCTGGTTTTGTTGGGGACAATAAATAGCCTGAAGAAAGATGATTGACAGATTCTGGCTGGTGGTAAGATCCTGAGGCTTGAGGATAGAAATGGGTCCTTGAGACAAAAGATGGGAAAAAGTCCTTCTGATAAAACTTATGAGTTGGAAATGAAGTTAAAATACTTCAGTGTCAAAAAAAAATTGTAAAGAAATCTTACAAATGTGATAGCACATGAAGAACACATAAATATCTCTGAACAGTGATAGTTCCATAGAATTGAGTTGAGGAAATAATACTCATCGTGAGAGTATGTTACACTCTTATGGGTGAATGGTTGTTGCATGATGATTTGCAAGAGAAACACATCAATATCTGTTAATTCCAACTGAGGGGAGATAAAAGTCTTGTGGCATATGTAAAAATTATCTTGCATGTAGAAGGCAGCATGAATGAGAATAGTTACTTATATGATTGGAAGGTGAATGAAATGTACCAAATTGGAAATCTTTATCAGTTAATATATGCAAATGGGTAATGAGATATTTTTGGCAAGTAAGTATACATAAATGAGACTCACATGTTTTACTATTTCCTCAGTGTTCAGATTATTGTATTGATCAAACTGCTGCTGAGTTATAGGTGGAAGAATTGCCTTTGTTGGTTTTGGAGGGCTGTTGGATATATTTGTTAGGGATGACTGAGACAGAAGTGAGTTTGTTATGGACTGCATTTGTTGCAGTGGTGATGCTGAAATGCTAAGATCTTCATCAGAATTAGGCATTTCAGCATATGACATTATGGATGTTGGAGGAAGGGGAATGAGGTTAGAGTTATGTTGATGTGGTTCTGCTGTTTTGACAAGACTGCTTACAGCTTCTGTCTTTGGTCGTACTAAAGAAAAAGCACTTCCATGATGGCATATGCTATATGTTTCTGTGCTGCATCCACTCTTTTGTTCATTTCTTTTACTTTGTGATTGCACTGTGGCATCAATAGGCATTTCCAATCGTGGCTGAGTATTTGCTATGCTAATTGGATGGCTGAATGTTGTACGTGCAATTTCATTTGTTAAAGCTGGAGCTGTAGTGAAGTGGCTATGATCTGTTGCACCTAAAGGAGAAACTTGGGACAGGCATGACAGCTCTTGATGATAGATGTTAAGAGCATGTCTTATTTCTTCTTGGGTGTGTTCATACTGGTTGTGGGACAAACAGAAACCTTCTTCTACCCTTTGTCCCATAAGTTTTGCAAGTTCTTCTTGATAGATCCTGGAAACCATCTCCTTTGGTATGTCATCATTGTCATATTTTCTAGATCGCCGATAATTATTGAGTGGGTACTGATCTCTACAATCATTATTACTATTTAGTGACCCATCATTCCCAACAACTCCTTCAATGCCACCCCCTTCTCTTTCTTCTTCTGATCTGGGAGTACTTCCATTCTGTAAGTAATAACTTGCATTCCCATTATGCAGTGGACTCTTTTTGTTTTTACTATTAGAACTAAGAATGGCATGTTGAGCCTCATTTAATATTTGTGTGATACGTTCTTCTGCTACAGGGTCTTCTTGCTTACTTGATGGAAGTCCTGAGTCTTTACCTAAGATACACCAAGTAGGATTAAAACACAGTGATATATAATACACCATATAATGTAAGAAAAAGTCTGAAATATCAATCTTCATGTTTGACTTATTAATAACTTTTTGTAAAGTATGCTTAAATGTAATTACTTCTCTTTAAATCCTAAAACATTTTGTTCCCTAGTGGCTTAGCAGTAAATCTGTGTGTCTAAAACACTAAAAATGTTTTAGCTATGTGCTTAGTAACCCATTACATTCTAGATGTTGTAGGTTATTATTTTACATAATAAAGTTAAGATTTAATATTTAACTTTCTTAAATTTGATTAATACCAAATTATTATATCAAAGTTATTTTGCAGAAATGTTTTTGAGTAATATCAGTTTCCTGTATCGTTATTTATTTTTTCATGCTTTTAGTGACTTTTTGATAAAATTAGGAAACAAATGTGTACATTTTTCCAAACAGTTTGATAAATTAAGAATATTTTAAGTGAAAGCAAAAAGTACATAATAACGTTGAACACTTTTGTGAAATCAGAAACATTGGTATGTAGTTTATTTACCTCTGCAGCCTCCTACTATACTTTCTTTGCAACTACCTCTTCCAAACCCTTAATACATTTAAGAAATGTTGAAAAATAATCCTTCTTTTTGTTACTATTACTGTGCAACTAGTTATATTTTTTAGTGATGAACAACATAGGTGGTTATTAATTCTTGAAAAAAATAACAACAAGAATATTTGTTGATATGTGTATATATAATATGGTGTATATCATACCGGATAAATCTTAATGAATTCTCTATACTCATTGCTTTGTATGAAAATTCATAAATTAAATGTGATAACTTTGTGGAGTAACTGCTGTATGAGTACATACTGTATCAAGATTTGTTGATGTATATATATATAAATACCTTTCATCCCTTGGAAATTTCCTTATTTAAATATATTGGGATTATGGCTGAAAACACTACTAACACTAATGTGGTTTAAATGATAAATTAGTGCATTCTAATTATCATTAAATTTTGTTTTATAACTTTGTATATATACTAAGTTAGGATTTCTTATATTAAGTCAACTATATTGATTATTGGGTTAATTTTTATTTCCAATGCAGTTCATTACCTCCTTTCACACAAATAGCTATTTTTCTTCAGTGCTGCCATCTATATGCAAAACAATTCAGCAGGTCACAAGCCTTCGAACTTCCGCCTATCTATAACTCACTAATTTCAATGCATCTTGCATACAGATTATCATGCATCAACCTTCCACCCATGGGGGTGCAACACACTCTCTTGATGCAAGTGACTCCCTCTATTCAATTATACTGAACTTTCATTTCTCATTTAGCATTGCTCATATCAAGATATTTTTGGTTTGGTGCTATTTATATTATTCAAATTCGTAATTTGTAATAGTTTAATGTCCGAAGTAGAATTCTTCTTTCATTTATTTTCTATCTTTACATTGGAAGATAATTCTTCAGTTAACTTAATTCAATAGGCTTTGTTTCCCTTTTGAATTTTTATACATCAAATACTTTTATTTGATTTATATTCCAACTCTAATTTCTGAGGTTAATGTTACCACTTCAGGTATCATACCTCCTACAGATGTCTCACAAGCTGCAGTTTGGAGAACCTGTCATTGAATTTATCTGTGATCGTCCATCATGAGATTGATTCTTCTATGTGTCAACTTTCTTTTCCTGAACTTGCCTCACTTCCTCCTGAAGAAGCAGAACCTGCTTAAACCAGTGAGGATACTGATAGCTTTTTTCTACCACTGGATTTTGCTGTACCTTCCTATGCCCCACTTAGAGAATCAGCTAGGCTTAATATGGCATTTTTAGATGTGATTTCACAGGTATGGGATGCTTTTTTCATTTTCCAAAATTCTTATGATCCCTGTTCTTCTTTGTTGCATGATACCTCTTACACTCAGTACTTGGTTTTTCCACCTTCTCCAGGTATTAGGGTTTATGCTGAGAAATTTGCTTCACAATTGGTTGAGTGTGCCAGCATGTCTCTACTGGCATGCACAATGGATCAGTTTGCATTAACTTAGCATCAAACTGACTTTCTGTTTCAGCAGTTACAGTTAATTTCACCCATGTGTGGATGGACCCTGATTTTCATGTGCATTTATTTCATGCCCTATTTTCCTGCTTTTATCTATACTTATTTCCCTTCTACAGTATTTATCTACTATCCATCTCCTTTCCAAGGTGATCCACAGAGATCCTGAAGGTTGTGAGGGTTTTAGATGGAAAGCCTCTCTCTAATTACCACCATATTGGCTTGTTTGTCTTCTTTAGCTCTCACTTTACCCATACAGTTTTTATGTTGTTGGGATCTCCTAAGTCAAGATGAAGTCTTGTCCCAGGTTCATTTACCACACCCTTACCTTAGGGATTTATGAATGGTCTTTTTTCCTTGGTGGCATGTTTTGAATGAGGTATCTGAGACTTTGGAATCATGTATGGAGTCTTTGCATCAACACACTATCCTTTCCTCCTAAGATTGCATGTTTGTTGCAGTTATAGAAGAGAAAACTCCGATTTCTGTTTCACAACCCTCTCCTTATCAGCTTTTACCTGTTCCTCCTTTCAGGGATTACTCATTATGTCATCTTATTTGACATAGATGGGCACATTTCCAAAGTACTGGTGGCTACTTTGTGGGTTCTGGTTCAGCAGGAACTTGCTTGTCCAAATTTGTTACCCTTTCATGGCCTATAGACACAGATCCATAGATTATTTGGATTTTATCAGAGAGACTTGTCCTTCAATTTCTTTTTCCTACTCCTTTACCTCAGGTATTTTTTTCCCCATGCCTCAAGATTCTACTACCTGTCAGTGTCTGTCCAAGGTAGAACAATACCTTTTGTCTCAATAGGCCATTGAACCTGCTCATCACCTTTCTCCAGGCTATTTGTGATTTTCAAGAAACCTTGAAGGTGGCAGCATCTAATATATTTTGTCCCACCTCAATCATTTTCTGATTCTGTCCCATTTTACAACAGAAATGTTTTTCACTTTTAATGAGCTTTTTCTTTGTGTTTGTGGATGACCAAGGTGGAAGTCATGAATATTTACTTGCATATTATGATATTTCATTAGTTGTAACTCTATTTACAGTTTTTTCACCAAGGGATGGTTTATCAGTTTTGAACACTGCCCTTTGGGCTTGCTTTGGTCCCTTATATTTTTATTGGGTTACAAAGTGTTTGCTCATCACTAAAATGCTCTTGGGTTGTGCTTTCATCATTGCATGGATGAATGGCTACCATTAACTCATTCCAAACAGGAGCCTACCCTTCACACTCATTGGCTACTCCTGGAGGTGGCTCTGATGGGTTGGTTAATCAAATTGTATAAGTCATTTCTTCAGCCTACCCAATACCTTATTCATTTGGATGCTTTTTCAACACTCATCTCAGTTGAGCCCAACCTTCTCCCCTTTGAATTTATTTTATGAAACTTTCTGTTCTACACATTCTTACTATTCCTTCTGTTAAGGTTCTATCACTTTTGGGATTGTGCTCTTCCATGATAGTTCTTATCTCCTTAGGTCATGTACATATGCAGACTATTCAATAGGCTCTTCCTGACCAGTAGAAGCTTGGACAAGATCCTTTGATAGCTCCTATATTCCTTCCTCCTACCCTCGTCAGTAATTGCACAAGACTCACATAACAGTGAGTGCCCTGCTTCCTTCTCCTCATCCATATTTACACATTTTCATGAATATGCCCCTTTAGGGCTGGGGTTGTGGGTCAATCAAAAAGAAGCTACAGGATATTGGTCTCTGACCAAAACGTCTTTTTCTGTCAAAATCTTCTTACTGTACATTATGCTTTGGTTCATTTTCTCCATTTGCCCAGAAATTGTATGGTTTGTTTGTTTTGGAATTTCGCACAAACAAACCATACAATTTCTGGGCAAATGGAGAAAATGAACCAAAGCATAATCCATTCTAACATTTCCACAGCAATTGCTTATTTCAGTTATCAGTGCCACCCATTCTCAATCCCTATACTTCCACACTCTTTATCATTCCAGATATTTTATCCTTTATCCAGATTGTTCTTTCTTCCCCAAATCTTTGGTGGCTGTAGAGGTTAACTCTTCCTTTTTACTGATTTCCTTTCATTCCATTTCCCACCTTTATCATTGGCCTGATACAGATAGGCTTTTATGTCCTGTAATGCTCTTTGTTATTATACTACCTGCAAGATTTCCTTCCATGGTAATCATTTCTACCTCTTTATTCCTTGGCAGCCATCCTTTATTTGTGATATTTCTCATTTTACTCTCACCAAGTGGATTCAGTTTTTCATTTGATTGGCATGTTACTCTTTATTGTCTTCCCCTCCCATACTTTGTTCTGTGTAACCTCTAATAAAATTCAACACTACTTTTTCACTGGCATCTCATCTTCATCATAGTTTGGAGGGCATTCTCCAACTGGACATGTGAACTACCTCTAATATGTTTTTCTCACTGTTTGCATAGAATCAAGATTTCTTCCTCATTCATCACACTTCAGGGATACTTTGACTGGGTATGTTGTCTTTTATTACTCTTTTCTTCCTTTTTTTTCTTCTATTCATTGTCTAGATCCCATACTGTGGCAAGTGGTGCCTGACCAGGTATTCTTTAACTATTTAAATCTGCAATGTAAGAACACATTGGTTCATACATTATGATTCCATGGTCATGTAATACACACTGTAGAGGTATGGTGTTTCACAAGATCACTTGTATCTTTATCCTCGTGATAATTTTGCTTCATAAGTTTGCTCATCTCATACCATACTCACCTATAGACTACATGAGTAAAGCAGAAGGGGATAGCTGCCCATTCCTGCTATGACTTCTATTGAATAAATTGGTATGGTCTGATTTTCAAAGTAGGATTTTGTAGTCTCAAGTATTCCTCCCAACTCTTCACCATATTCTCCATTTTCTTCTTGTAGAACTTGAGAGTTCTTATCATTTTACAGTTTTAAACCAGCAGGGTGGTGGATCATGGAGGCATCCTCCTGAATTTGTTAATAAAATACAAATAAAATATAAATTATCATAAAACCATTCAGTTGAGAGTTAGGCAGTGGTGTTCTGCTAGTGTAGATGATGTGACATCTTCCACTATATAACATGGGAATGAGTCATTAAAATTGCAGTTTACCCTTCATGTAGGATCCATCAACTTACCCCCACATAGATGTCAGTTCTGAGTGGCTAGCTTTTGGACTTAAAACTGAATCAATCAACATAAGTTGTCCCACATGTATTATAAATGTCTCTATTTCATCACCCATTTATACTCTTGTTATTCCATCTGTGTTGTGGAGCACAGTAGAAGTACTAGAAAAATTTTACAGCTCTTCACTTTGCACTTTTGTTCAGTGCTTAATAATAAGAGTATTTTCCACAATTGGAGTGGTTCTGGCCATTATATAACTGTGGGAGATGGTTTACATTACACACAATTTTTTTTATGCCAGATGTGGAGTTACTGAATCATTCAATTTCTCACGTTGTTATCCTGAGCCTATTCATAAGTGAGGAGTATGAGACTCCCTGTGGTCTCATGAACTTGAGGTAAAGATAGTATGATTATCTTTCCTACCTTCACATAGGTGTTGGTACCTGGTGGGTGGGTTTGGATTGTAGTTGACTAACTGATGATATGATCCTCATTCTACCCTGCATAAATATCAGTTTCCAGCAGTATGAGTTTTGGATGTAGATGACTTGCTGTACACAGTCTAGCCACTCTACACCTAGGGGTACCTCTTTTAATCTTACTCACTTTTATATTTTGAGAGATTGAGTGTAATAAATAATGTATGGTTTGAATTACTATCCTACTCTAGTTCTTACCCATTTGGATGTACTTCTCCATTTTTCAATTCACATATACATGACATTTTTCCAGGGAAAGAGTATACCTCATTCAGAAATGTTGCAGTCACCTATACATTATATTCAACTCTGAAGATCTCCTTTTGAGGAATGTCCTTATGATGGTTTTGAAGGATGCTTCTTTCTTTTCATCACACAACTCCCTTCACCTATTCAATGTGGGTTTCTAGTTGTTTATGTGATAGGAGGTAATGTACCAGATTGGAAGTTACAGTTTTTCTGTAATGAAAATGTATTTCTCATAGATACTTACCTCTTCTCTCACTTCCTACCCTTCCTGGTGATTTCATTTTTTGTCAACATTTAAAGCAAGAGTTTCAAAGAACTGAATCAAGGGAGTTAAATGCATCAGAGTACATTATGCTCTTTTGGTGAAGTGTTGTCCCATGATAATTTGCATGAGAGATGCATTGGAATTAGTGATTTCCAGATGGTTGAGAGTGTTAAAGCTTGTGGCCTATGCAAAAATGTATTAGATATAGAGGGCAACACTAAATAAGAATATGTGAGGAGAAGTAAGTGCTTATAGGAGATACTTTTTCAGTGTAGGAAAATTAAAACTTCTATTTTGTGTAGGTGGCTTGCTTTGACAGGTAGTTAATGATAATTATATGTTATTTTAATTTTTTACTCACGTTACCTTATTTAAGTGGTTTTCAAGCTGTCGGGGGCACAACCATATTTTGAGGTGTGTTTAAGAAGTGTCAGGAAAACTTTTTTTTTGTTTTCCCTTTCTTAAGCTAAGTTTTTCCTTTCATGACTAGTTGTAAATATGTCATGACTTAAATGAGTTGAATTCTTATCTTTTCATGAACAGAGGAAAAAAATAGGCATGACCTAAAATATTTGAGTTTCACTGTTTTAGTTCATTCTTTGTTATGTGATGCTTTCAAACAATCTTTATTATTATTATCTTTAAGATATTTGAGCTCATTATCTCCTTGTAGGAATTATTACACAAATTGTCTACAATATCTGTTAAACCACCATTAGAAAATGTTGCTGTTGTCATTGTATCACTTTGGAATTAAACAAAGAAAGCCAAAACAATAATTTTTAATAAATGCACCCTTGAAATGTGAGGAGGAATAACAGTAGCACAAAAGATAAACATGTTCAGGTGATGTCCTCAGAATAGAACCTAAATTTTGTCAATAAAATGGGTTAAATGTACTGTAAACCTGTTTTATGTTTCAACAAATACACATCAATTATTTAAAACCATTAATAATTAAAAGGCAGTCATTATGTAGTTAAACAAGTCGGGAATAAAATAATATTATTAACTGAATTTTAGTTTGATGTGCTACTTCTTGTTCTCAGCCCCCTAGTGGCATAACAGTATGTCTGCAGACTCACACTGTTAAAAACCAGGTTTCGATACCCATGGTGGGTAGATCACAGATAGCTCTTTGTGTAGCTCTGTGCTAAATTCCAAACAATCCAATCCAGCCTTGTCTCAAATATGTTCCTGGCTATATACATTAACTGTCAAATGTGGCATTCTTTAATGAATGTACACAGAACAGCATATTATCTGTAATTGTAATTTATAGGTTTTGGTAATATTGATGTGTGAAATGGTACAGCTATGCTAATGTATTTGGTATTTATGTGTCAAAATACTGATGTTTGAAATAGTACAGTTATAATAAACCATATGGTATTGATGTGTCAAATTATTGTTTGGTCAAAATGTGTAATACAAGTATAGAAATGTTAAACTTATGTTCAATAACACCTGAAATTCATGAAAAATCACCATTAGCACAAACGCTCTACTTGTAACACATCAATCTATAATTAAAACCACCACACTGCAGAAAGTGTTCCTATACCAACTTCTTTCCTAGTATAATTGAGAGGGCCTTAATTGTGACTACTTACTACCGCCTACTGGTGTCATCTATAAAATATTATCATAAATTTATAACACATTACAGTTCATCTCTGGGAATAAATTATATATACTAAAAAGTGAATTTCAGATTATGTTAAGTTGAAAGAAAATTTCATGAATACTTTGCCATTTAAACAATAATTATTTTATGTTGACTTAATTAAATAATCAAAACTTTCTCACACTTGTTAGTAGTTCAGTATGTGCAAAATTAGACAAACTGAACTCTGTTACTGGTAATCAGAATTTCAACACAAACCTATATTTAAGAGAAAAGATATAAACAAATTTCTAATACATATTTTGTTGTTTTAATGAGTTTTTATTAAAACCAGTACTTACTGATTTACGTTGTTCTACAATTATTTTAATTTTATAACTTTTGTACTTTAAGTACACATTGTAATACCTAAAAAAAGTTATACTGAAAGTTTTGAATAAGTGTACTAAACATCTGGAAAAATACTCCAATGTTTAGACAAGTATACTCACAATAAATATTCATACTTCCTTGTACTTGATAGTAAAATATTATCATTTTATTTTGATGAGATAAATAAAAAGCATGAAAACTTGTTTTTCATATCAATTTTCGATAATTTACAGTTATAAAAAGTATCCTTATTTTTTCCATCTGTGTCTTGATCTTTGATGAAAACTGAATTTTTTAATATCATGTGACATCTGAGATCAAAGCACGTGACACAATTATATATGGATGAATATTTTTCTAATATATAGCAATTAAAACACAAAGTAAGGAAAGATAAATTCCAATAACAAACCTTTCTTGGGTACCAAGGCTCTCAGCATGTAGATACACTTGTCATCTGAAGCCCAGGCATGCATTTTTCTGTAGGAATCCCTTCCTTTTTCTGTTAGTTTTTCCCAAGGCTTTGGCTTTGAAAGCAATTCACTGACTGTACCTTGAGAAAGCCCAAGCACAAATTTAGCAAAAACACGCTGCCCAATGTTGTTCATGCTTAACAATTCTCGTACGCATCGTGAAATGTTTAATGTGTTCAAAGTTTCATCAACATACTTTTCCATACATTGACTCAGGTATTCTTGAAATTTGTCTAAAGTGACGTGATTAAAGGGAAAAACTTTAGATTCGAAGCTATCTTTTGAAGGGCTGGATACAATGTCTTTTGTAGACTGTTCTGTGGTAGGACACATATCCTGAGATGGATTGAGTGAAGCTGGAGAGTTTCTGTAGTCTTTCTTCACTATGTTAGTATATGTGGACACAATTTCTTCTCCTAAGAGAGAGCCAAATGTTTCAACAGTTTGAAATGGAGTTGGAATATTGTTCTTTTTATGAGAAGGAGAACCTACAAGAAAAGGATAAAATTCTGAGAACTGCAATTAAAAGCAGTATATTTGAATTGAATACTTAGTTCAGACTACTATACATCAAAGGTTAGTGATGCCTTTACTTACGTTGTCCTAACTTATATAAAGATTAACAAAATCAATAATCTGTGGCATATAAATATGTGTATATATTTATGATGAGAAATGTAATTATCAAATGTATGTTTGCATTGTGTTATTAAAGAACACCTTAACACATTTGGTTTAACCAAGTAGATAAATAGTAAGTGATTTAGTAACAGTAACAGTTTATAGAGTACAAATTAAGAGATCTGTAAGACATGCAGTTCTTTATGAAGAATTTCAGAATGTAGCACATTTAACACAAATAAAGTACTGTACAAAAAATCAGTACATGCTTTCATTAAGCTGATCATCACTTTTAACTACTGCTAACCCTAAATACTGGAGAGTTACAAAATAGCAAATATATACATTATGGTTACCTCTCACAAAATTGTTAAAATAATGACCAGATATAAAATTTAAGCCTTAATTTAAAAAAAAAAAAACTTTTTCATTTAGTTCTTCCCCTTCTAAAGTCAGCAGTACATGTAAGTAAGATATCAGTAAGTTTTGTACCTAAATACAATAACTTACACAAAAACAGACAAGTGCAGAAGTTTAAAGATATACATTGATGCAGAATTACTACATTGCTATATACATTATAAATATAAGTCTCATCTGAATGATTAAAACAAGAGGAATTTTTCAAATTTCTGACCTACCTGATGAATTAGATCTAGTGTTCTCTGTGCACCGTTTTAAATTAGGCTTTGAGGTGGTGACTGGCTCTGATTTTGTAATATTGTAGGTTTCATTGTCATTCCTGCTGTCAGAAAAATCTACAGATTTCAGGATACTGCAATACAAAAACAATGCAACTAAAAATGTTGACTTTGAAATTTTATCTTAATCAAATGAGGATAAAGAATGTTGGCTATCAGTCTGAATTTACTATGTGTATCTATAGAAATTGTAGCAAGCTTTTAGTACAATGTACTAGACTGTTGTACGTAAAGAATTAGATGTGTTACCAAAATGTTTGCATTCAAGAAATGTCTTTGAATTAAAAACTCCAGTCTTATTAGGACTCTGAAACGTTTCAGTGCAAGGTGATGTTTATGTGTGGAATAAAATATTTTTTCCATTGTACAGTTTACATACTTTCTAGATCCTTCAAAAGGTACATATATGGAGGATTTGTTTCAATATCCATTTACCTTATATTGAGAAATGTTCACTTTCCTTTATCATGAAATACTGCTAAATCAGCAGTGTAGTGGAAAATGAACAGTTGATACATTTGACAACAATAATGTATAACATGATGTAAAATGTCATAACGTGTACACTTTGATCCCTATCTATACACATAGGGTTACTGAAAAAACAGTAACTTGACTTTTCAAACTAACTTGGAAGTATCCCAAAGTACTTATTAGTTTTCAATAGTTTGGCATTAAAATATTATGCATGAATCTCTTGTCATGGAACACTGAAATATGAATGTATTATAATTTTCAAAATTTGTGTTGACACAGAAATTTCCACAATTAGAACTTTTCCATAAGTTGTATTATAGATTCATCATTTTTAGAAATGTTACTGTTTGAAGTTAAGCACAAGGTTATATAAAGGACCATATGTGCTCTACCTACTATGGGTATTAAAACTCAGTTTCTAGCATTGTATATCTGCAGTCATACTGCTGTGCCACTGGGAGGTTTTCCATAAATACATGAGATTCACAAAATAGTACTACTTCCACTCACCTAAGGCAGTCTCAGCCTTGGCTTACCTTCTAAGCATTGCTGACACTTCTATAGCTAACAGTGAACCAGTCTTTTATACCCCTCTGATTTTGTACCATTACATAACATGTGACTACCCTACATCAATCATACTGCACATCTATACTAGTGCAGGTAGTTAGTTCCCTTTACTACTTTAATACAGTCCTCACTTTGTTGATTAGCATTTCAGTGTCGTGATGTGTGTTTAATTTTCTTTCTATCTGACTCCTGCTGTTTCATTTGTGACTGTTTATCAGTCTTTCATCAGTTTAAACTTAATATTTTGACTTCTATGGCTAGTATTACTGCCTTTTAAAAAAAGGGTTTTATGGTTACTCCTTCCACTGTTTCATGTAAAAAAAACCTCTCCTACATATACCCATGGGATCAGGAATCATTCTTCAGGTCTTCCTTATGTGAATCCCTTCATTTGAGTAGAGCACAGGAGACTCTTGCCATATACCTAATTCCAGCCACTGGGGTAGTGAATCTTGTGAAATTTCACCAATTAAAATCTAAATACCAGGGCATAGAATGCAAGTCCTTCTATGGTGAAAAATGGGGAAGGAATATTTCTTGAGTGTATGAACCACCACCACATTGCATCTACACACATCACAATCTCCAAATGGAATATGAATATATATATATATATATATCACATAATTAAACTCTTATATCAGTGTGTATTTATCATAATTTTATGTATCGCTCACACATCCTAATTTCACAGCAGTTAAGGAGTCCATAATGTCTGATGGTCAGTTTTAATTTTATAAGTATCTATACTAATTATATCCTATAGAAAACAATAAATACACAATGTTCTTCTGCAACTGGCATAAGTGTTTGATAGAAAAAAACCTGGGCAGAGATACTTATCAACTGTGCCCTTCTTCCACAGCTAGTTTTAACCTTGAGAATGTGTGCACACAAAATACAGTATCAATGGTCCCAATCACTTTACAGTTATTGGCCATCCAATGCCATGTGTATGAGTGCTTGGATGAATATGTAAATATTCTGCCCATCCTTATAACATAATTCAAGTGTTTTTCTCTTCTAATCATACTCACTGGATAAGATACACTACAGCCTACAGGTGCACCTCTCTGAACTTCTTATCACAGAGTGTCCATACCCCATGGGCTTCCTTCAAGCACTTGCAAGGAAGATTAGTGGAAGATTTTTCTGCATTTCATTGCACAGCAGCACAAATTCATCTAACTTTATGTGTGAGTTTTAATAAGCCTGGTAACATGCAAGTTTCTCAGGCAGACTAGCTCTACTTCAAGAGGAAAATAGCTTTCTGTGTGTCGTGGTATTTGTCAGAAATACATTTTCAGTTAAAGAAAATGTAAATTTTTACTACTTGTTTGTTGAAAAATATTGCCAAAGCTGGTAAATAAGACATCACCAAGCATTGTAAAGAGTGTTAAGGATAGTTTTGAAATAAGTGCCTTCTTTGAAGGCTTGCAATATATAAATATAACTGAACCATTAGCAGCAAGATAATACGAACACTGCAGATAGCCCATGTCTGTTTTGCAAAAACCAACAAACAAATTTTCATTAAATTATTATGTTTTATCTAAATAAATAGTACATTTATTATCTTAAACAGTAAAAATAATTAAATATTTTGTGAAATAACTTACTACCTTAAAAACGAACAGATGATAGTAATTAATATTTTAACTCAGTTTTGTTATTTTTTATTTTAAAATAATGTAATAAATTATATTACTAAAATCATGGCCTACTGTTTGTAGGCTCTTCCAGCCATATAAGTTAAACGAAAAGTTAGATAAATTACAAATTTTCAAAGTATACATCATCATAGCTGTGCAAACACTGTATGAATTAAAATCTTTATCAATAATATACTCATACCCTGTAATGTTTTGAAAACTATTAAAAATTGCTTAATATGAAATAAATTATGGAATTAAAAAGCTTTTTTAGTGAAGTGAAAAGTGAAACACTTGTTTTAATTTCATGTTGTTTATGTGTGCTAGCTGTAGTCAAATATCGGCTGTATATTTATGTGAACATGAGTACATAAACTAATGTGGATATACAAAAATATATCGTATAATTTAAAGATGTAATAATGTTTTTGCAGTAAAATGTACATTTCATGTTTTTATATTTATTGTTTTTTGCTTTCAAAGATTAACTTTAGAGGGAAATATCATGGACCCATAATTTTTTTAGGCCCTCAAATCTGTGTAGGTCCTAGGCACTGTGCCTAATAAATAATCTGGCCCTGCATACATGGAGGAAATTCAATTGTTGTGTCCTTTACCTCTACATTGTTTCAAAATCTTGCTAAGAGAATATCGTATATTGAAAAAGCATGCAACTTTCTACCAGAATTGGTGGCATTGTATGTTAAATGGTTGAGAATTAACTGTGAGTCAAATATACTGGTGACACATTATAACAAATCATTCTTATAAATTCAATGAACTTTTTACATAACAGGCAAACTACCAGAAGGCAGAATATGACTACCGAGATAAGTATATTATTGTGCACAGTATGGGTATTAAAGAACCACTATCAAAGTACAAGGTATTGTCAGTCAAGTACATGTCAATACAGTAAAACTGTTAATACATTGAAATCTATTAATACAGTGTATTATGCACTGTCTGAACATCAGCAGGTTGGGTAGTACACAACAACTATAAAAAGACAGAGTATTACCACTCAAATAATACTAGATAAAGTATTACAGTACAAATACCAAACTGTTGAGCATAATCATTGAAATGTCAGTAAGCATATTATTATGTACAGTCTGATGACCAGCAGGTTGGGTATTATACACAAAAAACTGTTAAAAAGGTAAATTACTACAGTCTAAATACCAGTTGAAGTATTATACACTTTTAATACACAAAAAAGAATCTGTAAGTTAAATTGTTATATTTCTAAATGCCTTAGGTGTTAATTTATTAACATTTTGATGTGTTAAACTTTTATTAAAAGTTTAATGCTGAAGGTACCTATTCTGCCTAAAAGATTGCACCTATGAGGAAAATATTTGAACAGATTTTGTTCTCCTACCTTAATTCTTTTTTTATTTCTTCATAATCCTTCTGTTGGATGAGTTTTTCTTCCAGTTCCTGTATGGTCCTATTTTTCTCTATTAATGTTTCTTCCAGTTGAATGATCTGAAGATAAAATTTGTGTGTTAAAATTAATAGAAAAAAATAAAATACCGGTATGAAATACTTGTTTTCATTGTATATATTCTTATGTTTGTTTCTGATTATAACTTATTAATTAAACATAGAAGAAATACTTAACACATATATTTACCAACTAATGATGGTTATAAATATCTATTAAAATAAACATGAACATACATACCAGAGGGAATCTCTATGAATGAACATTCTTTGTTTTTTTCAAGTAATTAGCTCATAATTTGTTAGATGCTCAGTCAAAAAACTATTCAATATTTAAATAATATGAATAAACACAATAATGGTTATATTAACATTCTAGAGCCCCCCAGTGGCTCAGCGGTATGTCTGCGGACTTGCACGCTAAAATCCGGGTTTCGATACCCGTGGTGGGCAGAGCACAGATAGCCCATTGTGTAGCTTTGTGCTTAATTCAAAACAACAACAACAACAATAACATTCTAGAGCCTCTTTTGTGGTTGGTAAACAAAATTTTATGTTTAATATATGCTGTATACCTTGATACAATGAAATATTTTCTCTATTGTAAGAACTGTTACATTGTTAGAGTAGTTATGTAATTTTTGTATACATTTTCAATCTAGTAATATGACATTTTTATAGCTTATAAATAATTTAACCTATTATCAAATATTTTATCTTCTGTATTTAAAATAGTGCAAAGGTTATTGAAACATAACTTTTCCAGTAAGCTGGCTAGTGACCAATAAAATATTTATATTTCTATATGTTAATACAAAAATGTTATGGAGTGTTCTATACACTGGTGTCAAGTGTTTGCTTTTTGCTGTTGTGAGCTTGACTTAAATGAAATCTTTAAGCAAGTAAATGTAATATAATTTGGAAACAAACTTAAAGAGTTTATCAAAACCAAAATGAACACAGACATTATTCTATCTAACTACATATAGACACATACAAAATAAAAAATACTGTCACAGTACTTAAGCTTTCATTGTTTATGTTTTATAACTGTGCTCATAGAAAGTCACACCAATCAGTCATGTTAGACACGTTTTGAATGATTTCTTTCACTCAAAAAACAAAGTTTTATGTCTAGAAGTAGAGCTGTTTAACTTCATTAGTCCAACCAGATGTAAGTATTTCAAGTAATACAAAGAAGTCTACAAGCTGATCTAGTTAATCTCAGAGATTCACTGGTTGATTATTAAAAGTCTAAAAGAGAAATTAAGTTTTAGATACATTCAACACATTTAAAAAAAGATAGCCTTATAACTTATGTTGAAACCTAAAAATGATTCAAAGCAGCCTTAGAATAGTTAACATGAAATATATGTTCAACAGTTAGGTAATAATATAATCAAAAGAATCAAAACTTAACACAAAACATGTGTTCAACAGTTAGGTAATAATATAATCAAAAGAATCAAAACTTAACACAAAACATGTGTTCAACAATTAATTAATAATGTAATCAGAAGAACCAAAACATGTCCAACAGATAAGTAATGATGAAATAATAATATAAAAACAACAACTATACCATGTTCAACAGATAAGTAATGATGAAATAATAATATAAAAACAACAACTATACCATGTTCAACAGATAAGTAATGATGAAACAATAATATAAAAACAACAACTATACCATGTTCAACAGATAAGTAATGATGAAACAATAATATAAAAACAACAACTATACCATGTTCAACAGATAAGTAATGATGAAAGAATAATATAAAAACAACAACTATACCATGTTCGACAGATAAGTAATGATGAAAGAATAATATAAAAACAACAACTATACCATGTTCGACAGATAAGTAATGATGAAACAATAATATAAAAACAACAACTATACCATGTTCGACAGATAAGTAATGATGAAACAATAATATAAAAACAACAACTATACCATGTTCGACAGATAAGTAATGATGAAACAATAATATAAAAACAACAACTATACCATGTTCGACAGATAAGTAATGATGAAACAATAATATAAAAACAACAACTATACCATGTTCAACAGATAAGTAATGATGAAATAATAATATAAAAACAACAACTATACCATGTTCAACAGATAAGTAATGATGAAACAATAATATAAAAACAACAACTATACCATGTTCAACAGATAAGTAATGATGAAACAATAATATAAAAACAACAACTATACCATGTTCAACAGATAAGTAATGATGAAACAATAATATAAAAACAACAACTATACCATGTTCAACAGATAAGTAATGATGAAACAATAATATAAAACAACAACTATACATGTTCAACAGATAAGTAATGATGAAATAATAATATAAAACAACAAATATACCATGTTCAACAGATAAGTAATGATGAAATAATAATATAATATAAAAACAACAACTATACCATGTTCAACAGATAAGTAATGATGAAACAATAATATAAAAACAACAACTATACCATGTTCAACAGATAGGTAATGATGAAATAATAATATAAAAACAACAACTATACCATGTTCAACAGATAAGTAATGATGAACACAATAATATAAAAACAACAACTTATACCATGTTCAACAGATAAGTAATGATGAAACAATAATATAAAAACAACAACTATACCATGTTCAACAGATAAGTAATGATGAAACAATATATAAAACAACAACTATACCATGTTCAACAGATAAGTAATGATGAAATAATAATATAAAAACAACAACTATACCATGTTCAACAGATAAGTAATGATGAAATAATAATATAAAAACAACAACTATACCATGTTCAACAGATAAGTAATGATGAAACAATAATATAAAAACAACAACTATACCATGTTCAACAGATAAGTAATGATGAAACAATAATATAAAAACAACAACTATACCATGTTCGGCAGATAGGTAATGGTGTAATCTAAATAACTACCAAGTGTTTGGTGTTTGTTAAGCTTGTTACTTTCATAATTTTCTTAAAACATGGTTATTTTATAACATTTCATTATGAAAGTTGTTGAACACACTTTGATAAATCTATTTTTCTTTAATTCTGTTTTGTGATTAGATTAACTTGTAAAAAATATGCTGGTGTGAACATTTCAGATAAGCTATGGTAATTTTGTTTGGAGAAAAAAAAATGACAAAACACCAGTAAAAGAAGGTTTACAGTGAACCATGTTCACTGTTTCCTTAACAAATTGAATTTTTCTAATGTTTGTTGAACTGTTTTAATTTCTTACCACTTTAGAATTACACAAATAAGTTTCATTTTTGTAGTCTTTGTTTAAGTAGAGAGTGACTGTATAGTACATGTATTACAACAGAAACATATTTTTTATGAATTCTTTAAACCTGAAAAGGATGTGAGGTTCTTTTAACTGCTGGAGATGGATTGTGTTTTACATGAATGGTCAGGTATTAAGATTGTTAATGTTACTTAGCTCTGCAATCTTATTTATCAAGTTATGAATTTATAAAAATAAGCCTTTCCTACTTTCTAGGAAAAGTTACAAATTTACATTTATTCAAACTACAGATGTGGTACAGTAGTTTTAAAATGTATTTATTTCTTATCCCATCAAATATCCTTATCATTTGTTTCATGTTCGCAAGATATGTCTAAATGTGTTTGATAATCTTTTGAATAATTATACCAAATAATTTATTTTTTACCTAATGATTTTTAATATACAGCCAAATATATAGTTTTTCATAATCTTATATGAAATGGTTTTTGATGTTAAAGGCTTTACTAGCCCGTATCAAACTGCTATTAATATGTATTGCTTAGTAGTTTTCACAAACAACTGTGTAAGTGTGAGTGCTATTTAAAAAAGCAGTTTGCTGTTTCTATTAGCATATTCATTAAGGAGTTCATGGTGTAATAATAATTGGTTCCTTCCTATTCTTTATTGTTCTACCAGTTCATAATAAAGCAATGAATAAGTTTTAACAGTATACCCAACTGTACACTTATGTTTTCTTTGTAAACTAAAAAAACAACAACAATTTTTTTCCTACTGTAATGTAGTGTTATTGAGACAAAAAATAGGATCTTCAAAATTAACCATTTACATCTAGACAAATATACATGCTAACAAATAATGACTATAGGACGTTATATGAAGCTGTAATAACCTATGATTTACATTATATAACATGTAATCAGAAGGAGCTGTAACATATGTCATATTTCTTTGTTTGTTTTGAATTTCGTGCAAAGCAATACGAGAGCTATCTGCGCTAGCCATCCTTAATTTAGCAGTAATAAGACTAGAGGAAAGGCAGCTAGTCATCACCACCCACTGTCAACTCTTGGACTACTCTTTTACCAACGAATAATGGGATGACCGTAAAGTTATAACGCCCCCACGACCGAAAGGGCGAATATATTTGGTGGGACAGGGATTCAAACCCGCGGCCCTCAGATCACGATTTGAATGCCTTAACCACCTGCTCATGCGGGTCCATGTGTTACGAATTTGTAACATGATCTATAATCGTTGGTAATGCAAATGATAAACAGAGAATGCACTTAAAAAAAGCTGTTTGACCAGCCACATAAATCTTAAACCATATTTTATCTGTAAAACTAAAAATGTAGCTGAAAGATTTCATTAGAAAATTCAAATTATGATTATAATTTTCGTTGCTAATGCATTATAACAACATTGTATTTCGTAATGAAACATGTTTCTAGGTGGTTTTTCAAGGAACATGAATCAAAATGGACGTATTCTTAAAAACTGAGATTACCAAGAGAGAAAGACAGAAAACTCAAATGAAGTAAATAAAGTTATCTTTCATTAGGAAAGTAAATACAGACAGCAAATAAACGTAAAATTAGTGCAATAGTGTTATTCTTTTGTTATAAAAGACACAGTGAAGAAATGTAAAACCACTGATTTCGTAAACTTGATAAGAAGTATCACAGATGCTGAAGTTAGATTGTACACTTACTTGTGAAGCACTTGCTTCTTTCAAATAGTTAACTGTGGACTGAAGACTCTGTATATCATCAGCTAGCTGGGAAATCTGAATAAAATGTTTGAAGTTAAATAAAAAAAATACACAAAACTGACACTTAAAGTTATACAACTAAAACCATGAGGGAGAGAAAAATCTTTTAGATTGTGGAAATCATGAAATGACTTTCTACAACTTTTTTATTTAAAAAGTAAAATCTTGAATGATGCTGCACTAAACAGCACACACATCATTTCATCACTTAAGTCTTTTTTTAAAGAAATAATATTTACAATTATTGTGCAATTTCAATTATTCTCAGCCGGATTTGCTAAAAGACCCCACGTTCAGGATTTGGTCGCCACGATCTCCCATTATCTCTATAAGGATGAAAATTTTTTGTATGTTACTTAGAGTAGTTCGTCGTATTTGATAACACAGGTGATATGTGCACTCCTCGGACACTTCAAAGGCTCAAAAAAAGGAGTTGCGACCTATCTTATGTGAAACACTATTCAGGAATGTAAAGAGCTGAAACTATATATATGTATTTAATGAATTATCTAGAATTATGGTCATCAACAGAGAATAAATAAGTTTTGAAATATTAAGTTGTATGATATTTGTAAAAAAAATAAATTCGTATTTTCTGACAAATCTATAAAAAGTCCGTATAATATAACACGCACGTTATCAAGAAAGTCTTAACTTAAAATAATTTGAATAATCTCATAATACAGTTCATTAGAGGGAAAATGAAATTATAAGTTTAATGTTAATAATTACCATAATGGCAATAGATGGCGCCACGTTCGATCCTACCTCGCTTTCCTTTGCTGCTAGTTCGGTCTCCAAAGAAGACCGACTGAATACTCCCACAGCTTTCTCCATGACGGTGGTTCTTTATATCTGCACAGTCAGTTGTAGAGTCTGTTTGGTGCTGTCAAACCAAACTGTCTTTCAGCATAGGCGCCTCTTTCTTGTTCAGTGTCGCCCTCTAACGGGGTTAAATGGATAACATTACTAACATGCAAAACACACTTTTAAGGGAGTAAAAATTACCATTAAGACTGCATGTATTTGAATGTGAATATCTAAAAGTACTTAAAGACGTTAAGAATAGAATAAGTTAAAAAATTCACAAACTGATGAAATATGAAAAGCATAAGATTAATACAACGTTGTTATTAACAATATAAACTTTCAAGATCTTCCTACATTAGAATGTATCAAAGTTTATTTAGATTCGTATTATTCCTCCTCAGGAATATTACCTAAACTTTCTTTGACGGTTTCTAATATAGAACAATGAACTGAATAAGATGTCATGAGTGAATAATATTCTGGTTTACCAGTTTTTCAAGTAATTTCAAGTGTTTTTATATTGTTTTTAATGTATATGTTACAAAATGATAAATCCCAGACGAACTCTCCGAGGTATGTGGAATTTTCAAAATCTTACTATATACACGTGACAGAACGGCCAGGTCATCAGAGGTTCAAGGCTCATGAAAGGCCGTCCCTAGTTTTGAACTAAAGAATAAAGGAAAGGCAGTCAGCAAGAAGTACCCGCCATCACAAGGGTTTAGATATAGCTCTTTGTGACGAGTAACATGGTTTGTCTGTAAATTGTACAACTGAAAGTGTAAGGCGAGTGTAGCGACATCTCGTCTCGAAACTTGGACCACTCAATCCATATTCCGACACGTTAAGCACTGGGCTACACACGGCCCTAAAAATTCATTATGACATAGTTAAACCGTAACAAAATTATTTGATATTTCATCCGTAAACTAAATTGTAAAGTCACACAAGTCAATCAAAGGGGTAAGACACTATTGCCGTTTGATAATATAAATTATGGAGACAGAAGTGATTTTCCTTCTTCTAAATTTATTCAACAAGTTCGCCGGTGAGACAAGTTTATTTTCAGCTGTCTTACATAATTTAGCGAGCTCTTCAAACTCCTCCTCCCCCCCCCAAAAAAAAATCCCTGTTATGCTGGGCACCCTCAACTAAACAGTAACACGTGAATAAACGGCCTGGTAGTTATAAAAGGACAGCTGGCAAAAGAAAGATTCGTTGTTTAAATTATCTAGCTGCTACGTCTGATGATAAATGTATGGATGAACTGAGAAAGAGGCAATCGGGAAACTAGGTTTGTTGTTAGACGATGAATGACAACTTGAATGATGAAAAGTTGGAAGTATTGAGAAAATATTATGATAGATGAATATGAATAGACAGAGCGGAGGTCAAGTGGATCAATGATTGGTCAGTTTAAGTTGCTGAAACATAATTTAAACACGGATTTAAAACTATTGGTGGAGATATGTCAAAGAACGAATAGGTGATGAGAATAAAACCCAAAGCAGATTAACCTGACACAAACGACGTACAATTAGACAAATAAACTAAAATATAGTAAGTAATGCTATATCGTTTAAGACGTTTAAAATAGTTGCAGTCCAAGGTTCTAAAGAGAAGGAAGTTCTCCTTATATTTTCGTATCAAAAGGCGTTTTGGTACAAGACAATAAACTAGGTTTACTTTAAAACTATTATGTGCTAGTATTGTTTTGTTTGTTTGTTTGTTTTTTCTTACAGCAAAGCCACATCGGGCTATCTGATCAGCCCATCGACGGGAATCGTACCCCTCATTTTAGTGTTGTAAATCCGGAGACATGCCGCTGTGCTAGCAGGGGGCACGTGTTAGTACTTTTGCAAAGTAACTCAAATGCTGCGTAATAGAAGGACACAAATTTGAATGTAATTTGCACGTGCACTTGCCGATACACCTTTTCACTCAGAAGGATGCGTCACTTCCTTCCAAGTAATTGGTCGAAGGGATATACCCGCCAGTTTGTTTGCTCGGATGGTTAATTGCACAAGAAAAAAAAATTCAATACAATTCTAAAGCGAAGGCAGATCACTATATCCAATCGCAATTATCCTGTAAGATTATTCTAAAAAAACCAACAATGACGTCTTAAAACTACCAAATGAGAGACAACAGATTACGTTAATTGAAATGGTTCCAACTTGTCTGCTTTTTTACTTCAAATATTGACATCATCCAGGGAAATTAATAGTCTCTTTCGTTTGCATTTTAATCTTTCTATTTTTACGTGATGAAAATGGGGAACTATTCAGTTTAATTTTATCTTGTGACTAACAATTACAACTCTCTTAGAACGAGAGTAGTATAGAAAAATTTAAAAGGAACTAGGTATGAAAGTCACTATATCGCATGGATTTTTTCACATGTGTAAAAATCCAATCAAACCTCTGGGTGAAATTACTTTCTATGTAAAATACATAGCAGTAGGTAATGTAGTTCAATTTAATACTGACGACATTTTAAAATTTTTTTTTTTCATGTTCATGTCTTATTAGAGGTCCTGAGACCTTTAACATTATTTTGAAGTATTTAAGAATGCGACGATGTCCAAAAAGTAATTACTGAGAAAATTAAGAATTATAAAAACAAAAACCTATTTTTAAATAATACGAGATCCGGCATGACCAGGTGGTTAGGGTGGTCGACTTGCAATCTGGGGATCCCGGGTTTGAATATCTGTTACACCAGATATATTCCATCTTTCAGCCGTAAGAGCGTTATAACGTAACGGTCAATCCTACCAAACTCTTAAAGTAATAGTGATACTTCTGAACATCCCTTGCCTTTTACATTTTCAATTCAAGAGTAACATCGCCAATACATCTCTTTATTTTAGCCCAGGAAGAAGGGAGTACTTATAATGTAGTCTATCAGGAAACATTGAGGTTGTAGAGAGGATTTAGTAAAAGTAATAAAGTACTTATTAATACCATTTGTGTTAGTAGGTATCGAATAAAATGGATCGAAAGTGAAAGTGTATTCTGAAGACGGTTAGTATGGGTATTAAAACTTTAATTAATATAAATACTTTACTTCAAATATTGACATCATCCAGGGAAATTAATAGTCTCTTTTTTTTGCATTTTAATCTTTCTACTTTTACGTCTTCCCTTTTGTCTATCGCTGCTATCAGGGAGGTTTGTTTGTTTGTTTTGAATTTCGCACAAAGCTACTCGAGGGCTATCTGCACTAGCCGACCCTAATTTAGCAGTGTAAGACTAGTCATCTCCACCTACCATCAACTCTTGAGCTACTCTTTTACCAACGAATAGTGGGATTGACCGTCACATTATAACGCCCCGACGGCGTAAAAGGGCAAGCATGTTTGATGTGACGGGGATTTGAATCCGCGACCGTTGGATTACGAGTCGAACATCGAATACCTTAACCACCTCACCATGCCGAGTCCGAGAGAATTGTGGCTAGAGCTTTGGATTCATTGTTAAAAGGTTGCGACTTCGTTGTCTAACCCGCGAAATGTTGCTGTGTTTCGTGTAATATACTTTACCCCGATTGGCTCCGTCTACACAGCTGGTAGCTGGTTGTTACTTTGCAACTAACTAGTATACCTCTAGGGAAATTTCCGTAATGCTTGTGCCCATTGATGCTGTTGTTCGATATCGAATTCTACGTGCTTCTCTAGTTATTGGATGGACTTGACTTAAAGTATCTGGATTAGATCCATATTAGCGACACAAATCAAATGTATAGAAATAAATTTTGCTTGTGAATTAGAGCATTTTCATACAGTTCACGAGCGGCACAGCGAATTTAAACAGCTAGAAACTGGGTTTTGATACCCGTGGTGAGCATAGATGGTTTATCATGAAATTATAGATTTGCTTTTATATTGTTCATTGCCAATTAGATTCAGGTAACGTATTGTTTATTGGTTCATTGTGAAGTTCGCACAAAGATATGCGATGGTCCTCTCTGATTGTGGCCTGGCATGGCCAAATGCGTAAGGCGTGCGACTCGTAATCCGAGGGTCGCGGGTTCGCGCCCGCGTCGTGCTAAACATGCTCGCCCTCCCAGCCGTGGGGACGTATAATGTGACGATCAATCCCACTTTTCGTTGGTAAAAGAGTAGCCCAAGAGTTGGCGGTGGGTGGTGATGACTAGCTGCCTTCCCTCTAGTCTTACACTGATAAATTAGGGACGGCTAGCACAGATAGCCCTCGAGTAGCTTTGTGCGAAATTCAAAACAAACAAACAAACCTCCCTGATAGCAGCGATAGACAAAAGGGAAGACAGCTAGCTGATACTGTCTACCGCCAACTCCTGAGCTACTGTTTTACCAGCGAAGAGTGAGATTAACTGTCACATTATAATGTCCCCATGGTGACTTTGAATCCCTGTATTATACAAAATACTCTTTTGTTTTATACAACACTCAGTGTACCGAACAATTAAATCAAAAGTTATTTGGAACCTGTAACCAATAATGTCAATGATCCATGAGCAGAGATAGTTGAGAAACTTATGTTTAAATATTTGACGGGTCCAAGACTGCATTGATAAATTTAAAGTGGAATCAATCTTATATAAAAATAAGATTAAAATATCTAAACTGTAAATAAATGCTGCTATAAATAAATACTTAGTAGACTTTAAAGTCACTAACAGATGGCAGCCATTACTTACTTCTAAAGCTAGAGTAAATTCTTTTAGGCTTAAACAATGAAAGACAACCTTTGAGACCCGTAACACTAACGCAGTTGGAACCGCAATTGCAAAACGTAGGATGAAATAAAAAGTTGTTTATATTATTATCTGAAGAATAAAGGTTATTTCTAACCAACTTCATCATCAAGGTGTTTAAATCATTTCATTGTTTTTTGTTGTGTGTGTTTGTAATTGAATACAAAGCTAGCCAACAGGCTATCTATCATCTGTGCTGGGCCTACCACGGGTATCGAAACATGTTTTTTAACGTTATAAAATCCGCAGGCTAACTTGGAGGAGAGACTCCAATATGCACCGAAGATTCTAGAAAACTGAAGGATGAAAATCAAAATGATTTTCGATTTTTCGTACTGTACGGAGTATTGCAAAATACGGTACATTCTGTGACTGTGTCACCCTGAATGTAGGTAGGTATCCTACAAACGTACGTATCGTGTGAGGAAACAAAGTCGAAGTTCTACGGACTATATTAAACAAGACGAGTAAACAGAAGGAAGATACGGCTGAACGTTTACGGTCTTACATTACAAACAGTCGCAGGTTTCTCATTGCGTCCAGTCATTAAGCACACACATCCCTTAGAAACTACTGTAGCTTTAAGCTTCTATACGGTATTACCTGCAAAAGGGAGTAAGTTAGGGCGACGTTGCCGAAAACTAGTCCTAAGAAAACAAAGACTACTGTTGAAGACAATAAAATAAACTACAGTACGCTGAACCGTTGGTGAATTTAGAAGCGAGCCTTGTTGATCTCACCGTGAAGAATTAATTACCCGTGCATACATGCAGTAGGCCTTTACAGTGAAACGAGTTAGGGTGAACTAATCATTATTGCTGAAAGTTATTAAGCAATGTTAATGAATATGCATGAGAATTATTCTATGAAAGACGGTATAAATTAGTGACACTGAAGCTGCAATACTAACACGACATTGAGACTGTTCTACTGAACGGCAAATTAAAACCCATTTGGTTATAATGGAAGAGAGTCTGATTAATGTGTGTCGTTAGGGCTACTTATGCATTGAAACTATAAACGGAACTCAGACATGCTTCTAATTTCACGAGTGTCCTTCCACAGTTGTATTTTCTTACACATACTCCCTCTAACGGATTCGAACTGAACGAAGAAAGAGTTATTTAAGCTGCTAATCGCAACAATCGCTCAAATCCACACATACTGATTACACACACGCACACACGTGTGTAATTAAAAGCAGGTAGGTTCCCCGGTGGCCTAGCAGAAATTCTGAAGGATTATAAGGCTACAAACCGAATTTCAATACCTGTGTTGAACACAGTACAGAAATCAATTGTGTAGCTTTGTGTTTGAAAAGAGACAAACAACACAAAACAATACTAAAAAACCGGGTTTCGATACTTGTGGTGGGAACAATTCAGAAAGCCCATTGTTGTACTTTACCATTAACAACAAACAGTAAAATCAAATTTAAAAAGTGACTTTATTGTACTTTCAGTCCTTATCTTTTTGAGATATTTAATCTTATGCATCAAAATTAGGTGCGATTATACATTACGCTACAGTAATAGTATGTTGACAAACAACTATTTGTAAGTATAATGATATGACAATGTCAAATTAAAATACGTGGTATTTTCCCCGAAAAATATATTACTTCATTAACCATTGTTTATCATCTCATTATTGAATGTGATAATGATCACTGTGTCCGTAATATAGCAAGTGTACCCAAACCACGACCCATCAAAGTCGCCGGACATTATGTGGAACCCCTGCTCAGTTGAGGGAATGAGAAGTTGCTGTTCTAATATATTCCAGTAAAGTGTCGTAATACTCTTAATAAAACGTTTAGGATCATTACTTTATAAATAATTTTAAGAATACAAACACTTACGTTTTACTATAGCTTGGTTATACCTCTTGTGGCCCTCTAGTTGGTTGCGACTCACGAATATCTGGGGTTATAGCCCCATATCAGCCCAAACAGTCATTCCTTAAGTATATTTAGTTGTTTTATTTGTTTCTGTATGTGTGTGTCTTTCGTACGAAGAAAATTATGATAGGTTCACTAAAAGTATTACACACTTGTTCAATTAACGTAAAATGGGTCATGGTTAAAACAAAGGAATCAACACCAAAACTGTTTACTGAGCTAAAACATGTTATAGCATTAAGTCTCGCTAACAATACAACAACTCTTGAAAGTAATTCTCTGTAATAGTACAAATACTCTTGAATGTAAATCTATCTAACGAAATAACAATTATTGTCGAAAGTAAACCTGGTAATAGTACAACAAGTACTGAAAGTAAACCTGGTAATAGTACAACAAGTATTGAAAGTAAACCTAGTAATAGTACAACAAGTATTGAAAGTAAACCTAGTAATAGTACAACAAGTATTGAAAGTAAACCTGGTAATAGTACAAGTATTGAAAGTAAACCCAGGTAACAATGCAACAAGTATTGAAAGTAAACCTCGGTAACAATACAACTCTTGAAAGTAAACCTAGGTATCAATACAACAACTCTTGAAAGTAAACCTCAGTGTTACTGCTTTAATGTATTTTACGGTAATTGTTTCAATTCATTAAATAATGTGCTTATAGTTAATAACCATTATTCAGAACAGATCTAGATACAAACATTACCAGTTGCTAAGGTATGTAATAATTGTAATTCACATGGAAAGGTGTTGTACGAGTGCTAAGGTGTGATAACCTACAGTTTAGATAACTTGGTGCAATGTAAGTACCAAAATATATTACGTATTATACTTAATCCTGGACGAATCTCCGATTTATTACGTTACGTATTAAGATTTGAAGTAACCAAAAATTTGAATTTAAAGTTAATTAAATGTAAATATGTATTATATTAATGATGTTTGCCAACACGATTGATACAGACATTTTTCTTTCTTAACACAAATATATTTTAATACACAAAGCAATACAATTTATAATAACAGTTATTACAAATATTTGTTTATATACAAGAGTTTTACAAACTTACAAATTATAATGATTCTTCTATCTGGTAAAGAAGTGAATATTTTATAGATGATCGAAGTCCGATAGGAGCAAATTAATTTTAAGTTGACATTTTCACATTTCACTTAAGCTAGCTCGTTGTCTTTTCTTGGCTGGCCTCACACCGTTCAAAAGCTGACTATTTACAGATGAAGATATTTAATGTCATCATAGAAATACTAAAGTTCGAAGTGAATTCACTGAAGTTCGTAATGTTCGAAATCTGTTAGTGCTCCTGGTCAAATATCAGGTCATCCCATAAGTAATTGTTGTTTTCTTGAATTAAGCACAAAGCTACACAATGGGATATCTGTGCTCTACCTACTACGGGTATCGAAACCCGGTTTTTAGCTTTGTAAGTCCGCAGACATACCGCTGAGCCACTGGCGGACCCCGTAAGTAATGTTCGAAAATTTAATACAGAAAGTGCATCACCATTTCTGTCTTTGTTAATGGCTTTAATGATTAAAATGTGTAGTAGGACATGTATAAAAATGTTCAGACAAATTAAAAAACTATCCTAACTCCACTTTTTCAGATCATTAATCAAATAAACCCTTATAAAGATGGATGTGTCTGAGGAGCACATTAGGCATATAATGCTTTATGAATTTAAAAAAAGGCAATAGTGCAGCAGAAACTACTCAAAACATTTAAGTTGTTCATGGTGCGGAGTCTCTCAATGAAATAAAATGTCGAAGGTGATTTCAGAAGTTCAGATCAGGTGACTACAGCTTTAGTGATGCACCACGCTCAGGTCGTCATTTTGAGTTTAACAATAACTTGCTGCTGGCTGCATTTGGTAAAGATTGTACTGTAACAGTTGAAGAACTAGCACAGAAGCTGAATTCAACCAATTCAATAGTTCACCATTATCTGCAACAGCTTGGAAAGGTGTCAAAACTTGGAAAATGAGTCCCCCATGATTTGATAGAAGCTAACCTTAGAGTAAGAGCGGACAGTTGCACTTCTCTACACTCTCGTGAACGTAACTTATCTTTCATGGACAAGTTAGTGACTGGATATGAAAGTAGATATTTTATAAAAATGTTAAGCGCCGCAGACAATCGCTCAGTGCAGGTAAACAAGCTAAAAGAGCCCAAAATGGACCTCCACCATAGGAATGTCTCGTTAAACGTTTGCTGGGATATTTTGGTGTGATTCACTTTAAGTTGCTGCCACTCAATGTGACGATCGCATCAGACTTCTATTGTCAACAGTTAGAGCGCTTGAATGTTACACTGAAAAAAAAAGAAGCCTGATTTGATCAATCGTAAAGGTGTGTTACACCAGGATAATGCGCGGCCTCACACAACAAGGATCACACCTGTAAAGACCGAAGAGTTAGACTGGGAAAAACTTCAACATCCTCCTTATTCTCCCCATCTGATTATAACCTGTTCCGAAGTCTGCAGAACTATCTTGATGGAAAAGAGCTTGGAACACATGAAGATGTCAAAACTTCCCTCTCTACATTCTTTCCCTCCAAACTCCAAGAATTTTATAGAAGTGGCATTCAGAACCTTGTGAATCGTTGGCAGAACGTAATTAATAATAATGGAACATAGATTATTGATTAAATAACATTAAAAGCGTTTTTCTGTACTTAAAATCAGCTATTACTAAAGGGATGATCTGGTATATCTATTTTTCCGATTAAGAAGCGTTAATCAAAATTATAGCTTATGAAGTTTATACTATACTAACTGTAGTTGACTTGTAATATCCTATTACTGTTTCTCGGCTATCTTTTATACCAATTAGGCAAGATTCTCAAACGTTCAACAATATTTGAAGACACTCTAGTGTTTTCGCAAATCGTATATTGTTGATTCTTGCTCTCGAGAATCTTCTACAGATTTAGAGAAGACGCTGGACTTGCGTAAAGCACATCCGACAATATAAGTTACATGCATCAAACTGAAACAAGCGTCGGTGTTAACATAAATGTATAACAGTAAATCCGTTACAGATGTGACGTAATCTACACTACACATAATTTGGTATAATGTGAGTTCTAATATGTGATGTAAAAAGTTATAAATGAAGAGGCACTTCCCATTTTTATCGCACATAAAATGCTAATGACGCTAGAGAAGCAACACTGTACCCACTGCCTTATCTTTTACATCAGAAGTTTCCCAGTATATGCCTGCAATGTTGTCATGGACCATCAGAAAGTGGGACAACATTCAGATAAAGATGGTTTCTAACGAGAAGGAAATGAAGAACGCTCTCTCCATAGCTTGTATTGATGGCATAATATACACAAACATAGCTAAGTAGATTAAATACTCGCTCTCCGTAAATACCACGTATACAAACATTCCATCCAGGATTCTTTTCACCGAACGCCAACATCCTCTTCCTCTTCCTGGACCGCAACACTTAACTTTATTTGACGGCTGTGTGTCTGACGCGTTACAGGCGACGTGGTTCATTAAATGATAATTACATTAGCCGCCTTCATACCAACGCATACCATTCTAATCAAGCCATAGTTAGTTAATTAATTACTCTGCTTTGGAATCTGAAACACGATTGTTCCTTTGCTTGGGCAATAAAAGCCGGATTACACTGGTTCTCAAACCGTAACGTAATTGCTGTAATTCTCGAAATTACTCGATCTAACCATTCTGTGCACAAGAACTATGTACATTTTTTTAAAATTCGAGCTGATTAAAGAGGGTGCGAGAAACAGATTAAACACGTGCGTGTGGAACTAACACGGAAGGGGAGTTCTAATCTGACAAGTGGATATCGAATGTAACGAGCAACTGTTAGTTTTAATGCTGGCATCTGGAATCTCCAAATTTTAAGAAAACATAGTTGACATTGCACAGAACTGGCATCTCACTCGAAAATAAATATTTCCTTTTTAAAAAAAATTAGCACAAGTTTTGCTTCTTTAAAGTTGAAATTTTGGAAATTTTAAAGAATACCAACAAAGGCTGGGGAAATGAATTTGTGTCTTCACATGAAGCAAAGTGTGTGTTGTTAAATAAAGAATTACCCGGTTGTCTTTCTATCATTTCATATCTGTTCTTTATACGTTTCCGTATTTCTTGATCAGTCAGCACTAAATTTCACACTGTTTGTTCATTCGTGTTTTTTTAATTTCGCGTAAAGTTACGTTAGGTCTATCTGTGTTAGCCGTCCCCACTTTAGCAGTGTAAGACTAGAGAGAAGGTAGTTAGTCATCACCACCCACTGCCATCTTTTGGGCTACATTTTTATCAACGAATGGTGAGGTTGACTATCACATTATAATGACCCCCCAACTGAAGGAGCGAGAATGCTTGGTGTGATGAGGATTCGAACCCAGGGCCTTCGGATTACGAGCCAAGCGTCCTAACCACTTGACCATGCCAGGCCGTAAACTTGAAACAGTGATATAGGAAGACATAAGGAAGGTCATGAAGGCAGTGGAGACTGGACCCCTCATTTTCTGTATAAATACATCAATATGTATATCTGTTCTTTACATATTTCCACATTTCATGATCAATCAACACCAAACTTGACACAGTGATACAGGATGGCATTAAGAGATGGAGGGATTGCACATCCTGTTTAATCTCACACCTAACTTTGGAAAAATATTCCAAATTAGTACAACTTTACACAGGGGTACACCATGATATGAGGAAGGTTATGAGAGTGGAAGTTTTGACCACTACCAAATTTCATATTGATAAAATTCTTGAAAACAGTATGTTTTTCTTTCCAGTATTGGTACAATCATTACTTTTTATTGTATTTTTATGTTTGTTATAATAGATAAAAAAAGGAAGCGCAGTTTCCTATCTTTTGTTACAAACGAGTTCATATTTAATCCGGCCAACGGACAGACACGCCACCTAGAATTATATAAATTTTAGACTCAGTATATTATAAACTTTGTTTAAAATAATAAAGTATTTTTTGTTTATAAAACGTAAACAGACGTAATGAGTGTGTGTGTTTTCTTACATCAAAGCCACATCGGACTATCTGCTGAGCCCAACGGGGAAGAATCAAACCCCTTATTTTAGCGTTGTAAATCCGTAGACTTACAGCTCTACTAGCGGTGGACTACAGACGTCATGATGTTAACCATCATTAACTAAACACCAAGAATTATTTTACTTTCTTAAACTTACGTCACTTATAGATAGCGCATAAATACAGTGCGCGTAGAACACCACGTTGACTTGTCAATTACTTGGTTTGTTTTGAACTTCGCGCAAAGTCACTCGAGGGCTATCTGCGCTAGCTATTCCTAATGTAGCAGTGTAAGACTAAATGGAAGTCAGCTAGTCATCGCCACCCACTGCCAACTCTTGGGCTACTCTTTTACTAACGAATAGTGGAATTGACCGTCACATTATAACGCCCCCACGGCTGAAAGGGCAATTACCTAGTACTATACGTCAGTGTGGAAGGAAAGTCTGTGATAGCCGTAAGTTAGTGATTCGGCATAGCTGTTGTCAACTGTCGTTATTCAACCACAAGGACACTGTGGAGTTCTTTAAAAAAAGCTTTTGGGAGTGAAACAAAACACAAAGTCATTCACTCACAACAGTTACCTAGAAAGTTTCTTAATACTGATAACGTTTCGAACTCTAAGCTAGAGCCAGATCAAGGAGTCAGAAACGTCGTCAGCATCATAAGTTTCCTAGGAACCCAAAATGTTATGCCATCAATTATAAAAGATTTCCCAACGATCGGAAACGTTATCAGTATTATGAGTTCCCTGTAGGTACATGCTGTCTGTAAATAACGTTTCGCCTCACCCCTGTACCCCGTGGGTGAGTGATAAGTCTGAAGGGTTATAACACTTCGAGTTGGCGATGGGTAATATCGAGTAGCTGGCTTCTCTCTAGTCTATCATTTCAAAACTATGGACTGCCAGCACAGATATCCCTGAAGCAGTTTGTTTGAAATTCAACAATAAACAAACAAATTAGAGAAATCCTGACAAGACTGTTAAAAAAGGGGTGGACTTAAAGATACTTTCATAGAAACTCAAAGTCGAGCGATACTTTAGAAGAAGGTTTTAATGAGATCTGAGGAAGTTTCATGTTGTTTTATATTTGTTCTGTAATGTAACGGAAATACGCATTGAAACATTAAGAATTTAGTCCTAAGGTATTTTCTAAAATACGTGCATATTCAAGTTCTTTCGCATTAATATTGTTTTAATTTCCAAATGTAAGTGCACTTATCACGTGCTGGAGAAAAAAACACGTTGTCTTTAAAGTGTGTTAAAATTAATGATGTTATATTTAAAAAAAATGCATTTCTGAAGAATAGTGAATGAAAATTGCATCTCTCAGGTATAAAGCATCAATAGATGCTGGACATGGCATAATGGTTAGTGTGCAGAGACTATGCATCCGACGATTCACGGCGCAACGAGTTGCCACAAAAAGACATTCCGCATTTAGGGCCCGTGGGTGTATTTTGAAAATGGCGGGGAAATATTCAATTAAATAAAAGCTGACAGGGGGAGCTGTTGATTAACTTATCTGTTCTCCATAATCTCAGAATAACGCACGGCTATGCACAGATAACCCTTATACGGCTTTATGTGGAATTGTAAAACAAATCAACAAATACAACATGTGAGCTTCCTATTTCAAATAGACAGAATTAACGAAGTTCATCAGTTGTCACTAATAAAGGTAAGATTAGTGCAGTGGAGTTGTACTTGATAGTTCCCGGATAAAGTTACACGTTTAGTATGAAACATTTTAATGCTACACGACTAATAGTAAACTTCTTAATCACACAAAACTATTAAAAAAACTTTAAATGTTACACAGTTAACAAAAACATTAAAAATGTTGTGTAATTAGGAAAGACATTTTTATTTCAGCTGACTAGTAGGAATATTTTAATCTTACACGATTAGAAGAAAGGTTACTGTTCCACACAACTATTAATTGTTTTTCTTTCAATTTTACACGTCCAATAAGAATAAATTTTAATATTAAAAAATCATTACGAAGAGTTTTTAATATTATATGATCAAATGGAACATGTTTTAATTTATAATGGTACACAAACAGTAACAAATTTTTAACTGTTAAACAGCAGTAGTAAATGTACTCGATACTATACGATCAGTTGGAAAATTTTTAAATGTCACACAACCAGTAGGAATGCTGTTTTTTATTGTTACAGGACCAGTGGTAAAATGTTTCAATGTTGTAAGACCAGTGATAAGATGTTTTATTGTTACAAGACCAGTGGTAAAATGTTTCAATGATGTAAGACCAGTGGTAAGATGTTTTATTGTTAAAAGACCAGTGGTAAAATGTTTCAATGTTACAAAACACCACGAAACCTAAAACTAATTCAAAAGTACGAATATTTTTATTTCGTTGTATTTATATATCTTTACAGTTGTAACTTATTCAGATCCATCAACTAAACGCTGTTCTCAAAAATTAATGTTCATTAAATGTGTTAGGTTCAGAGAACCTATCAACTGGTTAGTTTGTTCATATGTTACCAACGTAATAATTATTTTAAGTTCAAAATATTAAATGATACTATTTTTTAATATGGTATCATATGTCCCACAATAGTATACCGACACTAACAATGTATTAGATCCGTTATTTTACGCACTGTTGTAATATCAAGGTTTACAACACCAGCTCTTCGATTGTATTTCAACATTAAATTACGTCAGAGAAGTTTGCAGGTAAACATGCTAGGTGGTTCTGTTCTGCACCGCTACCTGGTGCTGAATAAGTAATATTCATTATGAACAAGTATTAGTCCATTGTACATTGTTAATAATTCCACTACTACATTGTTGAAACAATTATTGTATGGTTTATCTTCCTACTGTCATATACATATGAAGTCGACTATTGTTATCATTATAGTGTGACATTAATCATTAATAAAAATTACTTTCTTATCTTTCAACTTTCACACTAATTGAAAATCCAGTTATTATATAGTTATATTTCTAGTTATCGCTAATTCATGTACTGTATCCCTCCTAGTTTCACAGCAATGTGTCTTTTGACTTATAACGCTAGAAACCCGGTTTCGAAACCCGCGAAGGGCAGAGCACAGATAACCCATTGTGCAGCTTCGTACTTAGCTGTCATTCTACAGCCACATAACTGTAAATTCAACTGTTATATTCTTATTTTTCTACAGATAATATGATAATTTAATTAACAATTACATGGTATTACGTCACATTATTAAGCTAGTTAATGTATTGTGATCTACTTAATGTTAATTTTACTTATATTGATGTTTCGCTTCGGCTACGTTGTCAAATAAATAATCAGCTAAATACGTCTAAACATTGTAAAGTTTTCAAGCGTTTCTTGAACTGTAAATTATTTGGGTACTCGCTAGATCATTATTTTCTTTGGTAGGGGTCATAAACGTTTCGGGCTGGAGTTCTGAGCGATATACATTCCTCTCCTATTGGCTGGATTTAAATGAACGATTACTCGGGTGGATTTGGTATGTATATTTCCTAGTTTACTGCAAATTACTGAAAACATTGTTAACCACGACAAATAATAGCATTACCTGAGTTTAATGCATTATGCACGAGCGAACTCGCTACATGACAGTAAGCCACATCCGTGTCTTAGATTTTAAACTTATTGAGTGCACGTGCATTTCACTCTCTACTCATACGTGGCTCAATTCGCATACCATGCTATAAATAAAAGCAACAGCACATTGAGACGTATGAAAAGTGAAATTGAAGCGTTGATTACACACCAAGCCTGGGAGACGAGATAAGACTAGACGGCTGGTTGTACATGGGTTGTTGTAGGCCACAGTTTTATGCACTAGTGAGAAATTCTTTCCCCACATTGTCTATATCAGTGGTTTCCCTGGTAACTCTTTCACAATATAACTGTACGAATACACACATACCAAAATACATACAGTTCAGGCGGATGGATTACAATAAAGCTTATTCTATGTTACAGTGTTACATACAGTTCAGGTGAATGGGTTAAAATAAAGCTTATTTTACATTGCAGTGTTACATGCAGTTCAGGCGGATGGGTTACAACAAAGCTTATTTTACATTGCAGTGTTACATGCAGTTCAGGCGGATGGGTTACAACAAAGCTTATTTTACATTGCAGTGTTACATGCAGTTCAGGCGGATGGGTTACAACAAAGCTTATTTTACAATGCAGTGTTACATACAGTACAGGCGGATGGATTAAAACAAAGCTTATTTTACATTACAAGTGGTGAACAAAAGTGTACTTGCTTCATTTTGTAAAGACAAAGACTATTTATATGTATCTGTATAAGTGTTATCCATCCAGCTTTATTACTGTTACTCACCCAACTTTTACTTGTATAGTTACTTAGGCTTATCTTCGAAGGTAGACTTAACACGCTTGTTTGCCTGTGATCCTTTGTTTGCGAAAACAGATACAGGCTTTGCGTCGTGCAGACCAACCCTTATATACCGTACTGGTGATGATAATTGTGGTAGGAACTTCAAGTAATTGATTGTGTAGGTGAGTGTGGAAATAGATTTTTAACAAGAAGAAAGGTTTATTGGGTTATTTTGTGTTTGCTTATTGAGAGGTTTTCTGAGACTCATTCTGAAGAAACAAACTAGCTGAAGCACTGATCCAATCGATTGGCCTAAGCGTAAGCGTACTTTGGTTTATAAAAAGTTTTTATGTATGTAATAAATTAAACAAGATACTACACAAAACCTTCCATTAAGAAGGCCTTTTACGTAAAATTATGCTAAAAAATAAACACATACACAAAAGATTCTTCATACACGACTTCTAGACATGTAAAATAAGGCTGGACAAGTTACCATCAAAAGGTGTTTACACAGAACTCATACGTACACAAGTAATAAAAAATATTTTGTAAATGTAAAACGTTGTAGGGATGGCAATGCCAAAAACAATGCAAACAAGAATATTACTTTAAATATTCAAATGTTATATCACACCATAAAATTTAAGTCACTACTACCAATCTCCTAGCAAGAGCCTGTAACAATCAAGATATGTTTTGTTTTAACTTATCTTGGTTTTTCAGTATACGTAAGTCCTAGGTTCTTAATTATACTACATTGATATCTACCCCGATATGACTATGATGAACAAACTGCATACAAACATTTGGGAATATATAACTTAATATTAGTATTATATTCAATTCCCTAAACACACCAACTGTATGATGTACAAAGAATTGAGTATTCTACATATTACAGCCATCTAATGCCCATTTAGTATTGACTGGTAATTTCTGTATTTTAGCTTATTAAATGAGCAATCTTTTCCAGTAAAAAAGCGGACTTCAAGGGGTAGTGATAAAATCGTCTACACTAGAATTATGTTTTTTTAAAAAAATATTATTAACTATAACGACTATGTAATGGCATCGTGCACTGCCCCAAAACACATAGAGTATATTTATGTTTAAACTAACGTTATTAATAAAGTAGTTGTAGAGTTATCTCAATAAAACAATAAGAAGGAAATGAACAATTTGGTTGATTGGTCACTTTCAAGTTTGATACATTAGTGATGTTTTTGGTGGTAAAGAAACAAATGAGAGAGGGTAGCAATCATCTTTCAAAGTAAAACCCAATGTCACTGTTTATTTAACCTATTGACTACTTTAGCCATCCCTAAATATAGAGTCTGCATATAAGTGTCTACACACAGGACTCCTGTATGTTCAGAATAATACAGGTACAAACACGGTTCAACATTTATACCTCATGTTTTAGAAATATTATGTGAAGAAACACAAAGTCGCTTTACCTTCTGAATTAAAGAGACATTTAGATTTTGATTTCATATTTACATAAGGAATATAGACCAATCTAGGAATAGACGCGTTTGGACTTGCATAGAATACATGGTGAACGCTTTGATAGTAAGTAGTACAATACGCCCTTTTTCCTACCCTATTACCACTAGGTGTAACTGAGATAAAACTATACATATGCGTATCTCTGTAAAATAGTTTTAAGAACACGTGACAGCTAATGCACGTAATACACATTCTCAATTGCTTTATTTAATATGTATAAGCAAATATGCAGAGAAACGCTGAAACGCCTACGAATTCTATAGACATATTAATTTTCATCTGGTCTCGCTACATGGCTGGACGCACACACACAAAGCGAACCCTACTACAAATACAATATGCATGGATTACAAGTTAAATTACAATTTATGTCGCCACAGAATTTGTTTGGTATATCTTATCTCCTTAGATGTACAGTGGATAATATATCTGTACCGGTATTCTCATATATTTCTGTATTTGATACTGGAATTATACAGCCAACGTTCTTCTTAGAAATTGCGTTGCGTTACTGCCAATTTTTCCCAAGTGACCAATAATTTTAGACAATGCCATAATTTGGCGTAGCGTATTCCTGAAGAGAGAGGAAGGAAAAAACCAACACTGCCGACTCCATTTGAAACAAAACCAATAAATATTTAATCGCTGAAGCAAGGTTATTTCATTTGAGGCGCGGAGCTTGAAAGATGACAGTTTAAGTCCAAATGGCAAACGATCTAGATGAGTAATGTAGATAGCAACTTTGGTTCGAGGCTTAGACACTACTAACAATATATCACGTGCCCTGTATTCACGAACTTACTTCTTATATGATTAAACAGTGTTTTATCCTATAGCTGGTCAGGAGCATACACGTTAAAATACACACACAAAATTCTAACCACACGGCTAAACCAAATATGCAGAAATAGGAAAACTCGGTGCTAACTATAAATTCACAATTAGAGGCTCGCTTTGAAGAGCAAACATTTTTTATTGTTGTTTCAAATATGTGCGCAAAGCTACACAAGGGTTATCTGTACTACTTGTTTCTTAACTTTGCAGAGATAGACTAGAAGGAAGCCAACATGATCCACTTTCAACTGTCGAGCTACTGTAATAGAACAGTGGAATTTCTTCCGATACCGTTATAATGCACCCAAGCCCCAAAAATGCAGAGAGCGTTTCTACAGGAATAAAAAGCTAGCAATGAACACCCACATTATTACTTTAGGCATCCTACAGCCACTAAGCCGAGCCAAGCCTTGTCACGGCCTCGATCATTGTCTCATTAACTATAGCTTACAGTGAATTCACCAAAATGTGAACCTGAATTCTTGGAGAGGGAATGAATACAATGTCAAACGCCTTGTTAGCTTCACATTTAGTTTAAATGTTCGTATGGACTAAGAAATGGTTAATTTTGGGTGCTTGGAGCAATATTTTATAATCGCACGTCCACTAGTCTCTCACCTCTTCAAGGTATGACCCACAGTAATTTTGAGCACAAATACGTGAAGACAAAAACGCCTAAAACTCACTCATACTTTAAGTGTTTTTTACATCCAGTGAACATTCATTTCTGAAGTTCCGTGAGCTCCTTACCTCGTGACATCTCAACTATAGCTTGACTCTTACTGCTTGCTTCAGATCATTAAAAATCAAACACAGTAGTTTTTGATGATTTTTTATCTGATAAATCTTTGACTATCGTGAACCCCACATAAGCAGCAAAGTATCTTTCAGAAAACGATCAGTGGATTACTTAATGGTATCTTATAAACGATCAATGAAATACCTAATGGTATCTTAAAAACGATCAATGAAATACGCAACGGTATCTTAAAAATGACCAATGAATTACCTAATGATATCTTTAAAATGACCAATGAATTATATAATAATATCTTTAAAATAACCAATGTTACCTAACGATATCTAACTACAGAACAAATCGTATTTTCTTTTTTTAAGAGTTATGTGCGCCACCTAATTTTGCAGTAATATTAGGAACGTACTTACTGGGATGGTATTAACCATTACTGGCCGATTGTTATAACTCAAGAGTACCGCCAGATTTCATGCTTACAAATTACAGCGATAAGCTTGAAGGCTTCCAACATTAAAATATAAAGTTCAATTCCTGATGTAGTCGCAACGATGGTAGTCCATTGTATAACTTTGCGCTTAATAAATAAACAAGCAACGGATGAAAAATATTACGAGTAGTAACAATCGAGTACCAATTATGGATGGCTCAGTTCGTTAAAGTATTTGCAGATGTGGATTCGAACCTCTGTTTTCACTTTTTATTCTAGGAAATAAACTTATATACAATTAGCAAAGACAGCTGTGGTGTCTGATGATGCTAGAAGAGCCTTTTGACTTCTGATGATACTAGAAGAACCCTGTGCCATCTGATGATGTTGTGAAGAGTACTGTTACGTCTGATGATGCTACGCTGAGCTGCTTTAGCGAAGAGTGAACTAATCTGTTCCCTATGTATTGTGTTTATGTAGTAAAATAGACACTAGTTTACTGAAGTTGATAGTAACGATCCAACGGAACTTCTAAATATTAAAACCATGCAAAATATATCTAGTGTGGTGGTACTAACATTCATGGTATCTCTACGTTAAAACCACAATTTTCAGACTAAACAACAAATGTATTCACATAAAGATACCGCTTGTTTAATAAAAGTCGAACATGATTCTAGGATTCACAGCCTTACCCCACGAACTACTAGGCCACGATCATTTCCAAAGAGAGGGTGAAAACAGTACACACTGGTTAATTACCTGTAGAAACGTGTGTGAGCTACGGCTTACTTCTAACTGGTAAAATACGTGTTAAATCATGCCTCATATACGACTTACACGCCCCCCAGTGGCTCAGCGGTATGTCTGCGGACTTACACGCTAAAATCCGGGTTTCGATACCCGTGGTGGGCAGAGCACAGATAGCCCATTGTGTAGCTTTGTGCTTAATTCAAAACAACAACAACAACGACTTACACATAGTCAACCGGTAAAACAAACGTTAAATCAAACCTAATTTATGGCTTATACACAGCCAACTGGTAAAAAGGAATTAAATCGTACCTAATTTATGGCTTACACGCACATACATTCAACTGGTAAGACAAGTGTTACATCATACCTGTCCTCTGCTGGTACAACGGTAAGTCTACGGATTTACAACGCTAAAATCAGGGGTTCCTATTCCCCTTGGTGGACCTAGCAGATAGCTCAATGTGGCTTTGCTATAAGAAAAACACACACACCATACCTGATTTATGGCTTACACACAACTGGTGAAACCGTTGTTTAACTATGTCTGATTAATGTCTTAGATACCAACACTCAACTGATGAAACAAGTATTAAATTACGCCTGATTTATGGCTTACACACACGATCAAATGGTAAAACAGGTATTAAATCACATGTGATTTATGGCTTACACACACGATCAAATGGTAAAAATGTTGTTAAACTATGCCTGAATAATGTCGTAGACATTAAACTGGGTAAACAGGTGTTAAATCATATCTGATTTATGGTTTACATACATATACAATTGTTAAACCATACTTTATTTATAACTTAAACACATACACACTACTTAGCATAAAAGGAAGTAAACCATACACATCTGGTAAAACAGGTATCAAATCGTATCTGATTTAAGTTATGGTTTACACACATACATATTAGCGGTAAAATGTATGCCTAAGTTATTCATTAGAAATTCTGGGTTACGGTTTACATACAACTGAAAAATAAAAGTGTTAGTCAGACACTGGATTACGACTTACACGCTGGTTATAGGTTTTAAGCTATCAAACAAATAAGGTGTTAAATTATAATTGGGTTACAGTTTGCATAATGTAGTGAAAAGTAGAAGTGGTTAAACTTAACATATTGAAAAACAATGTGTTAGACCATATTTAGATTACGGCTTACACATAATGTTAAACCACCTGTTGGGTTATAGTTCACACATTATGTGAAATCATATCTTGGTTAGAGTTCACATACTTACACAATATATTTATAAAAACAAGACGATATAGTTTAAGTTTACATGTACTAGTGAAACAAAAAAGGCTTAAAATCCCCTTAGCTTATTTCCGTTTGTTCGTTTGAAGTTAAGCACAAAAGTTATCTATCTATCGAAGTCCGGTTTTCGTAAGTCCTCAGACTCACCTCTGTATCACTGGAGGGCAACAACACTCAAAATAAAGGGACGAAAAAGTTTTCAATTATTTCGATAACTAATAATCGAATATTTATAAAAATCATGGCTTTAGCTCTCAGGTGACTTAGATAAATTCTTTTCTATATACGTGATCTTGAAAACTAAGCCTCTTTTAAAAATATCTTTCATGGCATCACCTTTTCACGAGATCCTATCCACCTCCGTCAGCGAGTTCGGGCTTCGGTTTCACCCCTGTGTGTGAATGTGTATTTGTCAGCAAGATTTCTCGAAAATGGCTGAAAGAATTCGGATTAAAATTTGATACAGATTTGTGCTGTGACCCAACTTAGAAGTGATTAGACTTTGGAGGGTGAAAGTCAAAGATCAAGGTCACGATAATCCAAAAATTTCCTATCTATTAATATGGGAATCAATTTTTTCACACTATTTTTGCTCTATAACTCAGTCAGATATCGATTAAACTCGGTGAACAGATGTAGAATATTATTACTCCTCATTTTTCACTCAAGCGTAGTCTGTGTATGTTGATAACTGCAGATATAGGAAGATATTTTCGTACTTAAAAACAGCCGAATATAATCAATGCTGCGTGGTGGAAGTGTGTCCTTCACTAAGCACCCACCACTCTAGTTATTTAGTAAATTTTCTTTCCTTATAATCAACGACATAATATGTTTCACAGCACTTAATGTGATAATGTCTTATTTGTTGTTTTTTGAAACTGCACAAAGCTACGCGAGGGTTATCTGCGCTGGCTAAAGTTAAAGACAAGAGGGAAAGCAGCTAGTCATCACCACCCACCGCCAGCTCTTAGACTACTCTTTTCTTTTACCAACGAATAGTGTGATTGACCGTCACATTATAACGTCCCCACAGCTGAAAGGGCGAGCGTGTTTGATGCGACGGGGATTCGAACCCGCGAACCTTAGATTACGAGTCGAGCATCTCAACCACATGGCCATGTCGGGCCATAATCGTCTCTTACTGTTTATATTGTTTATTTTTCTTACATTAACCGATATCATACATTTCACACCATTTTGCATGACCGTGTTTTACTGTTTATATTGTAGGCTTTCCTTATATCATCCGATGTCGTACACTTCTAACATTCATTTACGTAATTAATCGAATCAGTGTCTCTACTCTTGCACTGTAGTAATAAAATATTTATCATTCGGCAATATTATTATCAATATTTCTTATATGGCACGTTTGTCTCTATAGATTCTGATGGTATGACAGATTAACATACACTATGTAACATTGTATTTAAACAGATAATGTTTACCTTTGGAAACATTTGTTCACTCTGCCAAGTCGAGAAAAAAAACATGAAATTGTATAACCAGTAATTATTCCACACATAACCTAAAAATCTATCTTTAATTAACAGTCTTTAATTATTATCAATATACACCTCACACGTTGCTGCCGTGACAGCCTCTAGTAAACAATATCAAATTTTATTACGAAGCAGTATTTATTCTAAACACCTTTAGCAATGAACAGGTCTAGTCGGTGTGCTATATAATTGATATAGTTTACGATGCGACAGTATAACATACATTACTTAGTTAACGCTATAAATCTTTATAAAGTGTGGGCTTTTAGTGATTTATTGTTTATATTTATTATGTTTATACGTAACTAATGTTTAGTTAGGCAGAAATCCAATTTTTAATGAGTGAAAGTTAACGTGATTTGATAGACTGGAGTTTATGATTCCAGTTTTTATTATATCCAGTAGTATAATACTTTACTAACAAGGCAGTAATATCCCAATACATTAACTGGTTACACAGGAAAATCTTTTTAACTGAATGGAAGATTGAAAGCAGTATTCTGACGTTTTACTGACACTGTACAAATAAAAATAACTGTGTAACAAATTCAACAAAAAGGTTTGTTTGTTTGTTTTAATTTTGCCCAAAGCTACTCAAGGGCTGTCTGCGCTAGTCGTCCCTAATTTAGTAGTGTAAGACTAGAGGAAAGGCAGCTAGTCATTACCACCCACCAACATCCTTGGGCTACTCTTTTACCAATGAATAGTGGGTTTGATCGTAACATTATAACACCCTCACGGCTGAAAGGGCGAGCATGTTTTGTTGGACAGGGTTTCAAACTCGTGACCCTCTGATTATGACTCGAACGCCTTAACCCACTTGGCCATGCCGGGCCTCAACAGAAGAAAATATGAAAACAGTATTTCTGAAAAGTACGTGTTATAGATATGTTATGTAAATGTCGTGTTGTGTTTAAATTTTCATTTTTATTATTTATATTTCCATGTTTATATTATTGTTTTGAAATTTAAACTAAAAAAATATGTTGTTATTCATTTAAAATAACATTTAGAATTTTCTAGAATTAAGTAGACCAATCATATGTATGTAAATGAAATGTTGGCGGCCCAGTGTCTGGAGATCTGTAGAAGTTTCGCGGTGTTTCGAGAAGTCTAGGCCTACAATATATAAACAGACGAAGATGCAACGGAGAAAGGAAGAGTCAGACATTAGTTTTATTCAAAAGAGAAGAGAGTCAGTCATTCGTTTGAGAAGGTTTAAGTGTTTGCTGTGATTTGTGACTGAAGTTAGATCTACAGAAGCTGCGATTTTACTTCGTCAATCTCTACGATTCATTCGAATTAGTGGTTATACTGAAAGTTAACACGTACAGGACTTTTTAGGGGAGACCAAAGCGGAAAACGAGAAGTTCAAACATTCATCGAAAACACCGTAAAAAGAACTTCGTCATTCTCCATTCAAACTTCGAAATTTCTTCGTGGGACCAAATTCACCTCCTAGACTAGAATTTTGGATTTCTGATCTGAACTTTTGGACTTTCATTCTAGATCATTATATTTGACACAGGCCAGTAACATTTTGTATCGTAATTAACATTGAAGGTGGAAACTAGAACCATTTTGTATTATAATTAACTTTGAAGTTTGAAACCAGTACTATTTTGTGTTGTAATTAATTTTGAAGGTTTAAACTTAATATCTGTCATTGTTGTTATGTAATTTATGGTATATCTGTTACATATATAATAGTTTATTGTAATAAATTATACAAGCTGTTATCTGTGTTTTTCTGTTGCGTTTAGTCTACGAAAAACAAAAAAAAACGTAACAAGATACTTCTACTGACAGTGTACAAACTCATATAATTTGCTGCATTGTTTGTATGGAAAGATACCTTTAAGCAGGAACACATTCGCTTTGTGATAATTAGTGTTATTTTACAAGATAAGAGGACAATATTATTAGTGTGTGCACTAAGGAAAACATCGAAAGGATATTTCCTAGATCTTTTTTTATTTACCAATTTCCACATTTTAACGGAAGAATATTGTTTGGAATCTCAGTGATAAAATGCGACTTTCGCAGAACGTCTCTAACATGATGCAAAATGTTACGATTTTTAATTAAATTTCTCCAAACACTTCCATTAAAATAAATAACTTTATAGAAATTCCTGAAAATGCTCTTCCAGAATTTTCTTTTTCTTTTGGTACAGAATCAACCTTTTAAGATTGAACGACATAATATATCTCGCGAATCAAAAAATCACGACACCATATACTGCTGCGTACGATATATTCCCGACATCAGCAGAAAAATAACCAACATTTGGCAGAAACTAGTAACAAAATATGACATTCCAGTTAATGCCAAATTTATTCAAAAAACAGGCACAAAACTGAGGTCTATACTATGTAAAAACTACACTGACAAACATCACACTAACATTATTTATAAAATATAATGTGATAACTGCCACGACTTCTACATTGGAAAAACAAGTAGAAAAATGGAAACCAGATTTCAAGAACATAAAAAATCACCTTCACACGTTTTCGAACACTGCAAGTCAAATAAGCAAACATAACTATAGAAAACACTCAAATACCAAATAAAGAAACAAACATAAACAAACGCAAAATTAAAGAAGCCTTACTTATACAACAACTTAAGCCCAAAATAAACCAATATAAAGGAACACCTTTGTACCTATATTAAAAATAATATAAATAATAATAATAAAATAAATAATTGTTTGTTTGTTTTGGAATTTCGCACAAAGCTACTCGAGGGCTATCTGTGCAAGCCGTCCCTAATTTTGCAGTGTAAGACTAGAGGGAAGGCAGCTAGCCATCACCACCCACCGCCAACTCTTGGGCTACTCTTTTACCAACGAATAGTGGGATTGACCGTCACATTATACACCCCCACGGCTGGAAGGGTGAGCATGTTCAGCGCGACGCGGGCGCGAACCCGCGACCCTCGGATTACGAGTGCACGCCTTAACGCGCTCGGCCATGCCAGGCCGAAATAAACAATATAAAATTATATATTCAAACATCTAAGCACGCCCTCTACATTCCAGCACTCAGTTACACAGCCCCTTTCAAACATGTGGTCAGCTTCCGGTCAGTTACCTCTTTCTTTCTTTGTGAACCTGACGATGACCAAAGAAGGTCGAAATGTTGTTAACTCCTCTACGTAAAAAAATGTGCTCAACCCAAACGAGCCGTTTTTACGCATATATAACACCTGATGTTCTCTACCCTGAAACTGGTCACAAAGTAATACTCGTAATTAACACTAGAGGGAACTGATCAAATTACGACAAAAAATCGCAAAAAAGAGAAAATTGTTATTGCTTACATGCTTTCTGTCAATTACGAATTAAAAATACGAATCGTATAAAGAGCTTGTACTGACGAAAAATTGTGTGCCACAACGATATGGCTTTTTTTCTCTGCCTTTGGTAGGGTTTTTTTCTAACCCGTCATCAAAGTCGTGAAAATGTTAAATACGCTTTAACGGCATTATTTTCCTTACTCTAAATATAGGTGGCTATTTATGGCTCTCTTCTTGCAGTTCTTGAATCGTAATGGCGTAGAGTGAAACCTTGTGAAGTATAGTTCAATTATGTTTTTTTTTAAAAAGCTTGAATTTTCTTTTTAGAGGTTATATTGGGGAAAATATTGTTTACTGTGTCTAGCAGAGGAATTAAATGATTTAAGAAACGTTCCTGTTCTATTACAGAATTTCTTTAAAAACAACTACATACAACTTTAGAACTTAAGCAGATCAATGAATAAATAAAAACGAATAACATGGTGTTGGCAGATAGGAAAACAATTAATTCAGGACCCAGAAAGCATCCCGTAAAAACAACCGATAAGAGAAAAGAGAAAAATTTTAAAAATAGGCTTAAGATTCAAAATCGTCTGAGACAACCATCGAAGAAATAAAAAGATTCGGTTTGAAAAACTGTAAGCATAAATATTATATTATTTTTGAACTATTTAATGAAATTAAAATCTAACAAGTAAAATCTAGAAAACCTAATTGATATAAGTTGTTGTTTTGAATTAAGCACAAAGCTACACAATGGGCTATCTGTGCTCTGCCCACCACGGGTATCGAAACCCGTATTTTAGCGTGTAAGTCCGCAGACATACCGCTGAGCCACTGGGGGCTATAAATGATATAAAACCTATAGAATAAAATAACAAAATCAAACTAAGAAGTAAAGGGATGACTTTTCTTTTATAAGTGACAATACTGAAAATGAAACTAGGTCTTATATTTATGTAATTTTTTAAAATAAACATTACATTTACGTGATTCATTAAACTGAGTTCAGCGAGAGATTTTAACTGGCACGGTGAAAATTAATATATAGATTAGATAATGATAACGCTCTCTACACAATAATTACTACACAGAATATTGAAGCCCATTACGTCGTTGTTTCAAATATCAAAGTTCGCCCCAGCTACAATAAATTTTAATTTTTTAACAATACATGAATGTAACCCTATTCAAAACAGGTTAAACATCACCAGTTTTGGAAATACTAATAAACGTTCCTTGGTTACATGACTGTCGTATTTATTATCCAATTCGTTTCTTTAAACATGCAGAAAAGCGTTTCTCAGGATTCGTGGAGTTTTGTAACAAATTTTCTTAAGGAATCGTAAATAATGCAGTTTCAGAGAAAATCTTATCAACTACAAAATTTACTGCAATTCTGATTCATAAGAAAAGATCTTTTCTTAGAAGTGGTTACATTTACCAAGATCTTTTGTTAGAAGTGGTTACATTTATCCTATTTTCTTTTTTTCTGTCACGAAATAGTTCAATCAAATCGAACACTTCAAATATGCCAATGACATCTGCAATGTTCTAAACTATTATGTATTGCTCTAAGTATAAAGCAGGGTTGATGAAGCATTACGAATGCATAACAGAGACGAATGTTAAAAAAAAAAGACTCCCTTACTTTGTCTATGCCTCGGAAGCCAGTGTCTCACAACCACGGAACTGCTGTTAGAATTAATTAACAAACGCCCAATGTCACACTTGGAAGTCCTTTACGTCTTAATTTTCAATTATTTATCTGTAAACATCTCCCTAATCTGTACCAGTAACCAATCCACATTCTGGTGATAACCCATCATGAGGATGGACAGGGGCCAAAACACGATGGGGGAATCTGTTTAACAATCTCGGAATTTCGAAAGCTTTATTAAAACTCAACTAGCAATTAGGACACTTATAAACTGCAATTTCAAATGACCAGTACTACCTAAACATAGGAAAGAAATCCCACTATGCGTGTAGCAAGTAGAAAGATTGGCTGAACTTTTCAACTAGTGGCATTTTTTTTGACACCATTGTTTTGTCGCAGCGCACTCTACAAAATTACGTTGATGTGCAGCGCCCCCACCTCACAAAATCAGAATTTAATCTACAACCACAAAACAGATTCCAAGGAGTTGCCAATTCCCAACAATGGACATTCAATGAAATATTTTTTTTTATATACACTTACCTTGTTGGTGCGTTCCACATCACTCAGAATGTATTCCATTTGATCAGATCTGCACAGGAAGAAACAATTAAACAGCTTGATAAGGTAACCTTCAATGGCCTCAAATCCGTTTATCTCACCAACGTTACTAAGACCAATTAAACTGTACGCCTAACAGAGCATGAGAAAGGTCGATGACTGCTTTCGTGGCAGAGATGAATTTCCTATTGCTTTCAATTACCTGATTAAGAATTTAGATGACTCAGATGCTTCTAGAAGAAAAAATAAAACAAAAACAAAGTTATTAAAGATAATTATTTCCTGCGTGGAAGAAATGTGTACGTGTCTCAAAATATCCATAAAACTACCAGAGTTCAAAGAAATGATTTTTGCACAACATACTGTTTTACTTTTAAAAACCTTCTAGATACAGATTCGGTCCAGATTATAAAATTACAATTCCCATGTAATTTATCAGTTCTAAAGACGATCTAATAAAAAAACAAAACAAAAACCTTGAAATTGCCGCAATTAAAATGGAAATTTAAAGCTTTCCAAATAACATGTTATTCAAAACTTCAATCGCTTTCACCAAGTATTTCATCTTTCAAACACAATCTATGTTTAAATACAATACACTTAAATAAATAGTTCGTTCGTTGTGCGTGAACCTCAATTTGATGTACAATATACAGTGTATAATTAAAACCCAGTAGAAAGTATTAAAATATTGACAGTGATCCTAGAAATAACCCTTTCATTATTTTTTTTAAAATTAGGTCGTTACTTCAAAATGGTCATGGAACTCAAGAAAGTTCAAGTGACCTTGTTTATTTTGCGTGTCTTAACCATAATCTACTAAAAATTAAAAAAAAAGTTGCTTGCACATGAATAATAGTGGGTAGAAATTAAGCTGAAAACACTTCAAACACAGTTCTCGTAAAAAAGTTATTCCAAAAGCATTTCAACATTATGCAGTTTACAACTAAGTGGATATCATTGACTAGTATAACTGTTTTTGTAGCCTAAATGAATTCAATTTCAAACATATTTTTATATGATTAAAAGTAAACCAAGAACATTTTTTTTTTCACAAACATCTTTTTCTGGCTTTAATTAAAGACTGAAAAGGTTTCACGTTTTATTCAGTTATTAGTTTTATGCCGAAAGTCGCTAATATCACCTTAATAATTGAAACCTATGACTTCTGACCACACTACCATATATTTAGAGAATATGTGGTCTTAAACGTCCCATGAGTAACACTAACACCGTAAACTTGCGAATTGGTATGAGAGAAGAAATCTGATTAGTACATCCGCTAGATGCCACCACCGCTTCAACATTCAATGTTACTTTTTTTTAAAATTTCGCACAAAGCTACACGAGAGCTCTCTGCACTAGCCATCTATAATTTAGCAGTGTAAGACTAGAGGGAAGGCAGCTGGTCATCACCACCCACCGGCAACGCTTGGGCTACTCTTTTACCAACGAATAGTGGGATTTACCGTAACATTATAACGCCCCCATGGCTGAAAGAGCAAGATTGTTTGGTGAGACAGGAATTCGAACCCGCGACCCTCGGATTACGAGTCGAATGCCTCGACCCACCTGGTCATGCCGGGTCCCCATGGTTACTCTTGGGTGTCCCATAAACATACAAACTGATATGACGGAGAAAACTGAGTAGTATACCCACTAGAGGGTATCAAATCTGTAAGTAATGTAGAAAGGATAAAAAAATCAACAATTGTTAATTTTTAATTTCTCACTACTGTGCTCAGAATAAAAACAAAGTATACTTTACAGGGGAAAGCTGTTAGTTATCTTTTCCATCATGACGTTTTTTAAAAACTATAAAATTGTATTTTGATGGCAATCAAGTTTTTATTGTTGAAATACACAACGAGTTCATTTATATTCTCCGTATATCTGGTAGTCGTTTTAAAAAAAACTTTTTATTTCCATTTTGTTACATTTTGACTTTACTAAAATCAGAGTAAATTCAAACTTGTATATTAATAAATTGTTGGCAATGTTTGGAAACAGAACAAACTGATTGTATACATGTTAAATATTTCTTTTGCACCCTTTAGACGAAATGCCACAACATTATTCGCATATCTAAATTAAAGTTTACCATATGCCCCTTCTAGTACAGCGGTATGTCTCCGGATTTACAACGCTAAAATCAGGGGTTCGATTCTTATCGGTGGACTGAGCAGATAGCCCGATGTGGCTTTGCTATAAGAAAAACACAAACACACAGATAGATATTATATGCATTTCACCATTATAAAAGGCCTAATGATATTTCTTTGCTTTGCTGATTAAGCTGTGCTGATGAGTCTTGAATACGCGAAACTGCGACAAACGGCAGAGGCTACAAACATTAGGCCTCTACGTCACAGATTACATTTGAATTTCATCTTTATACCTGCTGTGCAATATCAAATAATGAGTTAGGTGCAATATTATTATTCACACACCTAAGTTAATTTAAGTTACTACATGGTTAACTAACATGGACTCAAAACTCCACAGATAGGATAAATTTAAATTTTCTCGGTACCAATACGCCCAAGGTTTCTCAAGAACCTCAGAGTTTTTGAAATCCAAAGAGTTGCACATATCAGACAAGCGAGCTGTTTGAAAGAAATGTCCAAAAATATATTTTGTTTGGCAAGTTTGGACGTCTTTGTACCTCTGCTATTTCCATTTATAAACATGACAAACCTGGATATTTTTGTACCTCTACTGTTCCTATCTGTAAACATGACCAATCTGATGTGTTTAGTACCTCTGCTATTCCTATCTATAAGTATGACCAACCTGATTTTTTTAGTACCTCTGCTATTCCTATCTGTAAACATGGCCAATCTGATGTGTTTAGTACCTCTGCTATTCCTATCTGTAAACATGACCAATCTGATGTGTTTAGTACCTCTGCTATTCCTATCTATAAGTATGACCAACCTGATTTTTTTAGTACCTCTGCTATTCCTATCTGTAAACATGGCCAATCTGATGTGTTTAATACCTCTGCTATTCCTATCTGTAAACATGACCAATCTGATGTGTTTAGTACCTCTGCTATTCCTATCTGTAAACATGACCAATCTGATGTGTTTAGTACCTCTGCTATTCCTATCTATAAACATGACCAATCTGATATTTTTAGTACCTCTGCTATTCCTATCTATAAACAGAATCAAACTGGATGTTTTTAGGGTTAGTGTTACACATATTTTTGAGCAAAAAAAATTTATAATTTGTCAGTAAATCTGTATATCATGTTTATAAATGTTTTTTTTTTCTATTTATAAAGTGCTCAACTAAAATTACAGTTGGTCAAGTAAACGGTGTCATGTCGAATGTCTTTTCAGCACCAATGTTAAAAACACGTTTTGTTCTTTTCACAAAAGTGATTTTTTACTTCTCTATTCCTGCGATGACAAGACAGCATCGAATTGAATAAGTTTTTAAATTATATTATTAGTACAGGTAAAGCAATGTCTCCATTCTCTTATTTTTATATAAACGATTTGTTAAAATACATTAAGATTGGATATTCCTAGGAGTTTAGTCGTTCATGCACGTCTGTAGAAACAGTGTTTTTTGTTCTCCCAGTGGCTTGTTGAAATTATAATTAAGTTGGATAGTATATTTCCACTTCTTCCATAATATTTAATTACAGAAGCACCTTAATATAAGCTATTTGTTAACCACAAAAGTATCTCGCTTGACCTTGCTTAAAACCGGGATTCGATTCCCCGTGGTGGACACGGTAGAGAGACTAAACAAACAAAAAATATTTATTTACACATTACCAATTACATTTAAAATAATTTGACAAAAATGTTTCAAAAATAAATCGGTTACATTGTTATTGTTCAGAATTAAAGTGACAATAAACATTATGATAATATGAACTTTTCTATTATTGTTCAGGCGACCTAAAATCCTACAATAGTGAGATTTACATGGGAGTATTATTGTAATAATGAAAATATTATCGTAATAGTGGCATTTATATGATAGCGTTACTGTAATAACGACATTTATAGGATAGTGTTACTCTGATAACGACATTCATAGAATAGTGTTATTGTAATAACGACATTTATATAATAGTGTTACTGTAACAGTGACATTTATATGATAGTGTTGTTGCATCACTATTACATAAACCCGTTGCTATGATTGCAGTAGAATAATTGTTTTTATTGAGCTTGTATGCACTTTCTACATGATGTTGTAAATGTATTTCTCCACCTGTTACAGCGGGTTTAGACTTCTATAAATTAGTCCTTGTTCTTTTTCGAGGCAAACATCTATGCGTCACCTTTAACTACCGTTTATTTCACAAGTTTCTTGTAAAATCAAAACTTTTACGGTAACCTCACGCTTATTTCTATTCTTCCCATATGAATTGCGTTTAAAGATTTCAAGGAATGCCACCCATTAATAGACATAGCAATATCGATAATGTTCTGAATGTCAAAAGGTTTCAATTCCTTTCCTGGTACCAAACGATACCTTGCGACAAAACAAAGAAACAAACTTAAAATAGATCAACTTCCTAACGTGCCCATAACCCACAAGCACTGGAAACAGAAGAGCATAAGCATACGACAGCTATCAGAAGTCAACCAGTTCTTACTTGAAATAATTAGTTTAACTATTTTTAAAAATAAATTCAACTGAAATTAAGTAAAGAAGTGAGGAAGAGTAAATTGTTGTCTAATACGCATTTAAGAAGGTGAAAACTACGGTACTTACTTAATACTATACATTATATCGTGTTAAGGTTTGTAAGGGACCACCTCAGAACGAATTCTAAGACTAGAATAAAAGACATACAAGGTAACATATATCATATAAACACACGAACAGAAACATCAAAGCTATTGTTTAGAATTTCGCGGAAAGCTACATGCATCAAATAGTGGGATTGACGGTAACATTATAACTTTCCCACGGCTGAAAGGGAGAGCATCTTTGGTATGACGGGGATTCGAAACCACAACCCTCAGATTACGAATCGAGAGATCTAACCACCTGGCTACACAAGGCCTAACATCAAAGTACATGTATACAGTAAAATGTAGCGAATGTATTCTACTTTCATGTTTATTCATTAAAGGAGGTCACGCAAATGACTACAGTTATTCCGAGTTAATTATAGAAGACAGACCCTGGCATGGCCTGCTGATTAGGGCACTCGATTACAATCTGTGGATCGCGGGTTCTATCACTAAACCTTCTCACCCTTTCTGCCGCGGGGCGTTATTATATCATGGTCAATCCATTATTTGTTTGTAAACAATAGTTCAAGAATTGGCCGTGAATGGAGTTGGCTAGCTTGCCTCCTCCGAGTACCTTTACGTGGAATTCTTCAAACCAACAACTATGCAAGAGAACGCCTGATTAGACAAGTTTCATTTAAATACTTAAAACCTCTTTTGTTAATTTACCATAAGCCGAACTTCCTCTAAACAGGACCAAAAAGTTTGATCGATTAATACAATGCCACGGGAAAAACTTTTTTTAGTTATTCGTTGTTGAATGTAAAGCCGACAAGGGAAAGCTAAAAAAAACAAACACAGACCAAACAACAGGGCGTAACTACATACAGAAACACAAAGACATGTGTTTAGAAGTTTTTTATACATGTACTATAACACGCAAAAATACCCGTTTCTTTGTGTACAATACGTTTGCTTCACAAAAATACTTTACAAGTTTTCTTATTACTATTAGCAGAAAATATTTTGGATAATTTTGGCGATTATAAATACTACTATCATCATACGCTCTAAATCTGGTACGACTGTTTTGCATTGTAAGGATTGCCCTAAGAAAGTATACAGGAAAAACAACGTGTCATTAGGATATCAGACCCATGGATATGTTATTAAAACTGCGACTCTGTTCTGTGCTGACACCTATCTCACGAATTCACGTTCGTTGTTAGAATAGTGATTTTCACTTTTTTATTTTATTTTAGAGAACACCCACCCTTGTATTCAAACATTATTCATGGATAAATAGGTCAAGCTACGTCTAAGGGGCGGAACTGGGTGTGAAAGGTTTCTCTTGTTACGTTTTACATAAAGTTTTATTGCACAGATACGTCTACGGTTTTTATTTTGAACTGGCATTAACCACGTTAGTATATAGGTCTCACTTTAGTTGTTTTATCAATATCTTCTTTAAGCAGTTCCTGAGAAGTGACCTATTAATGGTCACAAGCTCTCAATACATTAGTTATTCAAGCAGCTCCTAAGAAGTGATTTAATCATGATCACAAATTATCAACACCTTAGTTCTTTAAGCAGTTCCTGAGGAGGTACTTAGTCATGGTTACAAGTTATAAACACCTTAGTTCTTTAAGCAGTTCCTGAGAAGTGATTTCATCATAATTTCTATAAGCCTGTTCCCTTGGCTATGGTATCGCTACAGTGGTAATCTTGCCAAACCATTCATGCGCGTCACTGGTTAGATAACGAGGCATTTGGCTACCCTAAAAGAATCACAGTTACTTCTGCCGTTATCAACACCTTAGTTCTTTAAGTAGCTCCTGAGAAATGATTTAATCATGGTCACAAGTTATCAACACCTTAGTGGTATCGCTACAGTGGTAATCTTGCCAAACCATTCATGCGCGTCACTGGTTAGATAACGAGGCATTTGGCTACCCTAAAAGAATCACAGTTACTTCTGCCGTTATCAACACCTTAGTTCTTTAAGTAGCTCCTGAGAAATGATTTAATCATGGTCACAAGTTATCAACACCTTAGTTTTTTAAACAGTTCCTGAGAAGACACCTAATCATGATCACAAGTTATCAACACCTGTAATCACTTCTGGTAAGTTTGGTTTTGAAATCCCTACCAACGACAATGACCCCATTAAAAAAATATATTTAACAACTTGGTTTTGAATTCGCCATCAACCAGATTACATTAGTCGTTTAATGAAATATGTTAACAGATAAGGAAATGGCGCTGGTTTCTGTCAGTTGCTTCTTTCAGAATTGCGTACACATTACAAGTTTGAAGCGTTGTTGGACAGAAATCGACTGTTGTCATGAAGCACAAGTCTTCTCACTGTAAATGCGAGTGGAAGTCAGGAACTGGAAGTTACATTTACCCATATTGGGAGCGGACTAAACCCTATTAATGTTTATTGTGGTCTGAAATATTCGGGGTGTATCATGTATAACAGATATCAATGTAAATCACACAATACAAATCCAATACAATACAAATATTGAACTTGTATCCCATATACTTAAACAGGTGCTTACGCATCTAAGTTTGTATCCCATATACTTAAACAGGTGCTTACGGATCTAAGGTTTTAATAACAGTTGACAAAAATACTGAATTATGAGATCATATAAACGAGTCTGTACTTTTAATTTCAGGCTGTCTTTGGCTGGGTGTGCTCAGACTGTGAATCAAGTGGTTTATGGTTAGCAGTCATTTGTCGCAAAAATGTGCCTCGTATTTTTGTACCATTCGTGGGCTACACGAATGGCATTTTGGCTGAAGAAGGGTAGTCCAAGAGTGGACAAAGGGCGCTATTGACTTTTTTTCTCTTAATTTAGAACTAAATACAGCTCTTTACGTAGCTTTTCGTGAAATTCCTGAAATAAATAAGACCGTTTGGTGTTTTACAGTCGTATTTTACACTAACGGCACTATTTTACACTTTAGGGCTAAGACTATAAAATTACATGATACAAACATGTCACTAGTTGAACTTGTTTCTGAGCGTATCAGTACAAGCTAAATTCCTGAGACAGTTTGTTCTAATCACAGAAGCCAAATTATATTCACATCTTTTGAAACTATTAATTTTATTTTAACCTAGATATAGTTCTAAGAAGGACTCGCCCTCTAGTGAGAATATAGTGTTGCATAAGCACTGAATTAATTTCACACGTAAACGACATCTCTGCCTAATACGAAACAGCGTATATTGAGAAGCTGATGGAATAATTTTGTAGTTGAGTTGTTAATCGGCTCTTAATAGATTACGTTTGTAATTACATAGGACAAAGATTACCATACAAATAACATATGAATTGATGGCACACACAATTTGGTATGCAAATGTACACATTTAAATTTCAAACTTTGGAAGGACACGTGCTAAAACATCTGTATCTAATGAAAGTGATTTAGCATTTATTTCGTTATTACAGACATTAGTTTTTAATACTTTCTAGTTTAATTAATTTTGAATACTTTATCTTACGTAAACAATCGCAAAAGAACTTTAATCACATCTGTTGATTCTCGTTGTGTTGCTCGTCGATACCAGAAGAACGTGTTCCGATTGTTATTGTTTGTGAAATACAGAAACGAAGCTGGGAACTAGGATAGAACCTGCTTCAAACTCTTCGTATCTATTAGCATTTGGTTTGGGAAAAATTACACCATTTAATTGAGCATGGTAAAAAGTAAAGTGTTTCAAAATCACAACAAAAGTATTTAAGTCCCGGCGGCACAAACAATCACGACCCATTAAAACAATGGTAATTAAGTACCCGTAATACAAATAATCACAATCGCAACCCTATAAAACAAGGGCAGTTGAGTACCGGTGACAAAAGCATTCACAAATATATAAAGCATGGGGAAATTCAGCATTGGCGGCAAAAACAATCACAGTCCTCTAAAACTGGGGTAATTATTACTGGTGGCACAAACAATCACACTCCTCTAAAAATGGGGTAATTATTCCTGTGGCACAAACAATCACACTCCTCTAAAACTGGGGTAATTATTACTAATGACACAAACAATCACACTCCTCTAAAACTGGGGTAATTATTACTTGTGGCACAAACAATCACACTCCTCTAAAAATGGGGTAATTATTACTGGTGGCACAAACAATCACATTCCTCTAAAAATGGGGTAATTATTACTGGTGGCACAAACAATCACACTTCTCTAAAAATGGGGTAATTATTACTAATGACACAAACAATCACACTCTTCTAAAACTGGGGTAATTATTACTTGTGGCACAAACAATCACACTCCTCTAAAAATGGGGTAATTATTACTGGTGGCACAAACAATCACACTCCTCTAAAACTGGGGTAATTATTACTGATGACACAAACAATCACACTCCTCTAAAACTGGGGTAATTATTACTGGTGACACAAACAATCACATTCCTCTAAAACTTGGCTAATTAAGTACCAGTGTCATAAACAATCACCACAGTGGCTTTTGTTACAAAAGCGCCTTTTTTCCCAAATAACTTAAAGACCGTTCGTATTTGAAGTTACATTAATGTACAATTTCTATTTAGATCCATTACATACAAATATGCCTTGTCCGACTTTACCCTGTTGAAAATAAAATAGATGGTGAACACTCCTTGATTTTTGTTTTTACCCATCTTTACCCTCTTGGACAAAAGATAGATGGCGAACATCCCCTGATTTTTGTTGCCAGCTTACGTGCTTCCCTTTATTATAATCCTGATCTATCATACGCACATGCATTACTGTCAACGGCAAGACTTTTCTACAGAAGACCCCCTCAATGGTTCAGCGGCAAGTCCGTGGACTTAAAATGCTACAAACCGGGTTTTGATACACGTGGTGGGTACAGCAGAAATAAATCATGGTGTGTAGCTTTACACTTAACAACATCAAACAAACAGTTGTCATCAACAAGAAATTGTGTAGAGGCCAACTGGTACTGCTTTTATCGCTAAGTTAGCTTTAGGATGTTAAGAATTTACATTCTTTTGAGATCAACAATCGTGTTCTCTAGCATCTTTACACAAAGCTCGATTAAAATAAGCCTTATCAACAGAATACTAAGCAAAAAGACAAGACGGATTAAATTAATTACATACACAATTATTATATTACAGGTTTGCTAACAGATGGCGATACTTGCGACTCACCACTTTCAAGTTGTTCAAATTCTGCTTCTGATTTCTTGGAGAAACTGTGATGAAAGCGTGTTAGTAGTTTCCTTCATTATTTCGACAGTACCTTCTTTCTTCTTCTGGTCTCGTCTTCAGGAGCAAAACAAAATCGGTAAGTATATCTGATGTTATCCCGTCAATGTAAAAAAAAATATTTTTTTTATCTTAAAATAATAATCATGCTGCCAACCATGTTTTGTTTTTTTAATTTCGCACACAGCTACACGAGGGCTATCTGTCCTAGCCGTCCCTAATTTAGTAGTGTAAGACCAGAGGGAAGGCAGCTAGTCATCACCACACACCGCCAACTCTTGGGCTGCTGTTTTACTAACAAATAATGAAATTGATCGTCACATTACACGCCCCACAGCTAAAAGGGCGAGCATGTTTGGTGCGACGGGGATGCGAACCCGTGACCCTCAGATTACGAGTCGCACGCTTAGCCATGCCGGACTATATCTACCACCATTGCTTTTATTCACGTAGTCAGCAGTTTATATGTATATAAAAGGTTATGCGTGTATAAATATATATTTTCCTAATCGTTCACACATAAGAAACGTAAAACGGTGATCGAAATTTTTTTTCCTGAACAAAAACTAAAAAATTTTATTGATTTCTAAATGCAAAGCTTCTTAACATTTTCTTCCTCAGAAAAATAAAAATCACAAACTGCAAATGACCCAGTTAGTATCTCTAAACCAATTGGTTTTCTATTTCGCGCAAAGCTACTCCAGGGCTATATGCGCTAGCCATCCCTAACCTAGCAGCGTAAGACAAGAGGGAAGGCAACTAGACTTGGGCTACTCTATTAACAACGAATAGTGCGATTAAATATAGCATTATAACGCCCCCGCGGCTGAAAAAAACGAATCATCTTTGGTGCGACAGGGATTCGAACCCGTACCCCTCGGATTACGGGGCGAACGCCTTAACCCACCATGAAACAATAAGAATAAACGTAAAAAAAATGTGGTAACTTAAGTATTGGAAACCAACAACGAATTTCTGTTTTTTCTTTATTTAGCAGCAACTTTAACAAAGGTTGATCCAAATAAGACAGAAATAAATTATTTCGTCAGTGTGTGTAAAATCGCCTCTTGAAAGTATATAAGTTTCAAAATAAACCTGCTATTACGATACGCATTTGTATCGGAGGGAAAAAACTAATGCGTGTATATTAAATACTCATGTTTTCGTGATGCGATAAACAGTGCAGCTGTATTGTTCATTTCTACTCTTGTATATACCATATTAACTGAAACAGTTATGATTTTTCATAACGTAGTTAATGCCAACCACCTACGGGGAAATGTAAAGGCCAACACGTGCGTTTGTGTCTCTACTTCAGTGAGTAAAAATGTCATTACATGTACTATTAGGCTCGGCATAGCCAGGTGGTTAAAGCTCTCGACTCCTGATGCGAAGGTCGCAGGTTCAGATCCTCGTCAAACCAGGGCTAGTGCAGATAGCCCTCGTGTAGCTTTGCGCAAAATTGAAAAACAAAAATAACCTGTACTTCTGTTCAAAGAAAAATCTAGAAAAAAACGTCAGTTGAAACTTACAGATTTTCGAAGAAGAAAAATCCAGCCTTCTAATTACAAGCTATCTCTAATTTGAAAATACTAATTCGTATCAGCTAGTCAAAGCATGCTGGTTTATATTCCGAGAAACTAGTAACATCGTGACAAGTCTTACCATGAAGTTACTACACGGGTAATAGAAGTGAGTAAAACTCTTTATTTGGCAAATGAATATTAATCTTTCTTGACGTACAAGGAACAAAGCAACACTTGACAAACCCTGTAAAGTAGTATCATCTGATTAAGTCTGTACGTTTTTACTGTTTATCGATTAACTTACATTGTCTCGTACTGCATATAATCATAGAGTCTATGGTGTTGAGAAATCCCTATTCTGGATAACCAAGTGCAGACGTCAGAAGTATAATTTGTTATACCCATGTCTGTTAGTAGGTGAAAATTCTTCGGTGTCTTTTTTGATATTTTTATTTTAAGAATTTGTGGTAATACTCGTGAATTAGTACCTGTGTGAAGACTAAAATATACAACTTTTATTAACGGTGGTATATTATATTTGTTCTTTCTTACCCTTTTGAAGTCGCTGTAACGTAGTATATGAACCATTCTAAGCAAGAATACTGGGGAAAATACTGATTTAAATGCAATTGTACTGAACAATATCATTATGAGTCACACAAGACGTCTGCTTAAGGTTCTTTACTGATTAGTAAAGATGGTTAATCTAAGTTTTTTGTTTGTCATCAACACACCTTCTGTGAAGTGTTCCGCTGATATTCATAATCCTTTACACAATGTCATTAAGACCTCTACTGAGAAGCTCTCAGCTGTTCACTTTGTAGGTTCTCTATTGATAATTTAAAATCATTAATATAAGTTGTATATTGGCTATCAAGAAATCTTCTGTGAGCTGTTAAACTGGTTACTCAATATCCTTCATATGATATCATCAACACTTCTACTGCGAAGCGCTCAGCTGGTCAACTTATGAGATTCTCTTCTGATCGAGCACTATATCTAAATTAACATATTTTACTAGTCGTTTACAATTTCCTTTGTAAAATATTTTACTAGTTACTCATTAAGCAAGATCACGAAAGTTACAACTTCTAGTAAAATATAAGTTTGTCTCGAAAGCTTAATTTTGAAGGCTTCTTACCACTATTGTAAAAATTGCTTGTCGTTACTCATCAAAATTATTGAAACATAATCTAATAACAGTTCTTGTAGCATTTTTACTGACCATTTGCTATAATGACCACTACTTTCATGACAAAAAGACAGATTATATAAGTAGACAAAGTGCTCTAAGTTTTTTATATAAAGGATTCCCAGTTAGGCAAGGAAGCTGTTGTCCTCGATGAATCATTATCTGTATTGTTTAAAATTCCAGCATTAATAATTCGGAAACAACTGTCAAAGAGTGGCCATCTGGTGTTGGCGAGGAAAACTGAATTCATCAGCTGACCCTGATGACGAGGTTAACTAAAATTTAAACGCTTAGATGATTTTCACCTTACCGTTAGTTGTGTGTATGATACGACCTTCATTTAAAACAATGTTAAATCACGATATTATAAAAGCGTGTAGGGTGAGGAACGTTCATTACTGAAGCAAGACCAGTTGCATTGCCCTAAAAACTTCCGAGATGAACATGTTCCTTATCAATCGACTTACTTTGAGCCACAGTATAAAAAACTATTCGAACATAAAACATGGAAGTAAAATAGCATCACTTCATAGTGTATATGTATGCAAATACGGCATAATTATAAATGGAACAAAAACATAATCAAATACACGTGCCAATTCGTCTTGAATAGCACAAATGACTGCCAGTAAAATGAATAATTGTCCCGACAAGAATAATTTAAATGCGCTAAGCTGTACAAATCAAGTATAACTTTTATAATAATGTAGAAGTTATTACTGAGATGCTAGCCTAATTAAATGACAATTTTGCCACATGGTGTTAGTTAGAATATTTAAATTATCAACTTTCATTCTAATTCTCTCTCATTGTATTGTATGTTTATCGTTTATTGCAATGATTATTCTGCATTGTTTGCATAGTATACGGATTTAGAACTAGCCTAATCATTCTGGACGAGGCAAACCTCTTGAGTTATTGTTAGGTTTATGGCCAAAAATATCGTTTACAGCAAGGATATTTACGGTATTTACGGTTTTCTTTCGCGTAAAAACCAAATTTCTTTTTCTTTTTTAAATAGATATTTCAGCAGTATATTACTTATTGACTCAAATAGCGTGACTTCTGCCTGACTAATAGTTCTTGTAGATTCCTCCAGACTGACAAACAGCATCATTGATATATCGTTTCCACCCTTCTTCCCAAACATTTCCGGTCAAGGGAATAATAGTCGTTATGAATCATGCAGTTTGACTTCAGTCAAAGGAAGTTTTCCTAGCCGGGGGGAGTGGACTTAAACAATTAGCACAATAAAATATCGTTAACTTAACATTTACGTCGAAATCAATCAGTCGGGTGTTTTAAATTCATGCAGAATAACATGAAGTGCAGAGAAACATGAAATGACACATGGTCGAGAAACATGCAACAGTTGGACCGTTTCCACGTGACTTTCCGTGCGTGAAAATAGGCGATCCCAAAGCGCGAGGAGTAGGTGATTGTGCGCCTCTTTGTCTTGAATTTAACGTCAACTTTACGTGATCTATCTTTGTTTGTCTGTACATAATATGGTTTGAAAGCCAGTGTTTTCTGTTTTGTTTTTACCTAATTAATTCTTTTCAGTGGTTACAGCCATCGTGTATTTCGAAAGATGATGGCTAGACAAGCTATTAAAACCGATGTTACATAACTTTTATTTCTGTAGCTTTAAAAGAACTTAACAATATAATTATATATTTATATTTCAATAAACGACAGATGATTGTTTTAAAAATGCCCACTCAGTGGTACAGTGGTATGTCTACGGACTTACAACACTAGAAATCTGCTTTCGATACCCACGGTGGGCAGCCCATTGTGTATCTTTCTGCTTAACTTCAAACAACCACTTAAAAAATACTTATATAATTTTATATGCAAAAAACGGCTCTTTTGGGCTCAGAAAACACTTCAAATAGAAGAACGAACAACGTTTCGACCTTCTTCGGTCATCGTCAGGTTCACAAAGAAAGAGGTAACTGGCCGGAAGCTGACCACATGTTTGGAAGGGGTTGTATAACTGAGTGTCGCAATGTATATAAGTAGGTAAGTGTTTTGCAAGGAAACATGGAACACTTAATAAAAGTGGTGTCTGTGTGTGTGTAAGTTGAACACACCAAATTAAAAAAATAGAGGTAAGGGTCAGCTTGTTGTTTCTTAGTAAAAGACTTTAATAGACACTTTATATGTTCTCACGTGAAGAAAAGCAAAAAATTGTAACACCAATAGTAGAATTTTTACCTATTACAACTTAATCATATCGTGCATGTACTCGAGTTTAGTATAGCTTGGTGGTTAGGTCACTCTACCCGTAACCTACAAGTCATGGGTTCGAAACGACGTCGCCGAACAGGCTCGCTCTTACAGCCATGGGGCATTATAGTGCTAAATTAGGGACTGCTACACAGAAAGGAGATGGGATCGAGCCATCACGTATATCTTCCCTCGAAATGCCGGCCATTCAGCATCTACGGTGTGCCAAAGATGGTAAGACGTTCGCGGGACCCTCTCCTTTCCTCCACTACCCCCCAAAAGAAGAATGAAAAAGACGGAAATTGGATAAGGAAAGTCACATTAAATGACGTTTATCAAATTATCCAAGATTCGTTAGAGGTACTACTTACAAATCTTACGTAAAAATGTGTTCAGGAATACTGGTACCTAAGGTACCAACCACTGTACTAGGGTTAATCACACTCTTGCTGGAAAGATATATAGATATGTATGCAGGCTAGGTCTATCTTGATGTCTGTGGTGTTTATTTCGTGGAACTTTGCTAAGTATAGAAATTTTATTCCACGATGAAAGGAAGATGGTAAACATCACCCGGCGTCAAATTTGGGCTACTCTAACTGAATAGTGGGATTAACCGTACCATTATTATGCCCCCACGGCTGAAAGGGCAAGCATGTTCGGTGATTAGATCCGCAAATTGTGTGTCGAGCCATGCCAGGTCCAGTAGATATGGATAATAGAGTAGAAAGTTAAACAGAGTGGACAGAGAAAGGACTGGACACATAAACACAGACAAATAGTTATAATGATAAAGAGACTGGAATATAGACAGATGAACAGACATTTGTTATAATTTATTTTTGCATCCAATAAATTCATCCCTTGTAATTTTTCGAGCACTTATTGGCTGCTCTTTTCATTCGTTGAATATTAAAGTCAAACCTAAGTGGAAGTACTGGCGTAATACCAACAGAAATGTCACAAGGTAAACGGGGGCAGGCGTAATGATACGAACACGCACGGCATTTCACGTGCGCTTCTAATGACATAGATTGTGTTCCACCATACTCGAAGCACGTATTATGCTGTTCCAAAGAACGAGCTTTATTTAAAAAATTCACTGGTGCCTCGTGAATTTTCCCGTAAGGCTGGCCACGCCTGAATTTCATTCAACAGTTGAACAGAAGATTTCACGAGTGACCAGGTTAACTCCACATAAATATGTTAAAGTTTGGTTTGCTTCAGGTTAAGCACAATACTTACTACACATTGGGCTCTCTACGCTCTTCTCATCATAGGAAAAGAAACCCGGTTTCTAACGTTGTAAGTCCCCAGACATGTCGCTGTGCCATTGGAGGGGAGGAGTAACATTCTACTTTAGAACATGAAATACAGACATCAGCTAAACATATACAGCTAATTTCACATGTCCCTCTTACAAAAAAAAAAGACAATGGGGAATGCACTTCGTTTCAATATATAAATATATATAATTATAAATCAAATAGACGAAAAACCAAAACAGGGTACTAAGATACTTACGAAAATATTTTTATTACGGTATTAATAAAAGTTTTGTTTTTTTTCTTATTGGTATCGATATCTTTATTGAAATTACCAATATAGATATCAGCATAAACATTGTTCATGGATACGTGAACATACGAACAGACATATTAGCATGTATATCTTTACGGAAAACGTTGATGATATTGAATATATATATTGCTATTTGAAAGATATCTTTGCAGCAGGTAATACCGCTGTTTGTAGAGAAAACTTGAATCTGCGGTCTGATACATGCACACGTTAATTTTATCCGCCTACTACCACGTATACCATTGGAATATTCACCGGTCGATTTGTTTCTGTTCATTTGTAAGTTCTTTATATTGAACCGACAGAGAGGTCAACGAAAGTATATATAAAATAATAATACAGAACACCGATCACCGCTAAACACATATCTTAACGTGTGACAAACTATCGCAAACATTTGAGTATGGCAGATAAATATAGATTATAATTTTAATTTCTTATATTAAACTACAGACACAGTGTAATTTAATGTCCTTTCTATGCACACTTCGGAAGACATTTCAACATGCGAAGAAATTAAAACTAAAATTTATTGTCCATTGAGTTTGTGTTAAATAGACATTTTTTCTCTCTCTTTCGTCTTCTTTTGGTTCCTATAAGAAAATGAAATAGTAGGTGACGTTTTCAGGATATTGTTATGAAACAATCAAAAAAGAACAAACAAATACACATTTGTCATTGGATAAAGTTTGTCATTGGGCAGTTAGAGATCTTAAACTTTGAGATAAGACACGTTTTTCAGAAAGTTCGTGGAGGACAAAATTTATCCAACAAACGAAGTTCTTATATAAGTACAGTAATAAGTATTCACGACACTAAACTATGGGCTAGGTATGGCCAGGTGGTTAAGGCACTGGATTCGAAATCTGATGGTCACGGGTTTGAATCCCTGTCGCACCAAACATATTCATCCTTTCAAATATGGAAGCGTTATAATGTTACGGCCAATCTCATTATTCGTTGGTAATAGAGTAGCCCAAGAGCTGGCGGTGGGTAGTGATGACTAACTGCTTCCCTCTGGTCTTGCACTGCTAAATTAGGGACGGCTAGCGAAGATAACCTTCGAGTAGCTTTGCGCAAAAGTAAACAAATACTAAACTAGGCTAACAATACTGAACTAAATTCAGTTGGTAGCTCATAACTACAGGAAGTAGATAAAAAAAAGTGTACACCCTTTGGAAAAATGTTAATTTGTTATAACTTTTATAAAGAAAACAGAAAACTGTAAAGTCGTTAAAAGATATGTTATGGAATGGCCAGGTCAATTATTTTATATTAATCCAATTGAAATTTTTTTAAGTACTCAAAGAAGAATGACAGTCAGGAATATCTGTACAAACTCACTGAACACATGTCATGTTGATACAGTACTGAAACATAAGGAAGTGCTGACTGAATATGAACTTGTGAAAGTGAATACAGTACTGAAACATAAGGAAGTGCTGACTGAATATGAACTTGTGAAAGTGAGTTATGTTACTTAGTTTAAGTTTTTACCTTCGATTATTGCATAGAAACTTGTTTGATCATTTTGTAGAATAACAGTAATAAGAAGATCTGGGATCTACAGCTCGTGCCCAATACCTTTCAACAGCACGTGCACAACACCTTTGATGATAAAATGTAACTCAAATCATGAAAAGTTCAGGCATTTACGAAGCCAGTGTTAAAACAGGATTTGAGATCATATTTGAACATATCTTGTCGAGTATGTTTTGAAAATATATTGTGTCACATAAAAGATATAAAAAATTAACTATATTTTCAACGGGGGATCACTTTTTGTCCACTTCTGTACGGTACTAAACCATCATAATAATGGTAAACTAACTAAAGTTCCTTTAGTTTATAACTGCGATAATGACCCAAACTGTTAACACGGAAATAAGTATGGTTACAATAGTTCCTTTAGTTTGAAACTACGATACTAAACAAGCCTGATAATACAGAAATAAGTAATGTTCCTTTAGCTTATAACTATGATACTAGCCACACTGATAATATTGAAATATCTATAATTCCTTTTATCTATATTTATGGTTCATACTAACCAAACTGATAATACTAAAATATCTATAATTCCTTTAGTTTATAATTATAACTATGGTTCATACTAACCAAACTGATAATACTGAAATATCTATAATTCCTTTAGTTTATAACTATGGTACATACTAACCAAACTGATAATACTAAAATATCTATAATTCCTTTAGTTTATATCTATGGTACATACTAACCAAACTGATAATATTGAAATATCTATAATTCCTTTAGTTTATAACTATGGTTCATACTAACCAAACTGATAATACTGAAATATCTATAATTCCTTTAGTTTATATCCATGGTACATACTAACCAAACTGATAATACTGAATTAATTCCTGTAGCTTTATGGAAAAAACAAGAACAACAACAAACAAACATAAGATTAGTTGTACTATACTGATTCTAAACCAACCTGAAAATATTCATCCGTTTCACGTAGTTTTTGTTTGCGTTACATTTCCATCGGATAATCCTTTAAAATATTAAGTCAAGTTAATAAAACAGAGAATTTTCCCGAAAATCACACAATTTCAGTGGATGCTGTGTTAATCGCATGTGCGTAAAAACACATTGTAGGCACACCATTGATGCTCTAATACATGAGCATTCATAATTCATAAAGTAGTGTCTAAATATACAGTCCCCAGCAGTTTTCTAAACGCCGTTCTAGTTGTGTTGAATGTTTCGTCATCAAGAACCTGCAGGAGATACGCATGATATAGTGGGTGACTAATGAAAAGGCAACACAGAAAGTGCACTATTTAGTACAAGTCACCCATTCAGTGAAGTTATCTCGGCCTCTGCTCGATCATAGGCAGGAAACTGATTACGCTGTGCATAATAACAAGGATTTAAGAGACGCCGTGGTTCGATGCCGTGTATATTATATATATATATTAGCAGGCCTTCTAAATCTCGATCAAAGAAAATGTATTTTCCTGTCTACAGTTTTTTAGGTTAATATATACTGCGCGTGTGTGTACCATTTGGAATGTATTCTGTTGTATAACGACTAGTGAAGTAAGAGCGTGTTTTTTTTTAATTATCAAGTTATGTCTACACGCTCCATTATTTATTTATTTCTTCAACTACAATTTTTACAGTATTTCTTAATTAATTTGTAAAAGAATATTCAGAGTTATTACGTTAAGCTAAACATATTTTCAAACGACGTAACTTATTATAAGTAACACTTTCCTCACTGTAAACATTAATGGTGCTGTTTCTGTTTATAATAACTACTTGTAACTTTTTGGTTTTCTAGCTAGACCTAACAACTCAGTGATGTCGAGAAATCCCACAGAGAAATATATATGTAAAAACGGCTCGTTTGGGTTGAGAAAATATTTTACGTAGAGGAGCGAACAACGAGCCGTTTTTTACATATATAGACTTAACAACTGTTTATAGTAACTACTTATGACTGCTCGGCTTTCTAATAAGATTTAACATTTGTTTATAATGGTTACTTAGAGCTGTTTGAGTTTTCAGTTAGATCCAACATTCATTTATAATAACTATTTATGGCTGACTGCTTGTACAGTTAGATCCAACACGTGTTTATAGTATGACCGTCTGGCTTTTCAATTATACCTGACATTTGAGACCATTTAAACTTTCATACAGAAAGCTGTAATATTAAATACAACGGTTTTGACCACAAAACCCATAACTGAATCACATTCTACCAATGTCATCTCTTACCAGCAAATTTTACATCATTTATTACATCTACCATACCTGCAGAAAATTTGTACAAGTAAACTTAACATAAGTGTAGAAATTTGTACACATACCTTTAACACAAGTATAGAAAACTTGCACAAGTACATTGAACACAAGTACAGAAAACTTGTAGAACTACGCTCCATTCAAGAATGGAAAGCTTACACACGTACAAATACACTCAACACAAGTACAAAAACTTGAACTTTGCTGTCGAGCTTTTCCACTTTCACAAAGAACTACAAAAACATCCTTCTTCAAATTGTTGTATTCTTTGTTTCTATATCGTTAATACTTTTGTTATTATTCTATTTTATCCCAGAAAGAGATGGCATACACGGTCCATCCATAACTTTTATCTTGACGATATCTGCCCTGAGTTAGATACATAAGTGCTAACCATGTCGCCACGAGGATTTGCTCTTTTAAAATGAAACTAATCAAGAAGAAATTATTCGTTTCAGCCGTGTGGCGCTACTTACACTATATAAGTGTACCCAGTTTTGTTCATGACAGTTTAAGTGGCCTTCAGCTACGAAAATAAGTCTTTTTTTTTAAAATCACGCCAATATAACTTGTACTAGGAATGTCAATAAAACTATAATAATTGTCCTGAACCTTTGTAACCTATTAATATTACACGGCTTAGTATTAGCATAATTCTTGTTCTTTAAAATGTTAACCTTTGCAACCTATTTTGTTTGTGGTGTTCCTGAAAATTATATTAATGTGTTACGAACATATACGAAAATCCACAAGCGTTGAAGTTTGTTTTGAATAATGCGCAAAGATACACGAGGGCTATTTGCGCCAGCGTTGAAGTTACAAGGCTTGTTTGCAAAGCTGTTTAGTGTTTTTTATGTGGCGACATCTTGTTGTAAATATTATAGATTTTGTCTCAAAATATCGTTATTGTCACATTTTTTTCAGCACATTGTGAAAATATATTAAATGGTGATGAATAGGGGAAGAAAGACAAAAAACAAACACACTATAATCCTTTAGCCTATTTCGACAAAAATGATAAATGTTTTGAGCAATAAAACAATATCTATGAGGTTTTGAGTCCGTGTTACTTGATTATAATAACCTAGGCGAAACTACAGTCCAGAGCAGAGGAGGTGGTCAGTCAAAGTAAGCATTAGGCTTCTATGTCACACATTCTATTATCAATTAATTTCTGGTAAAAAATTAAAATAAAATATATGCATCTTTAACATACAGTGATAACGAGAAACTTACTTGAAGTTTGTTTGTTTGTTTTTAATTTCTTGCAAAGATACATGAGGGTTATCTGCGCTAGCCGTCCCTAATTTAGCGGTGTAAGACTAGAGGGAAGGCAGCTAGTCACCACCACCCACCAAGAACTCTTTTTACCAACAAATAGTGGGATTGACCGTCACAATAGAATGCCCCCACAGCTGAAAGGGTGAGCATGTTTAGAGCGACGGGATTCGAACCCGCGACCCTCAGATTACGAGTCTAACGCCTTAACCCACCTCATCATGCCGGGCCCCTACCTGAAGTAAAAATGTATTCTCAAGAAGGCTGGTATGAGTATTAAAACCCTAAAACGACCTAAGGAGATCGAAACATTGTTCTGTTCTTTATTTTAATTAAAGTTCTAATACCCACACCAACCACTTTAATACACGGGTACAGTAATCAAACAATAAGTTTCTTGCTGATTCTAAGATAAATTAATAACAAGTTCGAACCTGCATTAAGTAACGGATGAACTTCACATCTGTGTCTAATGATGGTTACATAACACTTTAAGCATCTCAGAATACACCTGTGTATTCATTAATAGTTATATTGTTGCATAGTTTTTAGAATACGTAAACACCATGTGAAACGTGAAAGAGAAATGAAAAAGATCTACTTCTGTATAATATACACAGCACATTCAGAAATAGATTCACACGATTGCTGATGTACTAGATTCTTTTATATGAATTTTTTTTCTCGTTTCAAATAGTGTAAACAGGTGTTTATACGTTACCAATCTGTCTATGTTGTCGTGCTCCTTACCGACAAATAAATAAATTAAGACTTCACACTCAGTTCACTTCGTGAAGGTACTTTCTAGAACAGAAAGAAAAAATTCGACACGACGTGATCCCTACGTTAAGATACACGACATAATGAAAAATTCACGCAAACATATGACAATACAACTCATCTGACGGTTTCACTGAAGTCCTCGCCCTCCTTTTTGTCCCTTTAATGGTATTTGCACGTTGTAAAACGACCTTTGAAAAAGATACAAAAACAACCAAATGTGGCTCATGTGCATGTTCTAGTGTAAGATGTTCGATCTTCGAATTAATACAAGTCTCAAATCCAATGTAGAGAGTATCTCTATTTCATTATTCGATAACATGTTAAATTGATGGACGGTCCCTGACATGTTTCTTATTTTAACTTACAGTGCTCACTGGTTGTAACGAGACTTACGTGTTGTTCCAACGTTCCAAATAATGGTATATGACACACAATTTATTTACTAAATACAAATAGCACGTGACAAGCAAACAAGATACACTATCATTTCATCAAACAACAGGCAAAGTTGAGAATATATTTATATAACAAGATATGAAAATATAGTTAAACCTCGCAGACTAGTTGTATAAATAACATGAAACGTAAACATGGAATTCTGGTAGCTATAGAAACAGACAGGTTACTACACCATATTAACTCATTGTAAACAACAATTTTAGCGCGTATGTACTACGTATACACGAGTTAGTTGTTATCGAGAAATGTACGCTAATCTTAGAAAATCAGTTAACGCGAGCAACTTCACGACTTTGAACATACCACATTATTATCAATTAAAGGCATAACGAACGACTCAGTAGCTAAGAATAGAAAAATAAAATGCTAATTTAAATATAACAGAATAGCTGGGACGGGCTTAATGTACATTGTGGCTTAAAAATAACTGCTAATAAAATTACAGCGACTTACAACAATACATGCGTTAATCAATGTGTAGTGTCGCTAACGTAACGTACAACAACAAAACATTACTGATGTTAGATAACTCAACCGTCATTGTGACGAGGTGTTTTATGTTAGACAACAATATACACGTTAATTGATGTGTAGTTTCACTAAATGTAACTGCGAAACATTGCTGACGTCAGCTCACTCTATTACTATCATTGTGAAGAGGTGTTTTATGTCAGACATATATTATTGTGTCCAGGCGAAACGACCATTTTACCTTTTGGTAGTTTGACACGTAAGTCGTCTTAGTTAAAATTAATTTGCACAAGTGAAAAGAAGAGGTCAGTCCCATTAACACTGGCTTAGCGTTTCCTACAGCAATCAAAATAACGGAAGATTGCTAACTGTACTGTCTCGTTTAAATAGGTGCCGATAAGCTCTGGAGACGAAATGCAGAAAATTAAATATCCTTGAAACCGGTTCGACAAAGAGTGAAACATCTTTGTTATCCTGTTAACAGTAAGTTTGAATCTGAAAGAAACGTTTTGCTTTGCCTTACAAAGGTTTGATTCGGAGCTTTGGTAAAATACCTTGATTTAATTAGTGTTATTCAATGGAAATTGATCTAAATAGTAGAGGACTTTAAGTTAGTTTTCAGTAAGCAAACAAACAGAAGTAATCAATTTCGAATACCATGATTTAATTAATTAAATATTTTAAAACTACTTTTCAACAAAGATTATGATGAATAAAGTGATTTCTGTGGAATCTGGTCAGATTAATGACAAAGTGAACGTTAGTTTTTAATCAGTAATCTGAGGGAATCAATTCTCTGGAATTTGTCTGATTAACAATAAGTTTTAGGCTACTTTTCAATGAACTAACTAACGAAGGGAGTCAGTCTGGAATAATTTCGTTTTATTAAAGAGAGGTTTTAGACTACCTTTAAATAAACAAATTGATAAAGAGAGCCATTTGATCGGATTAATGGTACGCTTTACTCTCGTCTTGAATGGAACAAATGTTTAAAGACATTCCTTATAAAATGAAATGGAAAGAGAGAAAATGTAAAGTAAGATGCGAAAAATCAACAATATTATTATATTATAATGAGATGTAATTCTGATATACCGAAATGGAACGAAAGAAAAACTGAAACGAGTCCTGTCAACTCTACAATAATGTTTACAGTATTCTGATATTTCACGTGACGGAACAACGAAAGTACCAGATTACAAAATGACGTAATATAGTTAATTAAAGCAATAAAAAATTCGGAAATTTTATTCCCAAAACTCACAGACATAATTCCACCTTGATAGTGACTTCTCTACCTCAATGATCGCGTGCGGAAGGTATTGTTCTCCAAATTACCATTGCAACAACCACTTTAAATAAATATACCCTTGTCACAACAAGAACACGACTTTCACTAGGACTGTAGGTTTGACAACATCTTTATTGATTTAATTTGTAATATAGTACTAAAAGTTGGAGTTCTTAAAAAAATTTTTTTAATATACTAAATAAAAACAATACAGCTAAAAACTAGGATTCGTAATTACTACCACGAACAACAGCCCGTCAGGCGGCGTTTCAGCTAGTAATTACAGTTCTCTTATTAAGTTCGCGTCATAATGGTTGTTGTTTCAAAAAATTATGAAATAAAAAGAGCTCTAATAAGTTCTGGTATCGGACATAAGGATTTGTAGGCACTGGATATTTAAACTGTATTGTGTTGTTATAACAAACTCTTTTTTATTTGTATATATATATTTTTCTAGAATTAGTGTGCAAGCGTTTTCAAACCATTGAAATGCAAAAACGTTAAGAATATGACAGTGTATGAAAAAATATGACGAAATTATGTTGCAGAAAAAGTTATAAACAGTGTTCTATAACAAAGATAAGAAGAACACGTGGGAAATTTTTAATTTAAGATATTCTTGTTTGTAACATTAAACTGCAACTGTAAGTTTAGTTATTAAACATACATCACCTACAGGGAAGGATATGAATGTAAGATGTTTTGTGTACAACATCAAACTGCCACAGTATGTTAAGCTACTAAACATACATCATTTACAGGGAAGAATATGGATATAAGATGTTTTTGTTTTTTTTTACAATATCAAAGTACCCAATATGTTTAGTTGTTAAATATACAACAGGTACAAGGTAGGCAGGACCCCAGTGTCACGTGGTATGTAATGTCCGAATGAACATCTGTAGTTTGTTTCACACTTCTTCCTCGTAAATTCTCTCCTGGAGTTGTATGACTGTCACTTCTGTAACAACAGAGACAGAGTGAAAGTGGTATCAAGCGCGTATATAAAGACCTCACATGCAACGAGCACGAAAGGATAACTGTGTGGCTAAGTGGGCTTACAATATACTGGTTGCTTTGGAAGTGTTACGAAATAACGTACACAGTGTTATAAATTTAAGCAGCCTTTGTGCTCCACGGTGGTCGCGAGAAGTGTCAGTAATCGCTTCTGCCATTATTTACAAAATGTAGTTCCTTTGATCTTCAAAATACAAGTGCAAGTAAAAAAAAAAGTTATTTGTTTTTTATCCTTTCTTCGTGTAAAGACACAAATCCCGATAAATCTTCGTCGATGAGCTGTAGGATTTTAAAAAAGTATGATAATGGAAAATGTAAGCTTACAAAACTACCCAACTCATAATAAACGTTCAAACGGTATGATTTGGGTTAACTGTTATTGTAATGTCAGAACGCCCACCATAAGCGTAACATTTATTCTAGTTCACTAGGCTTAATTTCTAAAATCACAAAAGCAATATATATATGTACACCTAGTAAACACACATTTGTAATGGCTGAAACAATATTATAATAAATATTATTACGTTATCAATATAATCTGTTGATAAATGTTCCTGATGCCGACTTATCAAGAGACAGGTCGCTTGCCCGAAATTTAGTGAAAAGTATTTTCATACGTATGTTTTATTTTTTAAACTAAGACTCAAATTAGATGTCTAACTGTTATTTTAAGAAACTAAACATCTCGTATTTTGTAGATTTTTCGGAAAGATAAAACGACTAAAATATTTTTCATTGAGTGTTATTTTAAACTAGGTGTCGCTTATCTTGTTTGTGCTGAAGGCCAGCGATGAAGGTGTCCGAATTTAAATTAGTTATTTTTCACTAAAAATCTTGAACAGAAATGAGTATAATTTCTTTAAATTAATCAACCCAAATCTATATAAAAAGACACGAATATCAGAACAACCAAACTGTACAGCTTTCTCCAGAAATCCACTTGTTCACCGATATATCTTTTTCAGGTGAGGAACGTTTTAGGAACAATCTTATATCACACAATTGTTCCCGCACATAAACCCCGTAAAAGGTATCATCTTTACAACGCACGACACTGATGCACTCCACCTAAGAAATTCCGAGTTACATTTTTTCTCAAATGTAACGAAACTTTACATACGCGCGTGTAAGTTATAGACTTCTAACACCCAGTTTCTGAAAAAGAAAAAAAAAAAAGTTGATGGAATAACACTTGGTTTACATGGTTATTTTCTGATATATAGTGAACGATTACAGCTTTCTCGCCAATTAAGCTGTCCCGAAACGTCCCAGATTTATTGATACTGCCGAGCACAGTGCGTAATACATCCACATATGGGTTATATATCCATGTACAGATGGCGTGGGGAGGAAAAACCGTTCGCCAGCCCTAGTCCATTACGGCCGATGGGAAGGAGTCTGAGCTATGTGACCTTAAGACGATTAGCACCGACTAAGCCATGCGTCATCAAATGAAGGTTGTAGCAGTTACTTAGATGCAACTGCTGAAATTTCCACCAAAGTGTATATGGCGGAATTAACGCAACGACACCTTGTTTCCATGCAGAGACTTTAGAATGTAATGGAAGGGAGGTTGGGGGATAAATGATAAAGTGTCGCGCTACCAGTAATTCAGCCTCCAGAAGATTTTCTCACGACTGTGTTGCATTTATCGGAGGAAACTCACGATCTGAACTTGCAGCTGTGCGAACAATCACTTTTACCAACCTGTATTTATTAGCAGCTTGTCAGGCGGAACTTAGCAAAACAAACAAAAACAACAAAAAAACGTATTGCACACAAATATTAGTTTTCCTTTCAACTGGACACCATTTATGTATATTATTATGTGAATTTTATTATATGTAAAACAATCTTCACGTAGCTGTTTGAACTCAGTGATATAATACAACCTCCAGATCAGTTTGTGAACTTGGCAAACTACACGTAACCATGTGGACTTAATAACAACGAAGTTGTGAGAAAGTTATCCAGTATTATAAATACTGTATAGATTTTACACATCTATGAGGAAATCATAACGTATCACACCGCTTAAATAACCATACGAACAAAATGAGATTGGACAACCTTCAAGCTAGCTCTGTGAACATGCAAACTTCACACAGCTGTGCAAACTAAATAACATGAAAGAAGCCTCATATTTTATGTAACTATGCAACTCTTATTACATACTATGACACTGACACATTGGTGTGAACTTGATTACCTCAAGATGACATTTACATCGAAGTAAAATTCATCAGATTCGACAGCTTCACAAAAATATTTATAACATAACAATATTTACACAGCTGTATACAACCGGTAACATCGTACAACCAACACATTGCTGTATGAACTTGTTTTTATATGACAATTTTTGGATAGCTGTATACAAGTGGTAACACCAGACAACCTACACATTGTCGTGTAAACTTGTTATTACATGAAAATCTTTGGATAGCTGTGTAAATCTGGTATCACCAGACAACCTACACACTGTTGTGTGAACTTGTTATCACCAGACAACCAATATATCGTTGTGTGGATTTGAAAAACCAGACAACTTTTACGTGACTGCATGAACCTTGTTAAAGTGACGCTGACTTCATCCAGAAAGTAGCTGCCTGTTTTTGTTGAATGCCTCAAATAACCAGACGATTACAGCGCTCGGCTCGCAATATGAGGATCGCAGGTTCCAATTTCCATCGCACCAACCATGCCGTTTGGGCATTATTATGTTTCAGTCAATCCCACTCTTTGTTGGCAAAAGAAGAGCCCAAGAGTTGACAGTGGATGGTAATGACTAGCTAGCTGTCTTCCCTCTAGTCTTACACCACTGAATTAGGGACGGCTAGCGCAGATAGCCCTAATATAGCTTTACGCGAAATTCAAAAGAAAAATTTTTATTGAAAAGTATAATTCGATACTATTAACATAGCCTTTTACTGCTCTCATATCAAAACTCTCTATCGTCCAGCCACAGCCTACCTTTCTTTATAGAAATGTTTATATAAATTGATTTTCACCGTAACAGCCACGATGATCTACACATCTCTGGTTACCCATGGTTCTCAGCCAAGGTCTATACAATAAATCAATGACTTCAACTACCTGAAAAATGTTACATATCAAGTACCTGTGTTAATAAGAAACCAGAAGCATTAGAATAGTGGAATTATTTTACACACTAAAAACAATTTCTATGAAAAACAAAGTTTCATGATCACGAGAAACCCACCCGGAGTAAAAAAGTATTCTCAAGACGTCTGGTTTATTAAAATAAAGTACAGAACAATGTTTCAACCTTCTAGGTCATCTTCAGATTTAAAATTAGAGTTTCTATATCCATACCAGCTGCCTTGAGAATACAAAAAAGAAATATGTTTGTTTATTGTTAAGCACAAAGCTACACATAATGGGTTATTTGTGCAATGTTCACCATGGGTTTAGAACTCCAGATTTTTTTGTGTTTTTTGCTATAATTTGCTTAAAGTAATACAGAGAGTGAAGCAACAACAGAAAGATGTAAGAAACAGTGATACGAAAACACAAAATAGTACACGCATTCTAATGGTTGATGATTAAATTATTACGATCATCAAAAACACAGAGAGTGAGCAAAACAAAACACTCGTTTCTTTCTAATTCTTATAGAGTTGAAATAGAAACCTTTTGACCCTTAGAAGCTCTCGGGGTATAAGGTTTCTATTTTATTTCTACCAAAACTTCCTGAATCTTTATATTTTTATAACATCATAAATTTTTAGGGAGTTGATTTTTAAAAGAGCTTAGAGGTCCGAATTTGGGGAACCTTTCATTTTGTCTGCGTTAAGGCAAAAGAATAGTGAACCTGAATAGAAACTTGAGAATAAACACACACACACACACAAGAAAGCATAGAAGTTAACACAGAACGATGGTAAATAACAGTTATTATATTTAACACAAGAACAAATAGAAAATTTCAAAGAGCAGAGAAAAGAACTGTATGGCAGTGGGTAAGTGAGAAAAATGAGAAGGGAAAATATGTTTCAAAGAACAATCTGCATTGTATCAGCTGAGCACATGTCATGTCCTGTCCATTGTATCAGCTGAGCACATGTCCTGTCCTGTCCATTGTATCAGCTGAGCACATGTCATGTCCTGTCCATTGTATCAGCTGAGCACATGCCATGTCCTGTCCATTGTATCAGCTGAGCACATGTCATGTCCTGTCCATTGTATCAGCTGAGCACATGTCATGTCCTGTCCATAGTATCAGCTGAGCACATGTCATGCTCTGTCCATTTCTAACCGCTAAAGTTCAGCTGGCTAGACACACCCTTGACTCCTACTATTCAACTGAGTCGCATCCTATTCGTCTCAATCGGTTACCGTTATACAAGTGAACACCTGTAATGCCCTGTTTAATTCTACCCTTACTATACGTCTGCAATAGTTTCGTCATTCTAATTTTTGGTTTTTCTCCGCATATTTCATATCTTCTCTTATTTCTAGCCCCTACTCGTCATTTTTAGTAACATCATTCTTTTATTCTTTTCCTTGTGGTATTTTTCTGGCTTCACATAGTTGTGTAAACTGAACAACATAAAATAACCTTCACATATTTAAACACGATTTCCACCATTTTTAATAACCATCTCCTTTTAACCTTATCCTTGCGATATTTTTCTATACTCCAGACTTATTAATTTAAAAATAAAATATTATTATATATTCTAAACTGTTGAGTTTCACAGAGAACGTCTAGGCTGCTGACCATTCTATGTTACTAACGAGTCTCAAATCCTTTGAAAAATATTACGCCGATGATACGCGCGGACCTCATACCACTTTGACTTCACTTTGTATACACACATGGATACAAACCTGTTTCTACACGTGTCCACACCCTCGCTGTATTACGCCTCTTTCGTCGCCATCATAAAGTCTGACAGGAACACGACCTTCTAACAGCAGGCGAGATCGTCACATTTGACCCATCAAAATCCATGTTGATGCAACGTTCCCGGTTCAAGAGACTGTCTGAAAGATTTGCTAGATATCGTCCAGATGGCAGCATGTGTACGTAATGTTCAAAGGAAAACGCACGATGTTTTATTTCCCGCGAGAATCGACCGAAGGAACACGAAAAGAGGTGTTGCTTGCTCTTCGAGGTGAAAGCCAATACTGCTGAAGTGCGATCGGGTGCATTATATCCACCCTGTCAAGACCTACGCCTCGTTGCCATGGTGACCAATAATTGCCTACTGGTATATTCATCAATTGCATTCGCGGCCGAGCATGTAAGCAGGCAGTCGCATGCAGATCTATCAGATCACCGAATCAACACCAATTCCCGAATGGTTAAGCCTTTACCTTCTCTGACTCTGCGAGGGCAGCTAGCTATATTGCTTCTGAAACTATAATTATATAAAAGTAAGCAAACAGACCGTGACTGACCAACGATATACTTTCAGATTAAAAACGATACCAAATCTATTTATCCCCCCTCTGTATATATATACATAAATATCAATAAAAAAGTGTACAATTAGCATACATAACACTTTTCTACAGTAACATTAATGTTCTATTTTTGGAAGAAGCACTTAGTTATAGCAGTACCTTCTGTTTTTCTCTTTCACACACCAGACAAAGATTTAAAAAAAAATTCTAATAATTGTGGAGGCCATAAATATACAAGGAAAACGAGCTCTGATAATTGCTCAACGACTTCATACACACATCCGGGTGTTTCGTTCATTTTTATCAGTAATTTATGATCGTTCATTTCGGACGCATTCGTAACCCGAGAAGATGCAAGGGAAGAGACGGTTAAAAAAACGCATTAATATTTCATAGCCTTACTTTCTAGAAGAAATGGAATGTGATCGTTGGATGCCATCGTAGAAAGCTGTTTATCACCCCCCTAAAAAAAAAACAAATACATTCATTGTCCAGTCGTGGTGAGAAATGTTTGGTCTTTCTTTCTTTTTTTTGCTTTTACGTTTCATAATCAGATAACCAATCCCGTCACAACCTGACTCACAAGTAATATAACTATAGAAATGTGCCCTAATGTAAAATGACGGCGTGTTTTTGGCTTTTTCTTCCTCTTGTGAATCCAGATTACGGTCTATGTAACATAGTAGGCCAAGGCCGTCCCCAAGAGAAACGAGACAAAAGGAAAAGCTTACGATACACAAACCAGTACAACTGATAATTTTTACAATAACAATAATAATAAATATACTTCGTGAGGTTTTATATCTAGTCGTTCTGAGCCTTATCTACGGAATTACTTTTTCGTGAAACTTGGCACAAATTACGCACTATCACGATTTCGAGATTACATATCTTCCATTATCGAACAGAACGGTAGTTTTGTGGTCAAAATAGAAACAAGGGCGAGAAGGAACAAAAACTGCTGGAATATTTTGTTTTTGTTCACACAGTTTGTTCCTTACGTACAAAAATAGGCATGGCTATTTATCTTCTCCAGAATTAAAAATAGCAGATATTTTTGCTTTATTCTGAACAATATACTCCTCTAGAACAGAAATTCACACGTCTGCTCATCAGCTTTGCCTTACTCTAAAGCTGGTGAAATTTCCAGAAAATCTCAAAAAATTCAGGTCTCCTAGTCGTTGTGCAGCAAACTTCTAGTGGTTAATCTGCAAATCAGAAGTCTTATAACGCTAGTATGAGGGAATTCTCAGTAGCCATGGCACTTGAAAATTTTTAAGGCAGGATTAGACTTAATTAATGTACGAAACTTTTCTTTTTTTCATTTTATTAGCTATATTTATGGCCGCTAACGATACCAAGAGTGAGAGGCGCGTGCACATGATTCGATTTTATTACTCATCAGGATCTCTATCGGCCTACCCCCAAATTGAAATTCTTTAAGGCAAAATTAGAGTAAATTAATCCATGAGACTTTGGGCGTAATCAAATATTTCAGCCAAGAGGATCTGACCACTTGAATCGAAAATTATAATCAAATTTAAAATATGTTAAGAGGTGGAGGAGCTATGAACTAAAGATTTATACTTGAAAGAATCAAATCATTCTATGATTTAAACATATATATAAACAGCTGGTGTGGATTGAGAAAGCTCTATGTAGAGGAACGAACAACGTTTCGACCTTTTTCAGTCATCGTCAGGTTCACAAAGAAAGAAAGAGGTAACTGACCGATAGCTGACCGCATGTTTGAAGGCGATTGTGTAATTGAGTGTAGAAATGTAGATGGCGTGCCCAGATGTTGAATTATATTTATTAATATAGGTATAAAGGTGTTCCTTTGTATTGGTTTATTTTGGGCTTGAGTTGTATTCTATGAGTTCCTTTGCCGTAGATAAAAACCTGGTTTAGGTAGCCGTGATGGGCACAGCACAGATAGCTAGCTCACTGTGTAGCTCTGCGCTAAACAACAAACAAAACCGTGCAGCAATAAAAAATAATAATATAAAATAATGAAAGTATTATATATTTAGTGTTATCAGTATTACGAAAAAAATTGAGTGTGCAAAGTGTAAGTGTTAAAAACGTAAAATCGGCTTCAAAAATTAGCCTAATTTTGCCATTATTCGCTGCTGAGAAAAGCAAGCCATAATGTAAGAACTGTGCACTTGAAACGTGAACACTTAGCGCCCACGGTCAGGCGGATCTTTATCTTTCACAGATATATTCTAACACTACTGAAATGGGACAAGGAATTTGATCGTTTTCTACTAGGCGAGGCATTTACCTAGGAATTTTTAGTTCTAGGTAAATATTTATTCTGCATAGCTTGTCGCGTCAGCAGCGAATGAGAAATAACAGCTAGTAAAAAAAACACAACAAAACCCCTCAAAGTTCATTTTGTGTAGCTCACCTCCGAAGTGTCACCTGGAGTTATGGCTGCTTCCGGCTCGGCCCCTAGTGGATCAGCAATAAGTCTGTGTGCTTATAACTCTAAAAATCGGGTTTAGTGGTGGATACAGCACATGCAGCCTATTTATGTAGTTTTATGCCGAGCTACAAAAAACCCAGCAAACGTTGTTATCTTATAAACACCACAGTTTCCAGTCACATGTAATCTAATTAATAATATATGTAACATTATATTATACTGAGCCATACATTACTTCCCTGTATAAGTTACTTCTCTCTAAAGACAGCCTGGCATGGCCAGGTGGTTACGATGCTCGACTCGCAGTCTGAGGATCGCGGGTTCTAATCCCTGTTCCATCAAACATGCTCGTCCTTTCAGCCAAGGGAGTGTTACAAAGTGACGGTCAATTCCACTATTCGTTGATAATAGAACAGTCCAAGAACTAGTAGTGGGTAGTGATGACTAGCGCAGATAACCCTCGTATAGCTTTGCGGGAAATTCAAACCAAACCAAACTTTCTATAGGTCTAGTTAAACAATGATAGTTTCAGCGTGTTTTGGGTTGATGCAGCACACAAATATATGGGGGGAAGGCAAAATTCTGCTTTAGCTCAAACATTTGGTGATATTTCATAAACACAGCAAGTTAAAACTTGGCATTATTTACATTATTGGCATCAATTTATTCTAGTACTTTGAATTTAAGGGCCAAACGAAATGCAAATTCAATTTCACTCTAGATGAATAACATAACGTAATAGGAGTAATTTCAGTTCTCTGTGCTTATAAAATATCAGTAACTGTTTGAGATAATGCAGAATTTTGATTTGCATTTTCCTTTTCGCTCAGACGTTTTAGGATGTACTTCAATCACTTTGTGTCTGTGTACCTTTGACCAGTTCTCAGTTTTGTGAAGTGAATGTTTTGTCGAATTCATGAAATTTATCAACGATTTACAAGTACTTTAGACAGATCAGCACATAGGTGTAAGAATGTATTTACTGACACTTGCGTTTGTGTCACATATTTGTTATCACCAGATCTGAGATCTAACGGAAACTTTCATGGTCACACACGAAATAAAATGTGATATAATCGCTTTAGAAGAAAGTTCAATAATGTTATGAACATAGCATGTGGTGTAAGTAAAATGGCGAGTACCATAATGTTGTGGACATAGCATGTGGTGTAAGTAAGATGACGAGTGCAATAATGTTGTGGACATAGCATGTGGTGTAAGTAAGATGACGAGTGCAATAATGTTGTGGACATAGCATGTGGTGTAAGTAAGTTGACGAGTACAATAATTTTTTGGACATAGCATGTGGTGTAAGAAAGATGACGAGTACAATAATATTGTGGACATAGCATGTGGTGTAAGTAAGATAAAGTGCACAGTGAATCTACACACTGGATAACAACAAAACATTCTTTGTATTTACGCTCCGTTACAAAATATTTTACATGTGTATTAGAACAAACATACTTTACATTTGCAGTGTCATACAATTACCTACATGTGGGAGCCTGGCATGGCCAAGCGCGTAAGGCGTGCAACTCGTAATCTGAGGGTCGTGGGTTCGCATCCCCGTCGCACCAAACATGCTCGCCCTCCCAGCCGTGGAGGCGTTATAATGTTCGGTCAATTCCACTATTCGTTGGTAAAAGAGTAGCCCAAGAGTTGGCGGTGGGTGGTGATGACTAGCTGCCTTCCCTCTAGTCTTACACTGCTAAATTAGATTGCCCTCGGGTAGCTTTGTGCGAAATTCCAAAACAAACAATTCATTAAATAAGGTAAATCAGAACAATACACAAACGTATGGAGATTTGAATGGTCGCCATGTTTCACACAATTCACTTAATATAAATAAAAATTGTAATAATAAGCAGTTTGTAATAAACCGAGAAGCGATACTAAGAAACAGTCAGAATTAAAATTAGAAGAGCTATTATGGAAAAAAAAAATAGTAGAAAAAGGGAAGTTACTATGATAACATGTAAGTATTAATTGGGAAAATTTACTATAACAACTGTTTAATGAAGGTGTATTGTGTATTTTATAGCAAAGCCAAATTGGGCTATCTGCTGAGTCCATCGATGGTAATCGAACCCTTGATTTTATCGTTGTAAATCCGAAGAGTTAGCATTAAATAAGAAGAGTTAACATTAACAGAGATTAGCATTAGGTAACAGTTACTCTAAGAGTAAGTTGGTATTAAATTATAAGAGTTACCAAGACGACAAGGTTATACTATCAATAATTGCAGGGCCTGGGTTGGCCAAACGTGTTAAGGTGCGCGACTCGTAATCTGAGGGACGCGGGTTCGCATCCCAGTCGCGCCAAACATGCCCACCCTTTCAGCCGTGGGGGCGTTATAATGTGACGGTCAATCCCACTATTCGTTGGTGAAAGATTAGGCTAAGAGTTGGCGGTTGGTGATGAAGACTAGCTGCCTTCCCTCTAATTTTACATTGTTAAATTAGGGATGGCTAGCACAGATAGCCCTCGAGTAGTTTTGTGCGAAATTAAAAAAACAAATAAACAATAATTACAGTTATTGCTCATTTCTCAAGCTGTTGACAGGTGTCGTAAGAATCACTTTAACCTTTAAATAACACAAGGTGATTTTACAGAAATTTAAGATATTTTGTATAAAGTAGTTCACTTGGTAACATAACAGTGAGAAAATACGAAGGCAGAAAATATTACTTTTGTACAAAACGTTTTGTTATAGTAATGAATACACACACAAAAAGTTGTTTTAAATTTTGCTAATTTCAAATTCCAACTCTTCGTCCGCGTTTGCAATAAACACCGTACATTAACATGACACCAGACAAAACATACTAATTCTTCGAAGTTCTATCACATAACGATGGCTAATGTTGTTACATGATAGAATACCATTGATTTAAAATTGATTAAAACACATTTTGTCCTAGTGATGTTTGTACATAAGAATGAATGATATTGTTATCACGTAGAGCAAACATTGGCATGAAACACACCATGTCATTATTGTCACATAAAGGTGAACAATACTGACATCAAATACGTATACTCATAAAACAGACATTCACAGAAACGTATCAACAACTGGAATTAAAATCTGTACATTCATAAATCAATTAAATACTCATGAAAACTCGTTTAGTTACTGGAAATTAAGTTCGTGTAACAATAATAATTAATCTTAGCATTATGCAAGAATGAAAAGAACGTTACTTTTTGAAGCTTTTCTCGGACATGAAAACTTCTGACAGTTTATTTCATTTACTGTAGTTTTTCATAAACTTTAACACTGGTCGTGCTCAGTAAAACATCATTCACTAAAACACCCAAGAGCTCTTGGTGTAACAATATTGGAGAAAAATTACCTAATTTTACAACAATACTTTATTGTAGCACCTAACAAGATTGAACAATACCTAGCCATATGTTGTATGCAAAAAGAATGTACAACACCTAACCTTGTGCTGTATGTAACAAAATTGTACGTTCTGAGCCTGTTGTTGTACATAAACAACAAGACTGAAAAGCACCTAACTTTATGTTATATGTAACAAGAATGTACAGCACCCAACCTTACGTTGTATGTAACAAAATGATACATCATCTAACCTTATCTTGTATTTAACAAGATGGTACAGAACCGAAACTTATTTTATTTGAAAGACGATTGTACAGTATCCAACTATATGTTGTACATAACAAGGTTGCACAGCACCTAACCTTATATAATATGTAACAAAACATATAGTACTTATGTTATATGTAACAGGATTGTGCAATATCTAAACTTATGTTGTATGTAACAAGACTGTACAGTACCTAACCTCTGTGAATAAACATAAAATGATTTCGGTTATAACAAATAATTAGCCGTTAATGAAAATAAACAAACCAATTCCACAGTAAGAGAAGAAACTTAATTAACAAAACTCACTATTTTGATGTATATATATTTATAGCATTCGGCGAACGTTTAGGTGTAAACAATGGAAAATTTACACACTGATTTACAATTATATTCAAAATTCTCTCTTTAATTTATCAAGTAATGAAGTGTTTTAATTTGGGATCTATACAGGTTCTTTCTGTCTAATGACTAACAAACGTTCTACTTCGGAATATTAACATATTTCTTTCAGTTTGACGTGTGATAAAAGTTTACTTTGGAATATCTACAGTTTTTTCTTTTTTTTCTGTCTAGTAACTAATAAGATAATTTACTTTGGGATCTCTACAGGTTTTTATCGATCTAATGAGTGATAAAGTCTTTGACTTTGAAATATCTAGAGGTTTCTTTCAGTCTTGGGTATTTTCTTCTTTGGCGGCCCGAAAGGAATGCTGTAAAATGATGAATCGGCACAACTGTTGAAGCGATACCAACAGCCATGACTTCGGAGGTTGTTTGATCTGTTAAATATCAGAGATTATCCTCAAACCTAGTCTATTGCACAGAGACCAAACTATATCAGTCAAGCCTTATGTTGCACGAATATTTACACAACTATTACATACCTCATAATATCAGCGCTAATCGAAAAAGATATAAAGATATGAGGACAAAATATAACGACACAACCTCCCACCCATCAGATGAAATAATACATTGAAATCAAAATATTTCTTGTGCCATCACGACGTAACCTTCATGTTGTGGAAAAAATAAAACGTACTAAGGTAAATGTTTTGTTGTTGCTTTGAAAATTTAGAAAGGAAGAATTCACGAAGTACAAGACATCAGAATTATTTTAATATACTCGTCACTGTGATAAGGTCCAAATTATCAATGACAAAGAGCTTCAAAATTCGGTTAATTATTTGAAAGGGATACCAGGGTTGTCTTGTTTGGTTTGAATTTCGCGCAAAGCTACAAAAAGGTTATCTATGCTAGCCGTTCATAATTTTAGAGTGTAAGACTAGAGGGAAGGCAGCTAGTCATCACCACCAACCGCCAACTCTTTTAACAACTAATAGTCGGATTTACCGTCACGTTATAACGACCCCACGGCTAAAAGGGCAAACATGTTTGGTGAACATAGTTAAGACCAACTATATCAGGTCATAGTTTTGTTGCTAAGCAGAAGACTAGTGGAGAATTACCAAAAGCCAACAGGTTTTTATACAAAAACTTTAGGTTAACATTCTGCTGACTTCAAGGAAAAAAGATTTCCAATACTATCCGTTATATTTCACTCCCGAGTACTGTATAAAATTGTTAAAATCATAAATTATTTTTTATCCTGCTTCTTGTCTGCTTTCAATAAAGTTTTTTTTTCTTGGTGAATGTTTTACTCATATATTAGCTCATTCTCTAACTAAAAATGAGCATGTTACGGCCTGGTGATAAAGATAATTTAATCGTAATCTAAGGGTCGCGGGATCAAAACCCATCGCGGAAATATTTGCCCTTTCAGTGATGGACACGTTATAAAGTAACTATTTGATCTCAATGTTTTTAAACAATATATATGCAAAAACAGCTCGTTTGGGTTGAGAAAATATTTTACATAGAAGAGCAAATAACGTTTTGACAGGTTCACAAAGAAAGAAGTAACTGACCGGGAGCCGACTACAAGGTCGAAACGTTGTTCGCTCTTCTATGTAAAATATTTTCTCAACCCGAACGAGCCGTTTTTGCATATATATTTCTCTACAAGTGGGTTTTCTCGACATCGCTAGTTTTTAAACAATGCCCATACAAGTTGTTTTGTTACTGTCCCTGTTTAATGTTTCTGTACTTATGTTTATTTTTTATATTGTTTCTGTTTAATGCTTCTGCGTTTATAATTGTTTTTTTATCAGTCGTCTGAATACGTTTATACAGAAGCTCGTTTATCACTGGCTTACGCTACACCCCACGCTTGTACAGCGGTAAATCTACAGACTTACAACGCTAAAATCTGGGGTTCGATTCTCCTCGGTGCGCTCAGCAGATAGCCCGATGTGGATTTGCTATAAGAAAGCACACGCGCGCACGCTTTTGCTACGATTTTAAACAAATCAGATTGGACAAAAACGTCACGATTTGTTCGGGGATTTGATATTTTGCTCACAGAACGTGATGTTGTTGTCCAATCCAATAGGTTTAAGATCGTAGCAAAAACCAATGATGAACAGAGCCTTCTTCTATAGTTTACTCAGTCACAGGTTGAATCCTAAGACTAACGTCAAAGAACCTGATAAGTAAACAACTTTTGATTTTATACGTAAAAAGCAAAAACGCTATTGTTATTGAACTTATAATTTGGTTTCATGTTAACAGATCTCATAACATGTTCCGCAGGGAATTTTTTTCACTATTGATTCGGTTCAGAGGTTGGACTAAAATCAGGCTCACAAAGTTTATATCCGGAGGCGATAAAGTGTTCTAACATTAAGCTTATTCTAGTGTCTTTAGTCCTGTTCAGATAATTCTTTAATATCATAGATCACTATCCAGATTGGTGAAAGTGAACATAAATAGCTATACGTATTAAATAACATAAACGTGTTATTACATTCTTCTGGATTGAAACATCTCTCTTAGCACAGCATATTCTTACACAAAATTTCGTTTCAGATTGGAAAAAAAGTAAAATTATATTCAGACCCAATTGCAAATTTCAATGCACTTTTCATAAGTCATGATATATCGTAGAAGACATAACCAGCACAAGTGCATCTACAGAATACCACCTGTTACTAAATAAACGTGTTTTTAATTCTTTATAGTGTTTCACAATAGATAACAGCCACTGACGGCGTCACTAGATTTTTATAAATTGTTTATAATGAAAATATTTTAATTTATTTGTATTTGATTTGTCAGTGAGAAATATTTAACCGAACGTTTGACTTGTCTTTTTGCGCTTATACAATAGTGTTTTATAACTTTTCTTATAACAGCTTCATTATACAAAGCGTTAAGTGTGCTCAAATATAATTATTTTGAATATGTATGTCGGCAAGTCACGTGACAAGTACTGCCGATATGAGTTCGCACTGAAACTGCATCTGTCAGAACTACATTTTGACATTTGTGTTGCGCAAGCAGTGTGATGCCATAGAAAACCGATTACCTTTGGGAATGGTATGTAACAGTCCTCTCCGAAGCAAAATATTCATACACTAAGGTTGTAAAAATATTACAGACGGGATATTTAAAATTTCTAAGACAGTATATAATTTGTATTTAATGGTACTGGAAAACAGAGGAATATGAATCAACTTGGACCATCCAAAAAGAGATCTTTAAGTAAATCTTAACACAGCTGCAGTAAGTAAAGAAAGACGATTTTCAACAAGAGATAACTTAAAACATAAAAGCAACTTGTGACAGTGGACAGCATAATAAAGAAAGACCTCCGTCTGGAAAAGCAATATAACTTGCTTTCTCGACATATTTTTTCAACCTTCGCTTACCATAAGCTGCTGCAGAATGAATGCTGATATTCATACTCTGCAGTGTTAAAAGTAAGATAAGTAATATTTTATATTATTAATCCTTATAATAAATATCAGATTAATAAATGGTTCAGACTAAAACTAATAATAATTACAATTCACTTAATAAATCTCGTTCATACTATAACAGCCGTTGTTCAAGAAAACTAATGATGTAAAGGTAGTCTAGACTTTAAATACTCAGACCCCAGCTGGTCTGGAGAGCCATGGTATTGGAACTAATGAGTAGTTGGTACTGGAAACGGTTTATGTAGCGTAACTGACATATTATAACATATTCTTCTTTGATTCCACTCACATGTCCTTAGAATTTCATAGGAAGACGTAGAGGTCACGTTGTTAGAGACAGTATCTGTAGATTTTAGTGAGATTGGACTGTTCAAACAGGCACTGAAAAACTGCCATCCTAGTACAGTAGGTGAATTGTGGAAATAAAAAAGGGAGGAGTGGTGTACTTTGGACATGACAGTTTACGACTGAGTCTTTTGCATTGGAAATTACACAACAGGGTATAGTCAAGATGAACAGTTGTCAGGTACTTTGATGTGATGTCCCTCTAGAACAGTTTTAATATAACATACTCAATCTCTGTACTGTAACATCTATTCGGGTAGTTTTACGATTGATACAGTATTTCGTTTGTTTGTTGGTTTGTATGAAGTTTGACTGCTTTGCAGTTCATATACGTCTTGTCTTGTGGTTTAAGAATTCAACTTTATATGCTTGATGCACTCTTATATCAAGCAAAGTACAAAATAGTGATAGATCTTCGGTAAAGGGAATATTTACGCTCTCTGTACACTATGCTTATAATTCTAATAGGAAACCATTCTAATAGCAAGGTTGTTACAATATAGCTTTGTGATTATACTTTCTAGTTCCACAAACATATCTTGCTCAAATGACGGATATCAATAATTATAAGTTATTAAAAATACACGAATAAAACACTCAGCTCTTAATTTACTGAACAGTATTATGGGATACCTGTTTTTAAAACTTTATTATATGTATTTGGTAACTCTCCAAGCCTCGCCAGTACAGTAATCCATCATTTTACGAGAAAGTTTTATTATACGGACTGAGAGACCCTCCAAGCGTCGTCAGTACTATAATTCATCACTTTACGAGAAATAGTTATTTCCGTGTGTTCAGTAACCCTTCAAGCCTCGCCAATAATATAATTCATTATTTTACGAGAAAGACTTATTTATGTGTGTTCAGTAACCCTCCAAGCCTCGCCAGTGGTATAATTCATTATTTTACGAGAAACATTTATTTACGTGTGTTCAGTAACCCTTCAAGCCTCGCCAGTGTACCCCCCGGTGGCTCAGCGGTATGTCTGTGGACTTACACGCTAAAATCCGGGTTTCGATACCCGTGGTGGGCAGAGCACCGATAGCCCATTGTGCAGCTTTGTGATTAATTTTAAATAACAACAACAATTCGCCCGTGCTATAATTCATCACTTTACGAGAAAGATTTATTTACCTGTGTTGAGTGAATGACCATCCAAACCTCATTATTTCTGTAATTACAGTAATCGAACATCACGATAGTAGTAGTTTAGACAACTTTGTTTAGGCGAAGCTGGTATTTATCTATCTATATATATATATAAATATACTTATCTAAGCAAAGTACGATGTTTATCATCAAGAGAGAACTTACAAACACTAATATCAGAAACAACTGACTCTCTGCGGTTATGATACAGATATCCTTACACACGGCCACATCTTCAAAGCTACAAACTCCAAGCTAACAGTAGAACAAATACAACTTTATGCGAGAAGTAGATGGACTCTGTGGTTTTGAGGCCGTATATTCATGCTAAAGTAACAAATAAAACAATTTTTAGCAAACAGGACGAGCAACTGAGGTCAATTTGGAAAGGTCAGATTTTTTGGCAGTGTATGATCAAAAGTGCTATTATGTACGTTTTGTCTCTGTGTGAGGACTTTAAATCATTTTATCCGTGATCAGTTACGCGTTACAGAGATTCAAAAACTTCGTGGAGCTTTCATTCGTCCTCTTTCTCTCCCTCTCCCTTTTATATACACATATATACATATTCTCCGACTCCCCTTACCTGAAAAAGGCTGTTGCTTTTTCGCGAACATGCATGCGCACCCCTAAATTAAATAGGTTTGCTTCAGCCTTGTCTTTTGCTTTGCTTGCGTGTACTCGCAAGAATCACCTATACAATGACTTTACAAAACGTTTGTCATCAGCAAGCTTTCGTTGTGTTGCAACGGAAGAAAATAAATCAGTTTTTCATTAAATGGAATCATAATAAATATATATACAGCTTTATAATATTTGTTACGATATTACATAGTGTAAGCTGACACAATACCACCTTCAATGTTTAATAGATAATGATACATAAAATGTAAGCTAACACTATATCATCTTCAGTATTCAATAGATGACAATCTAGAAGTTGTAGGCTGATATCATACTGTCTTAAATATTTAATAAATGATGATCTAGAACTTGTTTTTTAATTACATTTGGTGGATTCTATCAACACTGTCACCTAATCTCAGCTGTGTTCATTATGTTTCAAATTAATTACAGGCTAATTTAAAGGCAAAAAACACATACACCTAGAAAAGCATGGTTTCAAAATTTCACACTTTTTCGCAAGGATTATATTTGGCTCAAGTCTGTACTAGGCCTAAGCTATTACTGGACGTGAGAAGAGGGCTCATGTAAAACTGATAGGTATTATCACCATATTACTGTTCTGTTAATTGTGCATTCAGTGAAAAAAAAAAAGGATACTGTGATTTTCTATTAAAGATGAACAGAACTGTTTCTGTTTGTAAGAGATTAGGAGGTTGACTACTCTACCTCACAAACATTTCCAATGGACACTGACTCTCAAACGCTAGCTATTTAACAAGAGCAGGCAAAAGAATAGCAGCACACCTCCTATGGAGTTCGGCACATTCACAACTGAGTGTAATGTAGTTATATATATACACACAATACGCGAGCTAAAAAAATACTCTCTGTGTCGTGCACATTAATGAGCTGACTACGAGAAGCGGTCTGCGGGCAGGTGGCTTAATGTGTCATTCGTCTTCACAATATACACACTTTCATTACAGACCTGACGTGATCCATATTTCAAACAATGATGTATATAGCCTTGTGGATTCAAGATCTGGCAAATCAAGGGTGGGAATAAAGAAATCCGTTGATATAGTGTCGCCGGATATTATCTCGTAGCTGTGACAGTTCTTAACCCACGGATATAAACAACTGGGGGGGAGCCATCTTTTTTTCTCGTTCTTTCGCGATAGCGCACGTTAACGAAAGACCGCTGACGAAGCTTTAGATGACAATTAAAGAAACAAATGCACGTAGCAGTCTTCATGATTAATACGAAGTTGATGTTTTCAATAAGTCCTAAACATGTCGAGGCTGTTAGTACTCAAACAGTTATCAATACGTATAAGACGTATTTAACGAGACAGAAGTATGCACATTGCACAAACATGCGATGAAGAACACAGATTCCAAATACTCTTCCCTGTAAATACAAAGTTTTGTTTTCACAGGAAATATACGTTTCATGGCATACTTGATAAAACCTTTCCTTAAGCACACGTTATAGTTGGTTGTCAATCTGTCTGCCGTCATACCCCGCTGCAAGAAAATAGCTAAACCAACTGAAAATTAGTAGAACTCGCGTGGAACTCCCCCTCGAGAGTGAGTTTCAGTAGATACTCAATTGGACAAATGATTCGAGCTTGGAAACAATTTCACTTTTACCTCGTTGATGTCACGAGCAAACTCACCTTCGCCATAAGACAAGCAAAAAAACACGCGAAGCCAACGCCACATTTACAGTGTCAGTTAATGCCGCACCTAACATGAAAGAAAACGGTAAAACAAGTTTATTATGACACGACCGTTTTTTAAAGCCCAACATCAAAATATATTTGCTAATAGTTCATTACGACGCTCTGTTTGTTTGTTTGTTTGTTTTGGAATTTCGCACAAAGCTACTCGAAGGCTATCTGTGCTAGCCGTCCCTAATTTAGCAGTGTAAGACTAGAGGGAAGGCAGCTAGTCATCACCACCCACCGCCAACTCTTGGGCTACTCTTTTACCAACGAATAGTGGGATTGACCGTCACATTATACACCCCCACGGCTGGGAGGGCGAGCATGTTTAGCGTGACGCGGGCGCGAACCCGCGACCCTCGGATTACGAGTGCACGCCTTAACGCGCTCGGCCATGCCAGGCCATGACGCTCTGTAAAATTACATTGTTTGGGACAAAACAAACCAACGCTCAGAATGTGTTTCACAAAATGAAGCATCAAATGGCAAGAATGAGACCAGTGGTAAAAGTTAATTTATATTTATTTTATTTTATCTTCATCATACGAGCAGTTGGATGGAAAAATCGTTTGCTAAATAAGTAGTCTGTTACTTCATGATAAATAATTTCAATCTGCTTTCAGATATTGAGTCTGTTTAACTAATATATCAATGTTCAATGCTTTCACAAAATTGATTCTGTAGGATTGTAATAGACGTTTGTAGAATCTTTATACTCGAAAGCGTATGAGCCCCAACGTTTATTAAAACGTGTGATGAAAGGTTTAATCTGAACCTCTAAATGTAGGATGTTAAATTGTCGTACCAGTCGGTTGTTAGATTTTAGATTTCCAAACCAGTAAGATGTGAGATGTAGGACTATTATACCAGTCAGGTATGAAATGTTAGACTGTCGTAACTTTCAGTTGTTATATATTAAGATTTCCCTGCCAGTTAGTTATGAGACATTAGTGTCTCATCAGCTTCTCAGTAACTGAGAGTACTTCAGAATCACTTTTAATATATTGCTATACGTACATATAAAAAAATGCCAAGACTATAGTATAATTCGGGGATATTACCACTATTTAAAATTAGGTATAGTTAAATGAATGAGTGTATTATGTACAAACGATTTCGAATATGCAAATAACAAGCTACGCTATAATCGCACTCGAAATAATATTGTGGTGAAACGAAACGCATGTAAACTACTTTTTGATATTGTTTTGCGCTCAGTTGGTAAAGTGATGCCACAGTAAACTGATCGATTTTAGGAAGGCTATCGAATAATCTTTTTTGACTTAAAATGTTTACGCACTCAGATCATAAAAATGTGTTCAGATTCGAAGTTTAGAATTTCAAAGACGTGGATACCCCTTGTACATAATGGTATTAGAAAATAGAGGAGTATGGATCAACTTGGGGTACCAGGACCATCCAGAAATAGACATGTTACAAGATGTACTAAACTTGAATTACTGTTTGTGGAATGTACACAGCCAAGGTTGTCAAAGATCCATGGTAACAGTTTGAAAATGGAATCACATTGTCTCTTGCTACCTCTCTTGCTTGAGACTACGTAGTTCAAAGTCCTTGACCGTTTAACTTTTTTTGAAATAAACAAATGGAAAGGTACATTACAAGACTTTCTCGTGCGAAGTTATCCTATTTTAAGATTATAGGCTACAACAACCGATTACAAGTCGCACAACGGAGGCAACGAAAAATAACTCAAGAGAATAGTGACCCATTGCATCGAGAGAAAGAACATTCAGTGAAAAATGAAAGGAAGATAATTCAGAGATATAAAAGTTCAAAGGTACATAACGGACATGCTCACAAACTTCTTCCAAAGCGGGAATAACAACAAAAGACCATCTTTCAAAGAATGTTGGAGTGGTTTCTGTAATGTGACAGATGAGGGTATGTTGTCACACTAAAAGAAAGATATGTATACTTATATGTGCAACAAAATGTTATGATACTACAGGTTAACGATTAGTAACTTTACCGAAGTTACTTAATATAAATATTACAAGCTAAAGCTCTGATTAATGTGAAAGTTACATGATTTACATTCGTTTATTTCAATACTGAATGATTCTAACTCAAGAAGCAATCGAGGGTAATATATATATGAAACACCGAAATAACCGGACTATGAAAAGCATGGTGGTGTAGTGGTTGGCTGTCTTAGCCCCTGTATTACAAGATATGTAACAAAATTAACGTTTTAACAAAAGAATGAACCAAGTCTCATTCAACGACTTGCTACTTTATTTATTTCAATCCAGTAAATCATTTGAGAAACGAAGTATCCTATGAAGACTAAATGTGGACACAGATTTTTGTATGTGATTATATATCATAAACAAGTTTCTCTGAAGTATAAATATAAAACATGATCACTCTTGATAAATATTCACTGCCGTCTTTAATCAATATGATCTATTCACGAGAGAGGATTCTCGATTACGTGAAAGGTTCTGGTAGAAAGAATCGATAAACGTTGCAGAAGATCATCCATTAATTCATAATAACCATTCCTCTCCGCCTCTTGTCATCTTACCAGCGTCAGTCCGAGTTCCGAACTTGTTGATAAGAGACACAAATGAACTGTGGAAAATCAGCACGTGCGAAGTTGAGGAACCTCTCTTATTCCAGGGATAGTTGACGCTTTCAAAACGGTGACATCTAGAACCATTGTAACCCCCGTATGGAGATGCTAAGGACAGCTGCCCCCTGCTATGTTGATTAGCCTCCATTCAATCAGCGTGAGCTTCATTAAGGCCTTTCATAAACCTGAGCTCCGATCACAAGGCGATGTCATACACAAGTAACATACAGGTCGATTCCGTGTTATTAGCATGGCAGAAAGGATACCACGTTGCTATGTTTCGCCATATTCTTTGCTTTGGAAACTAACGCCTCCGCCCAGTTGTGACTGGTAATTGGGTATGGCATTCGAAGATCTATCTATAAAAACCAAGCTCATAATCACGTATACAAACACGTGCATGTATACGTGCACGTGCACAAATAGGATACCATTATTCACGAATAAGCCTGTCATATTTTTGATGGCTTCAACCATCTGCACGTGTGACGTTCTCGGATGTTTCTTTCTAGTTTCGTGAAACATCCGCTTGGGTCGCCCACTTCGTGCTTGTACAGTAGTGCATAACACCAATAATTTTTTCATTAGTAGGGTTCGTGCATTAGTAATAGCACAAAGAATGTTAAACACACCAATAATTGGAGTTTATCTGACTACATACGTAACTATACAGCAGAGGCGGTGATTAAGGAGTTCCATGTAATTTTATGCTTCCTTTCACAGTGTAATATCAGCTTCTACTCAGTTTTCATAAGTAAACACATATCCACACATTCAATTCTCAACTGCCATTTTAGAAGTGGGAATATAATTTTGGAATTTATGAAAAACGTTATTTTTAACGAGAGAATTCACGAAAGGACAATGACGACGAGTGACATCACTGTATTCAGTTGTAACCTTCATTACAGTCTGTGGTTTCTAATTATATGAATGATACTAATCATCATATTCTGGTCAATAAATTCACACCCATGTAATTTTCTAACGGGAAGCTTAAAGTTAGCTAGTTCTGAAACAAAAGAATGGTGGAGTCGAGAACAGTTGATATTCAAATCAGATAACACTTATTTCGTGCTGATCTAAATTACTATACACATTAGTGAGTTGGTCAACACATCATAAACACAGCACTCTTTAAATTTAATATTTTACTGCTTCATATAATTGTCGAAACGTTTATGATTCAAACATAATTTTGTTTCTTTGTATACGTAACACGACATCTGGGATCGTCATGTGATTAGGAACGCTAGACTCGCAAACTCAGGGTCGCCAGTTCGAATCCCAGTCTCACCAAATGTGTTCGTCCTCTAAGCCATGGGAACATTATAAAGTGACAGCCAATTCCACTAGTCGTTGCTAAAAGAGTAGCCCAAGATATGGCGGGAGGTAGTGATGACTAGCTGTCTTCCCCTTCACTGCTAAATTAGGAACGGCTAACGAAGATAGCCTTTGCGTAACTTTGCGCAAAATTCAAACAAACCAAATCTGTAAGGTAAAAGCTTATTAAAACAAATCAAGAAACTAGTTCTTTGAATATTGGAATATCAAATGTTTCAGTAATCAATGTGTCTGGTAATTAATTGTCTTTCTTTTTTGCCAGTCTCTCTTACGATCTTCTTACAAGTGCTTAAAAGCTAAGAAAACGATTTACATAAGAGGAAAACAATATTTGAAGTTATGATGAAGTAACTTACTAACATGAAGCTCCAAATCTTAATACTGCTGATGACCAGGAATTACGTAGAAATAAAAACGATCAAACACGTTAACATCGTTAATGAGACATATCAGCGCTGTGCATAGAAACCAATTTGGAAAACAAAAACCAAAAAACGTTACCAGGCTATACTACAACTTGTCCAGGGTTGTAGTTTTGACAATACACATTAAAATTATGTAAGCACTTCACAAAGTCCAGTTACTATCATTTCATCGTTTGACACACAAAAACGACCAAGTAAACCAGCTGCTAGATACCTAACACCCAGAGGCTGTAATACAAATCATAACAGAAGAGAAGGCAGACTTGCGCCTCTTAATCGACTCCATCTTTCAATCCCTTTAGCGATGTGGCATGTTGAAAAGGGACTTGAACTTCCTGCACCATACACACACACACACATAGCCACTAAGTGCTGTAATACATGGACCTACATTAACGACCATTGAAAACATCTGGTAGCCTTTACAGATGAGAAGTATGCAATCAAAAACAAACAGTGACTTTTATGTAAGCTGGCGCTACTTACTATAACCTCGACCCCAGGCGACACTTCGTTACCAACTTATGATCCTGAGTTGTCTCGAATGGCGGCTCAACTGATGAACAAAACCAACAGAAGCGAGATAAGATCGATTTTATTTGAAAAAGACTTTCCTCTGCAGACACGCCAAACAATCAGCACGCGTGAAATTATGAAGAACACAATTCGCAAGATAAGTTGACTTTGGTTGGTTGGCGTTTTATGGCCCAAAGCAACTAGGCTATCTGGGCCAAGTTAACTTTCGACAACTGGAGTTATCAATTCTGGAACGTAGATAAAGATAATGAAAAATAGGTTTAAATGTTTGAGTTGATCTACTTCTGTCCTTCTGAGAAGTAAATGTTATTGTGCAGAAAACGATTCAACTTTTTCACATTACACTGATGCTGCCTACAGTTTGTGGGTTGCTACCATGCCCAGTTGGCTTGGGGCAATTAGTGACATTTGCAAGTCACATATGTAGTGAGTTTTATAGGTCCTAAACTCGTCTCTTCACACGAGGTTTCATTTAATTGGCCTTGGATAATCGCTTTTACTGATTCCAAGGCGTTTGACCACTTGGCTAAAATCTTGTGAATTGCAACGCCTCTGACTAGTTGATTTGAAACTGAAGCACAAATAAATATTGTGAAATGAAAAGGCTTTGACATTACAACGAGTTTTGTTGTAATATTCTGAAGGAGATCTACCGACGATCTTTATATGTTTAAAGTTTAAATCCTGGAATTAATCATATCTTATGGTGATGTTTGGATATGTGCATTACACATATTGAGCAGTTTTATATTTTTATTCATTACACATTTCAATGTATATCGAACTGACCAAGCTAAAACAAGGAGACAATTGCAAATTTTCTAAGAGAACCAAGGAAAAAAACCAAGGTAACAAAATTACTACTGATATTGTTGGTGATTTTGTTTAAATTTTGTGTGTACGTTATTAGGGACCTTGTTACCAACATAGCTATAGACAGTTACGCATAAGCAGCTTCTATGTTTCTCTGTTTTAAAAACCCATAGGTCAATAATTCTGGGACTAATAAAAGAGAAATGGTACCAAAAACCATAACAAACCAAAAATTTCTAGCACCAGAAAATACAAATACAACATAACACATTTCTCAATGACACAATATTAGCAGGCTTTTCCATTATTAAACAGGTTGCTAGTTTACTATATTAAAAGAGATAAGTCTTTCATACCAGCATAATACACAAAAAACATCACAAAAACCTTAGTTATCTGGACAATAGCTTTCATAACAGCAAAGATAAAAGGTGCTTCACATCAGCATAACACACAAAAAAATATCACAAAACTTTAGTTACCTGTAAAATAGCCTTCATACGCATCAAAGAAGTCTTAGGATAAATATATATTTGTAACTAACCACAAAGCCGCACAATGGACTACTTGTGCTCTGCCCACTACGAATATCTAAACCCGATTTCTAGCACTCTATGGGGGGCATGAATATGCGAGAAAATCACTTCTGTGATGTATAACACCGAAGTTGTTGAACCTTAAATACAAAGGTTAGAACGTTTTTATAATAGCAACATAGTTATCAGTTATTCGGTATATAACAGGAAAGCTTCTACACACACTTCAAAATTTCTATACTAGTAATACAGTTGGTAGCAAATAAACATGCTACACTATCTTTTATTCGGTATATAACAGCAAAGCTCTTCTAAACAGATAAAAACATTTTACTTTAGCTATGATGAAGATCAACGTGTAAAGAATGTAATATCTTCTACAAGAAGATGAATGATAACAAGTTTTACAGTTATATCATCGGAAGATCAACAGGACAGAATACCAGTAGTTTGTGCACAAGCACCAGAAATGCGAAAACATTATTATGTTAAAAAAATCTTTATACATGCATTAAAAACCACATTATAAATGGAAAAACACCAACATGCAACCAGATCACTATTTATAGTTCAAACCACCTGAAAAAGGATATCAACATGCTACCAGATCACTATTTACAGCTATATCACCTGAGAAAAGATATTAACATGCTACCAGATAACTATTTAGTTTCGCATCACCTGGGTAAAGATATCAACATACTAGCACATTAGTATATTCACAGTTACGTCACCTGAGAACGCATAACAATATGTTAGCATGTTAACATTCACAACCACGTTACCTGAGTACGGATATTAGTATGCAAGCATATTAATATTTACAGTAACTTCGCCTGAGAAAGGAAATCAACATGTTAACAACTTAATACTCTGTACATGAACAACAGTGTACCATTCAATCTTCCCAACAATGTCAGCATCAAGGACATATACCCTACAGCAACTTTACGTGAGAAGGGACATCAGCATGTTAACAAATGTACACTCTCACGTGAAAAGGGACATCAGCATGTTAACAAATGTACACTCTCTACATTACCAACAGTACTTCCCAACACATGACCTGGCATTATAAAATGTTTAAGACTTTATTTTAGGCCTAATAAATTTATGGATTTTACTTACATATTTATTATCTGCTAAACATAAACATACATGTTTCCCTGATTTTCTTTCTTACTGTGGTGTTACAATAACACGAGCCCCAAAAAGGCCAACGAATAATGGAAATAAAACCAATATGTGCAAAACCGTTTGGTGAGGCAAGTATCTGAGTTGGTAAAGTTTGTACAAGAACATTTATACAACAGTATTAAAAATATTTCAATGATGTTAAATTGTGCAATTATTTTAAATTTGTTAGAAGTAACAAATAAGTTAACACAGATCTGATCATTTAGAAAAAGTGTGATATTTTCAACATTAACACATCATGCAACACATTGGGTAAGTAACCAGGTCAGATATTCAAATGTTCTTAATTTTTAACTGTTAAACAGGAGGGCAAACAGTCCGCGCTATCCACTGCTTACGCAATTGACTGTCACTTCCTAAATGTACTTACAGCTGAAAGTGCTGAACATTTGAGCAACATATCGCAGCTTGAACCTTGGACCTAAGTAAGCTAAGTATTAGGCAAGGCCGGACCCGTAAATATGGCTATTAAAATAAGGATATTTTGGTATTGTGGTTTCAATTTTCATAAGACAAGTTGGTATTCTTCATCATATAATAAATTTTGCGCAATAACAATAAATGTTTTTTTTTTCATTTTTCTTGGATCTCGGAATATATAATTATTAGCTAATTTGGGCTTAAAAAACATACAAAGAAAACTACGAAGCATGAGAGCTCTAAAACAAGTTATCTTACAAAAATCTAAAATAAGAGAAAGTTATTTCACTGTAAATATTGCTTTTGTTATCAGTTCTGTAGCGATGAATTAAAAGGAAAAGAAAATAATATTTATTATGCATGAATCGTATTATTAACGCTAAAAGATAAGTTTCGATACTTAATACATTATGCAGCTTTCCGTTTAAAAACAAAAGAAAAATATCCCTATTGTTTTGGTCCACCTGTGTATTTGTATACACTTATAAAATTACTTAATGTAATAAACTACAAATAATAGATAGTTAAAAAAACAACTAAATCTCACCAAGAACTCTTCATTTTGTTTAAAGCATGTTCGGAAAAAAACCTTTTACAATTCCACCAAGTGTTCACAGACAACGGTAAAAATTGTTTACATCCACATACCTAGAATACATAAAACTCAGGAAGTCAATAGATTAAAAATAAAGGCTACATTTAAACATTAGTGAAGACTATAAAAGAAAAATGTTGCAGATTTATTCCTTTTACAGAGAAAATGTGGAAATTAAAACTTGTTTTTAACAACGTATCACACACCTCTAAGCCTAACCAAGAAGTGTCGTTTCTACAGATATCGAGGAAAATGTGTGTAATTTAAATGGTGAAGGTTAGGGGGGAAAATAAAAGCAAAACAACCTTTCATGACAGTTTTAATCTTACGATGTTAAATTAATTTGATAAAATGTCACGGTTTAGTTATCTTTCTGATCGTACCTTTCAAACTACCTTTTTAAATTTGTTAAAATTGAGGGAGTTCGCCTTAGTCATTATATTTATTGCGGTCAACGAGAACTCAAATATACATTAAACATTTAAATTACATTCAGTTTTAATATCTGGATTGGTTTCCGCAAAACACAACTACAATAAAAAAACAGCGAACAGGAAAAAATAAAATTATCATAATAACACAAGTAATGTAATTTACAGTTAGTAAAAAGGTTAAAAGCGAAATCTGATCTTTAAAGCAGATACACGAAACGTCACCAGACGGAAGTTTCTTGTAAGTTTTTATCGCATTATCTAAATCTATTTTATCACTAAACGCATCAAGAGAAAAACTAAACGACCACGCGTTTGACTGCTTTCAATATTAATACACAAAATTTACATTCGCAAACATGCAGAGATATTAATGCAACTTCTACCCCCACCGTTGCGGTGGGGAGGGCAGGTATGGTCAGGTGGGTTAAGGCTTTCGACTCGTAATCTGAAGGTCTCGAGTTCGAGTCCCCGTCGCATCAAACATGCTTGCCCTATCAGTCGTGGGGGCATTATAAAATTACGGTCAATCTCACTATTCGTTGATAAAAGAGTAGTCCAAGAGTCGGCGGTGGGTGGCGATGACTAGTGGCCTTCTCTCTTGTCTTACACTGTTAAATTAGGGAAGACTAGCGCAGATAGCCCTTGAGTAGTTTTGCACGAAATTCAAAACAAGCAAGCAAATTTTTGAGATGGAAAATGCTTTATTTGAATATCTTACTTTAAAAAGTCTATTAATGCACGAAAAATGTTATGTGAAGAAAACTTTTTGCATGTTATCAAGCCCCCCAGTGGCTCAGCGGTATGTCTGCGGACTTACACGCTAAAATCCGGGTTTCGATACCCGTGGTGGGCAGAGCACAGATAGCCCATTGTGTAGCTTTGTGCTTAATTCAAAACAACAACAACAACAGCATGTTATCAATTGGAACGTCCTGGAAGTCTGAACAGCACTTGTACGTGTATTAAGCAACAAAAACAGATTCGTTACCTTTACGTTACGCCTTTTAAACTGAGATTTAGCAAATGTCAATCTTGTTATATTTATACAAAATTTATGCTAAATTGAGGCAACACACTAATTTTAAAAGCTACACAATACTTATACGACTACAAACTCAAACACTATTTGCAACTTTGAGTCTGAATGTTCAGGGCAACCAGTCAACCACACTAACCTCCCAAACTGTCTTTTTTTAACCTATTAGCAGTTTCGATTTTCATTTTTAATGTTCATTCTCAGCTGACATTGTGGAATATTTTCAACGAAAGACATTTTACTGACTATGATTATTGGACCATTAAGTTCTCAGCCTGGCATGTTGAGCACTACGCCCTTATATCTGTTTCTTTAATTTTGCACAAAGCTACACCAGAGCTATCTGCTTTCGCCTTCCCTTATTTAGCAGTGTAAGACTAGATAGAAGGCAGCTAGTCATCATAACCCACCACCAACTCTTGAGCTTCTTTTTTTACCAACAAATAGTGAGATTGACCGTCACATTATAACGCCTGCTCGGCTGAAAGAGTAAGTATGTTTGGTGTGATGGGGATTCCAACCCGGCATCCTGAGATTGCGAGTCGAGTGCCTTATTCACTTGACCATGCCGGGCCGTCCTCATATCTGTTGCGATAGGAATGTTGAGGAATTAACACTTCTATATTTAAAAATAATTACAATAATCCAATTGCTTGAAAGCTGTAAAAGATAACAGAGTTTACTAACAATATTCACTAGGAAGTTCTTTATGAAGGTAAGTAATAAAATACGGCGAACTAGATTAACCACCAAAAAACACGTGAAAGTAAAACCGAAAATTATTTTGATAATTTGTTTTGCCCAACAAAAGATATCTAAAGTAAAATTCAAAGAATAAGCCTCCTACAACTTTTTAGAAGTGGATAAAAAGTGACAAAATACGTCACATTTATAATATAATGGTATACCACACACACATATATATATAATAATTATACGTTAACTATAGATGACGGAAATACTTCGGTCATTTTCTTTTAAAGAACTTCAAGACAGAAGATTTGTTTTGCTTTTCAGAGGCCGTTACTAACAAAGCTGTATTAATACAAAATGTGTGACGCATAAACAAGAATCGATAAATCTAAGAATCATTCGTTTGTCTGCTTGTGATTAGTTTTACATTTACGAAGGTTCATAACGTACCCGTAAAACTCAGGTCATGGTTACTATGGTTATGTAACACAAAACTGAGATTTAGTGAATTTTTTTTTGTTATTATTATTATTATGCTTGTCAGTTGATAACCATAGTGATAACTTGTTTGCCTGTAGCGAAGCATAAAGCTACACAATAGACTATCTATTGTGCCCACAAAACCCGGTTTTTAGCGTTACAATGAGGGGTACACTGCAGTGAGGTTATATAATGTACATCATGGTATAATAATTTATGTCCACCAGTGGCTCAGCGATAAGTCTGGAGGCTTATATTACTACAAACCAGGTTTTGACAGCATAGATAGCCCTTTGTTTAACTTTGTGCTTAACGACAAAAGCAAAGAACAGAACAAATACTAATGCATATTAATTAGTACCGCAGGTTAACATACAGATTCGAAGATTTAACTGGAAAATAACTTACTAACTATCTAAAACGTGGAAAATTTTGAGAGTTTCAGACCAACAATTTGAGAACTTCCAGGTTATTATGGCCCAATATCATAAAAAGTACACAGAGACAGCCTAAGCTGGCAGTACCTGGAAAACTTTGACTTTCCAAAGCTATTCTAATATAATACAGTTAATCGGGTATCTTTACGAGATAACGTAAATGTTGGGCTCAGTACAGATGGCCCAGTGTGTAGCTTTGTGCTGAACGAACAAACAAACAGTAATCCTGAAACGGAACCAAACCCTTAACTATTATACGCAAAACATTGTTTTTTTATTATATATTTATTTTTATTATATATGTGTTTCACTATATGCTAATTCTGTTTCAATATGACCCTCTACTTTAATAATTGATAATTGTTAATTAATCATGCCAACTACAGTTTTGGTGTGGCAGTCTATCTTAAAATCTAATTTACGAACAAAACTTATGCGATCTTAAAAGCCTATAAAACAGTTTTCAGTAAATGACATTTTTTATTGTTGCTTAGTTTTGAAGTTTCTTAAAAGTTTCCTCTTAGTTATGATTCTTTAACAAGAATAAAAACTTACCTGATACTTTATTATAATAAAAAAGTTAGACCTATATGGTTTCTATTGTTTCGCAAATTTTTAGTGTTCAATCTTGTTTTTTTTTTAATTTCAAGCAAAGTTACTCAAGAGATATTTGCGCTATCCGTCCCTAATATTAGCTGTGTAATACTAGAGGGAAGGCAGCTAGTCATCACCACCAACTTCCAACTCTTAGGCTATTCTTTTACCAACGAACAGTGGGATTGACCATCACATTATAACGCCCCACGGATGTTTGGTGTAACGAGGAGTTGAACCCGTGACTCTCAAATTACGAGTTTGGCGCTCTAATCACCTGGCTGTGCCGGACTTCTTCTGTAGCGTTTACAGTATTACACTATATATGTAAATAGTATTTCATGAAATGTTCCATCTCTCATCCTGCACCTCAATTGACGAGTCCTGGTACTGTACGAATAGTCTCTTCGGTAACGACTTGCGGGGTATAAAAATAAATTTAAAATATTATTTTTACAAACTTTTGATTAGAATTCTGAAAAGGAAAAATTAAGAGAAATGTGGAAGGAAATATCAGTGGTTTACTTGATTTCTATCACAAACAGTTGTTTGTTCATCAGATTTCAATATTTAGATCATAAAGGAAACAAGGATAAATAAATTGAACATTTTTGACAAATATGATAATATACACACTGAAACAATCTGTCAAAACAACATAAGTCGATATTGAAGATATTTTAAATAAAAGAACATGGATAATTAGTGGAACTCAAGTCAAGGACAAAACTTAAGGACAATAATCATAAAGAACTATAAGGCCAAATAGGAGTCCTATCTCTTAAGTTTTACAGTTTAGTTCTTTCAAATTAAAAAAAAAAAACTATTCAACCTGAACTGTCACATTTGAATGACAGCTTTGCTAATTATAAATCAGGCTAACACCTCAGTATGACAGCCCTATATCCCCTAAAGACGGGCTTGTAGCCTCGCACTGACAAGTATGAGCTACTAGATCCAATAAACCAAGTAAAGAGAGCGAGACAGTCTGGACTGGGACTACTTAAAGAGGATACACATCTAGGACCATGTTTAGACTTATTCATTAATTGACTTAATGTTTCTCAAAGAAGCTATTACGGATTATTATCTGTATCAAAACTTTACCTAAATACATACAGAAAAGAGGGTTTTAAGGCTCTTATCTTATATTATCAATTACAACTAACACGTTCTTCTTTAACTACAAATAAAGAAAAAAACTGGAAAATATATATTACTAACTTATGTCCCGTTAAAGTGATGAGGAGTGTATTACCACCTCAAACCCCAAGGTTTATCCTAACCTCACATTCCATAACTAACTGAAATAAATAAATTTTGGGAAATCAAGCTTGACTAACAAAGAAGCAGACAAGTGCATTCGAAACAGACAAACGTCGGTAAGTTCCTTTGTGAGCCAATGAAAAATTAAGAAAAATTCATGGAATTAATTTGCAGCATATTCACAGAATAATTATCGGTAAAAATCACCTACAGCTTTAAATGTACAGAAAGGCGAGTGCGTTTTCGTCATATCATTTTTCAATAACGTTTTATGTCAATTTGCTTAACAACAAAGTATAACCTAAAATTGTAGTTATTCTATGTTCTGAAAGTATAAAATGAAATATATGGAATAAAACTGGATAAATAGTGATTTATTTCCTAATTTAGTCTTCGTTCATTAAGGAGACTTGTATTTTTAATTGAAAACGTTTGTGATGTAACAGAAAATAGTTTAATTTAAAAATGACTAGAGTTTAAAATTGAGTAGTTGTTTATGCAGTTGGCTCTAGACTAGGTGATCCCACAATACGTCGTTACTTTAGCCTTATTATACCAACACTTACTACTCTTATAAGGTTTCAGGGCCACCTTGCACCACCTTCACCAAAATCGTTACGAGCAGACATTAATCGAATTATTCAATCTTGATCAATGCATTTTGACTTTAATTATTCCTCCTATTTCGAGAAATCAAGAGAAATCAAGCGTGACAAGTTAGATGTTTTAATACATTTGAAAACTTGGAAGTGCACATTACAGAAAATAATAAATAATACATAAGAGAAAAAAAAAAGAAAACCATATCCACGAAGCCAGAATGTTTTTGTAAATGATAAAGAAAAGGAATTTAATACCTTCTGCAGCCACTTTCAGGCTGCTCTAATCTTTCTTCAACAAAGACGAAGCATCTGTGTCTCCAGCACAAAAGGATGATACAGGGAGTTTTGTTTCCAATAGTTAAAGCATATGATGTCAAAATATAATTGAAGTACTAGTCTCTGATCACAGTTTCATTTCAACAAGGTCCAACCTAACTGGACGTTACTTGGATACCTTGTGGCACCTGTAGTGTAAGTGATCTTGCCTAATTCTAAGATTGGGGGTTGCTTGCCCAACTGCAGGTTTATGCCAGATTGGTTTAGTTGACCAACTCAGATCTTGCTGCAATTAACATAACTTTCACGAGAGTTGTTACATCTAGACTAATCATTTTGACTCCATGCTGCTCACTCGTGGGATCTATCTGGTTAATGCATAAGTGGCTCAATCCTTATTGTATCAGCACCACTAGCTTGTGAGCTCTGTTTAGTGAATAGCTTGGATTCTGTTTGGGTTGAAGCAAGTCATAAACTTTCTGTTATTGCATCCAGGAAGAGAAATGATTTTCAAGTAAATTTTCAATAACGCTATCCACAAGACAATGCAGGTTCAATAACAGATTTTGTGCTATTTGTTACTGTAACCAAGTATTTTAAGGTTAAAAAACACACACTTGATGAAAAGTTGTTACTTTGTTGTACACATGAAGAAAAATGGCATTATTTGTTTATCCACTCAAGTTTGAGGGGGAAATAAATTAATCCAGGGTTCTCTCTTTGGTTATTCCAGACTGGTAAAGTGAATAACAACGAAATAAATTAACCCAGGGTTCTCTCTTTGGTTATTCCAGACTGGTAAAGTGAATAACAACGAAATAAATTAACCCAGGGTTCTCTCTTTAGTTATTCCAGACTGCTAAAGTGAATCCCAACGAAAGCATAGGTTTAACTTTAGAGACAGCAGACCTAGAATTTTGCCAAAAGCACATTGCACACTTAAGTAGTACATCATAACCGCTCTTCTCTGTTCAGACCAGCAAGTTCCTACAGATGGTTTGTGATCAGACTTATGGTAATCTATGTCTTTTTAGAACATCAACTGCTTTACAAGAGTTGTAGTAGCTTGTTTGAGCCGTGTATTACCAATGGACCTAATAAAAATGATGAAACCATGGGACTTTCGAAAACGATAGTCAGACCTTAGTAAATCTGGTTTGGGAACACTGAAATGATAGCAGACCCTTAATTATCTCTCGCTAGACTAATAGCACCAAGTTGTTAACTAAACATCATTGACTAGCAATTGTGGCTGAACAGGCTCTGTTGAAGATGAACCAAGTTTACCCTGCGGAGTTTGACAGAGTGTTAATGTACATATCTTATTTCTGGTCACAAATTACCCCAGCTCAAAACATGATGAAAAATAGGAGAACAGCTCAAAATATGATGAAAAATAGAAGAACTCAGATGGGAACAATAGAAGATTAAAGGTTCTAGTAACTACTTCTAAAATACGTCCAACTCTTATTTCAATTATTTTATTTTACTTTACGAAAGTTTGTACATAGGTGTTTGCTTAGTGAACTTCGCGCAAAGTTGCTCTTGGGCTGTCTAGGCTAGACGTCTCTGATTTTGAAATGATAGACTAGAAGGAAGGCAGCTAGTCAAAACTATTTACCTCACACACTTGGACTACCAACAATAGTGGGATTAATTGTAATATTATAATTCACCCATGGCTGAAAGGGCGAGGGCGTTCGGCAATGAGTTTCCTTTCCATGAATCGCAACTTAAGAATCAAACGCCCTTACTCGTAAGGTCATATCAGGCCAACGTTTACAGGTGAGATAATGTCGTAAAATACACGGTTGTTGGCTATGATTGGTGAAAGTTAACGTTACAAACTAAAGTGACTAAAAAAACAGAATAAATAATTTTGTACTAAGTAAACACGATGAAAAGGCATAGACAGCCTAGATTGGCAACATGTAAAGGCTACACACCTAAGTTCATAATTGCACGTGGTGGACAACAAACTTTCTGTTTCTGAACGTAACTTTTAAATTTGTGTGCGTATGTGTTTAGGTATACCAAAGTCACATCGGGCTACCTGCTGTAATCTCTGAGAAGAACTTTCATCTGTGAATCTGGGCTGTAATATATACTGAAAAGACATGTCAATGTTTGGATAGAGTTAACCCAGTATGATTGTGGCGACGATCACTTTCAATGCTTTGAGACTCCATATGACTGAAAAACACATTTCACTAAATACATATATTCTCCAGAAAGTGTTTATAGTAAAACACATATTTCTTTGTTTTATCAACGGGGTTCGGAATCATTTCTACTACAACATAGAGTAATGTATACAGTACAATATCAAATAATTGATTCAGTAAATTGTCATGGCATTATTCACATTCCTAAATTAATTTAGGTTGCTACATGACTTTGTAAGAATGACACAAAAATCTCCTAAATATTATTTATACTTTACCATTATTAAAGGCCTAATGGCGTTTCTTTGGTTTGCTGACTGACCCAAGTTGTGCTAATGATCCTTGAACAGGCAGAACTACAGTTTACAGCAAAGGATAAGGCCAATCAAAGAATTAATATTTTTAATTTTACCTTTATTATATATGTATTATAAGAATAATTTCTTTGTTTTACTCATTTTCATCTTCAGTTTGGTTAAACAGACAGGTTACAAACGTTTGTAATATTTTGCTTTGCCCCGTAATTGCTCATAAATATATATATATCTTATGTAAACACCCACAAGCGAGTAAATATGTATACATACATACAAAGAAACCAAAATATATCCAAAATTGAACACATACTATAAGAGAACGATATGACTATCATCATTACAAATAATGCAAAATAACAATCATTTACATAGCTATACCGACTGCAGAAACCTATGAAAGATACAGCCATAACTGCAGTAATAACCCATACACATTATATGACATCTAACAGAACCATTGTCAGTGTAGTGGTTAACAGACAATAAACTATGTAAATAGAACTTTCGTCAAACGTTGTTTCATATCAAGAAACATTTGGATGAAAATGGGAGGCGTCTTTCTCGACCGTTGTGAGTGGCTAAAGATATTATTATATGCAGCTACACATACCAGTTGTTCATTACATTGTTAGCAATAGTCACCCAATAGTTTTTACGTCTGCAATGTTTTTATTTTATCTTCCACATTTAAATTTGACTGATACTTTACGTTTTCACTCAGTTGTGCAATGAATTCTTCTGTGCAATCTTCATAAGGAGTCGGATGTTTATAGATACGTGCGGCGCTCGCGCCTCTTGTCAACTCAAGCTTCTACAATACAACACCTATGTCACGTTCCTTTGTAGGTGTGCCCTATCGAAACGTGCTTTTAGTCCTACCCTGACCCTGTGGCGAACCACTTTAAACTTAGAATAACACAAGAAACGCTCTCTTACCTTGCTTTTTCACTGCTTTAAAAACTTTATTGTAGTCGCTGAGTGTCTCTCTCCGTCTTGGACACGCATAGCGTGCTGCTGGGCTGACTGGCAGAGCTCCAAGTCGGGCACGGGGCCTGAGAAGGAACAACACGGTATCAAGCGCTGCTCGCTCGTCACCAACTTGAGTACACGTATATAAACACTTAACGGATATATTTGCACATGCACGCACGCACGTACATAATAAGATTACACAGAGAAATAGCGCTACATCAAATAACATTAATTCAAACATTGTAGCTGCAGACAGTTGGTTAACCTGCTTACATCAAAACTATCTATCAGTTTATACTTGGAGACCAAACTACCGTGAGCATTCTTCGTCACTGCCTAAATCAGTCAACCTTCAGACAAAAGGGTAGACATCGAATTTAACGGACGATAACTTACAGTGGAAAAACACGTTCATGTTTGAATTTAACGAACAATAATTTAAAGTGAGAAAACACGCTTGTGTTTGAATTTGACGGACGATAATTAACAATGAGAAAATAAAATTCCTCATTTCGGGAAGGTTAGAAATAAAAATAACATTACGTAGTACTTGTAATATAGTAGCGATAAGGAACAGTAATAACATTACGTAGTACTTGTAATATAGTAGCGATAAGGAACAGTAATAACGTTACGTAGTACTTGTAATATAGTAGCGATAAGGAACAGTAATAACGTTACGTAGTACTTGTAATATAGTAGCGATAAGGAACAGTAATAACGTTATGTAACTGGTGTCTCACCAAAACGATTAAGAATCGAAAGGAACTCGGTCATTATTAAGCTGATTCAATTTCGACTACACAGCAAGAAAAGAAACAATTCACTAGTACAAACCACGTAAGTAAAGAAACTGACTGATACAAACAAAAATATCACCACAATAGAAAGCAACTGACCAGTAAAAATTTTTGTTTGATTTAAGTTAAGCACAAAGCTGCACAACCGGCTCTCTGTGCTCTGCCCATTTGGGGTATAGAAACCTTTCTCTAGTGTTGTAAATTGGTAGACATATTGCTTTGACACTGGAGGGCAACAGTTATCTGTTTCTCTGGTCACCATAGGTATCCAAACTCGGTTTTTAGCTGTGAAAGTCCAAAGACATTCAGCTGTGAAACTGGGGTAGGGGGTGTTCAGTATGAACCCGAAACAGCACAATAAAAAGCAACTGACCACTACAAACCAAGGCCACTACGATAAATGACAAAAGCTCCCAAAAAACACTCCCTATAAAACACGGAACATATGTTATCCATATTTCATTCAATTTACTTTCTTCATATGTGATACGACATGTATTATGACTTTCGTTAATTGTTTAAGTTTTATATGACGTAAATTAGGCCTGTTAAAATGCTTTAACCAAATAACTTTGCATTAATTCCACTTGGTGCATTGACGACATGTGTATATGCATTAGTTAAATGTAAAATGTTATATTTCTCACACAGATTTTTTTCTTTCTTTTCTGATATCTGCCTGTATTAAGGTAAACTAAAGTATACAGTGTGGCCCAGAAGTAATTTTGTAATTCACCCTGTTTATATATCATGCTGTTTAAAGATGCATGTTCTAGCATCTTAGCAACAGCTACGCCTACTTCGCTACAAGTAGGTGGGTAGGTGCTCGTTAGCACAAAATAGGGTGGTTCATATCATACATGTCGTGAAAAAAACGTTGGTGTTTCACTGTTATACATCACTCAAAACTGTAAAACAGTAGAAAAACCAAAAAGTATTTAGCTTAAACCTCTATTACCGTAATATTTTAAAGTAGCGAATGTATGAGAAACGTATTTAACTAACAAGGGTTAAAACCTTGGAAAACAGATCGTTCGAAACTTACCTTCTGAAGTCTGATAAAGGTAACAAATTAGAAAGGTTATGTGGTGAAACAGTACAGTTTGCAGACATAGACAAACAAATAAAAATGTGTACGCACTAATAATCCGCCCGCGAATGGCTCAGCGGTGTGTCTGCGAACTTAAACGCTAAAAATCGGGTTTCGGTACCCGTGGTGGGCAAAGTACAGATAGCTTCTTGTGTAGCTTTGTGCTTAATTCAAAACAACAGCACTAATGATCCAAGACAAAACGCTTAATTATCTTTTTTGGGAAGAAGGCAAAATGTTTATATATTAACGTGTGTCAAACAAACGTACACCGTATTTTACCCCTTGTAAGACGCACGCTAATTTTGGAAGGAAAATGTTAAGAAATAAATATTTTGACTCATGAACCAACAACTTGATTCAGCCTTGACCCTTTCTCAACCAGCTAAGTAAATACAGTCAAATACATGATATCCTTCACAGTACATCAACATTGTCAGTTAAATTGAATGTTTAATGCTATTGAAAACAGTTGTAATTGGTAAGTAATAAGATTATGATCTGTTCGAGAGGCAGTTTTGAGTTGACCCTAAGTTAACCTCTTGCCTTAGCCTGTCACTTTTATTTTGGAAGACGCATGGGGATTTTTCAGGGGATTTTTAAAGAAAAAAGTGCGTCTTACAAGGCATAAAATACGGTAATACAGAGGGGCTACTCTGTATGCGTGTCTCCGTATATTAAACCATGTAATAAAAGGAGGGGTCATATTGAATATTTATTCCCGTGTATCAAGCTGACATATACCACTCGAGGCCACAGTGTAGATGGATCCCCCTACGTATCGAACTGAAGTTAAAAGCATTCGCACTTTTAAAGCAATTACCTGGAATATCACGCCAGTCAACCCTTACATTCAACTGGATATTGTAAATTTTATAAACAAGTTATAACGAGAACCCCTGAAGCTATTGTGACTTAAATATCTTTTTTGTTTGTTTACTGGAGATACAAAACAAAACTACACGCATATCGAAGCTGTAGATCATAGCTTTTAACGTTCGCACGGATGGCTTTATTGTTTGTAAGCCAACTCTCCCAGTATCCTAAGATGAAAGGTACGAGTGAATCTAAATGATTGATTTCCTTAGACAATTAGAGAGATGTCTAGAAGTGTCAGAAGAGTTTTACACCATCAAGGCGACACATAGAACTGGTATTGTATTGAAGTAACAGTGCTTGTGGTTGTTGTTTTTATGAGACATAACTTTATAAAGAATATTACCACATAAAATATGAAATACGAGCTTGTATTGGTTAAGGTGTTACACGTGGACTGCACAACCGAACATCTATTACGCTGAATTTTGTGTTTCTTGTTTTTTGATATATTTGTTTATATCAATAATTAGAGAAAATGTTATTATCGATTTCGAAAATAAACAAATCATGGACTGTTTTATAGAGTGGAGGTAACTGGAAGAGAGACAAAGTAACTATAATAAAAATATATAATATGAAAATAAACAAGGAACCGCAGACTGTATAGTTCTAGTACTTATCAACTTTTGTAAAGATAGCAAGGGGTTTAAGCCTAAATAACCCAATTTATTTGAATTTTTAGTGGTTTTTGCAGATCACGTGTTTTGTTGTGTGTGTGTGTTGTTGTTTTTTTAAAGAAGACTTAGTGAAACTTCTTGTGGTTTTATCAGAATTATGTGCGATATCTTGCTGATCGGTATTTTTGTAGTTTTATAGAAATTACGTAGGGTTTGTTGTGGTTTTAATAGGATTATGTGCGATATATTACATTTCAATTGGAATACAAGTAGGATTTCTTGTAATTTTAACAGGTTTATGTGGGATAAAGTGTAGTTTCATCGGGATTACTCGAAATTTATTGTGGTTTTAACAGGTTTATGTGGGATATAGTATAGTTTCATCGGGATTGCGCGAAATTTCCTATGGTTTTAGCGAGATTATATGAGCTTTCTTGGGGTTTTGTCCGGGTGATATGGAGTTTCTTGTGATTGTATGAAATTGTTTTGTGTGAATAAATCTGGATCGAATGGACTTATTACGGCTGAGAACACCGTTAACTAGAACAAAATCGTATCTAGTAGAGCTGTCGGCACATTATAAGTATGCAATCACCGACTTAATTAATGGTTAACACCGTGATTCTAACTAAGATATTATTTAATGGTTAACAACCGTGATTCTAACTAGGATATTAATTAATGGTTACCACCGTGATTCTAACTAAGATATTAATTATTGGTTAAAAGTACTGTATTAGAAGAAAACCAAGAATGTCCGAAGTTTACTCTCATGCTCATCCCAGTTCGCCAAGTGATTTGAATGTAAGTTATTGATAATTTAATGTAAACCTGAAGACGTGGATTTACATCTTTATAGCTGAAGATTTTTTGTTCCGAGTTTCCTACTCGAACTTACTCTCCAAGTAAGTCAACATTACTCACTGAGAACTCGTAGACGAAAAGACGAGCATGTAAGATGACGGGTTTCGATCCTGCGACCCACAAACTGTGAGTCGAGCACCCTAACCATCAGGCCAAGCAAAGCCTATGGTCAATCGGTTTAACTTCAGCATGCAATATTCTCACAACGAACACGAAGTCAGTATGGCACCAAGGACCAATCATTGTCTAGAAGGCCCTGAAGTAACTTCGGCCACTTCATAAAGGATTACTTTCTATGACACTTTCAGTGTCTAGAGTCACTTGAAAGCACGATCTGTCTCACACGACAATCCCATAATTCCTTATGTATGAGAGATCAGGTGAGCGTGCCAGCCGCTACTTTCCACTTTTTTAAGGAATATGTTAACCACAGTAACATGGTGGAGCAGGTGTTATTATGTGTCAGGCTGAGCTTAAAACCAACAGTACCGACAGGTGGCATAACAAAGGAGGTTTATCATAGCTTGGTAGTTTGAGCTGTTGAACCGTAATTTGCGGGTCACGGGTTCAAATTTCATTGACCTAACATTCACGCTCTTTATTGGTAAAAGAGTAGCTCAAGAGCTGGCGGTGAGTGGCATTGTCTAGTTGCCTTTCCTCTAGACTATTACTGTTAAATTAGGGACGACTAGCGCGGAAAACCCACGTGTTGCCTCGCGTAAATTTCAAAACAAACAATCAAAACGTAGCAGAACGTGGCCCCTGTAATATAACATTAAGCAGTGGTATACCATTCCACATAATATTCATCTATGCTCTATATTATCTCCAAAAGAATTAGTATGGTCAACTGGCTCTATTTTTTAGCGAATTCGCATAGAGTGCTGTGTCTGGGTTGCTTCCACAAGAATAAAAATTCAACTGTTTCCTTTGAGGAATATAATAAATTAACAGTTTAGAGTTTTGTTTGTTTTAGCCTAAAGGTACACACACACAATGGACAGTCCTCGCCCTCTGGTATTGAAACCCGATTTTTAGAGTTATAAGCCTTCATACATTCATTTAAACCATCAGAGAGAATATTTTGAAACACTTTTAATCCTATGATTTTTACTTCAACATCCTAATAAAGAGAAATTTATGTGACACCGCTACACACACAACAGGCTGAATGGCTAATGACTTACATTTCATAACACCAGATTTATACAACGAAAAATTTGTTTACCGACATTGTTTTGTATAAGTGGTATTCACTTCCCATACTAATGTTTTATTACAAACACCTATTAGTCTTTTTAAACTGCTAGAACATTTCAAATTTCGACAAAATATATAGACGCGTAATATTTTACTCGGTAAACTTTTTATCTAACCACGCAAAACTGAATATTTGTTCTTTTTTAAGGCCTTTTAAGCCTAAAAAACATATTCTTCAATGAAACTTTGAATATTTATCTCACGTGAAAGTATAAAAATGTAACATTCTTTAAACATAAAATGAAATCAATGTTAGCCTTACAAACCAGCTTTTTAAAAAAAATCATTTGATGATACTACAGCTTTAAATGAAGATTACAGCTTACCAATTTTGCAGAAGTAAAATGTTCGTTTTTTGTGTTAAATTTTGATAAAGATACACATAAGAATCACTCTTAGTAGGCTGCTTTTGCTTCTTTTTTCTAACCCTGAGGTCACTTATAACTGTTTGGACATCTTAGCTGCTGATACATCATTGACGATTCTCCGGTAGTTTCATCTGATAGCGCCTATCTCCTCTTCAGGTAGCCGTCCCTTGTTGAACAGTAAAATACAGCGAGTTAACATCTCACACCGCTAACTTTTGGGCTGCTTTTTTACCAAGCGAATAGTGGAAATGACCGTCACGAATGAAACAGTAAGATAGTTCAGGAACGAAGATTCGAACCAGCGACTCACGAGTCAAGTGCCTTAACGAAACCATATAATTGTTACTTTTCCTTTGTTCCGTTTTTTATATTATTCTTGTAACGGATAGATAAATACAAGGCCCTTTTCTCTCTTGTTTAATGGCCTATTATAGCCAAGTGGTTAGGGTGCTCGACTCATAATTTGAGTGTCACGGGTTTGGATTCCCTTTCAGCCGTGAAGGCGTTATAAAGTTACTGTCAATCCTGCTATTCATTGGTAAAAGAGTATCTAAAACGTTGGCGGAGGGTGCTGGTGACTAGCTGCCGTCTTTCCATCTTATACTACTAGATTAGGGATGGTTAACGCTGATAGCTCTCGTGTGGCTTTGCGTGAAATTGAAAAATAAACAAACTCTCTTCTTTATATTTATTCAATGAAGAGACAGATATCTTTCTTTTCAAATGAATGATAATTGCAGTAGTTGAGATTCGACACACTACCCTGGGTTGAGGCATCTTAAGCTATCATTTAAAGCTAAGGGCTATCGAATTCATATTGTGAAAAGTTGCTTACAGAAATACCTTGCAAAGAAGATTTTCAATATTTACACCTTCAGGGACGTACATTTTTAACCGATCACTGGATAGAGCTAAATAGATCTGACCGTGAGAAAAACTGCCTCGTTTAAGTTCAGCTCCATGGGGTATTTATGAATAGGCTAGTAAGTGCTCAGCCCGAGGGCCCATTTATAATTTTATTCTATGTAAAATTACATGGGTTGTAGAACCCACAAGTATTATTAGACCCTGAATCCATACAATCTTAGATCAGCCACTGAACTGGTACAACCTCGATGAACACATGTCCGTTTTGCCAAGTTACTTTATTTTACATTGATTTTTATAAATTAGCAGTCATTACCAGAAATAATACATCTTATTTATGTTTTGATATGATTTTCATGCTGATACTGCTTCAATTCACACAACATTTACAACAGAGATAATATGGTTTAAAAGAAAAATTTATATATAAAACAGAGGTATCGAAAATCTCCTTCCTGGAGAAAGTTAGAGCATTAGGAGAATATTTGGTTGTTTGTCGTTAAGTACAAAGCTACAAAACGGGTTATCTATAAATTCACTGCACAACAAAGTTTTTGCTTCTTGAACACTGTTGGGTATTCCTTATAGATTTTTGGCTGCTGATCACGAAAATCACATCCAAATTTGCCCATCACATACCATTTTATCGAAATCTTCAGTTTCACCAGGACATTGGTACAATGGAAAAACGATATCAGAGCAACTGGAATCCGTCAATGCTTGCTGACTACTGTTGGACATTGTAACGTGATGCACCGGACATTGAATACAAACGAAAATCAGGAGAAAAACAATTTTAATTATGTTTAACTTAATAGCGTATTAGAAACATAAACGCAATTAAATACGTTATTGCCGGTAAACAGTTAAATATCTATTTCTCAGAGTTCCTACGTGATGAAGCAAAACCAAAACTATATTTGTGCATGTCCACCAGGTACCTATCACAATCAGCAAAAACTTTTCAGGAAGCAAAACTTTTCACAAAAATTGTTGTGCAGTGTAATCTTGCCCGTCACAGGTATCGAAAGCTGATTTCTAGCGTTGTAAGTCGGCACACATACCGCTGTGCTGAGGGGGGCAAACTAAGAGTACTTATTCACTCAGTGTGATGGTTGATGTATTTATAATGAGGAAATATACTAAATACAACGGAAATTTCGATATTTAAATATTAGGTTAGACGTATTAATAGTATATAGTTAAAAAATTAGGCAATTCAAAACGTTGTAATATATGAACATTTTTACTCAAAATTAGACAGGTTGGTTGCGCAACAGGCATCTTGACGCAGTTTAACTGCCGCAGTTCAGCGTGTTTCTCATTGGTGGGCAGTTACAGGCACTTGCCACAAAAACTACAAACTGCTCCTTGATTTCCCCAATAATTTCCAAACCTTCCGTGACCCCTCGAGAAACTTCAAACGATCTCCCAGGAGTTACGACCCCCAGATTAAGAACCACCGGACTAGAGAGAAGGCAGCTAATCATCACCACCCACCGCCAACTCTTGGGCTACTTTTTTACCATAGAATAGTGGGATTGACTGTACGTTAAAACACTCCCACGGTTGAAGGGACAAGCAAGTTTGGTATGACAGGGATTAGAACCTTAGACCCTCAGATTACGAATCGAGTGCCGGGCTTTGGAACATGTTAATCGACTAGTCCTAACCCTAGTAAGTAGCACTTAGAAAAGCGTCAAAGAAATTGGAATCGATTTTGCAAAAAGGACGACTGACATTTTAACGGCATTTTATACATGATTCTTTTGTGTAGCTAGAAAGAGTATCTAAAATAATGACATTTGATAATACCAATATGCTCCCCAAGCTCTTATAACTGAAGTAATTCGATTGGCCACAGTAATAACCAGGCAATAAAATAGGGGCTATTCATAATTCTAAATAATATATTAAAGGGATAATTTGTGAATTACAACTTATTTATATTCATGTGGAGGATATATAACAGTTTATTTTTATTGCGTTTATGCAATGTTATATTTATGAACCTGTCTTAATGTATATATAACAAAACAGCATAAGCCCAAACACGTACTTACCACTAAACGAAAGATAATTAAGGTAGTAAATCCACATTACTTACTTTCCATGAGCGGTATGTATTTATACTAATATTCTTACCTGAGCTCAAATTATATACATAACACTAATATTAAATTCTACACAGGTTTCCTAATCAAATATCTTTCTGTTCCCCATTGATTCAGTCGGTTGCAAGTTACAAAACTAAAATCATACGTTCGATTCCCCCTGGTGTACAGAACGTAAATATTCTATGTGTTGCTTTGAGCTGATGTTGTTGTTTTTGAATTAAGCACAAAGCTACACAATGGGCTATCTGTGCTCTGCCCACCACGGGTATCGAAACCCGGATTTTAGCGTGTAAGTCCGCAGACATACCGCTGAGCCACTGGGGGGCGCTTTGAGCTGAAACAAACAAAATGAACATTCACCTGATGGTAGTTATAGCTGATGCTTGAACATTCACCTGATGGTAGTTATAGCTGATGCTTGAACATTCACCTGATGGTAGTTATAGCTGATGCTTGAACATTCACCTGATGGTAGTTATAGCTGATGCTTGAACATTCACCTGACGGTAGTTATAGCTGATGCTTGAACATTCACCTGACGGTAGTTATAGCTGATGCTTGAACATTCACCTGATGGTAGTTATAGCTGATGCTTGAACATTCACCTGATGGTAGTTATAGCTGATGCTTGAACATTCACCTGATGGTAGTTATAGCTGATGCTTGAACATTCACCTGACGGTAGTTATAGCTGATGCTTGTCTGTTTTGTTTTTACTTTATTGATTTTCCTAAAACAATAAAATTACAGTAATACAACTGTAATGGGTTCGTGTCATGTGTATTCAACCTTTGAGCGCTGGCCTGAACTGTTAATTTGGTCGTATCAATACTTTTCAATCAAATGTATGTTAAAAAATACATCAGAATACAAGATGTATACATAACATTCAAAACTACTCATTCTCTGTATATTTATACCAGTCTGTATTTTACGTACATCTACTGCAGTATTCGACCAATTGTTCCACCTACGCATGCAAGCCACGTGTTTAACATTTCCTTTCTTGTACTGTTTCTTTTTTGTTGTTTTCAGCTTTCTGGAAGTTTCAAATCGTATCGTAAAGCTGGTTTAACATCAAACGAAATACCGTGATGTACGAGACACAATGATGACATTTGTAGGTGATTTCTTCCGCAAGGATTTTTGAAATCGGGCATTATGTTTAGTATAGAAAAATAAAAATCGTACAACAATATATTTCTTACTGAACTTCATAATATGACTTTAATAGAAACTACAAATAGCGCATTGTTAAATTAATTCATACAAAACTTTGTAGCACAATGCTAGTTTAACCGAAACGAAATATAGTACAATGTTAAGCTACCTCATGCTAAAAGTGTATAATTTACTGTCATTTTAATCAGAACTACATATAGTGTAATTGTAAATTAATGCACACATTTTAGTATTAATACAGCTACATCAAGATGATGCTAATTCACTCAGAATTAGCTTAACATTAAATCTAGTAAGTTTCATGATTTAATGCTACATAAACGCACACTAAAGCTTTTCTTGCTTCTTTGTTGTTAAACACAAAGATATACAACGGGTTGTATGAGCTGTGTTTCCCCGGGTATCGAAACTCAGACTTTAGTGTTTTAAGCCTTCAGACTTACTGGTGAACTTTTGGCTACATTAAAGTCACGAAATTTATTTTACTTTATTTATCAGTTTAATGCTGCTTAACTTATGTCGAATTAAAATGTTTAAGCTACACCACTTTATATCACTCTATCTGTACATTTACGCTACATTTTCACAAATACAGTAAGTATATGATTTAAAACTTATAAAACCATGCATCAGTTCTATGGATTCTTCAATATTCCAAAATAACTCTGCTTAAAATAGTGCATAGCCATATTTATTAAAACTCTATATTTTACAGATACTCTGGTTGATGTTTAACATCTTAATACTCTAGAATCATACATGTTAACGTATAATAACTCAGTACTCCAGAACCACATGTGTTAATGTTTAATAACTCGGTGCTCCAGAACTACTCGTGTTAATATTTAATAACTCGGTGCTCCAGTACTTCTTAAATCAACAATATAATGTGGGGAGCTATACAACCGAACATCATAATGTACTGGAAACGTGTTTCTTAAAGCAACAATATAATGTGGGGGAGCTATACAACCAAACATTATAATGTACTGGAACTGTGTTTCTTAAATCAACAATATAATGTGGGGAGTTATACAACCAAACATTATAATGTACTGGAACCGTGTTTTTTAAAGCAACAGTATAATGTGGGGGAGTTATACAACCAAACATTATAATGTACTGGAACCGTGTTTCTTAAATCAACAATATAATGTGGGGAGCTATACAACCAAACATTATAATGTACTGGAACCGTGTTTCTTAAATCAACAATATAATGTGGGGAGCTATACAACCAAACATTATAATGTACTGGAACCGTGTTTCTTAAATCAACAATATAATGTGGGGAGCTATACAACCAAACATCATAATGTACTGGAACCGTGTTTCTTAAAGCAACAATATAATGTGGAGAGCTATACAACCAAACATCATTATGTACTGGAACCGTGTTTCTTAAATCAACAATATAATGTGGGGGAGTTATACAACCAAACATTATAATGTACTGGAACCGTGTTTCTTAAATCAACAATATAATGTGGGGAGCTATACAACCAAACATCATAATGTACTGGAACCCTGTTTTTTAAAGCAACAGTATAATGTGGGGGAGTTATACAACCAAACATTATAATGTACTGGAACCGTGTTTCTTAAATCAACAATATAATGTAGGGAGTTATACAACCAAACATTATAATGTACTGGAACCGTGTTTCTTAAAGCAACAATATAATGTGGGGAGCTATACAACCAAACATTATAATGTACTGGAACTGTGTTTCTTAAATCAACAATATAATGTGGGGAGTTATACAACCAAACATTATAATGTACTGGAACCGTGTTTTTTAAAGCAACAGTATAATGTGGGGGAGTTATACAACCAAACATTATAATGTACTGGAACCGTGTTTCTTAAATCAACAATATAATGTGGGGAGCTATACAACCAAACATCATAATGTACTGGAACCGTGTTTCTTAAAGCAACAATATAATGTGGGGAGCTATACAACCAAACATTATAATGTACTGGAACCGTGTTTCTTAAATCAACAATATAATGTGGGGAGTTATACAACCAAACATTATAATGTACTGGAACCGTGTTTCTTAAAGGAATAATATAACGTGAGTATATGGAATTTTCAAGACTTTACGATGACAACACGTGATTGAAACCCCACTTAAAAAACGAAGTCCTCTTATCATAAGGTTAAAAAAAAAGTGTTCGTGTAGAAAGTAAGTACCTAATTACCATGCATCACACTGTAGAAATTGAGTGAATCAGCTGTCTTACCTCACAGGACAGTGGTTAGTTAGTTCATGTACCTATAGTCTCTTCATTAAACATTGTGTTTCGACCTTTCATAGAAAACTGCATGCTTCAGTGCATAATAAAACAATCTGAGATTTCCTTATAAAGCTTCAATCATACCACTGACTCGATAATTCCACCAGAAGATATCCCAATATGAGATATTCCACTGGTTTTACGTTGTCAAATATTCACGCACGTGCAAGTTTACCCAATTTTCATAACAATAAGTTTAACACAATCTTTCAATTTCCGTGAGGTTATAGTAAAGTTCAGATATAACGTTCTATAACGTAATAACATACACAGAAATTTCTATACATATTTTCCTTCTTCGGAATTATTAAAAATATACTGATTATTTGTATCTCTAAATATAAAAAAAAATAGAGATATACAAGGTGTTCGGAAAGTCACTGTGCACTTATATATTTATTAACAGAAAAAACTGCCCAGTGACTTTCCGAACACCTTGTATATCTACATATATTTCTCTTTCTGCCTATTAAATCAATCAATCAGTCCTGGCGTAATTTCTCAACGTCAAATAGAACTCTTGTTTCTATTTCATTTACCACTTAATAGCATTTCGAAAAAAAGTATACATAGACAAACAACGTAAGTATGGGAACATTAGATTTTTAGTGAGAAGTAAATAGCTCACAATTAGATTTAGAGTTAGTAGCAACACTATTTTATAGAGCTCAAGACATTAGGATATTCTACGCTAAGTTTACCTATCTAGAATATTCGGTGGGTATAAACAAACCCCTACTTTGTATATGTTTCTATTAGTATAATGTTTGATTAACTAATAAGTACTTACAATACATTATAAATTTATACTGCACTACACTACAGTATAAATCGCATTTGTTCATAACACATTTAGTGAACAAGATACCATTCGATGTGAAAGAATGGCCAGATGCATGTGTTTATAACAGAACTGAAACCAAACCTACACATGCTATAACATGATGTATACAAGAAAAAACGTTTACCTATTTGTAAAGCCGTATAAACGTCGTGCCTTTCCTGTTTTCACGATCTGCTGTGATTAGTCATGCACTCGGATCTCAACAAAATCCGTTTCGGCTGAAGTCAGTTCATTCGAATTCATACACGGTGTAACTCAAGCGAATTTTAACGTTTCGCATAAGTTTTAAAATAACAGTTAAAGTGAATGTTTTTACCACCTTTACTGCTGATAAACCATCCGAGAAAAACGTGTAACGTCTATTCTCTTTCAGCTATCGACAATACATCTCAGTATGTGAGTCTGATTGAAACCCTTTCAAATGTAGAAAGCCGACGCACTCGGTCTTTCTGCTTGAATACGTTAGAAATATCGTGTACGCTTGTTTATTACTTTCTGAACTATCATCAGATCCAGGCGGGTGTAACTGAAAGTCGTATTATAAGTCCAGCTCACAGGTCATCACGTAGTATACGACTAATATGTTTCACATCTGGACTACCTCAAGACAATCAGATTCAGGCGGGCGTGACTGAAAGTCGTATTAAAGTTCAACTGACAGAGGATCACTGCAGTATGCAACTAATGCATCTCACATAACTTTCGTTACTGTTGCTAAAACCATAAAATAGACTCTCGTAGCCAGTACCATGTTCTGAGGACTCAGTAGAATGACAGCTCACTGTCGCGGCGAAGGTGATGCAGCTCCTCCAACGTCCGGGCACAGATGTGTCTGTTATTTGAATGAAAACTTGCATCTCATAGGTGCTAAGCGCACACTTCACGCCCGCTGTTTGGGCGGGTCGGACCATTAGCTGTGACGATAAAATCTTATCCATACACGCATTGGCTTACCACAGAACTTCACAATGACTGGCAGGATATCCTAAGATTTGTGTTGTAACTATAACCGTAGTTTCTGACAGTATATTTCTTACGATTAATTGAAGAAAAGGAGCCACATGACCATGACAATGCAGGTTATGTCGCTGGCCTTTCCCACAAACAATAACAGGCATGTTAGTCCTAATTGTAATTTAACAAACAACTGCTATTTCACGCCTACGGAAACTAAGCAATCACTTATTTAAACTTCCTGTAAACCTTAGTGTTAAGGGTTCATATAAAGTCAACATTTATAAAAAATACACATTTTATTTTCAAATATCGCACAAGGAAGTGTAAGATAAATCCTCAACACGAACACGTGTTAGAGGATACCCACACACACAATATTAAGAGTACGAAATATTTAACACCCTTGAATAAAAATAAAACTCCAATTCTAATCTCACTGCACAAAATTTGTGTTATTTGTTTAGCCAGTAAATTCGTTTCCTATCCTAATAAATCTTTACCATTTGTTGCACTAACACGCACTAAGCTAACATAGTTGAAGTTTCTTTCTTCCAACAAACACTACATGTTTGGCACCCACAAGAATTTTCTTCCTCTCTCTAATGGCCGAATAAAGAAACTTTGTGTAGAAATCTCACACGATATTCTTCCGTTCTACAAAGAATGTCAATGTCCACTTACACGAAACTTGTACTAACTGCACCACAGAAATGCCTCTCCCAGAATACCGTAATGTTTTTATACCTATGCTCCCATTTGATTGTAAGTCAGCAAAATTAACAGTGTACTTACACAATACAATAAGGCTATACTTTCAAAAGCAAGTCGAAAACCATTTTTCAAGGAAGAATGACATTCAATATGTAACAACTTGTCTCGAACTAACCATTACTCATAAATTGCATTAATACATAAAACAAAGAATTACATGTATATTATTAATACATTACAAGTTTTTTTGCGTAGCGTATAGATTTACTAAAATTATGGTAAAGTTTGAATTTCGCGAAAAGCTACGCAAGGGCTATCTGCGCTAGCTACCTTCCCTCTAGTCTTATACTGCTAAATTAGGAATGGCTAGCGCAGATAGCCTTCGTGTAGCTTTTAATTAGATTACTAATTATCTCCCCAATTTAACTTACTGCAACCTTATTACTCAACTAAATTGTGAACCAGTTATGTAACTTTCCTCTAATACCAATCAAACATAATGTTTGTAGCAACAATTTATGATTTAATGTATCAATAGCTCTATTTAAATAAAGAAATAGTACAATTACCTTTTATTTTTACCTAATTGTAAATGTACACAGTTTGAAAAATTCCTGAGTTATGTGGCACTTTTATTCGTTATAATTTCGTATTAACAGTTGCTCATAATATTATTTTCTTCAACAAAGCTCAACATTTCGCTACAGACATACCTTTCCATTATTTTTTTCAACTACAGGTAAGACTTAAATTGGTTTATGATTATTGAAATCCTTTCATGATGACGAGAAACCTACTTGTAATAAAAATGTATTCTCAAGATGACTGGTATGGGTATTAAAACTTTAATTAAAATAAAAATAAATTACAGAGCAAAGTTTCGACATTCTTAGGCCTTCTTAAGGTTTTTGTTAACCTGAGGATGACCTAAGAAGGTGGAAAGGTTGTTCTGAACTTTATTTCATTAAAGTTTTAATACCCACACCAGCCGTCCTAAGAATAAATTGAAAACCTTTTTTTAAATTCTGAATTATCAATAGGCTTTATAATTGATATTTTAAGTCAACCACTCTTAGTAGATTAGGTATAATAAACATATTATAATCTTTACTAATGCATTAATATATGTTTTTTATGTGTTTTAACTGCAAACCATTAACTTCTTGGCCTTTGTTAACATTCGTTGCATCCACCTTTTTCTGTTTTTGGAATTTAAATAAATTGAATTAACGTGTAAGGAAATACTTTAAGGTAGTCATTTCTATTTCTAATATTATTATGTTTCCATTATTATGATAACCTTTTAGAATGTTTACCTTATTTATAAATTCTTTATTTTCAAAATATTATACGCTTATAATCTGTAATACTTAAATTTAAATTCCTAAAATTTTGTTTTATTTTCTTATCAAGTCGTTCATCATGAAATAATGTATTCCCAAATTTATTTTATATCACTCTTAATATTAGTAAAATGTCCTTAACCTTTGCTATAAAAGATATTATATAATCTGTATTTATTTTATAAATTACTTCATTTACTTTATTTTTCTGACGATTATACTTACACCTTAAATTATACTTTTCTTTTAACAGAATTTATCCAAGGTTTATATATATTGTATTTCTCCTTTTTATTTTAATCACAAACGTATTTTTATTCCAATTTAATTTAACACTCTAACCGATTTTAATGCATAACCTCAGGATCTATAAAACTTAAGTACTATTCCAAATTGTAATTGTTTATATCATTTATAATACTATTTATTTTAGTTTTATTACTTGCTCAGAGTTAAGTTGAAACTACACAATAGGCTGTCTGTGCTCTGCCCACCACGAGTACAGAAAAGCCGGTTTTTAACGTTGTAAGTCCACAGACGTAACGCTGTGTCACAGGGAAACAAATATTTTAACCACAAAAAATTTCCATATTTTCTTTCATAATTCGTTTTATACTGCTTGTTAAATTTATCAGAATCATCCTATGATCTGATATTATTTTCCCATTAATCATTACATTTACACCTGTTGGTTTTCTGTAAACATTATTTAACAAACCTTCTACATCTCTATTCTGATCTTGTGTTAGTATTCATATGTTTCTGAAATACATTAAATATAAAAAAATTCTTAAAGTCATGTATCAAAGATCTATTTTCGTTATTCCTTTATTTAATATTAATATTTATATTTGTTTGTTTTTTTATTTTTGCTAACAGCTACACGAGGGCTATCTGCGCTCGCAGTCCCTAATTTAGCAGTGTAAAATTAGAGGGAAGGCAGCTAGTCATCACCACCCACCGCCAATTCTTGGGCTACTCTTTTACCAACGAAAGGTGTGAGTGACCGTCACATTATAACGCCCCCATGGCTGAAAAGAGCGAGCATGTTTGGTGCGATGGAGACTCGAATTCACGACCCTCAGAATACGAGTCGAACGCCTTAACCCACCTGGCCATGCGGGGCACTTTCTAACAAATGTACAAAAACAAACCCCCTGGTGTTCATAATAGTAGTACTAGGCTTTTCTTGACAGTAGCATTTTCATAACAATAGCAGAAGTAAGATTATATTTATAGTTTGTTTGTAGTTAAGGGCAAAGTTACACAATGGGCTATCTATATCTAGCAGACACACCGCTGTGCCGCTGAGAGATACCTTTGTAGTAACTTTATATCAATATTGTACTGAACTTATGTTTATACTAATAGAATTTTAAAAGTAGTAATATCAAGCTTATATTTAGACTAATAGTAATGGTAGCTTAGTACTACTATTGAGTTAATAGTGGTACTGTGCTAATATACACAGTTGTAATATTAATAATAATACTTACCTAGCGTTCGTAATAACTCTTTGCTTAACACTCATAACAATATTATGTTTATAGTAATGATTTTAATCAAGCTGACATTAACAGATACACTGATAGTAAGGATGTGTTTATAAAATAATACCATATATATATATTTCTGTTGAGATAAATTGTTATCCACTTTCGCAGACAAGATTCTGGTCTTTCCCTCTCGTTGCCACTGGATAGCACGAACAACTTGTCAGCAAACACATTTACACACATTATTAAAAATATAAACAGCTCAATAGGTAATTACTATCCTTGTGAAGATTCATGTGCATTATTAATTAATTATATAAACAGTTTTAATGGATCATTACTGATCTTGTATAGTTTCAGATGAATTATTACAAGTATAAACAGTTTCAGTTGACAATTAATATTCTAATGGAGATCTATATGCGTTATTAATAATAAAAAAATTAATGGAACATTACTGATTAATTATTATAAGTTAAACAGTTTTAGTGAATAATTACTTATGTATTGTAGATTCATTATTACAAGTATAAACAATATAATGGATTACTCTTTCTGCGGATTTATTTTAATTAAATAATTGGTGTTACTAAATACAATTACATTATATATTGTGATTATGTTATAAAACCCTACTGACATCCCTAAACAACGTAAACTTTCAGTAATAGATTTGATTAACATCGAAACTCATTCAATATCTATCTCGTTGTACATGACTAGTCTTGTACGCCGAATGCCAATTTGTTTTGACAAGCTAGGCTTAGCAAGTACTGAAAGTACAGAGATACACCCTTGGGTAAATTATTTGAAACAAAACGGAAAATTACGATTTTTTTTTTCAATTTTAGCTTATCTTTTGTAGTACAGTCTTTTCCCGGAAGTCTTTTTTTACAAATCGCCCAAAGATTTTCAATAGGATTTAAGTCCCGAGAGTTTCCAGGTCAGTCCAGCACCTTTATTCGCGTTGTAGTCATAAAATTCTTCACAAGTTTCGGTGTGTAGCACGGAGCCAAATCTTGCTAAAAAATGCCAGATTCATCTGGAAATCTCTTTTTCAATTCTGGAACGATTCTTCTCTCTAAAACTTCAATGTACTGTGGTCCTCGCATCATACCTTTTACGATATGTAAGCCTCCGACGCCATAGTAGCTGAAAAAGTCCCAAAACATTTTCTTTAAGGGATGTTTTACGAACTTATTGATGTGAGATTCTCGAAGTTTCTCACCTGGATATCTGCGAACATGCAGACTTCTTTCATCCCGTACGAAGAAATGAGTCTCATGACTAAATAACACCTTCCACCGTTTTTCTTGCGTCCAGTTCTTGTATTTCAGACCTCATTGATACCGTTTTTTCTTCATTAAGTTTGTAAGAAGTTGTTTTTTGACTTGTCTCCTTGCCATTCTAACCCAATTTCGAATGACGAAATATTCCTCAAAATTTCGTCATATATCCCAAAAATAGATCGACCGTACTGCAAAACACTACTAATCACGCCGTCTGTGTAAAAAAAAAAATGACTATTAAAGGAAATCAGTGGGTCCAACGAGACTACACCGACTACCATGCTGAAAATATTGTAAAATGACCATTTGTTTTAATTAATATGCACAATGGTGTACAAAGAGTAGATATTGATCAATATCAAAGAGTTTTGTTTATTCCCAATTTTCGATTGATTCTTAAGTAAGTTATGCATTAGAAAGTTAATTAACATTATAAAATATTTAAAAACATATATATAGAAGTTTTAGGTAAACAAACAAAAAATACCCGTCCCCAGTGACGGGAAAATACTCTTTCAGTTTAAATTATTTCATATAGATTAAAAAGGTTAAGTGTGTTTCAATTAGAACCAAATACCAGTGCTGCTTGTACCGCCCACAGTGTAATGTCGAACATTTCACTCATGCTAAGAGCCACTCAACATTAACATATGATAAATCTATATTTTTATTATTTAAGTTACGTCACACTTTGATATGTGAATGATTGTGTGATTACGTCATGAATGAACAAAGAATTAAACTTATGTATTTGAGTAACGTGTGGATAAACAAAAAGCAACATGTAAAATGGTACGTTGTTAAACCGATAAGTTTATTGTTGGTTGTTTGCAGTTAAGCGCAGAGCTACGAAGTGGGCTATCTGCGCTCTGCTCACAACGAGTATCGAAACCCAGTTTCTAACAGTGTGAATCCGCAGACATACCGCTGTGCCAGTGGGAGGCTAACCCAATAAGAGAATATTCTAAGAGGCTCAAAATAATGCAAATCAGTTGGTTGCGATTCTCTTTCAAGCCACATAAGAGCTATACATCTGTGTACAACCGTCCCTAATTTTAAATGGAGGGAGTGAAACGAGGCAAGAACACCTTCCGCCAACTTGAAAGCTACTCTTGTCTCACTTATAAGGTTTAAACCATATACGTTTAAAGTCTGTCTGTAGCACTCACCACAAACGTTTTGGCCACTCTAGTAATATAGTGAGATTTGACGGTTACTCTTATAATGCATCTGTGGTCCAAAAGTACGAATCGCGTTCTCGCTGCAACAGAACACAAACCATTTTCCTTCAAATTCCTAATCCAGGCTCGATTATAACTAGATGTCTTTCAAACACTTTTGTAGTTTTATTATAACTCACGTGATGGGTTGCGGAATAGAGATATGCATGTTACATTTTAAAAGAAAACAATCTATATAGTAAAGTTTCAAATCTATATTCCGTATTTTACGCCTTGTAAGACACACTATTTTTTTGAAAAATACCTTCAAAATTTCCCATGCGTCTTCCAAGATAAAAGTGACGGGTTAAAGCAAGAGGTTAACTTAGGGTCCGCTCAAAACAGCCTCTTATACAGATCGTAATCTTATACTTACCAAATACAAGTAATTTCAATAACATAAAACATTCAATGTAACTAATACTGTCGATATAGTGTGAAGAATATGATGTATTTGACTGTATTTACTCAGCAGGTTGAAAAGGGGTCAAGGCTGCATCAAGTTGTTTGTTTATGAGTCAAAATATTTTTTTCTTAGAATTGTCTTTCCAAAATTAGGGTTCGTCTTCCACGATGTAGCGTCTTACAAGACGTAAAATGCGGTATATGTAAACCAGAAGTAAGTCGATTCTTGATAACTCTGAATATCCATGTGAGTATTAGAATATTTCTAATCTCTCACATACTAATGGATCCAGTTTACTTCAATTTAGCTTGATGTTAAATAATTTTATTATAAATATGTATGATAAACAAAGCTCACACCAATGTTTAAGTTTATAGGATAACTAATAAACCAGACCAGGTGTCTTCATTCCTTGATGAGGTATAGCTTTACTAGTAAAAAACAAGTCCTGGAAGCTCTTTTATGAATTATATGGACTCTATTAAACCATATCAACGTCCTTCACTTTATGATGAGGTATGGAGTCACCAATAATCGACATGATTCCTATATCCTTTAATGAGTTATAAGATCACTAATAAATCATTCATCTTACTGTGTCTAATGGTTCATAAGGTTGTTAGTAAATCAACATAAGTATCTTACAGTCTCTAATGGTTCATAAGGTCGTTAGTAAATCAACATGAGTATCTTACAGTTTCTAATGGTTCATAAGGTCGTTAGTAAATCAACATGAGTATCTTACAGTCTCTAATGGTTCATAAGGTTGTTAGTAAATCAACATAAGTATCTTACAGTCTCTAATGGTTCATAAGGTCGTTAGTAAATCAACATGAGTATCTTACAGTTTCTAATGGTTCATAAGGTCGTTAGTAAATCAACATGAGTATTTTACAGTCTCTAATGATTCATAAGTTCGTTAGTTTGTTTTTGAATTAAGCACAAAGCTACACAATGGGCTATCTGTGCTCTGCCCACCACGGGTATCGAAACCCGGATTTTAGCGTGTAAGTCCGCAGACATACCGCTGAGCCACTGGGGAGCTAGGTTGTTAGTAAATCAACATAAATATCTTATAGTCTTTAATGATTTCTAAGGTCACTAGTAAATTAATTAAGCTTCTACACTCTTTGATGAATTCTAAAGTGACTTATGAATCAAATAAGCATTATAAAGTATTTGATGTTGTTTTAATGTCACTAGTAACTAATCAAGCTTCTATATTCTTTGATTAATTCTCGGGTAACTTGTAAATCAAATTAGCATTTTAAAGGCTTTGATGAGTTATAAAGTCACTAGAAAATTTAATAAAGCCTCTTATATCATTTGATAAGCGATAGTAACTAACGAACTTAAAAATTAATCCTATAATATTTAATACAATACATAACAACCACAATATCTAAAGATATCTCATTCTCTTTAATGAGTTATTTGTTCATCAGTAAATCGAACAAGTCACCCACATCAGTTGATGAATTACAGATTCATATGTATCCGTAAGAAAACTTCTTACAATCTTTAAGGATGTACCAAACCACTATTAAAACAAACAAACATCCTAAACAATTTTATATATTATGGTTTGTTTGCTTGAAATTAAGCACAAACTACACCCCAATGGGCTATCTGTGCGTTGCCCGCCATGGGTATCGGAATCAGGTTTCTAGGGGTGTGAGTTTGCAAATGTGTCGCTGTGCCACTAGAGGGCATATGTAATGAAATCATCTATAAGCTCAAGAAGCATTCTGTACACTTCAGGGAATTTTAGATTCACCAGCTATCTCAGAAGGCCTCTCTCTTATCCTCTCTTTAATTACATAATCAATTTGTAAATAAATACTGAATGCAAGTTTAACACGGTGATAATTTTATTGCGTAGGTCATTTGTTTGTCTACATTTGGAATAGTCTTAGTCTTTTTAACTCAGTTTGTTTTGAATTTTTGCACAAAGCTACTTGAGGGCTATCTGTGCTAGCCGTCCCTAATTTAGCAGTGTAAGACTAGACGGAAGGCAGCTCTTGGGCTACTCTTTTACCAACGAATAGTGGGATTGACCGAACATTATAACGCCTCCACGGCTGGGAGGGCGAGCATGTTTGGTGCGACGGGGATGCGAACCCGCGACCCTCAGATTACGAGTCGCACGCCTTTATCTTAGTATGGACATTCATTTGTTGGAAAGGGTTCCAGGATTGGCTACTAGGTTGATAAGTGGGATCGAAAGATTATCATATGAGGACTGGTCTTTTGTTTAATTTGTGTTCCAATAAGAAGTGAATTAATCTGAAACAACCATCAAGTTAATATTGTCCTGTCCTCATTTTTTATTCCATATCTAATAAGGATAATATTAAGCTGAAATAAAGGTGGTTTGCTAAAATATTCAGATTTTATTCATATTAGTTGTATTACTTGTTCATTATGTTTTGTGAAAACTATTTCAAAAGCCAAATCTTAATTATTGAAACGGTTTCAGTCATGAAGCGCAACCAGGACTCTAGTTTTACAGTATTTATAGCTACAAGAAATGAAAGTGTACAGCATCCAAAGCTGACGAAGCATGATTCCTCTTGAGGTAACAGATGTGTTGAAAAATCATAGTGAGACTGATAACAATTCTGAACACAGTGTTCTTAACAAGCCCAGCACATGTTTCCAATAAGAATAATAACACTCAACTCCTCTCGCATTTTATCCCCCTCAAATCTCTTTAAGAAACCCTGCTTTGTTAAAGTTTTTTATCTTAATTATTATTTTAAGAAAAAAAGTACGTATTTTCTACGCGTATTTCCTAGGGACAAAAAAAATAGGAGGAAAATTACCCCCTCCCCTATATACTGAATTGATGCGCATGCAGCTTGAGAGGTAAGTAATTACCTTCTGGAGACGTAAACATCCAGAAATAACAGATTTTTTTTCCTTAAAATATTAGGCCCGTTTTAAAGTGGATCCCACACTCACGCCAAAGTGTAATGTTGCATGTACTGGAGTTTCTAAAGTAAACATTGAGAATGCTGGTTTTTTGTTGTTCTTGTCATTGATGTTTTTTTGGACTTCGTTCTTAATGTCATACGCAGTCAAATGTCAAATACGTAATGCCAAATGGACTTGGAACGAAGGCTTATGTATTAAGTTCTGATATTTTGTGGCCTTTTCAAATTTTGATTAATCAAAACTTCTTTCCTACTCCTGAAACTAACTTTGAATTTGACGAAAATACAAGATTATAATTATAAGTTAGTGACATCTACAGGAATTATCTAGTTTTATTTATTTATTAGATCAATGTATATAACTTTGCTGAGGTTCTTTTTATGAAGATCTTAAATCTGATTCTATAACCATATTCCTGTGAATATTTCTAACTAACAGCAAGAAGTTTGAAAAATAAATGTAATCGAAATAGTAATCACTTGATTGAAACGATTCTTTAAATATAATTCATTATATTTGCTGGCAAGATTCAAAGCGTATACGAGATATTCCATATTATGTTATGTTTTTTGAACACAGGTCAAACGTTACGTTTTCAATGGCTCTGGTTTAGAAATTTAACATGATAAATACATAAAGATTTGTTTGTAGTTAAGTGCAAAGCTTTTCAATTGAATATCTGTGTTGTACCCAACAGGAGTATCGAAACTCGGTTTCTAGCGTTATAAGCCGCAGATCTATGCTGGGCGCCTTGAGATATATATATATAAATGACAATATATTGAAGGAAAAAATACAAAACTGATGAAAAAATAGAAACTCTAAAATATAATAAAACGCTCATACTAAAAGTATTCATGTATAATTATTTATACAATTTTACTTACTGAATCGAACAGTTAAACAATTTGGGATCTCTGATGATTGGTTGCTCTGGTATATTGAATTTTTTTTTCTATTCATCCATTAGCATCAGTACTGTGTATTACAAACAGTTAGCTTGGTGGAAGCCCGTTGGTATATGATCCATTTAGACTCCTGTTGACGACTTTACTTTTGTGGTCAATTTCATGATTTAGCCTAGTTACGTTTTAACAGTATGTTACGTACCTACAACAACAATAGTCGAAAGGATTAAACTAATACGATGTATTTTGATTGAATCAAAGGAAACCATTTTTGAAAATGATACATATATTTGTATTTCATCTTGAACTTATTTCGTACTTTTTAGTTGTTTATAACAAAGAGACAATCATCGAAAGTGATTTCGGATTGATTTTCATTTTTATTTTAAAAAAATCAGGAAAATAAAACAGCTTTTATTTATACAAAAGAAGATGGAACTCAAAAGTGCTAAATCTCCCAACTTCAAGACCCCCTAAACCAATATAAAGGAACGCCATTATACCTATATTAATATTATAGATAAAATTATATATTCAAACATCTAACCGCGCCCTCTACATTGCGACACTCAGTTATACAACCCCTTTCAAACATGTGGTCAGCTTCCGGTCAGTTACCTCTTTCTTTGTGAACCTGACGATGACCGAAGAAGGTCGAAACGTTGTTCGCTCTTCTATTTAAAATATTTTCTGAGCCCAAACGAGCCGTTTTTGCATATAAAATTCTCAACAAGTGGGTTTCTCGACATCACTGATTCATATCCCCATCGGTTTTATAAACACATTTCTGAATTACACATACACCTAATAACATACTGGACTTACTCAAAGGAGCCCGCGTCTCTGCCGGTTACATAAACACATCTGTTACCAAATTGCTTGTGGATTTATTTGTTGGTTACAAGAGTTGCAAAACCAACATTAACATCAGTTGCACAAAACTACTATGAAGTAATCACCGCTCAAGTCCCGTATTTATTTGGAATACAAGACGAGTGATTTCACCCATGTTGTCGTTTTTTCAATTTATTTACACTGACTGTTGTAAGAAGTAAAAATATAAAGTTATTCAATATGATGCATAGAAGAAATGTAACGGTAGTGAAGGGTTCGTAAATATGTTGGTAATTTGATGGTTAATTCAATAAACATTTGAAAAGACGTTTCAGCTGTGAAACATGTTAAAGTTTTTTTACATCAAAATGGCTATAAATCCTTACTTACATTCTCTTCCTTTAAAACTAATGAAAAACGAGAGAGTAATTGCAAGCTGCTAAACAAATATAATTATCAGATGAAAACTAAACCTCACAACCATTGGGCTAATTTCAAATTCAAATTTTAAACTTTACTTCGCGGATTTATAAAATGATTAATCAAAACAACTCCTTCATAATACATTTTCCGAGATCCTATTTAATAATACTAGTAATTGGCCAAAGTGCTTGTATTTAACGTTTTTTCTCAGTTGACGTAAACAATGTTGAGTATTAACACATCCAAGTAAAACATTATAATTGGGTGTGAAATTTGTTTGATTCCGGTTTTCAAGGTAATTCATAAATTCGATGAATAAATGCATGAGTAAAACTATTTTATGCCGCGTATTTATGTATTTATTTTTTATGTCTTCATCTTGAATTATTACACTTGAGATACAAATCAATCTAAGCCTGCATTATGGGCACAGCATGGATCTACCACTTTCGTCTTCTTTTTCAGGTTGATCTTATCACGTAGTGATACAAGTTTGCAATTGAAATTGTTTAGCAAAGTAAAACCTAATTCTGTCGTTGCGCGTTTTGATACCAAAACTCTGCCGCAAGATAGTTTCGACAATACCTCCATAATTTAAGAGGAATGAATATTCACGTTAAATGTCAAACTGGTATTTTAAATCCTCTGATGAAAGAATAAAAACCATAACAAAAAACTGCTCGTTTCTAGCTGTCGTTGAAACACCGGTTGACTTTCTTCTACTCAACATTGTTGTTAATATTATTACATTTTGCACGTGTTTGAAACGTTCATAATGAATTATTTAAACATTGTTGTGCTCCCTTTGAAAAAGCTTTTCACAGTACATGTGAAAAGAAAGAATTTTAAATTTGTTTCCTTTTTTAATACTGCATGTATAAAAACGAAGTTGCAAGTACTTATATTTTTAACACTAAGAACTAATTTGAAACTAGTTTTCATGATAGACTCTTACTTTAAAATACTTTTAAGAACGATTTTTTTAGTAGTTACCCTTTCTAGCACTGTACGTATAATACCGAGTTTATTTATAAGCTTCTCTTTTTAATATTGTATGTGTAAGAACGAATTTAAGTAGTTTCCCTTTTTTAACTCTAGATGTAAAAAACTAATTTTTAACTAGTTTTCACTTTTCTAACACTACGTGTAAAAAGAACGAATTTTTAATTAGTTTTAATTTTTAACACTGCGTGTATAAGAACTAATTTGAAACTAGTTTTCCTTTTTTAACAGTACATGTGAAAAGAAATAATTTTAAATTTGTTTCCTTTTTTAATACTGTATGTATAAAAAATAATTTTAAACTAGTTTTAAATTTTTAACACTCCATTTATAAGAACGAAGTTGCAAGTACTTATATTTTAACACCATGTGTCAGAACAAATACTTAACTAGTTTCCCTTTTTAACACTGCATGTATAAGAATGAATTTTAACTAGTTTTCCCCTTTTTAACAGTAATGTAAAAAGAACGAATTTTTAACTAGTTTTCCTTTTTTAACACTGCATGTATAAGAACTTATTTTAACTTAGTTTCCCTTTTTAGCACTGCATATATAGAACAAATTTTTAAGTAATTCCTTATTTAACACTACATGTAAGAACACATTTTTCAGTGGTTTTACCTTTGTTAACACTGCATGTATACGAACGGTATCGAAAACTGGGTGTATCGTTCAGATAACTTAAGTCTATTGACTCTCAAGGTGTGGAAAATTACTGTTGTAGGTGTGTAAAGTAATTTTATGTAGGAAAACAGGGTCTTATGATGAGCTTTACAGCCACCATGATTTTATCTTCCTTTTGTTGCCTTTCCTTTTTCTTAGAAATTTATATCAGTGTCTTTAAATATCTTGAAGTACCTGCACAAATAAACCAGCACACTGATAAATATAGCCAAGAGTTCTATATGTTGCATATCGACTATGAAGAGAGAGAGAGAGATAGGGGTGGGGAAGGAGTGTGTGAAGAACGATCAGTCAACGAGTTTGCTTTTTTTAAACACGTTTGTGTCTTCTTTGACTTTGGTCGGAAGGTAACTTATAAGCCATCACCCTGTTGTGCTATTAGGTAGGAGAGAGGACTCGCTTATTCAGATGTTGTCTGTCCACAAACAGTTATATTTAAAGCTCAACCTCGGGCTGAGAGCGATTTGTATCCCTTGACAAATGACAGCAACACCTGTTTCGATGGTTGCCAAGTGAAAGGGGACCAATTTTCCAACATCCGACAAAAAGCATGGTTCAGGTTTATTCAAAAGAGTGGACCGTTTGCTTTGTTAGGGTCTTGCTTCAGTGAGCAGCAGAGAAATTAAGCCACAGAACTCGTATCACAACAACTGTAAGTGTAATATTTCAAGACACCAGAAAGCCAGAAAATGGGAGCTAAAAAAAAGCAGGCAATTTTAATACTTAGATGAATGGATTAGCTTTAGAAGAAAAAAATTAAACTACACAACGGAACACAGACATATGGCAGTCGTTTGTAACACACATTTAAAACATTCAGATTGGTTCGAAGGTGTAGCCTTAGGGAATAATTTTTAGACTTATTTCTGAGGATTGAGATTTAGCAGCTACTGCACGTTAATCTTTTGCCCTACATACTGGAAAAGGGTGTCATTTTGGAATTATCTATCTAATCACCTTGCACTACACATCTGAAAGGTCGACGTTAGAGATGAATAAATACCAATGATACATTGAATAAAAAAGGAGAAATCAACAATAAACTTAACAGTATTCTGATGAATGATTCGATGTTGAATATTCGACTTAAAACTGTCAGATTTTTATGTATGAGCCTAATTTTTGTACAGTAGGTGTCTGTGACTTGTTGACGATAAACTTCAACAATAAATAAACAGCACACAGTCCACTTGTTTCAAAATTATATATTAAAATAACTTAAACGGATAAATAAATGTGTGTTACACTGTTGATTATTACAGTTATATCCAGAGCTTTAAATAATTGTCTCTTTTTTTTATGAAAAGTCACACAGGCTGGTTTAGTTACTTTAAAATACAAATGATAAGAAAAACATATTTCTTTTCTATTCTGTTATTACAATACAATCTGTGAAAAATTCATTCTCTAAATCACCATTATATGCTCTTTATGGCTAGGTGGGCTAAGGCGTTCGATTCGTAATCTGAGGATTGTGGGGTCAAGTCCCTGTCGCACCAAACATGGTCTCCATTTCAGCATTGGGGGTGTTATAATGTAACGGTCAATCCCACTATTCATTGGTAAAAGAGTAACCCAAGAGTTGGCGGTGGGTGATGATGATTAGGTTGCTTTTTCTTTATTCTTATAGTGCTAAATTGGGGACGACTAGCGCAGATAGCGCTTGTGTAGCTTTGCGCGAAATTCCAAAACAAACCTTTATGACTAAATTCCAATCTTGCAGTCTAGACCTATCTGACTATATTTTATAAGCTCGAACTATATTTTGGACGTGTATTTACAACCCAACAGAGGTCTAGAATGTTCCACACACTATTAGATATTATAATAATACTCAATTCAAACAACAAGAAAAATCTAGAAGGTTCTAGTAATATGACGTAATAATACCACAAAACTAGATGTCACAGGTGAGTTTTTTAAAACTCTTAAACGCGTTTCATAAAAAAATAATTTAATATAACTTTTACTCCTGGTAGATATAAATGATAGAATTAATTTAGATATCATGTTAAGAAAATTAACGCTTTGATGTACTGCAAACCAAATCAAAATTCTTAATATAAGACTTCTTTTTTTAACCATTGACTAGTCAACCATAACCTTCATCAATATATCATAAGACAAGGGTTATCAACTCGGAACATAATGCTATACATTATTCTTAAGAGTAAGATATCCCATTTCGCATTCCAAAACAAATAAAAGCCTGGAACCCAAGTAGTTAGTGTAAATACCTCTCACTAGGGGCATAATGCTCCAGCTCCTCTTCAAAGACAAATGAGCTCCATTAGTATGAATAACTCATGATGGAGAATAAATTATTTCACCTCCTACTTTATGTGTGTGAAACGAACTATAAAACTGTGAAATCGCCGAAGTATTCCTAATCAAAGATAGCTGTACAATGCATGAACACGCCATCATACCATATGTAAAAACCACAAAACACAAAGCATTTTAAAGATATATTTAACAAATCAGTTCCAAGCACTATGAAAATCTTGTTCATGGTGTGGAAGCGGCAAGATTATGAAATTATGTTATGAACTTTAATAATTACAATCCTGGGCTCGATTCCCAATGCTGTTTTGCTACGAAAAACAAACAAAATATTAGATTTTTTTTGCTAATTTCTTTACCCCGAATACAGCCTCCCAGTTTTATACAATGCGTATATTATTAGCATTATATCTTTAAAATACTTTTAGTTTTTCTTGAGATTGAATTTTTTTAATAATAATGGCATCTTTCGTCTATGTGGTCTAGACGACCAGGTCAAAGACCTTCTCTATGATTCCGGTACCTTCCTACTTTTCAGCTATTGAACAGAGGTAGGAAGCCAGCCAAAAACACAGGAGTTTTATTTGTTCGGCACTTTGAACTGAATGATGGAAACAACTGTCACTTTTATCACGCGCCAACAGCTGTACGTGTGCAGCATGCTCCGTAACTTGACGAGATTGGTTCGAACTTTATCACTAAACTCCAGGTTTTTTTTGGTTTTTTCATTGTTATATTTATATTGTTTTACACGCTATTTATGAGTGGAGAAATTCTAGGCAATTTTGCAGGCTGAACAGACACATTTATTTAAAATAAATTGTGTTCTCTAATCCTTAATAACCTTCAGTTAAGAACAATAAAAAACTAACATAAATATATCAACACCAACACAACACACCATACGAACTAATACTAAATAAAATTTTAATCTGTATGCTGTTGTTGTTGTTTTGAATTAAGCACAAAGCTACACAATGAGCTATCTGTGCTCTACCCACCACGGGTATCGAAATCCGGATTTTAGCGTGTATGTCCGCAGACATACCGGTGAGCCACTGGGAGGCAATCTGTATGCATATATATGGCTAAATTAAGAACTTCTTACCGTATGCATATATCTATCGACACAAATTAATACCTGTAAATATATTACACTCACATATTGTGAACATATAACAGGTTTCTAAAGGAATGATACCAACTTATCGATTGTAAATAAGGAAATAAAAAACAAAATCAGTACATTGCGATAAATAACATAAAACAGTTGCTATTTTTAACTTGAAACTTCACAATAGGCTTTCTGCACTGTGTCCAGTGAAGAATCGAACCCTGAATTTTATCGTCGTAAGTCCGTATACTTATCACTGACCTACCTGGGGGCATAAATAAAATATTATAGAAAGCTAGAAACAAGATGATGTTGTTTTGAGTTAAGCAGCTACACGGCTCTTTGTGTTTTGCCCACCACAGGTACCGAAACCAGGTTTTTACTGTTGTAAGTTCTCAGGCATAACAGTGTGCGACTGGGAGGCGAAACAAGATAAATCGGTTAGCAAAATAGTTAAATAACAATATTTATTCTTATCTATTTGCCCCCCAGTAGCTCAGCGGTATGTCTGCGGACTTACACGCTAAAATCCGGGTTTCGATACCCGTGGTGGGCAGAGCACAGATAGCCCATTGTGTAGCTTTGTGCTTAATTCAAAACAACAACAACAACTTATCTATTTATATATAACTATAAATACGTCAGATAAACTTTACTGTAACATAATCTGAAATTTAACTACTGGCTACAGCTGTTAAGACAAAAACTGTAATATATTTTCTGATTGTCATCATGCGGGTAAAAGGTAATCATAATACATTATATAAAACCAATTTTGTTATGTCACAAGTTTAAAAAATGTTCGAGATAATAAGAAAAAAATGAGCGAATGAAAAGTAGATATCGCAGATGGCAGCACCAGCTACTGATAAACACAAACAATCTCAAACTTTCACGTTTGTAACTGAACAAAACATACCGATTATTTCTTTTAATCATACTCCAAAGGAATTAATGTATTATAATGTTCATTACAGTATACTATGAGGAGCCAAAAATTCATCACTGCGAAAAGACGATTTTGTTCCCTCATGAACTTCTGGTACACACACACAGATACAAGAATAATAAGTCAGAATTGTTTTCCATTCTTCTCTTATAGCAATCAAAATGTTAGCGCTGCCATTCAGATAAATGTTGAAATTATAAAAACAACAACAACAGAGAAACTGACACTTTGATGGTACTAAATATGTGATGTACAAACATTACATGCGCAATTTCATATTAATGACTCATGAAAGTCACAACAACATATGCCTCTGTTCTATGGAATCATGCATGACTAATTACATTATCGTAGATACAGATAATATTACCCTAGATACAGATAATATTACCGTAGATACAGATAACATTACCATAGATGCAGATAATATTACCATAGATACAGATAATATTACCGCAGATACAGATAATATTACCATAGATACAGATAAACGATTAAACGCGAGAGGAAATGTAAAGAGAATTAATCCATTGTTCTTTCAGCGATGTGGAGTTTTCAGAAAAAATATCCTGGTGAGAGAAACAGACACTAAGTTGTTGTTAAATACAAAGCTATGTAAGTGCTATTTGTACTATGTCTACCACGGGTATCGAAACTTGGATGCTGGCTAAAAGTTATCAGACATAATGCTGTGTCACTGAGGGCGACCCTAAATAATAAGAGAGTAATAGAAAGATATCTTTCACCATTTAAGAAAATATAACTTAGCTCAACAGTTCCTTACAACACGTTAACCCAGTGTTCCAAATTTTTACTGGTTTACCTTGACATTAAAATAGAGTTAAAGTGATCATAGTAATATAACTGTGCAGCATCTGGGAGAGTCCATACAAGATTCATTAACGTTATGCCTCCTATGTAAAGGGTAAAGTGTCATGTGTCAAATTCTGCGGTTTTTTCCACATAAACATATTTCTTTTTATGTTATAAACTGTTTTTATTCTATCTGGGTGTATTTGGCTTATATATATATATATATATATATATATATATATATAAGTACAGATATGAGACTTAAAGAATATTATGGAATAAAAAACAAATAAATGTTATTTTGAAAAAACACACACATCTATAAATATATATACACGCACAATGCATATTGTGCATATATATTTATATATAGAATACACAGATATACACACAACACACAAATATAACACAGATTATATAACACAATATAATACAGATAAATAACACAATACTGGTTTTATCAACACTTTTTCTTTATCTTTTTTCAAAGAATAGCGCGTGAAACAGGGTTTAAGCCGGTTCGATACAATGAGCGGCCTCTTTCAAGGGAAGAAACAGCGAAGATTGAATGACCGATGACGTTGCCCACAGAATCGAGCAAAATCTTGCTTGACCTCGCTGGAGATCCGTCTCTGTCAAACAAATTGTTTCACAGAACCAGTGGTTTGACTAGTCCAAACCACTTTTATTTGGCTCTGTTTTCTTGACACCGAATCTCCAATTGGTAAGCCACGATTGTGTTTAATGTCACCACAGAATGAGTTATACGCCTCAGAGGCGATTTTCGCGCCAGCTATATACGTGTGTGGTTGCCACGAACAAGATACAATTCCTCAAAACCCTTCCTCCGTCTGTAACTATTTATGCACGAGTAATTTGTTCTGGTTTCTAGGTTTAACAGCACAAAGCACACCCACCTACAGCATTATTTCTTTGCATGCGAGGGTGCATCCACAGCACTATTAAGTAAAGCGCCATGTTATGATGTTCTGTATATGTATAGTTCCTTTTCTGGGAATTATATTTATCGTACAAATTTTTAGCTGTCCACTTTTCTTTAGTTCACGCTACACTTAAATAGATGCAACGTAGTAATGCTATTATAAACGAATTTAGTAATGAAAAATTAACAGAATCAGGCTTCTCGAAGTAACTGATAAGCCTAAATTATTTTGCAAAGTATACGACTTCCTACAGTTTTGTCGAATTAAGCATGCATTAAAAATGTAACCACAAAATGAAAATATGTATCGATTTTTACATCTGGTATTCTCTCTCATTCTGTTTTCTTACAAATTATCAGTTTTACGCAAATAGCCTCTGTAAATAATTGTAAGAAGGTAAACTTTTTTGTTATGTTAACCTGCCTGACGAACTCAAACATAGACGATCGGTTAACATGAGAACTTGTGGACGACCAGTTTCAATTATATTTACAGCGCATAAGGGCCTGTTAACATGTCGGACGACATTTATAGTATATACGAGCCTGCTAACAGGTTGGGATGCGATAATCGTGTATCTAAGTATTTAAAAACGTTAAGGAACTGAGTAATGACAGTTATGTTAAGTGTGTTTAATGTTATTTGTGTTCGGTCTGTGTAAATATTTCATAAGCAGCTTGTAGTTGTTTATGCTCTTTATCTATTGGAGCTCAGCTTCTTTGCTCGGTTGGTTGATATAAGAAAAAGTGCTGGTTTAAAATCTGGAGCGCAGTTCGTTACATGTACTTCAACTGATTTGAATGAATATATTAACACTACTTATGAACTCGTGTTTTCGTAACACATTGAATGGTTTCACAGAATGTATTCCACATGTCTTAACGGCTGGAAAGGAATATATTAACACTACTGGTCAACATGTGTTGTCTCAACATTCTGAAAGACATCGTACGATGTACTCGTCATACTTTAACGGCTTTGAATGAATAAATTAATACTACTGGTGAAAGAACTCTCTATATGATTTGTTTTAAAGACAGTGTAAACCAGCACTGTTCATGTGTTCCTAACTATTACATGCACACATTATAAATATATACGATTCACTTGTTTTAAAATACAAAAATATTTATAACAATGATAATTAACCTGGCCAGTTACATCCCTCAGTACCAGAATTTAACTAAACACATACACATTGAATTAATAATTTACCAAAATCGCCCTGCGCTGTCTTCTGTGTGGACAGGATTACAGTCATTTAGCCTCGTACCTTAAGAACTGGCTTTGGAACCTGAAATAACACACGATTTGACCACAGGTCGTTAACAGTATGGTCGTTGTCTCTAAAAGGATCAAGATGGGGATTCTTCTGTGTTATGTTTGCTTGTTATGTATCTTGGAATTTGAAATCTTCCCAAAAGGCCTATAGAGGAGTGGAAATTCTCAGAGTCACACGTTATTTCCAGTTCTAACAAATATTTAGTGAGATAAAAGTTAAACTAAAATTCCAGAAAATTGTGATTAAAGAAAGGAAGAATTAAATCAGTGACAACGTAAGTTGTATTGAAATAACACAAGTCGAGCTCAGAGACAACAGTTTACTTTTCTACTACTCTCAAGGCATATTTTCATCCTGGACATTTTTGAGGGCTTAAAAGAACTGTTAAACCTAACTTTTATAAATATCTCACTTTTGGACCGCCTTGATTAAACGAAAATAATCTGATAATTTTATTCTGACAATAAATATCCCCGTAACACCAAACATGCTCGTTTGCCATGGAGGCATTATAATGTGACGGTCAATCCACTATTCGTTGGTAAAAGAGTAGCCCAAGAGTTAACGGTGGGTTGAGATGACTAGCTGCCTTCCGTCTAATCTTACACTGCAAAATTAGGAACGACTAGCGCAGATAGCTCTCGAGTAGCTTTGCGCAAAATTATAAGAAAACAACATATAACGAAAGAGTAGAATTAGATAACACCCAAAGAAACCTAAGAACCTCTAATGACTATTGCGTCTTTATGTTTACCTTTAATTACAAGTTGTAATGTGAGTTACTTGGCAAATTTTTAAAGCATTGAATGGATCGGTCTGAAACGACCACCTACCTGTTATTAAATTATTTCGTTTTTTAAATGAAATAAAATTATTATAAAAAGTGATAACTATCTTCATGCACTCTATACCATTGAAAATATTTTGAGTAGTAGTAATTAATATTATATACAGATTAATAAATCTTACTAATTAACAACTAAATTAATACTAATTGAGATTACCAATTTTATCAGTCAGTATGGTTGCACATTTGTACCACCAGAATTAAGTTTGTTTGTTTTGAATTTCGCACAAAGCTACTCAAGGGCTATCTGCGCTAGCCGTCCCTAATTTAGCAGTGTAAGACTGGAGGGAAGGCAGACAGCCATCACCACCCACCGCCACCTCTTGGGATACTCTTTTACCAACGAATAGTGGAATTGACCATTACATTATAACGGCCCCACTACTGAAAGGGCGAGCACGTTTGGTGCGATAGGGATTCGAACCTACATCCCTCAGATTACTAGTCGAACACCTTAGCCCACCTGGCTATACCGGGTCCCCGAGTTAAATGGTTAAATTTTAGTTACTAATAAAATACCACTTTTTAAGTATTAAAATCTTCTGGCTACCCCATTTCTCTCCTCTTACAAACAGGGATCTTCCTTCTAGCCTATATACAAGAACAAACAATAGCCACTTACTGGAAATTAATTTTATATATGTTAGGATTAAAATCTCACATAAGCCACTCTACAAAAAGGAAAAGGGCTGTCATCTAAATTACGAGCTCTTTAATTTTCTATTTATTGCTGTTCAACTTTTGGCTATCGAACTGCTGGCTTACGAAAAGTATCAGATGCAATATAAAGGGATGCAAAACGTTTGATCACCAAATATTCAAACGATGATTCAAATAGTAATGGACATTAATTGCATTTTAAATCCTACATGATAATTGGTTTAAAGAGGAAAAAATAGACACTGAACAGAGGTGGTTCTATGAAAACGTTGTTGGGTCTAGAAAATATTCTCTTCTAGACATCATAATTGGACCAACGTCAGAAGGTTTCATGATGTATGATGCATCCAGAACAGGTGATCATTCATTACTCATGAAGATCACTCTTAGAACAAGGGAAGCACATACAACTGATGGTTTTGGAGGTGGAATGTGTTTGGCGAGTATGAGGCTGTATTGGGTCGTTTAAGACTCACAGCTAGAAAACACCATCCCAACTCTGTTTAGGGACTGGAAGTGCTGCTGATGAATGAGAATTATTTTTATAGCAGGTGAGTCAGCAAAAGCCAACAATGGGATAACTGGGAGTTATCTGAGACAGGATGTATCCTGCCATGGTATCTGTAGATCACATAGAAGCCTGAAGTTGTATAGAGCAGATGAACGAGCTACACTTTCACTCTGAAACAGGGAATAACTACTTGTTTAAGAGTTAGAGTACCTAAATAACTCACTTCATTGTACGTGCAATGCCTGAAACATCTTAGCCAGGCATTGGCAATGGATACGTAAAAAAGAGGCTTTGGCAAACAATGAAGATCTGTGTAAGTGAGGCAAAACATATTTTGTCTCCAGTGTTCAAAGCTACCTCAAAAAAAACAAATTGAATATCCAGCTTGAGAAGCAGTAGTAAAATCTTTTTTCCCTGGTTTGAACAGTACAGTCAGTCTATCAATCACTTGTATGAAATTGAAATGCTGAGATAAAGTCATCGTGAAATTATGCCAACAGTTAGACGTAGTTCTAAACTGAGCCAAGAATAAACTATGAAAGACAAGTTCCACCAAGAAACTGACTGATTAAACTTATAGTCTATGCCCTCAGCAAATCACAAAGACATTCTTGTGGAAAATTTTATTGAGGGACTTCCAGACAAAATGCAAGAGAAAAGATGGGTTGCAGCAGCGGTTGCTGTGGGTACTCTTTAGATGCTACCTAGGTACCTCTTCCACACTGAGTTCAAACCATGTAAAGTGTCAACCAATCACCCACACATTCTGGAACTTTGTTGCAACCATAATAGCTTACACTGAATGAGCAGAACTACCTATAGTTATGTAGTTTTTTCATGTTACAGTCTATACCAATGATGTCTTTGTTCTTTCCAGAAAAGATATTAACAAGGTATACTTATATACTTTGGGTGGGGTACGTTAGAGGACTTTTTAAGTCATCTTCCATAGTTTGCAGAGGGACAAGGTAGCAAGGCTAAATGTTTCGACTGAGGACTGAACAAGTTCAGGAAAACCAGCAGTAAGTTTTAGAAACTAAAGTCATCCAAGTTGAACTTAGCCACTAACCTAGGAAGAACGGCAGATATATTGTTCTAAAGAATTAGGTGGTCAGCCAAGTTCTTTTGGGGCTGAGATGGGCTTAGTATGTACCCATGAAGGTACTAAGGTGTCAGAGATAAATCTCTAGCTCTGTCTAGGAGGTGTTGCTCTAAGAATGAAGGTAGTAGCTTCTGAACTCAATTCTGGCATTGGTATCCCTGAGATAGACGTCCTGTAGCAACTACTAGACAGTTTTCAGTATGAAATTGATGAAATGATGTTATGGAGTATAGTTATCTGATGCCATCCAGATTGAGCTTATAAATAGTTGATTGCACAAGGGTAACTAGCAGAGAGAATAATAGTACTGCCATACATTAATGGTCTTCTGTGGTTTGCTATGGATGATATATAATGTGTTCTAGCCATACAATTTAACTATTGTTAAACTGTTTCATTTAAAAAAAAAACAGTATTAGATAGGGAACGTTCTTTTAAAAAATCTAGTGTTGTTTATTTGTTATTACAAATAGTTGATTGCACAAGGGTAATTCGCAGAGAGAATAATGGTACCATCATATATTGATGGCTTTCCGTAATTTCCTATGGATGATATATAATGTGTTCGACACATACAATTCAACTATAGTTAAACTGTTTCATGCAAAAAAAGCAGTATTAGGTAGGGAACTTTCCTTTTAAAAAAAGGGTTGAAGTTCTGGTGTTTTTTGATCTGTTATGAAAGAAAATTGGTTATCCAGTGAAATTAACTGATGTTAATGGTAATTATTGAGTTGCATTGTTGTTACATGTGCAAAAGCATGTACGTTATTGCTAACTCGTTTGAATTGGTTGTGGATGAACAATCTGGACCTGACATAAATCAAGCAGCTAAATTCCTTGTTGGCTGAATACATTCATATATTTATGCTACTAAATAGCTGATTTAATTGAACAACATTGGTGATTCTACATCAAAAACACACACTAGTCAATAATTGTCATGCTGGTTTCTCTTTAATACAAATACATCCAATACTGGGATTGTAGATATTGAAGGAAGAGACCGTACGACCTTTGAGGAGTACTTAGTCACCTACAATTATTTTCAGAAAGAAGTGTTAAAATTGATGTACACCGTATGTTGTATGCAAAACACACTAAAATATATGGAGCATGATAGTAAGTTGAATTTATATATCAGAGACGAAACTATAGTACCTTTGCTCAACTTGGAGTCAGAAGTTGAGACCACAAGTCACAGGAAAACAAAGATGCTTCTTCATGTCATGGTGTTTTCCTAATGTAGATGAAAGCACTAAAAGAGCCTATAATTATCCAGATGAGTACTCATTGAAGTTGGAGATTATAAATAGCTGTAACACTTGGATGACTTGCTGTTGACAGCCTCCCAATTGATGCAGCTGGAATTCTTAAATTCATTATGTTAGAATGTAAATGTAATGTAATGCCTTGTTCAAAATTAGTCTGTATAAATAAGGATGGAGTTTAGGAATTCCAAAAATCAGTTGAAAGGATTTGGTTTGGTTTGAATTTCGCGCTAGCTCCACTGTAATCTTTAAGTTAGCAGTGAGAGACTATGGAAAAGGCAGCTATTCATTACAGCCCATTGTTAATTCTTGGGCTTTAACCAACAAACAGTGGGATTGACCATCACATGCTCCCACAGCTGGAACAGTGAGCATGTTAGGTGGAATGGGGATTTGAACCTAGCTGAATGAACTTGCAACACTTGCTTTCTGAACTAACAAGTAGAAATAGAGGTAAATTTTAGTTTGAAGACGAACCTGAAACAATGTGTGATATGTATGCATACCACGCATTTTGTATCTTCTTATTTTAATGTAGAATTATTCAAAACTTTCTGTTTATTCTAAATATATTCAGCTTTTGCATAAATATAATCAAGACGACGAGTTGAGTTAATTCTGTCTTCCTTCATTATTGCATCAAAACATTTTCTGCTCGTAGGCAGTACGGTTGTAATGCTGTACATTGTGCAGTTAGTTATGTATACAGTAGTGGCCTTCAACAGTTGGTCAAGTGGTATCTCAAGATTACAGTTTCTACTATGTTTAAATAAAATGACTAGTCACATAGATAGTGCTATGTACTTGGGATACATTTGACATTATGGAGGGAATAATGTAGTATGAGATCTAAATCAATATAGGAAATCGTCAACTAGTTTAGAAATAAGTCTTGAGGAGTTTAGTAAAGCCTGATTGATTCAAAAGTTATAGCCCAGGACTAATGCATGAAACGTGTCAATAAGTTATCTATATATTACAGACGAAACTTTAGTACCCTGACTCAATCAGATGTCAGAAGTTGAGACTACATGACAAGAAAACAAAACAGCAAAATGTGAAGCCGGGAAACTCAGTTTGTTTTATTAATAAATTATAATTAATAAATATAGTTTTGAAAATTTTCACTTTGGATTAAACGTTATATTCAATCCATTTATTTTTTAGTATACGCTTTGTTTTAGCAGAATTTCTTACGGTATACAGTAGACATGCGTAATTTTTTGCGGAAAATCAGTTAATCTGAAAATACTACATAGTCTCGCTAATAAACACGTGTTAGTGGTTAAAGAAAGCACTATGTAGATTATACGTTTCATCCTAAAGTGACCATGAAGTGTCGTGTGCACCATAAAGGAATACTTTACAATATAATGCGCATTGAATAAGTAAAATGTGCGATACGCTAATTGAGTAATACAGAAGATAATGTGCTACGAAATGAGGAAATTGACGAAACGTTACTGCACGTAATAGCAAGGTGATGTTCCATGAATGAACAATATATTATAACGATTAACACGAAAGTTGATATTCCACGAATGAGTGAAGTACACGATGCTCCAAACGAGTAGCATGAAAGGTGATACGCCACTATATATCGAATATATGAAAAACTACCAGCGAACGAAACAGAAGATAATGTGCCACGAGTGAGCTGGAGAGATGTAGTAAGAACGAATAATGTGGACCAGAATGTGACACGAAGGAGAGATAAAGGAGTTAATGCTAGGAGAATGAAGTACATAACACAATATAGGTATAGAAGATTACTTACGTTAAATAGATTGGTATTTCTCTTTCTTATGTGTGGTAAATATTCTAAGGTTATATGTTGCCATTCCTAATTTTGATATACTGATTGGAAGGAATGCAACTAGTCAGAAAAGTCTTAAGAATTGACTGTCACTCTTATAACCTACCAATAGCTTAATTTGCAAAGAATATTTTGTGGCATCGTTTGGATTGAAATCCAGAGGTCAGTCACGTGGTCAGTCTGGTCTTATATCAAATATGAATTGATAAGATAATCAATACACTTCACACTGTAAACATTTTTTTTTTATAATTTGAGCTGTTGTTGTTATACTAAATGGTTACCTACTTAGAACCGGGTAATTTTTTGTTTTTGAATTTTGCACAAAGCTACTCAAGGGCTATCTGTGCTGGCCGTCCCTAATTTAGCAGTGTAAGACTAGAGGGAAGGCAGCTAGTCATCACTATCCACCGCCAACTCTTCAGCTACTATTTTACCAACGAATAGTGGGATTGACCGTAACATTATAACGCCCTCACGGCTGAAAGGGCGAGCATGTTTGACACGACGGGGATAGAACCGGATAAAACATAAAAATGGGCAAATTCAGTGATCAACTGTTACACTACAAAAACGTATTCTTCCACGTAAACATCCTGTTGCTTCTAGATCCCTCACATCTTACGTCATATTAATGATTTCATATTCACACCCTAATGACTGTGTATATCTACTGAAGGCTCCAATTTGGTCAAATTCCAACTCATCGCTTCTAGGTTACTGCATTTATACTTACAAAACCATATTTGAAATATATATATATATACACACACACACAGATAACAAAGTACCTTCACAAAGTACCATTTCAACAATGTATTTCACGTTTCATTAGTCAGGTCTTTACGCAGGAGTAACAATGAACAAACTCGTTTTTTTATATATTTTCTGCAAGCAAATGCTATTATTCCTGCTTTTCTAGAAATAGAACACTTGAAAGAAATTAACCGCAGAAGCTCCACTGGATGTGGAAATATTTAAAGCACATATTTTAGAATGAAACATATATTTTAGGATGCCTCTAATCACACACATACGAGCACACACATAAAAAAATAAAAAATATGCGTTCTAGAGTTCATCGACAAAAGGATCTCTTTGTTCTGATGACATGGCAAACGGCCCTGATATACCGATGACAATCCTCGGGTAAAGGCGGCCGCCAGATTTGTCTTTCACACCCTATAAGTAGTGAGCTGTCCATTTTGCCAGCGGACAAAACAGTGCGATGTTCTCAAACATTAAAAACCCACCTTTGCATTCTGCACTATTACCGGCTAAACGATGGAGCGGATATCTCTCAACATACTCCGTCTTCACGTTTTTCCGTTAATGTTCTATTGTTTGCTTTCAGCCTGAAAAGACAGCCCTTGGTGTCAAAGTGCCCGTTGTTTAATTCCTTCTACGGAATGATTTTACAAATATTTTGTAAAAACGTGTCCCGAAATAAGTGTGCTGTTATTTAATAACTATCTGGACCTGAGCTAATGAAGAGTTTATAACCCACTTGTTAAAGATAGGAATCTTTCAGGAACGTATAGCTTTGCAAAAATGTAAAATGAAACACGTAATAATGATGTGTTTATATCCTTACTAATCCAAATTATACACTTATAACCCATCAGAAATAAACTGTCGACACAGTATATTTTCAAAACTTGCAGTATGGTAACAGAAACATAAAAGTACTTACTTATTTGAGATACACGTTTGATGATAACGCCTTTTGTTATGATTCTTCCTTGGAAAAGTACATTGTTCCACAGGTAATAATGATAAATGTGTTATAACTTCATGTATCAATATCCGCACCTGATTTGTAAAACACTCAGACAGTCAGTTTCGGTGACACCAATATCATTTCTTTGTACCGTCATTTAACTCCTTTTACGAATTATTGCTTCTTTGTAATTAAGCAAAGGGCTATCACTGTTCTGCCCGCCACGGGTACCGAAACCCGTTCTAGCGTTATGAGTCCGCAAACATATCGCTATGCCACTGGAGAGGGAGGTTACGAAGGAAGACACATAGGAGTTGATCCGGTTCTTCAATGTTTGCGTTCGCATAAACAAAAGAAATAATAACTCATAATATTTCAACCAAATAGATAAATCGATAAGGTAATGACACAAAGATATAAGGTTCAGATAAAGACTAGTACGAGGTGGTAAAACAATCTCTAGCGATGGTCTTTATCTGGACTTGATGAAGGCTAGTCTAGATGGTAGAACAATCTCTAGCGATAAGTTTCATTTTGACTTGATGAAGAGATGCGCAGAAAGTCGAAGCGTGTCGTTTTTCAATAAACTCCAAATAGGAAAGTGTATATTAAATCCTTGTACCACTCCTCTTACAATACTTCTAAGTTAAACTTAACGTATTCAGTTAAAGTATTCTACAATCAGCAGTTTAATTCTTGATGATACCATATCAATCTGAGTGTTTTGCTTTGACGTTAGTATAAACAAAGATTGTTTGGTTGGTTTGTTCTTATTAATACAAAGCTACATCATGAGCTGTCTATGCTCTGTGTATCTCAGAATGGCTGTTATGGGTATTAACACTATATTGATAAGGAAAGAACAAAGTTTTGACCTTCCTAGGTCATCTTCAGGTTAAGAAAGAGAGAATTTGAATGCGACCATTGATGGACACGTCTTATGGACAAGAATATAAATAGGTACAGGATAGTAGGGAGTGTTGCAGGTGGATGCTAGGTTATTAATTAGTATAGATATAAAGGTGTTCCTCCATAAGTTGCTGTATAAGTAGGGATTCTTTCATTTTACATTTATTTATATTTGTTTCCCTACTAAATAACTGGGTGTTTTCTATGGTTATGTTGTGTTTATTTGATCTGCAGTATTTAAAATCGTGTGAAGGTGACATTTTGTGTTCTTTGAAACTGGTTCCATTTTTTTACTTGTTTTTCCAATATAGAAGTCGTGGCAGTTGTTGCATTGTATTTTATAAATTATGTTGGTGTAGTGTTTGTCAGTGTAGTTTTTACATAATATGGACTTTAGTTTTTGAATAAATTTGGTGTTTACTTGAATGTTGTGTTTTGCTATGTATTTTTTCCAAATGTTGGTTATTTTTTCGCTGATGCCTGGAACATGTGGTATACAGCAGTATAAGGTTTTTAGCTTGTGCTATACCCAACACGGGTATCGAAACCCAATTTCTAAGGTTCTAAGTTCGTAGTTACGCCAATATGCCACTGGGGGATGGCGTCTTTTCTGATGTTCGCGCAAAGCTGCACAATGATTTCGTGCTCTATCGGTCAACAATTTTAAATTAACACGTTTAAAGGGGGGCAGATAGTCACATGGTCCACCGCCTTGGGTTACTCTTGTCGAATAGTAGGGTTTGACCGTCATTCTTATGATGGGTCTGTTGTTCCAAAATATACAGAGCACGATTTTCCGACAACGGAACATGAACCACCCAGCACTCAAAGGAAGGAAATTATCTTACCATGGCAACAGATACAATGTATTCGTTAAAATGCAGCATAGATAACGTTAATATTGTTAAACTGTATAACATGGTAACATAGATAACAAATTAAACCAAACATACTGCACTTCATGACATAGTAATGAAACAAACTCCTTAATATTTATACATTGATAACGTGTAAAAAATATTTTTCCTCCATATCATTTTTAAAGAATAACTCAATTTTGTAACTTATTATATATGAAAATAGTAATTAGACAAAGCTCGTTTAATAGTTGTAGTTAAAAAAATTACAAGCTTTCAAGAAATCCGGTTTTGATACCTCTATTGGGTACAACACAGCAAATTGTGTGGTTTTGTGCCTAAATATAAACAAAAAACTTTGCACTCATGACTTCAGTGGAACCATGATGTGTAACGAAATCTTGCGAGACAATTGAAGTGCTTATCAGCGTTACTGTTAATGTTACAAAAATAAGTATTCGAAATATGACAGTGAATGAACAAACCTTCATTGTGGCAGTAAACAACTTATGTATGAGCATTAAATTCGTTGACCTAATTTCAAATCGGATCTGCTCAGAGACTAGTTAGTGTAAAATACCTGATTTCGTTATTTCATTATATTTCATCTACCCTAAGTGTGACAGATGGTAGCCTACTTGTAAATATTGCTATTATTTGAATTAGCTACCTTCCTTATCTGTGGATGTTTGTTTGTTTGGAATTTCGCACAAAGTTACTCGAGGACTATCTGTGCTAGCCGTCCCTAATTTAGCAGTGTAAGACTAGAGGGAAGGCAGCTAATAATCACCACCCACCGCCAACTCTTGGGCTACTCTTTTACCAACGAATAGTGAGATTGACCGTCACATTATAACACCCCCACAGCTGGGAGGGAGAGCATGTTTGATGCGACTAGGGCGCGAAACCGCGACCTTCGGATAACGAAACGCACGCCTTAAAGCGCTAGGCCATGCCAGGCCATTATGTGGAAGATATTACTCTCATTTAAGTCGCCCAGTTACTTAGTGACAAATTTACGGAGTTATAACGCATAAATGTAGGTTTGATTCCCCCCCCGTTGGACACAGCCGATAGCCCAATGTAGCTTTGCACTATAGTAAACAAGCAAATTAATTTGTTCCACAAAAATGCTCAGCAGTGTATCTGAGGGCTTATAACGCTAGAAATCGCATTGCGATACTGGTGTTGGGCTCATTGTGTAGTTTTGTGCTTAAAAACAAACTCTTCACTAATTTATTATAGGATCTACCAAAAATGTGACAGATGAAAGACAATATTTAGAAATTACTATACTTTAAATTAGCTTACTTCATTAATTATATGGCAGAATCTAGCATACCTGTAAAAGTTACTTTGTTTGAATAGGTTTAATTAATTAATTCAGAAATACATTGGTTATTTTTTAAATATTAAACTGCTTGAATTTCATGCAGACTCTACCGTAATTGTCTGCACTCTCTATAGGTAAGGCTGCCAGACGACCCTATTAAAACAATGTAAAATTCATCTGGATTTTATTCTCTACAGGTTATCAGAAGCTACGTACGAAAAGCTACCTTGAAAAGTTACTCTATCTCCTGTATATATGCCGCTTTTCAGCTATCTAGAGCTTCCCAAAACAGGCGAATAGCCCAAAACGAGATTTCTTATTTTTGTTCATCAGGCCTAGCACCTACCTTCGAGCTGTAACTATAATTTTATCGTCATTTGAATTAGCAAATCAGTCTTCGCGATCTTTGACTACCTATTTTATTATTCTCCTGTGAAAAATTTATAAGGCTTTAAAATACACTTTACAACCTTGTAACCCACGTACGTTATCTTATAAAAAAGTAAACAAATATGTATTAGGAAGAAAAATTTTCGCTAACCGAAAAAGCTACGTATGGCTTGTTACTGACTTAAGAGGGCTGGAAGTGAGCGTATCACTTGATCATGCTAATGATCACACAGCAGACTAAACTGTCTCGACTGTACATGAGAAATAACATCCCTACATTACTGGCTTCATCACTGATAAAAACAAAGAGAACCAGAATTTTCCAGTCGTAAAATTTTAATCTATTGTAAAAGTCATAAAAGTAATATTCTAAAGTTAACTAAAGGAAAGGTATAATAATGATGGCTGATACTTTATTCAACCAAGTTTTTGACAGACAAAGTGGGGGAAGCCAGTAATGTGTGGATTTTATTCTTCATGTAACGTGAAGGCGAGTTAGTCTGCCACGTGATCAGCCGGATCAAGTGATATGTCTCCTTTTGTCCCTATCTTGTTTATTGTTTCAAGTTTGGTAGCGAGTCCTGTATAGCTTTTATTTTGTTAACGATATTGTTTTTCTAAATGCGTTTTTCACAGTTACAGATAAGTTCTTTCTTAAACAGAAAAAACAGTGAAGCCTTTACTTCTGACACGGGCCACCCAGTCTTCTGTTTAGTTGAAGATGCAAAAGTGCTTAAAAGACATAAAATGTAAATAATTGTTTGAAACTGTGAGAAAATCAACTTGAAAACATCCATATTGAACAAAGCTATGACCGTAACCTTTCAAAACCTGTACCATAAATATCAAACACGAATGAATACGTTGCTTTTTTTGTATACATACATTTTGAATTAGGGAAGCAAGCTAAGCCTTAGAACCAATAGTCAACATACTACTTGTGAACAGGTGTCTTCCAAGAAGCTCTGCCTTACCTTGTTAATTGTTCAGAACAGTTTTATATTCTTGGATCATCTGCAATCTACATGCCGCACTATACGTCCGCCTACAATAAGGCTAGGTCTGAAGTAGATGGATAGATGACGGACTTGGAGCCTCAAGGCGCAATTGGGACAATAAAGGGTGGGGGCGCGGGTCACGACGTTCCAATAAAGCGGACGGTGTTTTGACGGCGCGGCCGAAAGGGTAATGCGGAAAAGAGGTGGGGGAGGTGGGGAGAGAGCGGCAGTGAGTACAACCTTGGCTGTAGCACATGCGCTACACGAGGCATTAAACAATTATGTTAAGAATAGCGAAGGGCTCGGAAGGGTGGTCTGAGGAGTTTACGGGTGTCTCTCTTCTCTCTGGGCGGTCTGTAGACTATATTGACTCCGGGCATTCGCACTGATACGGCAGTTTTGTTGCTTTTTCTTTATTCGATAAAATTAGTGGATTTCTTTTGAACATGAAAAACGAGTTTTTACAATGTCACTGACAGTTCTATCAGAAAAAAAATGCGTGTTACTCAAACCGCCTACTTTATTGGCACAACATTTGTACCTTCAATGGATGAATGATTTGAATCTTGCTTTCAAAGAGAGAGACAGGTGGTGGAGGGTGGAAACATTTTTTGCATGGCGTAGAAAATATTCCATTTTCATATCATTTATTTTGAATTTCGCGCAAAGCTACACGAGGGCTAACCTCCAGTCATTAAGTTTACCGTCTTAACATATCACAAAAACCACGAGCAACATCATTTTAAAAAACGAAACAATTCATTTTCTGGTATTCTAATCTATTCTGGAAAAGAATCGAATGGTAGGAAAAAAAACTAAATTAAGATGCATTTTACTAATTATTAGTACATTAAATTAAAGGATGAAACTTGGTTTATTTATGTATTTGAAACGTAAACCATGTTCTCAGTAACTTGGTACGACTACATGGTATTCATTCATTCATTCATTTAGGATGCGGCAGGTTAATAGAGAACCATAAACGCTAACGTAAATAAGTATTAATTTGTAACACTAAGGTTCAAGAATTATTACAAAGCTATAGAGCTACTAAGAACCAAAATACGTCACGAACCTTGTTTGTTTTGTTTTTGGAATTTCGCACAAAGCTACTCGAGGGCTATCTGTGCTAGCCGTCCCTAATTTAGCAGTGTAAGACTAGAGGGAAGGCAGCTAGTCATCACCACCCACCGCCAACTCTTGGGCTACTCTTTTACCAATGAATAGTGGGATTGACCGTAACATTATACGCCCCCACGGCTGGGAGGGCGAGCATGTTTAGCGCGACACGGGCGCGAACCCGCGACCCTCGGATTACCAGTCGCACCCCTTACGCGCTTGGCCATGCCAGGCCCAAATACGTCACTTCTGCATCATTTGAGTTAAAGAAATTTAAAATTAACTATCAATTTCATGAATCAGTCATGCTAAAATTTTGATATTAAACAGGAGACACATTTTACACCCAACGGAAACAAAATGTATATGAAAACAATTCACATCATAGTACCCAAAATTTTGTAAGAAAAACTATCTTATCTAATAGGTACTTATTTTCTATTTGTGGAAACTACAGTAAAATCATCTTCAGTGAATAACGAATGATTCGTATCAGTGATCGACAAGGACAGTTTATAGCCCTTTACTGAAGGTGTCGAAGCTGGACATGCTTAACCTAACTCACTGATGAAACGAGTCATAAACTGCACGACCAGTTTATTTAAGAACCCAAGTGAAAACGTGATAAACGTTTTGTACATATTACAGATTATTCAGACTCATAACTTGCTTATCACGTCTGACCAAAGAACTGAAGACGTTATCCCTCATATAAAAACAACACAACTTGGTTCTAGTTTTTGAGAAATACTTACTAGTAATAATAAAAGAGTTCGATCTTACTTTGCTATGTCTAGAGTGCAGCCAAAATGTTTTTACAGCAAAACCATATTTGTACCATCCCAGTTTCGAACCACCAGACTTATAAAATGGAAAGGCAGCCAATAAGGAGCACTGATCACACAAAATTAAAAAAAGACAAAAACTTCATACATTGCATTTAAAGTGGGAACAACAATATATATATATGTGTGTGTGTGTGTGTATTTATTCATTTACAAAACGACACAAACAGTTTACTGTTAATGCTAAATGTCTGAATATTCATGCTCCCGTAATCAGGAATTTTATTTTCCGGGTAAAAACGCAAACAGATAGACTATACAGGACTTAAAGTAAAATACGTTTAGTGACTGAGCCGACAAGAAGGATTAGAAGGAATAAATGATTTACTGATTGAATCGGCGAATACTTCTAGTTTATAGGACTAATACAACTTACTACTGACTAACAGGCTGACGAAAAGTACTGACCGTATTACGAAAAGTATTATAAGTTGCATAATATTTAAAAAAAAATGTTTACGTCCAATTAGCTTATAATTTGTACAGAATCTCAAACGTCTTATTGATCATAAACAACCATTTATTTATTTCAAAAATAGTGAAGCGAATGTGATTTAATAAATCACAAAACAATAAGCGAATGAAATCAGAACACAATCACATCGACTTACTGATTCCTCTACTGTAAGGCCCCCAGTGGCTCAGCGGCATGTCTGCGGACTTACACGCTAAAATCCGGGTTTCGATACCCGTGGTGGGCAGAGCACAGATAGCCCATTGTGTAGCTTTGTGCTTAATTAAAAAACAAAACAACAAACTCTACTGTAAAAAAAATTAAAAAATTCTAGCTCGTTTATTGAATTTCGCTAAAAACTATTGTGGAAAATTTGTACTAACTATATAAAAAAACAATCTGGTTCGACATGTAATTTGAGGGTCGCGGGTTCGAATCCACGTTGCACCAAACACATCCAATCGTAGGAGTGTTTTAATGTAACGGTCAATCCCATTATTCGTTGGTAAAAGAGTAGCTCAAGAGTTTTGCGGTGGGTGGTGATGACCAATCACCTTCCCTCTAGTCTTACTAAAATAGGAACGGCTAACGCAGATAGCAGCTGTGTATCTTTGTGCGAAATTCAAAACAAACAAAAACAATATTACATAGCTACAACATGGGAATAACATTGTTCTGTAGAACCGGTTTCATGAGCAGTTATAATATACATGACTAGCCTAGGAACAACTATGGTGTACATGACTGGCTTTAGGAACAGCTATGGTCTACATGACTGGTTTCAGGAACAACAATAGTCTACATCCCGTCAGGATGAGTTACAGCGAAAGCTTTAAGCCAGAGAATAAAAAAAGGTTTCGAACTGAAAGAAGCAAGGTCGAGTGTATATGTGAAGAGACCACTGAGTACGTTGAGAGTATGTTATTGAAATTATTCGAGTGGATGTTGAGGTTTTGGTATATATCAAGTCATTCGCCTTCAAATGAGACCAAATATCTCCCATACTTTCGTAAATTCCAAATCAAATCTTTATTAGGTACAAAATGACTTAACATAAAATTGTTTAAAACTGTTTAACAGAAAATAGAAACTGAAGAAAGAAAACGCAGAAGACGAGTATTCATTCTATTGAAACTTTGTTCTGTATTGGTTTTTAAGGTTTTTTTAAACATGGTTAACAGCTAAAGAAACATGAGGATATTAATCACTGAGATTGTTTTCAATGGGAAATTATTTGTTTCAACTGAGAAATAAATCTGGAACAAGACTGGATACTTTATATAGGTTCTGTTAATTGTCAATCTTCATTTAACTCCAATGATGGTATAGAAATTATTTCCTTGCTTATAAATAAATCAGTTGTACCTGCTATAATAATAAAATAAGTGTTGATACGGATATGACAGGTAGTTTTAAAGCAGCCGAAATATCCATCCACTCTTGCTTTCTTTCTTAGGCTACACACGGCGTAAGTATCTGAGTGGATGTGACTTGCTTGATTATGCTTAATGTTTTAAGAATGTAAGCCATTGAAGATGAAAAAGTGTTAAATTATAAAGCAGCAAGAATAAATTATGGGGAAAAGAACGCAAAGAATATTAAATCAAGTTTCTTAGAAACCCATGGGGTCTCAATTTTTGGTCGGCAGCATCCACGTTTTCGTGATAAGTAACTTTTTTTTTCGAAATTCAATGGTTTCGCTTCTGTGTGTCAGCTATTTCATAATAGGCGTGTTGCAACTTTAATATTAACACAAACAGGTTCTTTAGTTCTGGCTCTGAATATCTACTAGAATAACGCTGGGCGATACTCAATGATTAATACCATATAAATAATCCTTTAAGATGGCGAGCCTATTAAAGCTCCATAATTCTCAAGACGTCTGAAAGAACGAATGTCCCACGATCAATTCCCGATAATACCCCGAAGTCTTAAAACGCATATGCTCCAGACCAAACTGTACATTACCTTCGTGTTTTCGACATCTAGCAGATTTTTATAACTGTGAGAGCGATCAGTACGACCAGGATGAAATACGTTGAGTGACGCGAAAAACGTCAAAAGAAAGAAATTAAGTTTATTTGGGCAGCGACAGAAAAGCGATACTCTGGTACTGTTCGCATTTTTTCCGAGCCTGTTATTTGAACCTTATCTAATGATACACGTATAGCCCAAGAGCATGACCAACAGTGTTACTCTGGAATGGGGAGCTATTGGCGCGAAGTCTTTCATCAGAAATTACCGTGAGGAGGCTTGCAACATATATATATAAACATACACGCACATGTGTATATATAGTCCCTAAACTCATAAGTTACCAATTGGTTTAATAACGTCTTTTGTTGTAATAAGAGCTGTTTTAGACGTATTAGCTCTATAATTCAACTTTCATAACAGGAGAGAGGATTTTTAATACAGGTTTCCATGGATATTAGCTCTTAGAGTTACACATACGAATTACGATAGGATATGGGAAGGAGAAATTATGATTTATTGGAACAATAAAATACTCACTTCCATGTTGGTTTTCTAAATTTCAAATTTGAAGTTATTCCTCTTTCTATCTCCCTATTATTTACCATTAATTATATTCCCTCTTGCATAGATAATTCAACAGAAAAAAGATGTTTTTTTTTCTCTTTAATTTTTTCCCTTAATACTCACGGTTCACTCTCCTCTTCTGCTGTATTCATTTTCTTTTTCTAGATTTGGGTGCCCAAATTACATTTTTTCTTTCCTTCTTGAATATGTAGATGCTATTGAAATCTTCCATTATTTTATCTCAAAGTTTCGGAATGAAAAATCTCATTACCACTTGTCTGATTTAATTTAACTATCTATCTGTGGTTTTTCTTCTCTTGTATTTTTACTTCATTTCTACTCATACTTTTTGATAGCCAAAGTGGTGTCGATAATCATTTTATATCGCTTAATTCTGCGCTTTTCGTGGGCTGGTGGGTAGTGTGCTCGAACTGTGAATTTTAGAATTCATGATTAGTAAAAACATAAAGCAAAAACACCCTCCACAATTTGGGATGGGGATGCATTATAAGAATATCAGTTAGTTCTATCTGTACTATCAGAACAAGAGCAACCAAACAATTGGTGGTAAGTGTCATTGTCTGCTACTCTAGTCTATCATTTCAAGATTGGAGAGGTTATACGCAAGTGGCTTGTGTGTAACTTGGAGAAAGAAGTTTCTCCATTTTATCTTACACAATTACTAACTCTCGTCTAAATCAGTTCTCCACGAAGACCACAAAACTTTCGTTACAACAACGAAGCGCAGGTTGAATTTTGAGGCAGATTATCCAGGTTCAAACCTGTGTGATACCATAGAATATTCTCCCATTTTAAAAGGTGGGTGTATTATAAGAGTGATAGTCAATACCTTAATTTGTTTGACGCGTGGTAAGGTACTGTTGATTGGTTACTTCTCTCTGGTCAGTAGTTCAAAATTAGAGACGGCATCAGACAGCATTAGTACCATAGATATAAAATATAGATTTTGTCAATGCCTTGTATAACATGATTTAATACTATAAGAGTTTCGATTTATAATAGTTTCAGAAAGCCTTTTGCTGAACACACTCTAATTTAATGATAACTGTAATAGGAAATTACGTTTTACTGGCCAATTACAGAAATTACTGGTCATTTTGCCACAAGTCTTATCTCGAATGTGAAAAGGAAATGAAATAGATTTTTATTTCACATTGAAATAATCATTTGTACTTCATGGAGAGCTACGATATTGAAGTTGTCTTTAAAATCCTTCGACTATTCGATTTGTTTCTTTTAGTGTAAAGTCACATAGAGCTATTTCTATATCTATCGTGAGGAATCAATACCACGAATCTTACGAGAACTACTTGTAGAACACACAGGTAATGAGGAGTAGCTTTAGAGCTTGACAACACAAATTTGCTCTTAATTTTCCTTCAACACGCAACTGTTGAAAGCAAAAAAAGAGTAAAACTGATTCTCGCCGTCGTGTGTGAACCAATATTAGCAGATTCTCTCGTCTATAAAGACGAGCTGTTTTTTTTAATATTTCCAGCTGTATTGTGAGTCCCATAGTTTGTCTGTCTGTTTCGTGTCACAGTTTTTTTTATCTTTTTCGCTGATATTTTCCACCAAATTACAAGTTATTTGCTTGAAAAATGCTTCGTATTTAGTATCTTTTTGTTACTATAATATTTTAGTATATCGTGGAATTACGTGCTACCACACGCAGGTAGCAAGACCTAGCTAAGACTGAATAAATATAACACTCGTGTTTTGCAAGCTCACTCTTTATGATGACATGATAAACACTGAAACAAGTAGAGTCCCAAATTTTAGAAACCATAGCTTGACATGAATTAAAAATGACTTTAGTTTAATTCTGAATCTATGTTAATGTTGTGTAGTACTTATATATCGGCCCGGCATGGCCAAGCGTGTTAAGGCGTGCGACTCGTAATCTGAGAGTCGCGGGTTCGTATCCCCGTCGCGCCGAACATGCTCGCCCTCCTAGCCATGAGGGCGTTATAATGTTACAGTCAATCCCACTATTCGTTGGTAAAAGAGTAGCCCAAGAGTTGGCGGTAGACGGTGATGACTAGCTGCTTTCCCTTTTGTCTTACACTACTAAATTAGGGACGGCTAGCACAGATAGCCCTCGAGTAGCTTTGTGCAAATTTCAAAAACAAACAAACTTATTACTTTAGACACGGAACTCACTTAACGCCTTACAGACAGGCATGGAAGGCCTAGAACATAAACCATCTTGTGAATATTTGTATCCATTTTGTAGTCTAAATAATATGTTGATTATACAACGAGTGTTTTTAAATCTGTTCTACAAATAGCGATTTGTTATTAAAAGCTTTTTCTGTAAATAAAAATATTAAGATTAGTAGTTTTCAAATTTTGTTCCGGGCACATAAAAGCAAAAAAGAAATCAGTTTAAGGATAATAGCTTGTACTTAAAAAGGCATCACATGCTCATCTTGTAGTTTTATAAAACTTGCGTTACGAGTGTGGTGAATATTTCGGTAAATTGTTAAAGCCTATTAAACTTGCACATAATTTACTGAAGTAAAACAGTTACCAATTGCATTAAAACTTTCAAACGTGATATTAGGTATTAACAATGAATATGCAATTATGTGAGTCTAAGCATGCAATTAGGCAAGATAATAGTAATGTGTATTATAGATAAATATGCTATATAATGTTATTCAATTTATAAGCATGAATCTGATTTTTTTATTCAAAGAAAATTATATGAAATAAAAGACATTTATAATATAAGATCTAACAAATTGTCATGAATGTTTTTATTTTTAGAGATTTAAATTTTCAAAGCGAAATATGTAAAACAAAATATGCTAAAATGTACTTTCTTGATTTTACGTCGTTCTTAAAAGCTTTTAGTAATTTAGATGAATTATTAAATAATAAGCAGAATATTGTAAACTTAATATGCATTATAATTTTTTTTTCAAGCTAAGGAATTCCAGTCTAACTGTTAATATATAATTGCTTGATAAAAACACTGTTTAAAGAAACTATTTGCAGCACCTATTGGCAACATATCAAATTATTCTATTTGTTATTGTTACCATAACCACTGCTATTTTGGCGGTTTTCTTTTTTTTGTTGAATTTTAAAAAACAACAGACGTACTAAAATACGTATCAGTAAGGTTCCGAATGATTGAAATGGAACTACTCCGTGGAATTATTCACTGGCTATCCAACTTCTTGGAAAATAGAAAGTGCAGAGTGAATGTTGAGGGTACCTTTTCTGAATACTTTACTCCAGAAGCTGGTGTTCCTCAGGGAGAGGTAGTTAACCCTATTCTCTTCATCATGTATGTAAACAATATACCATTGAAGGATCCGAATCATGGATTCTCTTCACAGTTCACGGATGATGTGGCAGTTTGGAAAAGTGCCGCAACACCCACAATAGCAGCCACTAATATACAACCGCAACTAAACAGAACAAGTGAATGCTATCAAAAATATAGAATAAAAATAAACACAGCAAAAACACAACTCGTAGTCTTTACGAAATTGACAAAACACAAAAACCAACAGCCAGAATTATATATGAATGGCACACTACTTCAGATTGTCCCATCGGCAAAAGTTTTGGTTCAATTATGTTAACGAAATTAAAAATAAAGTCTGGCGAAGAACTAACTATGCCAGGAGTCTAACTGGTAAAATCAGTGGAGCGTCTGCAGATAACATACTAAAAGTCTATAAAACATATATTAGACCTGTAATAGATTATGCAGCTCCAGCATGGATAACTGTAAGCAATAAAATAATTAAAACCAAACTACAAACAATCCAAGTTCTATATCATCTCAATTCACACATGAATATTCTAACATACCAACCATATCAGAGCGATTCCGACAAAGTACAATAATGTACTTTGATAAGAATTGTCATGAATGTTTTTATTTTTAGAGATTTAAAATTTTATAACGAAATATGTAACGCAAAATATGCTAACATGTACTTTTTTGATTACTATGCAAACTAGATGGATACCTCATACATGATGAAGTTAGTCCTAAACATCTCTCCCTAGTCAATTTGTATTTTAAACATAAAAATAAATAAATAAAGATAGTATAAATTCGTTATAAAAAAGTGCCACCAACAAACTTGATATTCTGCTGATAGGGCAAAATAACAACTATATATATATATATATATAATGTACCAAAATACATGGACATTGCCCTGAAAAGGACCAAAATAATAAAATAATATTCAGTATAAATTCTACTACTGTGAGACCAACATAAATACGGGGACGAGGATGAGGTCAAAGAAAACCTATCCACCAAGGTATAATTATATACCCAAACACCGAGAGAGAGACGTATCAGTATAGTGTAAGGAGAAGCTGTATATTTAAAAAATGTGCTATTGCGATTGAAACGTTTTTCTTTTGACTTAACCAGCATTTGTATCATAAATAAGACGTGTTATCGTTCATGTTTTTCTGATTATTATTGAAGTGATTGCATGAGTAAGTTTTCTTAAGTACCAAGCCTAATCTAAGTTAACGTTATAGGCTTAACTTTGTCAGAACTAAGTAATAATGGCTGGAGATATAAAGTTTCGGACCTGACGTAAGGTAAACATTTTTAGTTTTTATTATAAATATCGGTAAGTATTTTGTTTTTGCATCATGTGATATTTTATACGGTGCAAAATTCTAAACATTTCACGTATCTCAAGACAAACGTACATTTCACTGTAGCGATTTTTTTTGATGTGGACAAGACAATTATTAAAACATAATCCTGGATTATAAACATGAAACAATATCTTAAAGATAACAATGAAATATGTAAAGAGATTCACGATCGTTTAACGTCCTGATAATCAGTAAAAAGACTGTTTATATTATGTTTAAACATAAGACAAAACAAATGGTTGTTTTAATATAATATATGGAACAGAAATAATGCATTTGTTAGTTTCATAAATCAGATTATTTTGCGTGTTACCACTAAGGATAACTCTCGCCTACATCTATAATATAATATTTCATAACCATATAAGAAAAGTGGTAAAATACCAACATTATATGTAAAATAAATTATTACGTCTAAGTACCAGAATTAACAAAACATATAATGCTTAGAAGTTCAGTAACCAGAGTGAACAAGAACTTCGCTAATGAGTAAAGTAAAGAAGAATTTATTATAATATGCCGACTACACAAATCCTGCCATATTTAGTGCCGACAAGAATATTCATGAATAACGAATGTTATACTGTGAACTAGATTCAGTAACTGAATTTGAATTAATTATTATCAGTTATATTCAAATAATACGTAAAAGTGACAAAAGCGTAACAGAACTTGCTGTACAGTAACCTTGTCAGTAACTTGAAATATTTACGATATTTCTATGCCTTCCTTAATATCTCCAAGAATTTGGTTTCATTTCAGAATTGGACAAGTTATTCCGCTGAAATACAAATTCACCAAAATAGTATAAAGGCAATTCCTTTTCAAGCACTCATACATTTCGACCATTATTTTATTTGAACTAAAGAACATATTCCATATTATCTGAGCTCTTTTATCAACATCATAAATCAAGAAGGGTTCCAACAACTAAAAATTAATGTTTTAATAGAAACCTAACATCATCAGGCCTAGTCGAGATAAGTCGTCTCTCATTCTTCTCACTAGACAGCAGACGATCGATCTGCAAGTTGCTGTTATACGGAGGGCTATAAAAATAAATCGGACTTTGTTTAATACATAAATATGCGATCTACATATCGGTACAGGAAACACGTACGATTAATCTTACGAGACAGTTTTAAAAACTACTTGTATATTATATCACATATAAATTAATGCTGGAGGAAAAGTAGTTAACATTATTCGTGAGACGAGATAGAAAGATCGCCTGTTTATAGAACATGGTTATATGAAACATGGCGTCTATTATATGTATACGTATAATTTATATAAATATATTATTTCAGTATTGAATATTAGGAACTAAATATTTAAAGTTTTTTTTTAAGCGTTGCTTTCTTTGAAATATTTCACGTATCAGCGAATTCGAGTAGTACACAGGTACCCTAGTGTTGAAAAATATTAATCAAATAGACACGTATAAATAAATATACACCATAAACGAATAAAGTTGTTTATTACAAGGATAGCATATTATAAAATACTGAGAAACGATTTACCTAACTGACTGAAACAACAGATAATCCCACACATCATATTTCTCAAGCCAGTTGAACCTATCTGAGAAGAGCCCAACGTAAGTCGATAATAACCACTCTTGTGGATAGTCGGCTCTAATACACTATTGTTGTTTTATTCGTTAATTAATGTATTTTATTTACCCGAAGGCCACTAACAGTAGCCGCCCATTATCTAAGTAACAAGGAAACCGACTGGTGACTGGTACGATATAGTCTTGTAAATTTCACAGTATGGATAATTAAAACTATTATATTTTACTGAACTGAACACCGGCGGGGAAAAAAAAAAACTTAATTGAAAGGTGACACTAAAAGTACAAAAATAAATTCAATATATTAATGTGAGACGACGTAAGCTTGATTCTGGAGGCTAAGTCTGGAAGTCAGCTGCAATGATCCGTTAACAGCTGATGACTGTAGGCAACTTGTATCCTCCCTATTAACACTTCAGATTTTCTCGTCTCTCCAAAGTGCAACGGTAGAGCATTGTTGACTGGAAAATGATAAAAATGCCAAACACTACAGGCCCTTGTTGAACAAACTTTCCTGTTTTTTATTTAGAAGTGTTTGGGCAAAAAATAGGTAAATACAAACTTAAAATACATAACTCATACGCTACAGGATATTGGAAGAAAGAGGGCAAATAAAGATATGAAAAATAGAAAATAAAATAAATATGTTTTTACTGCTTTAGCACCAAGAAACAAAATCCAAATACGTTTCATACTCAAGGTCAACTTAGAGAAGCAAACCCATGTGATGTCAAAGCTGTTGTAGTTGGCTGTTTTTTTTTTACTATTTTTAAAACATTAAAAATTGAGCGTAAACAACTAAGTATGAAAATTAGTCCTAACCCAATAATAAGTTTATATTATCAAAGACTGTTCTTTAATAAAAAAATACAATTGATAATGTGAATATATTAAAAACTTTGATAAAGGAGTGTTATATTATAAATATTATTTGCATGGTAGAGGCCCGGCATGGCCAGATGGGTGAAGGCGTTCGACTCGTAATTCGAGGGACGTGGGTTCGAATCCCCATTGTACCAAACATGCGTTATAATGTGACGGTCAATCCTACTACTCGTTGGTAAAAGTCAATTTCATATCTCTAAATATAATTTTGGAAAATGGACGTGTGTCTGTGGGGGTTGTACGTTACTGAGACAATTTTTCTCAATGTCAGTGGGTGGTGATGACTAGCTGTTTCTCGTCTAGTCTTACACTGCAAAAGCAATCCATGGTAGAGGGTGATTTAATGGCAGACGATATGTTATATAAGTCTCCTTGTGCAGGGCTACTAATGCCACTGGTTCCTCTGGGAAATCTACTAATGGAGTCAAAACACTCTCAGGGTGGTCAGTTTAAAAAAATCACTAAATGGTCATCAGACACAAGCTAAAAGGTGTTCATGACACGTTCATGGCAGATTTGTTTGACTATTATGAGCGTAAATATTTAAAAACAACAACAACACCTAAGTGAGATATAACAGAAATACTTCACTTTTAGTGAAACTAAGACAGTTAAATCATCGTTGCCATGAGCGTAAGTATGAATAAGTTGTCAAGAGAAATGATACCGTTAAAACAGCTAAAATAACATTATTGTGTAGACATAGATAAGAATAAATTATCACTCGAAATATATACTTAAAACAGCTGAAATAACAGTATTGTATAGTTTATTTGAAGTTAAACACAAAGCTAGACAATGGACCACCTGTGCTCTTCCTACTGCGGTGACCGGAACTATTTTTCATGGAAGAAACTTCAAGGAACGAATGGTAAAACATGAAATTGAAATCTGTTTATTGCATAGACTCCTAAAATATAGAAGTGTTTGTCACTGTGTTTCAACAGAACAAAAGGAAAAAATTAATGGATTTTCTGCAATAAAAAAACTAGCTTGAACTTAATGTTCTTTTAACGTAATTCAGACAAATCTTTGTGGAATACCGTTCTGAGTTATTTAGTTATGTACAAATCAATTCCAATTTTTCTCGAAAATTTTTGAAGGCGAACACTTTCCTTCACATTAATTTCTTTAAGTCTTTTTTAGAACAACTTCATGGGTTGTCAATTTCATATCTCTATATATAATTTTGGAAAATGGACGTGTGTCTGTGGGGGTTGTACGTTACTGAGACAATTTTTCTCAATGTCAGCTCTACCTAGCTCTATCCAGGATTCTGTCATTCGATCGGTTAAAGATTTATATTCCTAAATGTGCAGATATTGAAAATGTTGACATGAAATTGTTGTAAAAACTTTTTTTTTAATATGAATTCTATATCTGTTAGCTTCACATACAATTCTAAACATTTTATCAAATTTCTACACGTTTTATTAGTGGAATACAGACTCTGCTCATTTCTTTCTTCGGAATAAAGGAAGAAAAAATGAAAAGAAATGCGCAAAAAATAATTATATGTTTATGTGTCAGGCTTACTCTAAGCGTTTTATGGATGCATCTTAATTTATGTGTATTTGTTAAAATTGACAGGGATAATTAATTCAAAGTTTTGAAGAAGGGGTGTCACAAAGTCATTCTGCTGTTAAAAAGTATATGGATTTGGATGACTAATTAACACTTTTGAAGAATGGGTGTCACAAAGTTCTACTGTTGTTAATAAATATATTAAACATGTATCATTAATTAAAACGCTTAAAGATAGGCCCAGTACTTACTGTATCAGTATTGTCGGGTATGGTTTTTAGTTCTAAGAGAACTTTTAGAAAGAGCATATCTTAGTGGTTAAATATTCGATTTTGTTTGATTGCTAAGAATGTGGAATGAGTGAAACACCACAACTATGTACATTTTGTTAAATTTAGATACGTTCCACTAGTATCTAAATAGTATCTATAGAAATATAATGTTACTGTCTCTTGTATGTCTATGTAACAACTTCGCAGGGTGTGAATGGATCTTCACCAAATATGGTATGAAGGTTTGTAGGGTCCATATGGAGATACATGCAAATTTGTGTTTTGCAATTTTCAATGGATATTATTGGGTGTTTCACAATTATATGTAAGGAAAGCAACGTTTTATTAATCATGAATTTACATAACTTATATCAATGGAACAGGCTTGTTTGTTTTGAATTTTGGGCAAAGTTACACGAGGGCTATCTGCGATAGCCGTCCCTAATTTAGGGGTGAAAAAAGGTGGTACTCCAGCCACTATATATATATATAAATATACAGTCATGTGAGAAAGTTAGGACACCATATTAAAGCCTGTGTATTTGTGTAACATTTTTTGATATATAGATATTTAATTTCAATTGTAACAATACTAAAAGATTATAGGAATATAACAAAACAATTAAAACTGAAGAAAAGAGTTTTCAAGATCTTCTGTAATGTAATTTTACAAAAATACATATTCTGATTAAGGAAAAGTTAGGACACCCTACCCCCTAATAGCTAGTGTTACCCCCTTTGGCTGAAATAACTACTGTGAGACGCTTCTTGCAGCCATCTATCAGTCTCTTACATCGGTCTGAAGAAAGTTTGCCCCACTTCTCAATGCACAATTCTGTCAGCTGTGAGATGTTTGAGGGGTTCTTGCACGTACAGCCCGTTTCAAGTCACCCCACAGCATCTAAATGGGATTGAGATCTGGGCTTTGACTCGGCCATTCCAGGACTCCATTTCTTATATATATATAAAACGTATTTTACGTACAGGAGCGAACAACGTTTTGACCTTCTTCAGTCATCTTCAGGTTCACAAAGAAAGAAAGAGGTAACTGACCGGAAGCTGACTACATGTTTGGAAGGCGTTGTGTAACTGAGTGTCGGAATGTAGAGGGCGTGTTTAGATTTTTGAATATATAATTTTCTATTATTTATCTTATTATTTTTAATATAGGTATAAAGGTGTTCCTTTGTATTGGTTTATTTTGGGCTTAAGTTGTTGTATAAGTAAGGCTTCTTTAATTTTGCCTTTGTTTATGTTTATTTCTTTATTTAGTATTTGAGTGTTTTTATGGTTATGTTGTGTTTATTTGATTTACAGTGTTTGAAAACGTGTGAAGGTGACTTTTTATATTCTTTGAATCTAGTTCCAATTTTTTCTACTTGTTTCTCCAATATAGAAGTCGTGGCAGTTATCACATTGTATTTTATAAATAATATTGGTGTGGTGTTTGTCAGTGTAGTTTTTACATAGTATAGACCTCAGTTTTGTGCCTGATTTTGAATAAATTTGGTATTAACTGGAATGTCATATTTTGTCACTAGTTTTTGCTAAATGTTGGTTATTTTTCTGCTGATGTCGGGAATATATGGTATGCAGCGGTATATGGTTTCGTGATTTTTTGATTCGTGAGATATATTTACTTTTGTTGATTGATTTTGCTTTCTGTCTAGGTATGTGCGTATAATATTTTCTACGGTTTGTAGAGGAAACTTATTGATGTTGATGAAGTATTGTTTTATTTTATCTAACTCATTGTTAATTTTATTTGGAGAGCATAGTTTTATGGCTGTGTTTATTTGGTTTCTGCCCCCCAGTGGCTCAGCGGTATGTCTGAGGACTTACACGCTAAAATCCGGGTTTCGATACCCGTGGTGGGCAGAGCACAGATAGTCCATTGTGTAGCTTTGTGCTTAATTCAAAACAACAACATTTGGTTTCTTAGTATGTTGAGTTTTTATTTTGTTTCATGTGCTGAGTCCCAAGGAATGTATAGTTCAGTATGGGTGATTTTTCGGTGGATTTCTGTTTTAAATTGTGTATCGGTTCTTGTAATTTTGAGGCTACGAAACGATATTTGATTGCTTTCTTCCTGTTTACATGTGAAGTTAATGTTGGGATGTGTAAAGTTAATGTAATTGAAAAAATTAAATGTGTGTTCTGTAGATGTGAATCCCGCAACCGTGTCATCTACATATCTGTACCAGTATAGTGGTTGGTGTAATGCTGTGTTAACTGCTTGTGTTTCAACTTGTGTCATAAAAATATTGGCTGGAACTGGTGATACTGGATTGCCCATGCTTAGGTCATTTGTTTGTATATAGTTGTGGTTGTTGAACATGAAGTTTGTCTTCATCGTGATGAATTCTATGAGGGTTGCTAATTGGTTGCTGGGAATGTCTATAGATGGGTTAGGGTCTCGGATATAGAGTTCTAACGCTATCTTGCAGGCTTCAGTGGTTGGAACTTCTGTAAAGAGGTATATAACATAGAAACTTGCCTTTAAGGCTTTATGATTAAGTTGATTTCGATTAGACTTGAAATTAAAAGAGTCTTTCAGTGATGTGGAGAAACCCACTTGTTGAGAATTTTATATGCAAAAACGGCTCGTTTGGGCTGAGAAAATATTTTAAATAGAAAAGCGAACAACGTTTCGACCTTCTTCGGTCATCGTCAGGTTCACAAAGAAAGAGGTAACTGACCGGAAGCTGACCACATGTTTGGAAGGGGTTGTGTAACTGAGTGTCGCAATGTAGAGGGCGGGGTTAGATGTTTGAATATATAATTTGTGAACCTGACGATGACCGAAGAAGGTCGAAACGTTGTTCGCTCTTCTATTTAAAATATTTTCTCAACCCAAACGAGCCGTTTTTGCTTATCAAAGAGTCTTTGATGAATGAGCTGGCTGATGTTACATATTTGGAAAATGCCCATGCTATGTATTTACCAATACATTCCGACACTCAGTACAACCTCTTTCAAACATGTGGTCAGCTTCCGGTCAGTCACCTCATTCTTTTTTTGTGAACCTGACGATGACCGAAGAAGACCGAAACGTTGTTTGCTCCTCTATGTAAAATATTTTATTGACCCAAACGAGCCGTTTTTGCATATATACTTCTCTAAAAGTGGGTTTTCTCTCCATTTTATAGTTTTCAGCCAGTCCTTGGTAGATTTACTGGTATGTTTTAGATGATTGTCGTGTTGCAGGGTCCAGTTCCGCTTCAGCTTTAATTTTCGTCCAGATGGTCTCACATAATCCTCAAGCACTCTCTCACACACAGTCGAATTCATGGTGAATTCTATGATTGTGAGCTTTCTAGATCATGCTGCAGCAAAGCAGCCCCAAACTATTACACTTCCACCTCCATGCTTCACAGTTGGTATGAGGTTCTTTTCCTGTAATGCTGTAATTTGGTTTACGCCAAACATGTCCTCTGTTTTGGTGTCCAAATAATTTAATTTTGGACTAATATGTCCAAAGAACATTATTGCAGAAGTCCTGGTCTTTGTCTAATTCTCTCTGGCAAGTCTGGCCTTGTTGTTTCTCTAAGAGAAACGGAACTTACAGCAGGCTCCGGTTACTGTTGATGTGATGACATGTTAGGGTGTTTGGAGACCTCTTTTAGGATTTTGCGATCTGCTCTCGGAGTGAACTTGCTTGGACGACCAGATCTGATCATGTTGGCAGTTGTTTTGAATGCCCTCCACTTGTAGACTATTTTCCGGACAGTGGAATGGCTGCTTTCAAAATCTTTTGGGATCTTTTTAAATCCCTCACCAGACTCATAAGTTGCTACAATTTTCATTTTGAAGGCCTCCCACAGCTCTTTTGCTCTCACCATGGTGCTCAATCTCACTTTAACAGTCAGGAGCACACCAAACTAAATGTCTGAGGATTAAATAGGGCAAGCTTCAATCAAAATGCTTAATAACGATCTTCTAATTATGTGCACCTGGTGTGATGCACTGTGTGAGTTGAGCCATTTTAAGTGGGAATAAATGTGGGGTGTCCTAACTTTTTCCTCAGAATATGCATTTTTGTAAAATTACATCTTGAAAAGTCATTTCTTCAATTTTAATTCGTTAGTTATATTCCTATAATCTATCAGTATTGTTAAAATTCAGATTAAATATCTGTATATCCAAAAATGTTTCAAAAATACACAGGCTTCCAAAGGGTGTCCTAACTTTTTCACATGACTGTATATATATATTTGTGGCGATGCATTAAGTAAAATAAAGGGGACATCTGGAGCCTGATTTCAAAATAGATGTTAAGTGGATCAATTTGTATAAACAAGTATACAAAATTATCTTAAATAGGTACTAAGAGTGAGAAAAATTAGAGTTCACACCAAATGAAAGAAATAAGTAAGGAATAACAATTATTTTTGTGACAGAGATGAATCCAGTGATTGGGCGTTTCTGATTGAAGGACCTAGATTGATTCCACAAGGTTGAACAATGTTTAGATTAACGATCCAATTAGCTTTTTTTTCTCTCTGCCAGCTCTAGTTTTGTATTATACTTCAGTGCCGACGAGAGTAACAAAAATATACTAATATATTCCTGTAAGACCAGATAGTCTTCGTGAGGTCACTGAAGTCCCTTTGTATATCACTCATTCGATTACAACACCATTTCCAGTTGTAGGCTCGGCATGTCAGGTGGTTAGGGGGCTCGACTCGTAATCTGAGGGTTGCGGGTTCAAATCTCCGTCACACCAAACATGTTCGCCCTTTGAGCCGTGAAGCGTTATGATATGACGGTCAGCCCCACTATTTATTGGAAAAATAGTACCCCAAGAGTTGGCAGTAGGTGATGATGACTTACTGCCTTCCTTCTAGACTTATACTGGTAAATTATGGACGACTTGCGCAGATAGCTATGCGCGAAATTCAAAATAAATAAACAAACAAGTAAATGAAAATACACTTCGACTCTGAACTTGGATTTAGTCTTAACTCTTTCATTACGTTGGCAATTTTAGAGAAGTAATTATTAATAACAAAATGTGTGTTAAACAATAACAACTAAACACTGGGATTATTCAGGACAATCGTATGTAACCTAATGATGGTTAAAATCATATCAACACACGAACAATCATCATAGGTATAGAAACAATTGTTGTTTTGATTGTTGTTATTTTGAATTAAGCACAAAGCTACACAATGGGCTATCTGTGCTCTGCCCACCACGGATATCGAAACCCGGATTTTAGCGTGTAAGTCCGCAGACATACCGCTGACCCACTGGGGGGCGTATAGAAACAAACAGATCATACTTACCGATGAGTCCGTATGCCCATAGATACGAGACGGCAGTGGTGGAACTGTATCAGCCTTATGTAACAAAACCAACTAAACTTCGAAGTTCAAACTTATACAAGAACGTCTGTTCTTCTACATCGATTCGTTGACACGACTCTCCTCGCGTCTTCTCAATCATATGGTACTAGTGACTTTTATAATAGCTCGAGAGCTTTTACTTTCTGAGAGCAGTGTTGGTAATTAACATTAAACAAGTCAAAACGTGTAATATACACAGTAAGTATAAAAGCTGACAGTTGAAAACTTAATAAGAGAAGGAATCGATATCTCGTGAGCACAAAGAGGTAATTTTTTATTTCTTTTTCTTTGTATTGTTTTTTATCACAAATTAGGCGTCCAGGCGCTGTAATTTTCGACATTTTTTACACAATATATACATTACATTTCAAGTCAGAATAACTCCTAACTTGGAAAATTAGTGGCTGTGGAGTTATGACCCTTCCACAATAAACTACGGTTTTAGTTCTTAATAATTAAACTGTTTAAAATTATGAGAAGTACTGGTGTCTCTGAAAATAAATATAATTTTTACAAGACAATGTTCTTGTTTCTTTGCAGCTGAAACTGAAAGTGTTCAAGAAATTGAAGTTTCCAAGTGAATGGGACCTTAAGCGCTTTTGTTTGTTTTTAGATTTTATGCAAAACTACACGTGAGCTATCTGCGCTATCCATCCTTAATTTAGCAGTGTAAGACTAGAGGGAAGGCAGTTAGTCACCACCATCCACCGCCAACTTTTGGGCTTCTATTTTACCAACAAATAGTGGGGCTGACCGTCACATTATAACCCAACAGCTGAAAGAGAGAGTATGTTTGGTGTAACGGGAACTTGAACCCGTGACCCTCAGATTACAAGTCGAGCACCCTAACTACTTGGTCGTGCCAGGTCATCTTAAGCGCACGTGGACTGATTGGAATGGTGAGACAGTCAAAATGTTCAGTTATAGTTGTCCTTAATTTGAATTGCTTACCAGAAGCAGGGGAGTGAGGCAGCAGTGTCCGCTGTCACAAGAGCTTTGTTTGGATCTTTGAACCAAATAATGGGATTGGTTGGTACTTTGAGAATGGGCTCTAGAACAGAAAGTATTGTGCGTATTAAAAAGCATTATGTCTAGAGACTTAGACCCTCCAACTCGCAATCTGTATGTATGCTTCAGATGTTTAAGTTGTTTTCATGGGTATTGAATTATTTTTTTACATACTGGTGTTCTGTCATATCAAAAGAAATGGGTAGAAAATGGTTACAAAATTTTTAAAGTTAGAACGACAGGAGAATGTTTTGCTTCCATTTTTGCTCTGGGTTGGCGAGTGGGGTGAGGTTTGTTGAATGAAATATGGATTTAATTAAAAATGTTGTTGTTAAACTTGTTACCATAGATGTTTTATATCTTCACTGAGCGGTGACTGTAAAGAAAATTCTAAAATACCGAAACTTTGTAATTTGCTGGTGATTAGTCAATTGAAGATTTTGTTTTACCATTTAATTATTTTATTCTATTATATAAAGTCCAATTTGTTCAAGAAGCTAGACGATAAATTTTACGTCCCTATATTTCAGTGCCTCACAGTTTTTTATGTTAATTACGACGCCCACGTGTCACTTAAAGCTGTCTACAGGAAGCTGTTACAATTACACATGTGTATTGGGCAACATCAAAGTGCCCACTTCCTGTGACCACATCTGGTTAACAGGAGAGCAAATATTAAGATAAGCAGAGCGTGCGGATTTCTATTCCACTAGCCTATGAATTATGAGGTAGTTAGGCTTTGTCTTTATTCGATCGACACCTTGGCAACAGGTTGATAAACAATTGTCATAAATTAAAATTAAAAAGCAAAACAAAAACTATTCCAGCCGTAACGAATGGCCAATCACCACTTCTCCTTCTTTTTGTTGTTGTTTTTCTTAATCACAGGTATGTGTCTGGTATATCAAAATTCATTCTCATTTAATAGCCTTTTTCCTTTCCCATAAAAATATCTTTGTGTATTCCCCTAGAAATAAGAGTTCGTCTGCACCAATACATGAGAAAGGCAGAGTCGATACTTCCTGAAATTGACATAGCGTAACCAAGCGCTTCGACAGGATGTTGTAGATTGTCTTGTTGAAGTAATGGGCCCATCACCTGTCACCCACTGATTCCACTAGTGCGTAAAGCTGCACGATCCCACGCTCTTAGTGATAGCTCACGATCGAGCTCTTCCCTAGAATCGTGTTACCATAGCAACCCAGAAAAGGAACATTATATTGTAAAATGATCCAATACTTAGTTAACACGGTAGCGGTCCTATCCATCTTAATAACCACGAAATCAATGACGTAAGAATCAATGACATTACTTCATATAAAGCACATGTTTTTCTCTGCCTCGTGAGAACCATTCAAATCCATCTGATTAATAACACGCTGTAGTTTCGCATAATCCAACATGACTCATCGACACGGCACGTGATTTATTCGGAACTCTCATTTTGTGGAATGTTTATTTTACTTGTTGAGAGGAATTATATACCAAATATATATCTCTTGTTTATTTTTATTGTTTTCGTTAAGCGCTAAGCTAAACAATAGGTTATCTACATTCTGTCCACCACTGGGGATTGAAACTCTGATTTTAGCATTGTAAGTCAGTAAACGTACCACTATCCCACTGGAAATGCAAAATACAAACAAAACCAAAATAATTGTCTTCAATTCAAAGATTATCGTGTCGCTTAATAAAAGAACTATTAATTATCCCATTGGAGGCCTCATCACACTAATGTTCTAGCATTGTATTTCCTGAGAAACACCAACTATAACTGATTTAGAACACTTAATTGGTTGTAGCGCGAAAATAAATACACTATATACAGCAAAATATGTCACCGCAAAAAAAAAAAAAATACATTGTCGTATATCTATTTCTGTCAGAAAAACAAATACATTGTCGTAAATCTATCTCTTATACGTTTCCAGTCAGTACCAAACTTGACACAGGATAACATGAGAAAGATAATTAAGAAAGCTTCGGTTGTTTGTTTTTTTTAATTTCGCGCAAAGCAACACCAGGGCTATGTGCACTAGCCATCCCTGATTTACCAGTATAAGGCTAGAGGGAAAGCAGATAGTCATCTCCATCCACTGCCAATTCTTGAGCTGGTCTTTTACAAACGATTAGTGAGATTGACCGTAACATCATAACGTCCTCACGGCTGAAACGGCGAGCATGCTTGGTGTGGCGGGCGAACTCGAACTACAAGTCGAGTACTTTAGCCACCGTGCTATGGTGGGGCATATGGAGAAAGTGGGGGTTAGATTCCCCATCTTTTGTATAAATAAATGCCAGTATGTGTGTGTGTGTATGTCTGTTCCTTGTACATTTCGACGCTTGTTGATCAAGCAGCACCAAACTTGGCATAGTGACACAGGATAACGAGAGGGGGTATTGTTCCCCTCATGTAATTTCGGAAAAACTGCCAAGTTAGCGCAACTTGAGACTGTTATATACAACATGATATGAGCAACATCACATGGGGATTTAGACCCCCATTTAATTTCATATTGATAGAATTCTTGAAAACAGCATGTATGTACATTTATGTATTTCTATTGCACTTTTAATGTTTATTATGTTAAAAAAAACCCAGAAAAAATAGAAGCACAATTTCCTACTCTTTATTACAGTAGACTGTTAATCCAACTAGTGTATCAATAATAATTTAAGTTTGGTGTAAAGTGCTACTTTTCTTGAAGAATATGTTGAATTAAAGTGTCAAACAAAATAGAAAACTAAAACTGTTTCTTAGCCTAGTATGACCAGATGGTTAAAGCACTCAACTGTGGGTCGCGGGATCGAATCCATTTCACACCAAACATGCCTTTTCATTCGTGGGGGCGTTATAGTGTAATTCCACTATTAACTGGTAAAGTAGTAGTCCAAGAGCTGGTGGTGGGGGGTGATGACTAGCTTCCTTCCCTCTAGTCTTACATTGCTAAATTAGGGACAGCTAGCGCAGATAACCCTTGTGTAGCTTTGCGCGAAATTCAAAATGAAATTACCTCAGATTGCTTTCAAAGTTATGTTATCAAAATTAGAATCTGATTTTTAGCTTTCTACTTCACTAATAAATTTCTGAAAGTAAACAATATTATCCAATTCAGTACATTTAATTAATGTTTAGATAACGCAGTATCGCTTAATGATCTCTAGACACGTTCTGGATCGAATCCTGTGAGAAATGATTATAATTTCAGTATGTTTGTTCTTCTGATTTCTTTTTCTCCGTTACTAATAATTTCACCTTTGAAAGAGCGTTATGTAAGTGAAAAAAATTTTCAGAAATTTATTTCATGAATCTTACTGTTAATGAGTATTAAAAACAATCAGTAAATTCCGGTCTCTTGTGAATGGAATTTAATATACCACAGCAAGGAAAATATAATTAGGCGTACTTATCAAACAATACGTTGTGCAAAAGTGTAAAATTCCGCTGGAACTAATTTCAAACTAACCAAAATAGAGATCAACACCATTAGACGAGTAACTAGGTTCTGGTTTACTAGCTATGTTTTTTATAAAGGTATTTGAATCTAAGCATAAATAAAGGCAAATTTTCGTAAAATGTTTACTAAGTTTTGTTTTTGGTTACTGATGGAATGAGATCTAGGTGTGAACAGTGTGATATTAATGTAAAATTGTTGAGGAAAATACACAGTGATTGTTAAACTATATAGTGTTAATGCAGGAGTCCATTAATTCCGACCTTAAGTCGTGATAAATTTAAGTTCGATAACAGCTCAATAATGACTTAAAACATTGTGCATGGTGCGTTACTCCATGTATTTATGATGTAATGAAATTATTCTCTTGGAGCACATCATAAAATAACACTAGGACTGAGAAATTGAGAACAATTTATTTATTGGTTGAGTGGTAATCACATTATCGTAAAGAGAGTTAGAGCTGATCCGAGCGAGTTCCAGTGATGAGCGTGCTCAATTGTGAATCCAAGGTTCATGGTTCGATTTCCGTTACAGATATACATAAAAACTTCCCTTCGGGCTGTAAATGCTTTATGCTAGTAGCTAGATCCCAGTTGTCGGTTGGAATAGTTCACAAACTGACGGCGGGTGATGTTTACTAGCCGTCTCTTCTCTAGCCTGTCGCTTCAAAATTTAGGACTCAAGCGCAAATAGCGTTTGAGTTGTTTTACGCTAAAATTCAACAAGCAAATTGTTAGGTGTATGATAGTATTATTTTTATTTTTCATCTCTTTGTCCTACTCCTTACACGTTCCTGTCAGTCTATTACAGCTCTTTGTCCTACTTCTTGCAAGTCCCGTCAGTTCAGTACAGCTTTCTGTCCTACCTCTCACAAGTCCTGTCAGTTCAATATAGCTCTTTGTCCTACCACTTATAAGTCCTGTCAGTTCAGTACAGCTCTTTTTCCTACCACTTACAAGTTTCTATCAGTCCAGTACAGCCCTTTATCCTACTTCTTACAAGTCTTGTTAGTTCAGAAGAGCTCTTTGTCCTACTTCTTACAAGTCTTGTTAATTCAGTAGAGCTCTTTATCCTACCTCTTACAAGTCTTGTTAGTTCAGTAGAGCTCTTTGTCCTACTTCTTACAAGTCTTGTTAGTTCAGTAGAGCTCTTTATCCCACTTCTTACAAGTCTTGTTAGTTCAATAGAGCTCTTTATCCTACTTCATACAAGTCTTGTTAGTTCAATAGAGCTCTTTGTCCTACTTCTTACGAGTCTTGTCAGTTAAGTACAGCTCTTTGTCCTACCATTTACAAGTTCTGCCAGTTCAGTATAGCACTTTGTTCTCTACTTCTTACAAGTCTATTCAGTTCACTACAACTCTTTGTCCTACCTCGTACAAGTTCCTGTCAGTCCAGTTTTTATGTAATCCGTCCATATACTTTTCTTCTTCCTCTTCTGTTCTTCCCAACTGTTATTCCTTTAGTTGTGGTCAGTACCATAGTTGCACGTCTTCTCCTCCAGTAGGTCAATTTCGCAAGTGGTTTTGCTTCTTCATCTCTGTTAATAACCTGTATTTTTTATGTATTTCTATAATATCTCTACACTCATTCGCCGGTTTTGTTGGTATTGGGGTTTAGATTTTTGTAGACTTGAAAGGGTCAGTTTCATTTCATCTCTACTTTCTCCCACTAGGGAATAGGAGTTTCCTCGCACATTACTCTGAGTTCTTTCAAACCCATGCCCATGTAGTTAGTTACAGTAACATTGATATCCTGAATACATTATATCTTTATTTGTTTGTGAAAGTTCTACACTTCATCAAGAAATTGAGATGTACTTTTCACATTCTTCGTTAATTTTAAATTTGTAGATGTTTTTCAGGTCGTATAGACCTGCAAGGGTAGGATGCATTTTATCTCTTTAGACTTGAAAGGGTCACGGTCATCTGGCCTTTTTAGATTTGCGAGGGTCAAGTGCATTTTACCCCTTTCTCCAATCCGTAGATTCCCTTGTCTTTCCAGCTTATTTGAAGGACCCGCTTGATTCCAACATCAGAAATGCAGTCAGTTTTTCTTGTCGCTTTTCTTTACTACCTAGCTTTTACTATACTCCACAAGAACGTTTTCCTAACTTTAACTTTCATTTGGCGCTAATATCTTTCATTTTATTCCACACCTATGCCAGCTCGCCTGTCAGAGTCTTTTGGACAGCATTTAATTTTTATTCCTCTCATGCAGTCAGCGTTCATCTTAACTAGAACACCAAGATACTTGAAACATTAATTCTAATTAGTGTATCAAGACAACTGAAACTTTCATCCTATCTCGTGTACCAAGATATTTGAAACATTCATCCTAATTAGTGTACCAAGATACTTGCAACATTCATCTTAACTAGTGTACCAAGACACTTGAAACATTCATCTCAACTAGTGTACCAATACACTTGAAACATTCATCTCAACTAATTTACCAAGACACTTATACGTTTATCTCAACTAGTGTACCAAGACAATGAAACATTCATCTTAACTAGTATACCAAGAAATTTTAAACACTCATTTTAACTAGTGTATCAAGACACTTGAAACATTCATCTCAACTAATTTACCAAGACACTTATACGTTTATCTCAACTAGTGTACCAAGACACTTGAAACATTCATCTCAACTAATTTACCAAGACACTTATACGTTTATCTCAACTAGTGTACCAAGACACATGAAACATTCATCTTAACTAGTATACCAAGAAATTTTAAACACTCATTTTAACTAGTGTATCAAGACACTTGAAACATTCATGTTAACTAGTGTACCAAGTGCATTTCTCTCTCTCTAGTCATGTTGTATCAAGACACTTGAAACATTCATGTTAACTAGTGTATCAAGACACTTAAAATATTCATGTTAACTAGTGTACCAAGTGCACTTCTCCCTCTCTAGTCATGTCCTTCTGGTCATTCGTATTCCTGAATTGTATCATTTATATTTCTTTTTCCTTTTCAGCCCAAACTTCACATCCGATTTCCCTATCACCACACTTCACCTATCTCTTCTAAACTCTCTATTCTCTGCCATGAGATCGTTATTGTCTTCACACCGAAGATTCCATTTCCTTCTTTCATTATATATCCTAGCTCTCACATTTTTTTTGATATACTCACCAGGAATATTGAATAGCAGTGATGATATTACACACCCTTACCTCATGTGTTCCCTTGAAAAAAAGATTAAAACATTCCTCTTCAACTCTCTCTCTGCCCTAGTTGGCATTGCTACATATAATCCATTAGTCAATCGATCACCCCGTTTTCATTTCTCTCTTCTAATCCCAACCTTCCAATTAATAGTCTTTATTCTACTTCTTCCCAAGTGTATATTAAAACCTCCCATCATAATAAATTTTTCCTTATATCCCGTAATCTTTTTTTTTAAGGTTTAAGATTTAACACAGCATATAGGCGCATAATCTCAGTACAAAAAAATAAATATTCTTAAATATAGTGTGTGGAAAGGAAAATGAAATGAAAGAAGCAAGATTTAGTGTTGAAGCCAAATTAAACTAAAACCGAAATATATTAATTGACAAATAGCGCCTGATGGCCATGATTGTAGGACTAAAAAAAAATAAAAGATTAAACTGTAGTTAAAGAAGGCGAACAAGTAAAGTATAACTGTAATAATTAAACTACAGCTGTACTGATGTTAATAAAAATGAAATAAACCAATACAAGCAGAACAAGTAAACAATCAATAAGCGATTTACTTTTCTAGAAGGTTGAAGCAATTATGTTACAATAAAAGTGAAAACTGAATTCAAAGAGCAGATGCACCGGAATGCGGAAACATCTGTGCTCCATATGAGTGTTACAAGGTACTCAATCCTCAACACATGAAATAAAGTGGAATACAGTGAAAATATCCCATGAAATAACAGATAAATTATTTGACCTGAAAATCCACAAAAAGTAAAACCATAGCCACAATTTAGCACATAACCTCGACCAGATTTAGCCAGTGAAAGAGAATGGTCCAGAAATTTACAACTTTTTTCATTCTTTTCTCAGACTGGTCCTCATGTTGATTTTAAATTAACTGAAATACCCCATTTTCCCCAGTGGCGCAGCAGTATGTCTGCGGACTTAAACTGCTCGAAACCGTGTTTTGATACTCATGGTGGGCAGAGCACAAGACAGCCCATTGTGAAGCGTTGTGCTTAATTCTAAAACAAAACGAACAAATTTTACTAAAAATAATTAAAAATCTATAATACGATTTGCTGTAATCATACAAAAAATTACAAAACATAATCAAACTTGGCTTTGACGTTGCAGTACGGCCCAGCTAATACTATACATGATATGGTAACGCAGTAAACCTAACAAGCATGATGAACGTCCGTATTAACACATATTGCTAAGTGATATAACCAAACAAAAAACCATTTAAAAGGAAAATTAAAATAAAATACTACATTAAAATATATATTACAAAACGATAGGCCATTTAGAATAAAAATTACAGGATGAAACATTTAAAATCAAATTTACAATAAAAACAAATTTAAATTTATAATTCAAAATAATAACACATAAAACACACCTTTCAGAACGATACAATATAAAACCACTTAAAACAAATTAAACCTGTCAAAGTTAAAATACACACCAGGGCATTAGTCCTTGGTTTACACAATATAAGAAATAGAATTGAAAAATATGTAATGCATCAATCAAGCACACAATAAAAGTGTTTTTAAAAGCATGGAATGAAACAGAAAAATGTATTTACTGGAAATAAAATTTATTAAAGAATGGGATTTAACACGAAAAGTTAGAATACATATGCAAAGGGTAGACTTGAAAGATTTAAATTGTATGTACTCTAAAAAAAAGCAAAATAAATCAAAAGGAATTTAATAAATAAAAATAAGAAAATTGAACTGGAAAGAAATGAAATCATACTTGTCTAGAAAATGGGAAAAATGTTTGCAGAACAATAGACTGCAGTGTCATCAAAACAATAATTAGAGAAAATAAATATATTACTCTTTAAAATACACTAAACAACTTTAAAGATCTCACTATACAGAAACCTTTTTGCATTAATAAATGAGGTAAATATATCTTATTTTTGAAAAGCATTTTAGAATATCAGATTTTAATTCAAACTAAAGTTTATGGTTTAAGTTTTTGCAGTCACTTAGCTGTCTACTGCAACATACAAAGTTCACAATCCCAAATTGCTTCCTAATGTGCAAGCAATATAGTCATATCAATACATTTTTAGTATTTTATTTTTCCAGTTCTCATAACTTGCATTCAGACATAGGAGTTTCATTTAAACTGATCATTCATAGTGATGTGATTCTATGAATGCTTATCATTAAGTATAAGAAGGAAATTTAAATCAGTGGGAGAACACTTGCAATATTAATCATTTTCATTGTCACACTTAAAAAAAGTCAAAGTCACAAAATAAGTAACCAAGCTAAGCTTGTTTCATGCAACTGTTCTTGTAGGTTCTATTTTATATTCTCTGCATAGTTCATTGTGGCAGCTCAGACTTCAGATGTGATGAACGCATTGTTATTATTTATAAGATTCTTTGACATTCTTCAAACTAAAATCATAGTCATTCAAATAGTGACGAAGCACTTTCAATGATTACTGTTACTACAAGAAGTTCCTTCTTCATTGTACTGTATTGTTACTTGTGTGGTGTACAAGCATACCATGTCTTCTTACTATCTGTATTGAGAAACGTTATTTACATTATTGATTATTTACTTCCTGCACTATGATCATTTCTAATCTGGAACTATTAGTTTATATGAGTGACCTGATTACACGTAATATATTATTTTGTCTATTCTGATGGCATTTGGGTTACTGTGCTTTGATAAAGCCACTGCTGCAGACTCCTGTTTTTTCTTTGCTCTCGCCACTTAAAATTTTGCATCTTGTTGCCATGTGAACAGCTCTAGCTCATAATTTTGCCAGGAAGTCTATTCACATACTGGGGTACACTTGGCTCTGTTCTTCACTTTGTAGGAGTTATTCTTCTGGAAGTTACAGAGAGGTAGGTGGCTTAGCAAATTTGGTTTGCCCACTGAAGTGAATGTTTGGCTGCTTTTAAAAACGTCATTCAACGAGTGACATCGCTTAAGCTAGAAGATGATATTTGTAGCTCACTATACGGACCACCCCCAACTGGTTCCAGCAAATCTGTGGTCAGTAATACCTTTATGACCTTATCTTCCAAACCTCTTTTCTAACGCAGCTAATCTACTAATAATCGATAAATATGACTAGCGATAATTGAATTATCAGGTCATGGATTACTTGCTGTGACTACTAGATAGTACGTAAAGCTAATGAGCACTTGTTGATGTACAGGAGATCACCCAACGTTCATCAAGAAACTTCTCTGAGTTCATCAGAGACATCTTGTTTGCTTTCTAATTTTAACTTGACTTTCTTCCTTACTACTAGAGTTATTGCCAATATGCAGAGGAATCTATTTTTTCGTTTATTTTCCACGAGAAGCACAAGAAATAAAACTAAATTGAAGGAATTGAAGACACAAACCAACTGTCACTTCTGCACACTATATTTTCCCCAAAACTAGATTTATTAGTTTAATATATGAAAAGACTGGTGTTGTAACTTTTATATGCTAAATTTAAAAACAAGACAAAGTAGTGACGCTAAAAAAAGAAGGAAATGAAACATTTTATTTCACTGTAGATTGATAAACAGTATATTATTGTAAAGAAGTAGACCATTGAAAATAAAATAAAAGGGAATCCTCAAGAACCGCAACACTTGAAATTCTTTCAGGCTGATTAGAGTAAAATAGTCTATATTTTCCCTTTTCTATTAGCTATATTTTTGTGCGCCATCAACACTAAGAGTAAGGCATACGTTTATCCGACTTTATTACTTGTAAGGATCTCAACTAGCCTGCACTCAAATTGAAATTATTTTAGGCAGGATTAGAATAAATTAATCTCTGAGATCTTGGGCGTGGTCATATACATCTATTAGAAAGATTAGATTTCTGAGTCCAAAACTGTAATTAGATCTGAAATGGGATAAGAGAAGACGGAGATAAAAGTTCCTACTTAAAAAACGAATGAACTCAGAGTCTCTCAGATGCGGCTAAAAGAACAGAAAGATGTAGGTAAGTAAAAGTAATTAAAAAGTCTATAAACAAGGAGGGAAAATGAAGTACAACGGTATTTAATAAAATATTATTAGATTATATAAATTGAAATGGAAAAACAAATCATCAGGCAACATTGGAATGGACAGAGACAGAACTTCGCAGTGAGTTCTGGCTCTCTGAAAATGAGAAACGAGTTTTCTTTTGTCTAAAAAACATCAAACTGCATTCATGAAATGCATTCTCTCTGACCAATCAGAAAAAAGGGTATTGGTGCAAAAGTATCTGTACTCCATGTTACAAGGAGTAACATGGTAGTCTGCGTTACACAGGATAAAGTAAAATACAGTGTGCCTATTATTTGTAACAGCAGGTAAGTTCTTCATTGCACAGTAACAGGCTTAACTAAACTCATCAAAATAAGATCTAAGCAGTTCCTGACTTAGATCACAGAGCAATTTTGCAATTTTAAAGAAAAAATAGGAAGATAATGTAAGCAGTTGTTGCTTATCACACAGTCACAGTCTGAGGACCAGTTTTAACAACCCAATAACTGTGAATAAACAACGATTTTAAGGGCCAGTTTGAGCAAATCAAGAACCATGCATGAACAACTATTCTGAGGGCAAGTTTAAGCAACCTAAAAATGCAAAAATAAAAAATAAATGTTTAAATGAATTCCAATTTGGTCTTGCATCGTGTGGAAAAGTTGGCATGTTGGAACTTGGATGTATCTGAATGCTTTGTATTGAAGAAGTGGAGTCATTCTATCTTATTAACATCCAGTCAGTACGAGAAATGATATTTCTCATCGCATATGACGTCAGAAAATTTGACCGATGGTGTGCAGAGCTCGCTGTAACATTTCTCTTGATTTTTCTACTTAACTTGCTCTTGGAACTGTAACTTGCAATTAACATAAACCCTTAAACAAAGTTTTATGATATGTTCTGTACCATTTAAAAGTTCTGGATCACCGACAAGATGATACTCAATCGCTTGAACTTTTTCTCACATCTAAATAGACATTTAATTATATGTTTTGACAGAGGATTGTGACACACTTCTCTTGTTCGTGAGCATTATCTTTTTTCTTTGTTTTTTCACAGCTCCAGGGGAAGTTCCTACTTTATCTGCAGTGAACTACTTTATTAGGTTACTTCCATGGCAGGATGCTTAACTTTCTCCGGTGTGCAACTTGTAGCCAGACGTGAAACAGCTTATTTTTCTATCTCCTAAAATCACGTTTTCCATTGTTTTACTGATATAGATATTTACTTATTTGAAACTAAAATTTTATGCCTTGCATACTTTTACATTTGCGGAACAGAACTTCTGTCGATGAGACATTCTAAAAATGGAAAATTATGAACCTCATCTGCTACCATACGATAATGAATAACAACAAGAGAGTCGCTATTTTTCATTTCTCTAATCATAGGAGCAAATTACTAAATATGCACACTGTTTATGTCTACGTTATTCTTCCTGTAACAAGAAATTGTAGTCTGTGTTTATATATGTATAAAACTAAACCGTGTAAGCAGTCTCCTAATTTCTAGTGAATTATAGTAAAAACTGAATGATTTTGATGTTATTTATTTTGAAACACAAAGCTAAACAAAGGGCTATCTGTGCTCTGTCCACCAAGATTGTCGAACCTTGATTTCTAGCAGTAGATGCCGCTGTGCCCTAGAGGATTTCGATACCCTTGGTGGGCAAAGCACTCATAACTCATTGCGTAGCTTTGTCCTTAAAATATTTATTTTAACCTGAAGATGATCTTAGAAGGTCGTAACGTTGTTCTCTGCTTTATATTTTTACTTCAAGTGGGTTTCTCGTTATCACGAACTTTGTGCCTAATTTAAAACAAACAAACAAACCTTATCGAATGTATCAGAAATCAAACTATTACCATTTTATTTCTTTAAACAAAATTGTTTTCACTTCCCAAAGCTAACTCATAATTTCAGTTCAGCTGGAAAGCATAACTTTACCAATCTTTGGTGACCTTTCCGTACAACAGGACAACGAACAAACACTTGAATTACTATATTGTTATATAGTTTTTGTCTCAGAGCTATTTAATATGCATTCTTCTACGATCAAAAAAAAAAATTACAATATAAGGGAATCAATTTTACATGTATTTGTATTTGTTTCGTTACACACAACGAAAGGAAAACAACGAATAAATGGGGGAAGGGGACATATTTGAAAGGAAAATGCTTTTAAACTCACGATCCATATGTATAATATTGAAGAAACATCATAGGTTCTGTTGTTCTTAACGCATACAGAAGTTATCTAACTAGTTCGGTCGGAGTTTTCTTGAAACCAATCTCTAACTCACTAATCTCTGGGTTACTGGTAAAATGATTTCAAAGATATCTCTAACTATCCAGTCATTGAGTACAATGCTTCGCAGTATCAACAGATTACTGTATTTCACTCATAATTCAGCAGGCGATGTTACACTGTAAAGACGAGAAAATTCACACGGCGATATTACATCGTAAGGACGAGAAAACCCACCCGGTGCTGTTACATCGTAAGGACGAGAAAGCCCACACGGTGATGTTACATCGTAAGGACGAGAAAACCCACCCGGTGATGTTACATCGTAAGGATTAGAAAACTCTAAACCGTAAACATATGTTTAATTATTAGTTTACATAACTTATCATCTCGGCACTTTCTTTTTTATTTAAAGCTTTATTCTATAGTATCTTCGTCAGACTTAGTTTCAAACATCAAAGCTCATGTTGTTAAAAGAAACTGTTCTGTTTATTAATTGACTGATTTATGCTGATCTTCATAAACTATCTCATAAAAGTGTTCATGAACAACAGCTCATTCTGTCAGTATATGGACAAACATGAACTTTCAATTATTTTTAAACATTTACAAAGAAATCAATCTTGACTGCACTAGAAACAGGTGGCTTGTTTTAAACTTACTCCAAAAGCGTGGTTACACCCATCACGCGTGTCTGTCATTGTAACGGTGGGGTTTCCGTTTCGATATCGGGATAAGTCGGTCACTTTGGTGCTCCAAATCATTCCAGGAATAAAATATTACGTTTTGCTTTTACGTTTATTTATTTTTTTAATTTTTACTTTTGCTCACTAACTGGATTCGAATACCGTCCCTTGCATCAAACCGTCTGTTGAGAGTTAAAGGCTTCTAGAAGACTATGTCGTTAACCTTTCAATGAATAACAATTAGCACGTAGCACGGGGAAAATTTCTAGGAAAAGGCATGTACGTGATAAGGATTTCGTTCGAATTTGAATGCTGCATAGAATAGGCTGAAATCAGGCGGTTCGTTTGTTTAGTGTGACATATCGTGTGTTACTGATATAACTATTGAACTGCAGGCTAGGAGTTGAACATTAGTTAAACCAGTGGGGCCCTGGGTGGGGGAGGAGGGGTTCACTCTCAGTTGTACGTGTCTTAAACACCGTCTTTTTTTACCTTTGTAAAAGAAGTTTACTGACGCTACAAGATTTAATCTATGAATGTGTCCTAATTTCTGTTATATACTTAGAATAAAAACATATAAACGCGAATATAATAACAGCTGGATAGTATAGAATCAGATAATATCAGCCTATTTTGTAAAGACCTAAAGTGAACGGTTAGAAATATTCTTTTTCTGGTTTGTTTGTTTTTTTAAATTTCGCTTAAAGCTACACGAGGGCTATCTGTGCTAACAGTCCCTAATTTAATAGTATAAGACTAGAGGGATGGCAACTAGTCATTTTCACCTACCACCAACTCTTGGGCTACTCTTTTACCAACGGTCTCCCGCTAGTATAACGGAAAGTTACGGATTTACAAGGCTAAAATCAGGGGTTCGATTCCCCTCAGTGGGCTCAGCAGATAGCCCAATGTGACTGTGCTATAAGAAAAACAAAAACAAACCTTTTACCAACAAATAATGTGAGGGTTGACCTCACATTATAACGCCCCATGGCTGAAAGAGCGAACATGTTTGGTGTGATGGGGATTCGAACTCGCGACCCTTGAAACACGAGTCGAGTGCCTTAACCACATGGCCATGCTGGGTTGAGAGTGAAGGCACTCTATTGGTATCATCCAACGTTTGAAGTAGATGCTGATAGCCACCCTTACAATGCACTTACAGCTCCAAATACGAAGCTTGTTGAGTAGTGTCACTCAATACTTTGAAATCTCTAGCTCGGTACCTCTAATCATTAAACTGTTTTATAACAATAATTAAATAACAGTTTCTATGAATCAATGACTTCAGATAAGTTTGGTAATTTTATGCAACATGCACAAATGTATATTCACCATATTTTCAATCTATGGCGGCCAGGTTCTGTAGAAAAACCGTTTTAATGTTTTCTTAACAAATAGAACTCTACAGTTATCACATTGTATTTTATAAATAATGTTGGTGTGGTGTTTGTCAGTGTAGTTCTTACATAGTATAGAATAAGTTTCCTCCACAAACCGTAGAAAACATTATACGCACACACCTAGACAGAAAGCAAAATCAACCAACAAAAGTAAATATATCTCACGAATCAAAAAATCACGAAACCATATACTGCTGTATACCATATATTCCTGACATCAGCAAACAAATAACCAACATTTGGCAAAAACTAGTAACAAAATATAACATTCCAGTTAACATTAAATTTATTCAAAAACCAGGCACAAAACTAAGGTCTATACTATGTAAGAACTACACTGACAAACACCACACCAACATTATTTATAAAATACAATGTGATAACTGCCACGACTTCTATATAGGAGAAACAAGAACTCTACAGTCTTAATACACGTATTTTTAACAATACTTTTTCAATTGTTAAAATATTTCGAGCTGTTTACAATACAGATGTTTAAAGTAATGCCTGACAAACAATTTTGGTATGCTTGAAGTAACAAATAAACCTCTAATTACATGTGAAGTATTAATCGGAAAAAATAATCACATTTGTTTTACCTGACTGTATTAACTACTTATAAAGCTAAATTATTATATGTGTATGAAAAACATATTTTTGTGACCAAATATACATCCAGTCTTCATGTTTTCTGCTTAGTGAACCACTTCGGTTTTTGTTTTGTTTCTCTGAATTATTTTTTCTTAAAGAAAAAAAGTAATTAAGGTTTTGTTGGCCAACTTTTTTCTTAACGAGGAAAACAGGACAGACTGCGTACCGGAAGGTTCAAGGTTCAAGACGGCAACATGATGCTTATCGCACTCCACAGTTCAATCGGTGGGCAGGTTTAAAAATTATAATAAATCCTGCTTTGAATCCGACAATAGTCTAATGGTAACGTAACAGATCGGGAATACTTGGATCAAAAATATGATTCGCAATTTTAGCTGTGCGTTATAAATGGGACAGTCAATCCCGCTATTTGAATAAAAATGATTCCTTCGTGCGGCTGGTGTTTTTAAATGTTTGCGTTTCCTATGGTGCGCAATATAAATTATGGAATGTCGTTTCTGATCAATAAGGCTATCTGACATCGCTGTTTATTCCTACATGCGTTTAAGGTGTCGTTCAATGGAAGAAACAGTCACCGTAAGTTCAGAAAGACCAGCCGGGCGACATGAGTATTTATCATATAGGATGGCCTAACAGTTCTAAGACGTGAAAATACGTGGAAAATATTAACTAACAGGTATCAGTTTCTATCCTCAACTGTAACACGTTTTCCTACGCAGTTTAGGATTTATAAACATTTGTGTGTTTGTTTTTTGAACAAAGTCATATTGGGTGATCTGCTGTGTTCAATAGGTGGAATCGAACCTCAAACTTTGGCGTTGTAGGTCCGTAAAATTATTAAGAGACGTTTATCAACGAAATAAAAACATATTTAAGAGAAAGATTTGTGTAACATCAATGAAATATTCTGAGTAACTTTGTAATATTACTGTAATTTTCGATACTTTCGCTATTTATAGGCTATTCTAACCAATTATCATATTCCCTGTTTGGAAAGCGGTAAGTTTTATAAACTTACAATGCTAAAATCCAGGGTTCGATTCCACTTAGTGAAAACAGCAGATAGCCCAACGTAACCCTAACCGAAAACAACTACAATAGCCATCATATACAGATACATCCATGGAAATATAATATTTTCATTTCAATAGACCTCAAACAATTTATCTTCATTTTGTAAGATAACTATTATATCTAGGTTAAAGTTCGTGAATTGTACTTATTACTATTACACATGATTAATAAAACAACATTAGAGTTATGGAAATATAGGTAACAGTTCTTTGATACTCTAATATAAATTACAGTTCTATAGATATGCCTGTTCTGCAAGTCAAAAAATGTGGAGTTCTAGCCACATAAGTAGATTATTATTTTATTGCGTGTCGATAGGGAGTGAGATCACACGCGATCCTCTACAGTTAGCCCTTTCGTAGCTTACAAGTTTACATACCACGCGTATCTCGCTGTTGGCTTATTGCTGAATAAGCCGTTTTACTTAACTTAATTAAAATTCATGAAAAAATTGTCAATGGCCTAACAGGATGGCTCTGAAATATCTGGATCGTACAGGAGGACTGAAACGTTTGTTGTTTTTTTTCATTATATTGTCAGCGTTATTCGAAAAGATAAATCAAACGTAATATATATTATATGTCAATGTGTCAGTATCAACATCACGCTAAATATTTAATGTATTATGGGCTGATATATTTAATTCTAAACTAATGAATTCGTGTTCAAAATCATGAGTCCAAAACAATGTCGAGTGGGCGTGGTCTTATAGCGCTAAGAAACACACCAATTTCATTTAAACTCTGTTCAACAGGCACCACACCTCAGTAGTTACATCAGGGGTTCTCCAACATTCTCGGTGTAAGACCCTCTAGAACATTTCACATCCTGACTGAGGCCCTCCACCCAGTAAATCCATAAATATTGAATATCTCAACAGTACTGTATTTTAAGTTTTTGCTCTAGCCCCCACCCCCCGCTTAACTTTGCTACGGCCCCGAGTTTGGAAACCGTAGATGCCTTATAAACGGAACAAGAAAGAGTTGGTTTTGGAGAATTGATAGTAATTGAATTTTCAAAATGATTGTGCAAAAACAAAAATCCTATAATTATTTTTTTCAAAATTTCCCTTAACACACAAAGTATAAACAACGCAAAGAGTTGTTTCTAAAAAGCTTAACATTATTTTTACCTCACTCAGTAATTACCTCCAATTTTGTATGTTAGAAACCCAGGTAACCCTTTACAGGCTATTGGTACAGTTAACACGTAAAGAACATCTCAGTTTCTTGTTTTTTCAAAGTATAAACATCTTCCTCTTTTTACAAGAATCCTTTTCCTTCGTTCCATCCTTAGATATTGTTGATTACTCCATGTACTAGTAACTCCATTTAAGCAATGTATTATAAAAGTTGGCACTATGCCTGTTGATATGTATACTTCGCAGTTGGAAAAACCTATAATGTTGCTACGACCACCTTTAGCATATATTATATGGTTTTATTGATGCATTGGGATTGATATTAGCAGTCTGTTTCAGACACGACAGTTGAAAATAACTATAACCTTACTACCATTAATAATTATTGGTATTGCGTTTCTTCACTGGTAATTTTCAAAATATTACGCTACCCTTAAAAACTGGATTTATAAACTTTAATCAGAAGATTAGTTTTGCTTTGTGCAACAAACAGCTCCAGGCTAAATAGTAAGTGAAGATGTGACAGGACTTGTTTTTATTTTCTTTGTTGAAATGTACAATATAGAGTAAAATAAAGGTAAAACGCTACGAAACAAAAACAACATATAGTAAAACAGAGGAAGAACGACACTAAAAAAATTATACAGTAAAATAGAGGAAAAACGATACAAAACGAAAACAATATGTAGTGAAACAAAGGAAGAACGACACGAAACAAAAACCACATATAGTAAAACAGAAGAAGAACGAAACGAAAGAACATTATATAGTAAAAGAAAGGAAAAACGACACAAAACGAAAACAATATATAGTGAAACAAAGGAAGAACGACACGAAACAAAAACTATATATAGTAAAATAAAAAAAAGAACGATACGAAACAAAAACAATATATAGTAAAAAGTAAGGAAGGAAGCCCGGCATGGCCAGGTAGTTAAGACACTAAACTCGAAATCAGAGGATCGCAGATTCGAATCCCCGTCACATTTAACATGTTCATCCTTTTAGTCGTGGGGGCGTTATAATGTAACGGTCAATCCCGCTATTCGAGAGTTTGCGGTGGGTGGTGATGACTGATGCCATCTCTCTAGTGTTACTTCTTCGGTGAACCTGACGATGACCGAAGAAGGTCGAAACGTTGTTCGCTCTTCTATTTAAAATATTTTCTCAACCCAAACGAGCCGTTTTTGCACATATATTTCTCAACAAGTGGGTTTCTCGATATCACTGATTCATGGGGCTTGACTCCACGACCAGTAGACTGTAAGTTTAGTGCCCTAAGCACCAAACTGAATAGTCTAAGCAATACTTTCTGGATCATACGCAAATTGTAAAAGCATTGTAATAAAGCCCACTAATTGTAGAAAATTATTTTTCGTATATATCATATACACAGATTGAATTGTTTTAACCGTCAAATTTCCAGGTTAAATGTTTAATAGGCTAAAATATAAAATTACTTAGTAGAATACTATATGTGTATCTCGACTGTAGTGAACTATTTGTAAACAAAACCGTGATTTGAAACTGTCATATTTTAACTCGACAAGATCACAACAAAACTGTATTTGATTATTTAACACGACACAGTCACAATAAAACTGTGTCTGATATTTTAACACGACATAATCGCAAAAAAACCTGTGTTTGATGTTGTAACACGATACAAAAACAACAAATCCGTTCATTTGTAATCTGGATGCTAATACACTAAAAGAAGTGCATGACAAAGACAAATCTGGCATACCCAGGTGGGTTAAAGGTCGCAGGTTTGAACCCCCGTCGCACCAAACATGCTCGCCCTTTCAGCCGTGGGGCGTTATAATGTGCCGGTCAATCCCACTATTAGTTGGTAAAAGAGTAGCCCAAGAGTTGGCGGTGGGTGGTGATAACTAGTTGCCTTCCCTCTACTCTTACACTGCTAAATTAGGGGCGGCTAGCACAGATAGCTCTCGTGTAGCTTTGCGCAAAATTAAAAAAAACAAAACAAAAACAGACAAGAACAGTTTATTCATCTGGGTGCTGAAATACTAATAGAAGTGCATGACAAGCACAGTTCATCTGATATATCTATTTATTTTACGAATACGTGTGCTTACTGGTAGTATACCTAAACTCAGTTTAACGTATCTTGTCAAACATTAAGTTTTTGACTCGCAGATGTAGATGTAACGTATTTGAGTCAACATATTTGTTTCTTGTGTTTGTTTTGAATTTCGAGCAAGGCTATATGAGTGCTATCTGCACTAGCCCTCCCTAATATAGCAGTGTAAGACTAGAGGGAAGGCAGTTAGTCATCACCACCCAACGCCAAATCTTGGGCTACTCTTTCACCAATGAATATTAGGATTGATCGACACTTGTAACGCCTCTACGGTTGAAAGGACGAACATAATTGGTGTGACAAGGATTCGAACACGCGACCTTCAGATAATGGTTCGATCTCCCTAACCATCTGGCCATGCCAACAACAAACTGTAGAATTTAGACGACTTATAGTATCTTACTAATATTGTCTACGGTGAACAACAATTTTAATTGAAAATATTTGATGTGTGTATTTATTTATGTATGTGATTTTCTTGTAGCAAAGCCACACTGGGCTACCTGCTGTGTCCACCAAGGGAAATTGTGCCCCTGATTTTAGCGTTATAAATCCATAAGTCAGCCGTTGTCCCAAAATCATATAATAGCAACCACGAAGCACAAATACAGTATTTGTGACTTATGGATTTTTGACAGCATCTGCTGTAATTCTATCAAGTTCTTGTAAGTAATTCGTTAGTTTAAATGGAGAAATTAAGCTCCAAGACTAACGAAACGTTCACAACTCAGATATAAAGTGTGTGAAATGTTAATATTTATACAAGTATGAAAAATGGCGACAACAACACAAATGTTTGATAACTTGTTAAATAAATTTTATTTTGTGAACTATAGCTGTTGCCCATAGGTAGAAAATAACTTCAGATACAACGTTTTTGTTTATGTTTTGACAAGAAATAAGAGCACAAAACTGGTTGGAAAAAAACAGGCTTTAAGTCCAGCTCTTCACGGTATATTTGTTACTGTAGCAAGGCTTCTTTCTTGGCTTTCTGAGAACTAAACATGACAAATGTGTAAAAAGTTTACCACTGACCGATAGACAGCGAAATGTCAAAAAAATGAATAACTACAACACTACTAGTAGTAGTACATGACAAAAATAGTTCATTTGTCCGCGTGCTGCGGCACTATGAGCAGTATATGACAGAAACAATTCATCTATCTGGGTGCTACAACACTAATAGTAGTGCATGACAAGGACAGTTCATCCATCTGTGTGCTACAACACTAACAGAAGTGCATGACAAGGACAGTTCATCCATCTGGGTGCTACAACACTAACAGTGGTGCATGACAAGGACAGTTCATCCATCTGGGTGCTACAACACTAACAGAAGTGCATAACAAGGACAGTTCATCCATCTGTGTGCTACAACACTAACAGTGGTGCATGATAAGGACAGTTCATCTATCTAGGTGCTACAACACTAACATAAGTGCATGACAAGGACAGTTCATCCATCTGTGTGCTACAACACTAACAGAAGTGCATGGCAAGGACAGTTCATTCATCTGGGTAATACAACACTAACAGAAGTGCATCACAAGGATAGTTCATCTATCTGGGTGCTACAACACTAATAGTAGTGCATGACAAGGACAGTTCATCCATCTGTGTGCTACAACAATAACAGAAGTGCATGGCAAGGACAGTTTATTCATCTGGGTAATAAAACACTAACAGAAGTGCATGGCAAGAACAGTTCATCCATCTGTGTGCTACAACACTAACAGTGGTGCATGGCAAGGACAGTTTATTCATCTGGGTAATAAAACACTAACAGAAGTGCATGGCAAAGACAGTTCATTCATCTGGGTAATACAACACTAACAGAAGTGCATGACAAGAACAGTTCATCCATCTGTGTGCTACAACACTAACAGTGGTGCATGACAAGGACAGTTCATCTATCTGGGTGCTACAACACTAATAGTAGTGCATGACAAGGACAGTTCATCCATCTGTGTGCTACAACACTAACAGAAGTGCATGGCAAGGACAGTTCATTCATCTGGGTAATACAACACTAACAGAAGTGCATGACAAGGATAGTTCATCTATCTGGGTGCTACAACACTAATAGTAGTGCATGACAAGGACAGTTCATCCATCTGGGTGCTACAACAATAACAGAAGTGCATGGCAAGGACAGTTCATTCATCTGGGTAATAAAACACTAACAGAAGTGCATGGCAAAGACAGTTCATCCATCTGTGTGCTACAACACTAACAGTGGTGCATGGCAAGGACAGTTTATTCATCTGGGTAATAAAACACTAACAGAAGTGCATGGCAAAGACAGTTCATTCATCTGGGTAATACAACACTAACAGAAGTGCATGACAAGAACAGTTCATTCATCTGTGTGCTACAACACTATCAGTAGTGCATGCCAAGGACAGTTCATCCATCTGGGTGCTACAACACTAACGGAAGTGCATAACAAGGACAGTTCATTCATCTGGGTAATACAACACTAACAGAAGTGCATGACAAGGATAGTTCATCTATCTGGGTGCTACAACACTAATAGTAGTGTATGACAAGGACAGTTCATCCATCTGGGTGCTACAACATTAACAGAAGTGCATGACAAGAACAGTTCATTAGTTTGGGTGATGTCCCTCAGGTTTCTTATATGAGGACGTAAACTTCTTGGTTTAGGTTGGGGTCCGCTGGTGCTTTGCTCATGTGAAGAAGGTATGAAAAGACCGAAAGGTTGAGAACAACGGGTCTAATAGGTATTTAATGAAATGAATTTATCAAGTCCATGTACCTTCACTGTAAAACTCATATTTTGATTGAATTCTATATGATTTAAAATAAAATTTAAATTTCTCAACACATGGTGCTATTGGTTATCGAGGGGGAAATAGATGTTGACTGACTTACTAACAAGCATTCCGGTGCATACAGTTGTCAGTTGTTATTCGACGTGGAATATCAAGATACAAAGCAACCCGATACTGATTAGAAGGAAGCAAACCATACAAACTGTAGACCAGCTGAGTGTTTCAAGAACATAAGATACTTGAATACCAAATAGAACCAGTAAAAAAATATGATGTAAAGCTATTTTTATTTAAGAAAATCGTTTAGAAAAGTAGCCTATTTAGTGATATTACTCATTACAGAATATTGTTTGTTTGTTTTTGAATTTCGCACAAAGCTACTCGAGGGCTATCTGTGCTAGTCGTCCCTAATTTAGCAGTGTAAGACTAGAGGGAAGGCAGCTAGTCATCACCACCCACCGTCAACTCGTGGGCTACTCTTTTACCAATAGTGGGATTGACCGTAACTTTATAACGCGGCCACGGCTGAAAGGGTGAGCATGTTTGGCGCGACGGAGATGCAAACCCGCGACCCTAAGATTACGAGTCGCACGCCTTAACACACTTGGCCATGTCGGGCCCAACAGAATATTAAAAACCTTCATTATCAACTCTCAGTACAAGAGAAAGATGATCGGTTTCTAAAAACAAAATGCCTCAAGGCAAACAGCGCAGCAAGTCTCACTGTCTCATATAGTAAATCTGACCAACTGAAAGCGGAAAGTAAAGATGCAATGAAGGGACGTGACAAACATAATATATATTATTGAAGACAGGTGACAAACACAATAATTATTGTTGAAGACAAGTGACAAGCAAAATTTATATTCAAGCATTGTTGAAACTCTGACGTGCCACATAGCGAGTATTAATTATTTGTTTGTTTGCTTTCGAATTTCGCTCAAAGCTACGGAAGGGCTATCTGTGCTAGTCGTCCCTAATTTAGCAGTGTAAGGCTACAGGGAAAGCAGTTCGTCATCACTACCCACCGCCAACTCTTTGGCTACTCTTATACTAACATAATAACGATTAAGGCACACGACTCGTAACCTGAAGGTTGAAAGTTCGAATCCCCGTCACACCAAACATGCTCACCATTTCGAAACCCGAGTTTTACCGTTATAAGACTTCAGGTTTAAAGCTGATGAAGTGAGAGCAGCCTTATAAAAAAGTACACAGAATGTATTTGTTTTCTTTAGGCAAAGCCACTCTAAACTACCTTCTGTATCCAACGCAGGGAATCAAACCTTGGACTTTTGCATTGTAAGTACGTAAGGTTACCACTTTTTCATCAGGCAACAGTAGTTAAAGAAGTGTGGAATTAAAACTTTTTTTTAGCGTTTTTTATGATATATACCAGTGTTGCCAATCTTACAAATTTATTTTTTCTGACACATAAGCAAACAGTGGGTTGTTTTTTCACTGACATCGTTAAAATGTTTATTGGTCTTTAGGGGTTTACGTAAAATGTGAATGTGAAAAATACGCACAGATAGCTATCCTGTTATATACATACGTCTGTATGTGTGGATACATATGAATTATTACTGAGGTATAAAAAGGTTTTAAGGTAGGTTATAAGATGGTAATATATCGTGATTTGATGTAACATTTCATTTCTTACCCTTTTTTGCTGCCTTTCTTTACTGAAATATGCGTTAGCAACTCCAGTAATACCGCTTTGGTTTCACCAACTGAGTTTTCTTAACATTATGGTGAGATTCAAGGTGTGACTGTTAATAACAAAACCAGTTTTCGTAATATTGCGATGAGATCCAAGGTGTAGCTCCTTGGTTACTACTAATAATAGAACCAGTTTTCGTTATATTGCCGTGAGATCCAAGGCGTAGCACCTTGATTACTACTAATAATAGAACCAGTTTTCGTTATATTGCGGTGAGATCCAAGGCGTGTGCACCTTCGTGACTGCTAATAATCGAAACAGTTTTCGTTGTATTGTGGTGAGATATTGGGCGTAACATCTTCGTGTTTGGCAATAATCGAACCAGTTTTTGTAATATTGCGGTGAGGTACATGGTTTAGACCCTTGGTGATTTCTAATAATGGAAACGGTTCATAAAGCATTATGGAAGTGATAATAATGCATGTGATAAAAATGGCATCTTAAACGGTGCAGAGTGAGAAGATAAAGTGACAGACCTACAACTTTCCTGTATTTTATAGACAAAGTCATATCTGACGTTCATCTAGTCATCGTAACATAATAAAAAATACGTACCTGGGTTTATGAAAGTAATTTATGAAATAGGCGTTGGATTCTACACTTCTATTTCGTCAAGCTCTTACAGTGATTAGCTTACTTGACTTTGAAGTCGCTTTTTCCTTACATATTACCAGAAATGAAAGTGTCATTGTTCTTAAATAAGTGTTGTCCTGGCTCATGCTCCTATTACTGGTACCGTCAGCAGCATTACGTCACGAGCAGAGACTGACGTACTGAAATGAGGGCCTTTCTCTCTCTAGAGAGAGGCAGGAGCTACTGTAATATAACTAATCAGCACCCATCCTTTCTCATTCATTTATATTTTGCATTAGTACTAATTTAAACATATTAGTCACATACATATGAGTCATTAGAGGGCATTATTGCAAGAACACAACTTCAAAAAAAATGTGAATTATGATTTACCAAAAGAACTTCTTTGAAGTAAGAAAATTGAGGTTTCTGAAGAATTTAGTTTATTAATTATTCACTTCGGACATTAGTGATGAAATATTGTTGATGACGATAAGAACTAAAATCAAAATAAAGATATTAAAGAAATATAGAATATATGTTGATTTTATAGCAAAATATCAATAAGACAATGTGTGTGTTTTCTTATAGCAAAACCACATCACGCTATCTGCTGTGTCCACCGAGAGGAATCGAAACTCTGATTTTAGCGTTGTAAATCCGTAGACTTACCGCTGTACCAGCGGCGTTTCAATAAAATAACCTACTAAGATAACTAAAGATAATATTAGCGTGAATTAGAAGACTAAATGGCTTTTATATATGACCAATAAGAGTTATTTTGTTATTTTTATTCTATAATATCTGTTTTGTTTTGTTTTGTTTTTACTTTATGCGACACAATAGCCTTCGCACGCGTCTCTGTATTTACTGTGGCGTGAATCGCTTTCCAGTTTATATGGAGATAATCAAGTTATACAGATTCAATAAATCAACAATCCAAAGAGGTCTGATTGACAAAAGACTGGTTTAGTAGAAGCACATCATCTGGTAAAAAAATCCAAACGGATGGTTAACTCCATGGAACCTGTGGTTCTCACAGTCTTTGCTTTTGCAAGTTTTAGCTTCTTGGTTGTTTTTTTCCACTCAACCCAAACCAAGTAATTCAGGGATTTAAAAATAATATGGTTTAAAATGAGAGTGTGGGCCTCCTCTTTCATCATTGCAAGCCCTAACACGCGAACCATTTATCCAATGCCAAGGCACTCTATGCTGCGTGAAAAGTTAAATAGCACTTTCTTTTGATAACGACAGTATCGTACAGTCAACACCTGAATTGCAGTGTTAAGGAGGTAAAACCTAAACTATTGCATATTTCGAAATGCTCGTCAAATTACGAGTTATTTCAATCAAATGTTTGGACGATGTATTCGACTTGCTTTATTTCATAGAAATGTGCTCATCTAGTTCCTCAAACGTCTTGTGTTACCAGACAGTGAGAAACATATCTCTGCTTCATATGTAGACATGTATAAAGATAGATAGGTCCCAGCAGTCTTTGGAGGTCAGAATATTGATTTCATTCTAAAACAAAAGCATTCGATTTTCCAATTACTCTACTAGCCGAGGTCATTCAATAAAGCTTTGAAAATAACCTATAGCTCCTGTTTTACTCCTCCGTCTACAGCTTAATGAGATGTTTTGTTTCTTTTTGATTAACTACTAAGCTAAACAATGGGCTATGTGTGCCATGCCAACCACGGCTATCAAAACCCGGGTTTAAGCGATGCAAGTTTACAGCCTTAATGAAATGGAAGTGACTTTCAAATAGATTTCACCAGTTGTTTAAAAGTATTTATGGTGTACTACGAAACCCACAGGTAATTAATGGATCTGACAAAAGTCTAATTTGGTGGAGAAGTTTGGAAGATCTGGCGAGCTTAACATGTTTAACGTCGCTGTACCACACTTTATGTGTTGTGTTCTGCGGGTTTGACCAGAGTAATTTGACAGGAGAAAAAGCAAAGGTAGAGTAGCCTGAACCAAAAAAATCAAACAGTGAGCATTTCGTGATTGATGGAACAGTTACATCACGATATACTCGTAAAATATAATGTTAATGGGAGGGAGAGTTAGATTTAGAAACCTAGGAAAATTACCAATAATCGAGCATAATGGACAATTGTGCGTGACTACCTTTTGCTAAATTAGCACAGAAACAGTCGAACATCAAAACTTTACAAGAAAGTCAACACCACACCGCAAGTCTCTTAAATGTCTTTGTCACGTTTGAGGGAAACCGTAGTAACACATTTTACTATATCGCAAAAAAATGTGTTGATTCATGTCGAATTACTAGCTGTCTCTACAATCAACACAATCCCAAGACAGCTAGCCCTAAGAATCACTAGTAAGTTTTGTAGACATTGAGGTACATTTAGTTGCAAAATGCTCAGATAATTTGATGCTTCGCAGAGCAAAGCGTTATATTTTCAGTGAGCATTATTTTTACCTGATGCTTTGTTTATACCACTTTAGTGCAATGTGTTAAATGTAATCATCTTCAGTGTACAGTGTTGTTACTTTTGCTCTCCAAAGTATCACATTTAAATGCCGTAGTGTTCATCTATACGAGATGCTTTATATGTATGAAAAATAAATTGTTACCTTTTACCTGCTAATGTTACATTTTATTTTTCTTAGTTGAGAATCTGTTGTTCATACTGTTTGTGCAAAATATTAACATCTCTTTTGTGCACATGTTATATTCAGTACAAAGAAATCCAACAAGCAGCTTCAAATGTCCACAAAATGCAGGATTAAGACTGAAAAGGAAATTGAACATCGAATAAATAAATGTAAAAATAATAAACAATAAGTGTTCACACCGTGACGGTTTTAAATTTAAACCTAATCGACTTTTTGTTTCTTAAATGCAACTGGCTGCTGGGTTGAAGAGTACAAAAAACAGTAGTTGAAATCAACAGCAGAACAAAGAGACAGAATTGTGTGTAAATACCCCACTGTTATAGTCAGGCTAAGGGTTTAGTGCGGTATCCAACAATCCATACATCAACCATTATTCTATACACGTACAATTCTAACCATATCAGACCAGTTTGTACATGTTTCTGTGTCACTTATTTGAATGGGAAACTTTGAAGAATACAGAAACGCGTCGTGTTATCTTGGGACTTGAGAATAAAAACGAACAGCATGCAACCTTTACGTTAGAAGAAAATTATTAGTACATATTCGCTACGTTAAGATATCTTGATGCGACTAGCAACACGTATAAATTTCATAAAACACACGAATACATCTACTTAAAGACGTGATCTGTGTTTCTTATAAAATGGTGAAATATGACGACAATAGATCATTACCTAAGTTGATAACTTAATTCTCATAATTAAAACATGTGCACGTTTAGTTTCCCTTATCTTTTCCAGTTATTCTTCAGCTGTTCACAAGTTTAAAACAACGTTTCATGAACACAATGTTTCATACCTTTGATGCCTTACGATTTTGTTTTTCATATCAAAAAAACTCCACGATTTTGTTTTTGTTTTTTTTCTTATATTTATTAAGATTCACAATTTTGAATCTTCACATCAGTAATATTTCACAATTGTCAAGTCTCGCATCTGTAATGTATAAAGGAGATGTTAATTGAGCAAGTCAAAGTTTATCTGAGTTGTTACACTTAAAAATCAATTATTTTCATTACTTTCGAAGTAAAATTGAAAAAAATTGAAACACTGACATGTGCAAGTAGAAAGAAGTTTTAGCTAATCCAAAACGTCACACATCTCAGTGAATTTTAATATTATATTTAGTTTCCCCACAACTTATAGTTTTCACCTTTATAGGGGTAGCACTTTATTACTTTAACTCTGATCAAAAAGACGGATGAACTGATTCATTTGAAAGTATTAATCTACGAACAACTGGAACCAAATGCCTCTGTTCTTAATCTCATACTGTCTTTTATTTTTTTCCAACACTTAACTATCTAACGGAAACGTATATTTAATTCGAAATTATTTTTATTTGTTTCATTAGTAAATTCCCAGATGTTTCATGCTGAAATAATCACACATACGTATGTATTTATCTTCGAATAAATGAGACTTAAGCTTGAAGATAAAATGAGTTATTGTGTCATAAAGTAAAAGAAGCGAGCTTTTGAAATAGGAGTGGTTTACTTTCCCCCCCTCTATCTCTCTCTGTCTTTGTGGATTTTGTTTTAAAACAAGTATTCGTATCAGCAAGCGACTGGCCTGATGGTTAGTACACTAGGAAAGGAACGAATTTTGCTCTATGTTAAGCCTAATCCTTATTTATTGATTATTTGGTTTTAACTACACGTTAAGCCTGATTCATATTTATCGATTACTTTGTTCAGCTGGTTTCTAGTAGTTTATATGCATCAACAGCACCTGATTATTCTTATTAAAATAATGCAACAACCTATACTCTTACCGAGTGACATCCTCACCCCCTAGTGGATCAGCAGAGTATGAAGATGTATAACACTAAAAACCGGGTCTCGATACCTGTGGTAGCCCATTCTGTAGCTTTTTGCTAGGCAACAAATATGCAAGCCGTGACCGACATAGGCCATAAGATTAATTCCTTACCTTTAAAAGCCTGTTTTCGACGATTCGTGTAAATTTATCGTTTTCTATTAGTCCATATTAAGATTCACACAGACGCTAATTATACTTTATGCTCCATCTCTGAATACCTGAAAAAGCAATCGATCACTTACATATGGCGCTCCTACACAGATCGAGCGAAAAACAAACAAGTTATAAACACGTCTTTGTGATGATTCGCTTCTTCTGTGTGGGTATTTGGGTATGTTGATTCTTGAATACCCAAGAGGGTCAGGTGCACGAGACCTTTTCCTCCATCCCTAACTTTGATGCCATCTTTTCTTTGGAGTGTGTTATTGGGTAGAACTTTGGGCCAGAATATTACAATGTACTCAGGCCCGTTTTAGGGTAAATGATGCGCCACGATTTGTTTTTGTTTTGAATTTCGCGCAAAGCTACAGGAGGGCTATCTGCGCTAGCCGTCCCTAGTTTAGTAGTGTACGACTAGAGGGAAGGCAGCTAGTCATCACCACCCACCGACAACTCTTGGGATACTCTTTCACATGTGCCACGAATACTAGTAGTAGAAGTGTAAGCGGAAACAACGTTAGTTGTAAAACTGCGTTACATCTTCGCTAAGTGCTTCTAATATAAAGTTAAGTTTTCACTTTAAACTATGCAATATGATAAAGGACCTACTACAATATAACAGCCAAAACAAAAGAGGATCAACCACTATCTAACGATTGAAACAGTTGGGAACTCGCATATTGTTGGTCTGAATGTGGACTGTAATCACCATGAGGAGAACCTATACACTGGATAATAATCCGTGATGGCGAGAACACTCACTTGTAGAGAAAACTACATAAGTAGAAACGGCTGATATGGGTAGAGAAAGCACTATGTAGACGAGCGAAGAAGGTCGAAACGTTGTTCTCTCTTCTACATAGTGCTTTCTCCACCCATACCAGCGGTATATATATATATATATATGTATACACTAGATAGTGAACTCAACAGTGACAAATGACACTTTCTCTTCAATTCACTTATCCAATGTATAGTTGTTGTTGTTTTTCTCATAGTGACCATGAAGTACGTACATTTAAACAGTATGTTGGGTACCTTTCACTATGACATAGGTTTAGCTTACCTCTTTTTGGTTAGCTCGTGTTCAGGTTTACTGGTACGCACGTTGATCAAAGTATGGGTAAAACTGTACCTCTCTTGAGCTTAGACTTTTTAATTAATTAATTTTCGGAATACTAAGTTTATTTATTATTAGTAGATGACCTGCCACAATCTAACGGCCTAAGCAATAGACGACTCACCGTAATATAATCGTCGAAATAAAAGAGAACTTGCCACAATCTAACGGAGGAAACAATAGAGGGCCAACCACAATCTATCAGACGAAAACATCATTTATCGCAAGGGTATTCAAGATAGTAAATTCAACAGCAAATAAGAAAGCAAAATGTAACCAACAGATAAGTAATATATATATATACGAAAAACGAAAAAACCCAAAGCATTTGAATTTAAATTTCTTTTCCTTATTAAACAACTCGACAACTTGAAATTTAATTAGTTACCACATCCAAAGCCGTTATACTGAAAGAATGTGAAATTTAATTAGTTACCACATCCAAAGCCGTTATATGAAAGAATGTGAACATAACAATGAACTTAAGCATGATTTAGTCTCATGAAAACGATCTTGGTTCTCGCGAAGTTCAGATCTTAACAAAACTGTAATTTTAAAACTCCCTTTCAACGTGCCAAAACACCAGCACTTTAAAGTCCAGTTTGCAGTAAAATGCAACCATGCGAGATAAGATGGCGGGCTGATGTCACGCCAACTTTCTCGCTAGTGAACCCACATTGTTGACGCGTAATGAGGCAGGCAGCCGATTCAGGGGCGGTACCCAAACATCAAGTGGACACACCCAACAAAGCGTCTAGGGCAACTAAGTGGTCACAGTCAAGCTGCGAGACATAACATTGGCAAATTTCAATTAAAAAAACCAGAACAAACACAGTCATTATCAATAAAAGACTTACAAAACCTATTAAACTACATTTCTCTCTTCCTTGTTTTTTTTTCTTCAACTTTTATGGTTTATTACTATATGCTGCTTGAATACAAGTGATCTTATCATTTTTGGAAAAGACGCCATTAAAAATGTCACCTTACAAATAATCACTCGACGTGCGCAATAAAACAGAATGCTACTACAATAAAGGATGCAAATATTTGAAGATGCAACGAGTCACACAAGGAACATTTTTCAGATGAAGTCTGAGATGTCTCTGCTGTCCAAAAAGTGGAATCGTAACAGATCTTTAACAGATCATTTATTTCTACGAGCACGTGTTTGAGTGATGAAGAAGTGTTTTGGAGTCAGTTTACTTTCTTTTGTCTGATAACTTAGAAAGGCCGGATACACGCAGAAGAAAGAATTAATGGTAATGTCTACCATTCATTCTGATCATTCACTTGATTCCAATGTGGATTAAAAAAGCGATATTAACTTCACTGTATTTTTATTGTAAAAAAGACAATGGCAAGTGTTGCAGATAATACATTTGAACTATGTAGCAATGAACGTACACGTTGTTAGTTCATTACGTTCAGTGTGACTTTGTTTATGAAGTAAAGATACACGAACTGTGACGAATTATGTGTATTTTATGTGGAGGATTGAGAGAAATCAACATATATATATGTATATACACACATGGTTGGTTAATTTGTTGTCACTTTGTTTGTAAATTAAAGATATTTATGTGAGTTATAACTAATTACATTTGCTATATTTGGTAATCTGAGAGCGATGAACATACACTTGGCTGAGTAAGCTTATTGTAGTTCTGTGGAGTGAAGATGTGTGTTACAATTAATTTAGTTTTTGAAGGTCTAAAAGCAATGAACACACAATAAACATGGTTGGTTAAATGTATTGTGGCTTTGTTTCTGTTTCAAATATGCTAAAGCGTGTTGTGAATAACTACGTTTGTTTGTTTTTTGAATTTCGCACAAAACTTTGTTTTGTTTGTTTGTTTATTTGGAATTTCGCACAAAGCTACTCGAGGGCTATCTGTGCTAGCCATCCCTAATTTAGCAGTGTAACACTAGAGGGAAGGCAGCTAGTCATCACCACCCACCGCCAACTCTTTGGCTACTCTTTTACCAACGAAAAGTGGGATTGACCGTAACATTTTACGCCCCCACGGCTGGGAGGGCGAGCATGTTTAACGCGACGCGGGCGCGAACCCGCGACCCTCGGATTACGAGTCGCACGCCTTACGCGCTTGACCATGCCGAGCCAAAGCTACTCGAGGGCTATCTGCGAAACCGTCCCTAATTTTGCAGTGAAAAACTAGAGGGAAGGCAGCTTGTCATCACCACCCACCGCCAACTCTTGGAATACTTTTTTACCAACGAATAGTGGGATTGACCGTAACAATATAACGCCCCTATGGCTGAAAAGGCGAGCATGTTTGGTGCGAACTCACAACCAGATTACGAGTTGCACACCTTAACTCACCTGGTCATGCCGGGCCACTACGTTTGCTATATGTGGAAGCCAGAGATCGATGAACACATATCGATGTTAGTTAAGTTAACTGTCACTTTCTGGAGTAGATATGCTAATGTGTGTTGTAAATAATTATATTTCCTACGTCTGGAGACCTGAGAACAATTAACACACGTTTAAGTTTGATGTGATTTTAGTTGTGAAGTAAAACTTCTCATTTGTGATGTAAGATGAACGAAAATAAATCATTAGCGTCCCTGAATCATGAATCCGTGAGTTTATGGTTGTTTACCCGTTACTGTGCCACAAAAAAGTGTTATGCATTTCTGGTCAGGTGTTGTTGAGTAGTTAATGCAAAATTACGCAGGTTTAGTGCAAACAGAGGAAGTAAAGTGGCGAAGTTCCGAAACAGTCAATGTAATATTTGCGTCTTTAGCTAAGTTATGCAAAGAAAAGTTTGGTCAAGATTTAAGTCTAGTGCCAGAGTTGTTATAATGGCCAATGAAACATATTAATATGAGTAGCGTACCTTACTTACAAATATAGCGACTGGAACAGTAGTGAGTTAGTTACTAAAACAGATAGAGCGACTGGTACCAGTTTTTGCTATCCATCCGTTTATAGGACTAACTCAAGAATAGTTAAAATTATATCCAGAAATTTCATCTCTGTACGATATTTCTTCTCTAAGGCTCCTTTATATCAAAAGTAATAAAATAGATTTATTGCATTGCGTCACGACTCATATCAAAGCCTTAGAAAAAATACACAAAATTTGTTACATGCTATTCTCTCAACATCTCAATTTAAACATCATTAAAGCATATCGAGTTTCATCTTTTGAAATACATGATTGGGTTTTCTGAATGTCTGATTTGTTCATTTAAAGTTCTGTCTCACACACATATTCATACAGACAAATACCTCTTTATAGCGAACAGAGATCTTTAGCGAAAAAAATCTATCTTGATCTTGAATGCTAATGACTTTAGGTAATGACTCCACAGACCTGCGCTTAATTACGTCTCCAAACACTGCTTAGTTACGGTTCGAAGTTTCTTAGATACTGTTCGTTAACACAACCCTGGGTGTTCTCCACAGAACTTCTATCGAACCTAACCTGAGCTCATCTCGACTGACAATGTCTTCTCTGTACAAAGAGGAAGTATTTCAGTTGCAGCTTCGTTTCAATTAGCGATAAATGGTGACAGTTGTAATGTGAGCTGTACCGAAGTTGAGGGTCTTTCTCTTATTAAAATAATATTCAACGAAAAGGATCTTTTGTTATTCTTGCTAAGCAACAGTATATGCACAATAATATAGTGAAATATTTCACCAGCTATGTTGAGCTCCTTATCCTTGCTTTTACACATACAAATTTATATCATGTATTTGCCATTCAAACATGATAATGGCAATAAAATTTGACACTTCGTCAAAATATATTTTTTGAATTGACCGTCAGAATATAGAGTGCGGTGGTTTGGTTTGTTTTGAATTTCGTGCAAAACAACTCTAGAGCTATCTGCGCTAGCTGTCCCTAAGTTAGCAGTTTAAGACTAGAGAGAAGGCAGCTAGTCATCACCACCCACTGCCAACTCTTGGGCTATTCTTTTACCAACGACTACCGGGATTGCTCGTCACATTATAACGCCGCCTCGGCTAAAAGGGCGAGCATGTTTGGTGTAACAGGGATTCAAACCCGCGACCCTTAGATTGCGAGTCGAGTGCTTTAACCACCTGGCCATGCCGGGCCCAGAGTGAGGTGGATAGCATTGTGAATGACTACGCTATTCTTTGTGCAGTTGAAACCTTTCTCGACATTAAAGCTTTTTTGTGGATATAAGATAAAAAATATCCAACTCTATGTGATAAAAATTACCTCGTGAGCGACCATATTCTATTTAGTAGGAGGTACGTAATTTATGAATAAACCCTGTACACGGTAAAAGACGATGTAAAAATGAACTAAAAGTATATTATGCTGACAATAGTTCCCCTTAACGACAGACAGGATATTTATATTTTATAATAATAGTTGAAGTCCCCTTTAAGCGCCGACAGGGTCCTTATATTTAACCAGTGTGGGCCCTGACTATCATCAGAAGGGTCTCCAATAATTTTCAGAAGGACCACTACATAACGAGTGGCAAAGTCTAGACATTCCTATATAAATATAATAGCATAAAAATCTATAATACCAGTGATGTAGTCACACTGAGCAACATACCTTGTTCTTTTTTGCGAAGAGATCTCTGATAGATATCATGGAAATTATTTAATAATTTTAGTCTGTTTACAAACATATTTATTTTTTATATATTATGGGTTATTCTCAAGACATTACTGTAATTTACTGATTTTCTATCGCTACTGTATACAAAGTTACCAATGAATACACATCCAACTTTTTATCTCTGTAAACGCTGCCTTTGCTATTCGTCAGATATTTCTTTGTTTTATTCCGAACTAGATGTCTCGGATTGGGCCATGCTACTTGAACAAGGTATGTTGGTGTCCCAGATTGTGACTACCACCATAATCTGATTTATTTGAGCATTATTTTTACCGTAATTTTTTGTTATTTTTGTAACTGTTTTAATAAACAGTATTTTATTTCTACATTGAAATTGAAGGGTCTCAGACTTAGAGTAAATAATGTCCTTTTTTCTCAGAAAGTCGCGTCCCTTTGATAGAATCATTTGTGTGAGCAAAATTTGAATTCTGCAAAATAAACTGAAAGGATGTTTGGGTATTCTTTATGGCATTAGTCATCACTAGAGGGCGATGCATCAAAGTGCTACACATTCACCTCCTCATGATTGTTAGGGCGCGCTTTGAGCTTTTCAAGGTCAAGGGGTTCTTGGAAGGAATAAGGTGTGTGTGAGGTTAAGTAAGTTTATAATCGGAGTGAAACAACGTGTACAAGTTTTTGTTGTTGTTGGATGAAAGTAAGAATACGTTACCATATAGTGTAGCTACAACAGCGCCATCCATGGAATATACTCTTATCTTTTATCATCTCTGTCACAACGGTGAAGGTTATTGACTTATTGGCATAGCAGGTGGGTCGCGGATGTGAGGGCGAAGTTGTAATGATTGAAGGATAGCCTGACCGCTAGAACAAGTAAGGCACGGTAATGCTATTTCTGATGTTATGAATGGTATTAATATCACCAGAGAATGGAACCACACGACTCCTCTAACTATATAAAAACTGACACTCATGTCATACATAGAATGTTTTGTTGATCGCTATATTGGTCGTTGAAATATGTCAGCATTACTTAAGTCGATGGTCTCTACTTGACCTGTGGCTAATTAAGTCGGTGGTTCCTACTTGACCTGGGGCTACCTAAGTCAGTGATATCTAATTGACCTGAAGCTGTTTAAGTCAACGACCTCTACTTGACCCAGGACTACTTAAGTCAGTGATCTCTGTCGGCTGTAATTATGGACTACATTTCCTGCTTAGCACGACGTAAGTCGTTTCAGGGGATATATAGAAATATAACTAAGGTCTTGGATGTCGATGTTCTTTACTCACACTTAGTGACAATTATTGTCAGATATAACTGGATATCTGGTTAACAAAGCCATTAATTTATGTACTCGATAACTGATTTAAGAAATACTCTCACCAGACTATTATTTTTGCTGTTGAATTGTGAAGTAGTACAAACGATTTTGCGACGTTAACATGATGAAAAACCTCGTGATTGGTCACACTTACAGACTGTTGGAACTCTCGAATTATAATGTTGTCTAAGATGATAAGGTTACAAATTGTTTTCTAATACTTTACATTTATTTTTTACCAATTATACGAGCATGATTAATCCATGAAAACAAACAACAATCTTCTGGTCTATCACAATAAGGGATAATCTGTCTGATTTTGTATCCAATCGCTATTTTGATTATTACATATTAAAGAAAGGTCAAAACAATCACTTCTATTGCTCGCAAAATTAAACACAGATCACTAACTATTACATATACAAGGCCAGGTTGTTAGGGCGTTCGACTCCTCGTTACACCAAACATGTTTGCTCTTTCAACCGTGGGGGCGTTATAATGTCACGATCAGTTCCACTATTCGTTGGTAAAAGAGTATCTCAAGAGTTTGGCGGTGGGTAGTGATGACTAGTAGTCTTCTCTCTACTATTAGACAGCAAAATTAAAGACGGTTAGCGCGGATAGCTTTGCACGAAATTCAAAACACAAACAAACGAAATGTATTTTTCCTTTTCGTAATGGCTAGGTGGGTTAAGATGTGCGGCTCGTAATCTGAGGGTCGCGGGTTCGCATCTCCATCGCACTAAACATGCTCGCCTTTTCAGCCGTGAGGGCGTTATATGTTACGATCAATACTAATATTCGTTGGTAGAAGAGTATCCCAAGAGTTGGCGGTGGGTGGTGATGACTAGCTGCCTTCCCTCTAGTCTTACACTGCTAAATTAGGGACGGCTAGCGCAGATAGCCCTCGTGTAGCATTGCGCAAAATTCAAAACAAACAAACAAACTTTTTCGTTATGACGGGAGTCATTCCTATAAGTTAATGGCATTACACAAATAAAGTTTAAAGTATTGGTCAACAAAAATGGAGTTTTATCTTCAGTAACACGTCAAGATAATTATAAGCAGGTAGAAACCTATTTATATATTTAGAAGAATAATGTACACATACTTGAATATACAAGATCACAAAATAAATCGGAAAAATATACATTATTCTGTTGATGTCTACTTAACAAAATGGAGTTAACATTCCATCTATATTCATTGATAAAAGCACGAAGCACGAGTAAAAATAAAAAATAAAAGAACAGCTTTAAGGCTGTGTAGAATTTTCCAGCGAAGCGTAAACATTACTATAAGTGGCCCAAGACAAGTATTGCACCAGAGTTTTGTTTTAGCATGTTGACTTGTTGACTGTAGGATAAGGTTACGTCTTCAAATCTGTTTGTTGACACATGGCGGAATTAAAAAAAAATATCCATCAAGCTTCTTAAGTACAATTATTTTTAATAACTTTATTGTAATTTTAAACCAAAAGGGTGTATTTACGCTATCTCTATACGATTAATATTGTTTTTAAGCTGCGTTATGAAAGAGGAACATAACCAATCGTTATGTGCGCGTGCTCATCTTAGGTTGTCCATCATGGAATTTAATTTTTATTACAATTATAATAATTTATCGTTTCTAACATATTTCAGGGAAACAAACCGACTATTCTCAAATATTACAAACAAAACAAAACCAACAAACAAAGTGAAATTACTCCGACTAAAAGATTTTATACCATCCAACACACTGCTGTTTCTGAATTTAAATTTTAATATTGTGATATAAATATATTATTTGAAACAGAAATGGCTATGATTTCAATCTAATGACACTATTTATCAGCTCTAACAGTTTGTATGTGTTGATAAATGATGAATGAGCATCAAATACAAAGAGCATCTCCTCATATCAATAGTACCTTCTTTTATGTTTAATACACATTTGTGTATCCTTTGATAGCTTATATCAATTGTATTTTGTTTTGGTGTTTTCTACACAAACGAGTAACTTCATGTTTTGTATTCAACTCATAAATAAGTATCCTTAACAAGATGATATCGGTAGTATTTTGTTTTATATTTAATACACAAATGAACATTCTTTGCCAGCTTATATCGACAGTTTTGTGTTTAATACAAAAATGATATTCTTTGTAAATTAATGTCAGTAGTATTTTTACCTTTTTAAAACAAAAATGAGCATCCTTTGATGGCTTACATCAATTGCATTTTGTTATAGGTTTCCTATACAAACCAGTATTTTTATGCGTTGTGTTTCACGATCATTCATTGATGGCTTATATCAATTGCATTTTGTTATAGGTTTCCTATACAAACCAGTATTTTTATGCATTGTGTTTCACGATCATTCTTTGATGGCTTATATCAATTGCATTTTGTTATAGGTTTCCTATACAAACCAGTATTTTTATGCTTTGTGTTTCATGATCATTCTTTTATGGCTTATATCAATTGCATTTTGTTATAGGTTTCCTATACGAGCCAGTATTCTTATGCGTTGTTCTGTACAGAAATTGGTTAGCTTTGCAAGCTAATATCAATAGTTTTTTTGTTTTGTGTTTAATACACAATCGAATATACTTTACCAGCTAATATCGATTGTATATTGTTTTGTATTTAATACAGAAATGTGTATCCTTTGCCAGCTTATATTGATAGTATTTTAGTTTTGTGTTAACTGTACAAACGAGTGTCCTTATGTTTTGTGTTAAATAAACAAATGAGTATCCTTCACCAGCTTCCCCTCAGTGGCTCAGCGGTATGTCTGCGGACTTGCACGCTAAATTCGGGTTTCGATACCCGTGGTGGGTAGAGCACAGATAGCACATTGTATAGCTTTGTGCTTAATTCACAACAACAGCAATTCACCAGCTTACATCAATACTAGTTTGTGTTTTGTTTTGTGTTTACTGCAAAACTGATTATTCGTTACCAATTTACATTGATACTTTTATGTAATCGATTTGCGTCAGAAACAGTCGTTTAATTGACATGATTGATACTGAAGTAATTACATATAAATATACTGGATGATATTAAACAAAACTACTATATTGGATAAACAAAAGTTTTGAGAGTAAAAATGATGAATATTTTCACGTCTGTATTTTTGTATGTTTCGCAAATGGATTGTAGATAGACAAAAAATAGACGATATACAAAATGAATACATTGAACAGTTTGTTGTGCTAGGACTTCAAGCTATATCACTTTGTTGGACACATATGAAGAATTAACCTCTTAATTTCAAACTTTGTCTGCTACGTAAGCTGCGGGACTAGGCGTTTCGGATAGCGAAACGAACAGCTGAAGAGTAATGGCCTTACGGAATGGTAAATGCTGGTAAATTCGAGATACAGGAATTTATCTTGGTTAGTGGGTGGAGGCGAATGGCTATTAACTGTAATCATAAACCGAGCACGCTAGATGGCCTGGTATGACCGTTACAACTTCATTCAATTGGTCTTTGTGGGAAAAATCGTACGTGTTGTCATGGTAGCGAATGAAATTGCACAGTATAAAATTGGTACTGTTCAGTCCCAGAGGAAACACGGACTCTGGTGTTGATGGTAACCGCTAGAACATGATCTTGCAACTGACCGATAATTACCAACAATGATGGTTGGATAGATTCCAGTCGAATTTTATTGTTGTTCGAAGTCACGACAGCGGTCTCTAGTGTTGCGACAAGTGTTGAAAGTATGTTAGAAATAGACGTGACTTCAACCCACGTTTGTGCTCTACATTACAGACAAGGTATGGGAACTTGTTCCACATCATGGTTTAAATATGTAAAAACGACAAAATTAATTAGATAATCAGGTAAAGATAATATGCCATCGGTTCCCCTCCAATACAGAACAATGGAATATTAACAAAGTCGTGAACTTGCCTGTTTTTTTTTGTTTGAAATGGATGAACTATGATACAATTATATGTAATTTCAATAGAAAAGATGTTACAAAATATAATTTAGAATCAAAATTTTCACGACTTCGAAAACAATAATTCTATAACCCTCACTCTATAGCATATGAAAGACATGCTTAAAAGTATATTTATACTTGAAAAAGGAACACTTGGCAGTTTCCCAGTTGTTTACAAGATTACATCGATAATATCCTTGAAGACAACCAGTAGGGAAATTGCAATTCTAGATAGCGCCATCTAGTGACTAGTCTATTTTGATGATGAGTTCTATTAAAAATTTAACGAAAAAAAAACACACTAAATGGAACAAGCTATTAGAAGACTTGAAGTTAGAGAAACTGGTTTCCACACATTCGTACGTCCTATTAATTTTCAACATGTTGTTTTCTGATGACTGTGTGAGACTTAAGAAAACTCACGAATATGCGAAATTAGTTTTCTAGTTTTATGTTTCATGATAATTTGTTCATTTTAACCGTTTAGTTTTGTTCTTTTCATTTACATTTTCAACTCTTACACACGATTGTGTTTGATTAGTATTATATTAAAGTTGGTGCCGTCATTTATTTTTGAAATCGTGTTCGTTTTTATTATAATAATTTATTTTGATTTAATTAGTAAAGTATTCTTGTGTTACAGCACTTAAGTCCAGCTTAAATTTTCCGTTATATCAGACTTTCCAGTTATGTTTCAGTTATTTTTTATACATTAAAACCATTTTATACTCTAAGTTCTTAGTAGTTTTATGCTACTAAAGATAAGAACAACATGGCCTTTTAGAACATACTATCAAACTAAGGAACAAAATAGCGATTTAGCATAGTAAATTTTGTAACGGATTTACTATATATATTTATTGTCTGTGTTAGTTTTAGCTTAATACGTATTGTAACGGATTTAATATTATTTTAATAACTATGTTTGTTTCAGCTTAATATATATTTAGAAATGCAACTACTTATTTTGTTAAATGTGTATAACCTGTTTTCTAAATTCGTAGAAGATTCTAGAGAGTAAGAATCAACAATGTACGATGTATATATGTAAAATCCTACTGATAGCCACTACTATTGCCAACTGAAATTTCTTGAGCCTCCCTTAATGATTATAAAAGGTAGCTATCGCAACACTCGAAAAGAGGTTTCTGCAGTTAGTATACTATAAACCTCGGAAGCTATAACTGTGATAAACGCTCATTAAATAGGAAACTATAGATATTTGACCAGGAACATTTATAGATTTTGATCATTACAAACTTCAGTAAATTACCTTTTGGAGCTAATATTTCTACGAGGACATTACACATCTTCGTCAGAGAAAAGTCAGCTTGTAAATGGCGTGAGACTAGCCATTAATTGAAGTTTAACAATATAGATTGAGAATTATTTCGCTCATAGTGAGCCGTCGGTAAAAGATCCAGTTCTGGAGCTAATAGAAGACTCACTATACTTTGTAAGTTTGCAAAGCTTTCGTTTATAAATTGTTATTTGTAATAACGGTTTTTATAAATTGTACTATTATTTATATGTTGAAAAATTGTGTGCATCAATCTTGTCGGCAAACATTATAATTTAGATACATATCTACATTCATTTAACTTCTAAATTAAAATTTAAAAATCCGGTTATATGAAATATAACTAATAAATAAATAAATCGGAAGCTTGTTTGAGATAAAATATAATACGTAACAGTCTATTTATTAATTGTTGTACTAATGAAGGGATAAACAGAAGGATTTATACACTTTCATGTAATAATCGTGTTCTCAGTAGGTCATTCACGTGAAGAAATTATTAACAATATATTCCTTAATAATGAAATTCAATAAATTCATAGTGATGGAACCTTGTGACAATTTTAAAATCAAGTAAACAGATTTACTTTTCTGCTGACTGTTATTTTCATTTTTGTACCAACCAAACTCCTCAACACAAAGAAAGAAAACAATTTATCAAACGATAAAAAATAAACACCTGGGAGAGAAAACTTGGCAGAATTTAAGTAAACTGACCTTTATAATTCCAAATAGCTTTGTGTTTTCACGTTCAACAGCAACTTAAGCAACACATGGGGTGAGCAACTACGTCATAGCCCTCTAAGATACAGACATAGCCATCCCTAATATGGAATTATTGACCAAAATGAAAGCAACTGCGTGGTCAGCAGTATCCATCGAATAGTGGAATTGACTTTTATAGTTGTAAGTTTGACATAGCTTAAATTATGTCTCAAACCTTAAACCTAATGATTTATTACCCAGACGATAGATGTTAGATCACGCCTGTTCGTTTGCAATTCTAAATGAACATTACCTGCTCAAAGCTTTTCCCAAGATTTTAATACAGTTGTAGTATTTCATAGTTTTTATATTTTGTTCTCATATTTTCCGCAACTGCACGGTTAGGAACCATTTTCTTTTCATGAAACCGCATATTTTATCAACATAATTAAACTTCGTTCACATTAAAAATTGAATTATTTCAATCAACACAATCTACAAATATGTTTTGTAAATAGAAACAATTAAGCTCATTGTACACAAATTATTCTTCCCTTGCAGCTGAAGTCAAACATTTCTTCCTTTAAAACCAATGTTGATATAAATGAAATGTAGATGGTTGGGTGCATTATGTTAACACAAGTTTAAATAAGTCACATACGAACCGCAGATGATATAAAGTCGTTATAGAACAAAATTTATCAGAACTATATTTTAACACTATGGGAGATTTCTAATTAAGATGGTGCCACTAAAATAGATCACTTTTGGGAAATTTATTTTTAACAGAACTTTCTGGCAGAGAAATATACATACACTCAAGTCATAAAGACACATTCAGTTTAGTCATTCTGAATTTTTGAGACGTGAATAGTCCTTATACTAATTGGCTTTAAAAAATAAATGAGTTTGGACACTTTGTGGTACTAGGACCACTAAAAAGAGACCTGCAATAATCGACAGCGTGGACGTGGTAATCAAGTTTCGGTGACTTGTAATTGGTGACAGAGCGAAGAATGATGTCCATCTAAATACGATGGCAGCAGTGTATAGGTTCACCAACATAAGACTTACTTACAGTCACGTATCACATTTGACCACAGCAAAACTCAAACAGCTGGTTAATGAGATACTTATTTATGGTGTTCGATATGAAAGCATACTGGTCAAGTCGTAGTGCATAGCTTCTACGGATTTTTGTACAATCGGACAGTTGAAAAGGGTTCTATGAAACCGTTGTCTTTCTACATTAAATGATTATGGAAACCATCAGTAGGCAGTAGTCTTCTTTATCTTGGCATCCTTACAAAGGACCTATTTACCAACAAAACTACACTGCATAGCTATTAGCACAGTGTATGACGTTCGGACAAAGCACGAATAAATGTGTAGACATGGGCTGTAACGACCTAGTGAGGCTTCAAAATCATCTTTTTAGTACGTATTCGTGGTTTTAATACTTATGGGCTAATCTGAATAACATGGCGAGACAAAAACGTTTTCATAGGTGTAAAACGTTGTGACAGAATTACAGTTTTTCAAAATGTTAGTTTTGAGAGAAAAAACAACTCAGATTTCTAGGATAGATTTTTACTCAATTAAATACACATTTTATGTGTTATAGGATCGAATGGCGATGTCCATTCATTAATATTATCATCGAGTTACAGAGTGAACGCATGACAGAATCAAGTTCGTGATTAGGATAATCAGATGGTGATATAGATTCGTCAATGTTTTGCTGTATCGAAGCATGAAACGATGAGATAATGGTATCTAATCATGAAATGGTAAAATAATAATATCTAATCGTGAACTGGTTAAATGATGGTATCGAATCACAAAGTGGTTAAATGATGGTGTGGGATCATGAAATGGTCAATCAATGGTAGTGGACGATGTTATGGTAGAAATAATGATGGTTTATAGCATGCTGATGTTGGTTTACATACAACTGATTGCCAAGGTCAGTCTATCAAACAAGACAATCTTATCACAATTAAAGGAAAGAGAAACACCACCGATAAGTGATTATTTTGTATCTAGTTTTAATAACTGTCAGTTTGGGCCTTCTATAACTTTAAAATGAAAGTTATAAAATGGTCACATCTGTGACTATTTCATGTGTGTATAGGTTTGTTGTCAAACAAGTTAACTTTGGTCTTGTTCACCTTGAATGTGATTACAAAATAACTATAGACTGTTACGTGTTTCTTTCTTTTTCAAGTTAGTCATAGTTGGGTTTCAGGAAGTTGCTGTTTTGAACTACACAAAATAAGTCGTTCTCAATCATTTTAATTTTTCTACTCACGTGGAGAACCAGTAAGATAGAACAAAACAATACCTAGTCAAACGCTGAATAGAACTGGGCTCATTACACCACCTCAAGTTAACACGTGTCATCATTCATTTTTTTCTATTTCTAAGCGTGACTCCATGCTGCACAGTGGATGAATTTGTATATTACACCAGCTCCTGTCCATCGTATCTTATCGTCCATTTTGTTAACATGGCCCAACGATGTACAGAGTAGGTCTAGGTACGGTATACCAGCTCTTATTCAGTGCGTATTGTGGTGTCAAGTGTTATTGAACGGTGCACAGAATGAGACTTTGTATAGCACGTCGCTTCAGTTGAACCCTTTTAATCCTATTCAACGCACACCTTCGTTCATTTCTATCTTCAGTCATTGTTTGTAACGCTAGCTAGTGTTTACAGTACTAAAACGATATACTCTCCTAAACCTTCCTTCTGTACTATTTTTCATACTCTATTCTTACAGTTTCATTCACAATATTCCGGCATCTTCTTATGCACTCCTTTGTTACTCTGTTTCCACACGATACCAAGGGTCCCCCGGAACTGTATACGAAGACGTTTGATTCATGACATTCGATTTATACAAATTTTAAAGGTATAAACAAACAAACAGCTAAGCTATAGTTGGAACAATAATTCAAAATTATAGATAATTAAAAATGTAAGTTCCTAAGTTTGGTTTGTTTTGAATTTCGCACAAAGCTACACGAGGGCTATCTGCGCTAGCCGTCCCTAATTTGACAGTGTGATAGTGGAATTGACCTTCACACCATAACACTCCCACGACTGAAAGAGCGAGCATGTTCGGTGTGACGGAAATTTTAACCCGTGACCCTCAAATTTCGAGTCAAGTGCCCTAACCACCAAGACATGTCCGACCATCAATCAGTAATAAGGGTTTGGAGATGACTGTGCTTCAAACGTGTTTTTCTAATTGAACGCCCTGGTCACCCGACTACGATGGGCCAGTTTATAAGATTTTGAAGTATTATTAATTTGGTGTATTGTTGTTGTTGTTGTTGTTTTGAATCAAGCACAAAGCTACACAATGGGCTATCTGTGCTCTGCCCACCACGGGTATCGAAACCCGGATTTTAGCGTGTAAGTCCGCAGACATATCGTTGTCTTTAGAAGATTTGCGCAAATCTACATAAGAAAGACCTTTTACATATTATATTATATTATAAAGGATATAATTTTTACCTTGATAAAAAAAGAGAGGAGACAGTTACTTGATAACACCCACCGCCAACTATTGGGGTAATGTAGTTTAACAGTGCGAATTGACTGTCACTCTTATAGCGCACTCTCAGCCCCAAAGTGCAGAGAACAATTTTACAGCAGCAAGACGAGGATCACGAACCTTTAGATTCACAATTCGGCACTCTAATCACTAGGGCACTCCCGACCCTCAGATTGAATGTAACCAAACGCTCATAGTTATTTTAACATACTCTCTAAAATCAGAAGGGGATTATTCAACCAATCATGGACTTCTTCCGTACGATTATTAGAAGCAAAAAAAAACAACCCAAAAAGAAAACAGTTTGTATGTTTGTTTGAGAGCTAAGCTACATTTGGCTACCTGCTGCGTCCATCATGTTTCAGAGCTAAGCCACATTTGACTACCTGCTGCGTCCATCATGAGAAGAAAAAAAAAGACAAATAGAACTGATAAGTTATGAATATAAAAATAGCCATTAACACAAAAGAGTACGGATATAAATAATATAGAACTGTGAGAGAAAGGCCAGTTACTACATCATTTAATTTCAAAACTTCAAAAAGAAAGAGAAAAAAAACTGTTAAAATTTACGTTGAGGCAAAGAACAAAGAATTAGAACGTCAATATTTAATTGTAGATATTATATTGTTGTAGCTTAAAATAGAATTGTAAATCTGGCACACAAAGGAAACCACTAATGTAGTAAGTCGCTTCATGTATAAGTGTAGTTAACGTTACGTTTTCTTAAATATGTGTTCATCCACTGGATTACCGGCTATTTCGACTCCAGACCTATACTTAACCATATTCGTTGATAAACCTCTCGTATAACTTGTCTATTTATATATGTATGCAACAGCCTTTTTTAACAAGTCATCTGAATTAGCTTAGGTTGTGCTGAGTTGACGCCTTTCATCAAATACTGTGTTAAAGATGGCCTTTTATAGAATCAGTCATTTCAAATATATAATTACAAGTTTTAGGTATTGAAGACTTTGGTTTTATATAAATATATAATCAAGGGGCGACGATTACTTATTCACCACAATGTACAAATTGGAAGAATCTGATAACCGTCTTTTGTTCGCCACCGCTCTTTCATTATCAGATTCATACATCATTTTCAGAGGACAGCAATTAATGCTGTGAATAGTAATAATTTACAATGTCCGTGACCAGTTCATCACGTGGCCTCCTCGTGGCCAATAAAAGTATGTTTAGAAAATACGAAACGAGCCAAACCCAAATGTCCGTTTTCTTTCGAGCTAGTTATACTTTGTTTCGAATGCATCGGACCTTGAAAGAGACTTCAATTTTTCCCGCTCTTAAACGTTATTAAAAATCTTAACCAATAGTAAAGACATCAATGTCAAAACTGATCGATATAAAACAAAACTTCCCGTTAGTCTAACGTTTGAGATTTAACAAACTAGATGAAAACTACAACAAAACAACAAATCATGTCATTCTTACTTAAGTATTTTCACATCTCTAGAGATTCGTAAAGAAGTGAGTGACTGAAATAATACGATTTAATATCCAAGAAAGAAGAAGAAAGAGACACGGGGTATAAGTGTTCTATACGTGTTGCCATACCCGTCACTTTACAGGATGTATTGTATAAGCACATGTATGTAGTGCCATGGTTATATAAACGAGATATATCATACATAATAATGTACATAATACTGTCCGTTACAGGAACAAGATTTATAATACGAATTGTACATAAAATATACATGATTAAATCCACTTTACTATAAGTTTTTGTTTTTTTTAATTTCGCGCAAAGCTACTCAAGGGCTATCTGCGCTAGCCGTCCCTAATTTAGCAGTGTAAGACTAGAGGGAAGGCAGCTAGTCATCACCACCCACCTCCAACTTTTGGGTTACTCTTTTACGGTTGAGTTGATCGAAACATTATTATGCTGAAAGGGCGATCATGTTTGGTGCAACGGGAATTTGAACCCGCGAGTCGAACGCCTTAACCCACCTGGGTTAGCTGAGCCTTAGATCATTTTTTGTTTTGACAAAAATAACAATAATCAACTAAATGCAAAGTGTATACAAATAAAATATATAAACATTCACATTGACGACCGTGAAGTTAAACCGGTCATGACGGTTCTCTTTATAACTGATGCTAGACTCGTAAGATTGTTAAACACTACATTTGCTGTTTATTTACATACAGACAGTGGCGAATGACAAGAATCAGAAAACAACGCATTTGTATTCAGAAAATTAGTATACAAAATAATACATTCGTGTATATGGTAAGTGTTTATCATGCAGAAACGTATTGGATTACATGACATCTTTCATTAAGTCCATAAATAATTCATTCATGAACGAATTTGCCAAACTAAATATTCAAACTGAGAGTTGCTTATCTTGGTAGAACCAGAAGAAATGGTGATATCCCTCTTTATCTAAGGGGAGGTATCCCCAACATGTTTTATTGAGAAACTACCACTAATTTATTCGTATCACTTGACAGAAGGATGGCGTCAACAAGTCCTTAAAAGTATGTTATTCAAGATTTAAAACTACTCCTCCACTATTCCTACTGGTACCACTCAACCACCTGACTCAAACCATAGTTGATCAGTTTTACCGGTACTGCTCAACCATCTGACTCAAACTATAGTTGAGTAGTTTTACTGGTACTGCTCAACCACCTAACTCATACCATAGTTTATTAGTTTTACTGGTACTGCTCAACCACCAAACTCATATTGTAGTCGATTAGTTTTCCTGGTACTGCTCATCAACAATCTAAAACTAATTTAAATTCCCAGGAACTATAAATATTTATACCGCATTAATAATTTCTCATTTTTACAATAAAAATAAACTCACATAAATGTCATGTCAAACAAAACACGTTAGATCTTCTCACAAGTAATGAAGATTACTCTAGCTAACACTAAGGCTCAGTTTTGCCCTACGCTTCGGCTTCATCATTTTTGTGTGGATTATCGTTGTCAGGAGCATTAGCCACCTAGCGACTGAATACCACTTGAGCATAATTTTTTTAATGCTTCACTCTGTAAACAGAAGAGCTGTTAAAGTTCATCCTGTTGATGGACGGTTGAGTTGTGAGTTATATAATACCAGAGTTTACATGGAAATGAAATAAAACCATTTGTTGTTACCGCTGCATTTTGCTAGATCGTTTCTGTGTTGTTTCTTTAAGGCTGTTATTGTAGGTGAAAAGTTTAAAATATTTACACACGGAAAAGTGTGCTTTTCTCGTCGTTTACGATTCTAATTCTAAATTTCTTCTCGGACTTGTCACAGTACTTTACACGGATAACATTAGCAGTACCAATCACTAATGACGGCTGGTACGGGTCTTAAAACTTCAATTAAAGTGAAGTACAGAACGATATTTCGACCTTCTTACGTCATCTTTGTTATTGTGAAGATGACCTAAGAAGGTCGAAACGTTGTTCTGTACTTTATTTTAAGTAAACGTTTTAATACTCATACCAGCCGTTTTGAGAATACATCTTTTACTTCAAGTGGGTTTCTCCTCATCATGAATAACAGAATAGAGTTAGTTATATTTATTTTTTTACCTCACAATAAACTCTTAAACGAACTTTAGAAGTTGTGGTTAAATAAATAAAAAAGAAAAAATATCTCATGATTCAAAATCATCTTAAGTTTGTGAATTTTTATCGTGTTTTTTTTTGTTTTTAGTAGTATCCACCCGTTATAAGTGCTATTGTATTTGAGCTTGAAGATGGTAACTATTTGTTTGTTTGTTATTAACATTTTCACTGTCTTCAGTATTAAAATTAATATCCCTGTAGTTCGACTGACACGTTGGTGTGTCGTACGTGATACTCAAAACTGATATATTAAAAAGAATGTAAGTGTCCTTTTAAACTATTACATAGACAAATATCGCTTAAGTAACAATGATGACGCAATACTCTAGAAGGTTGAGTTGTTTTGTCAATGAATCATTTATCATACCTGAAACTTAGCAAGAGTAAAAAGCACCTTCGTCAGTTTGATTTTGACACGTGATAAGCAGATTTCATAAATGTCATAGTCATGAGCATTCTGTAACTAACAAATGTATAAAAACTTTTAGTCCAAATTTTGTAATTCATATAAAAGGTTAAAAAGCGTCACAGCCAAATCATGAACTTGTGTCAAACGGTGAAGGGTTAAACACGAATCAACACAATCTGTGCGATGTCCATCACGGAATCGAAATTCGGTTTTTAGGGTTATAACCCTTCACACTGCACAATACTTTTCCAGAACATGTTGTCCATAATACAATGCTTCTTCCTAATTATTTATGAAAGTATAAAGTTTGACATAATAATAATTTAGAAGCAAGCCACAGAATTACGGTATTTCTGTGACCTTTAATAAATACTTTAAACTTTTGATTAGTTTTTTACGGTGCATTATTTATTTTCGAGATAAATACTATTACATATCTGTAAACGTGAAATAAGATGTGGTATCTTCAAAACAAATGCCATTGCATATTCATGTAAACGTGAAATGAGGTGTGGTATTTTTAAGACAAATGTCATTGCATATTTGTAAATGTGAAGTAAGGTGGGGTATTTTCAAGATAAATGTCACTGCATATCTATGAACGTGAAATTAAGTGTGGTATTTCCAAGATGAATATCATTGCCTACATGTAAACGTGAAATTAAATGTGGTATTTCCAAGATGAATAACATTGCCTTTATGTAAACGTGAAATGAGGTGCATTGCTTCTTTAGCTGTAGCCATTGTAGGCTGTTTCAGCTTTGTAACTGTTTTGTTGGTCTTGTGACCAGTAAGGTTGGCGACTTAATGGTTACTTTGGGAGAAACAACTGTCACTTACCACATTTTCTTGATTACAAGTGGCTCAGACACCAGATGTGACAGGTCAGTAACGCTTTTAGAAGTCCGGTGTTTTTCTTGTTAAAACAAACTGGCTATGTCTGATTCACTAGGTGTTTCTCTTCGTAGAAATTATATGTAGGTCACATTAACCTTGCAAACATTTATCAGTGTGTTTGTGATTTACGTTTTGTGTCATTCTAAAAACGTCCACTCTAGTTTAGTTTCGTCCAGTTTGATTTTGTAATTATTCGTTATTTGATTCGTTAACACACAACCTCGTGTGTTATTTGCGTGACCTGAAATCTATGTAGGCTATTTCCCATGACATCAATGTAGGCCATTTCCCACACTCATTCAACAAAATTAAAATCACTAACCAAATCTAGTAGATATCCTATTATTTTACTTTATCATTTACTGAATTTATCACACGTGTAACTCAGCTTGCCATACTGGACGATATGACACAACACTGACCTTTATTTGGGTTACAGTAAAAGAATATTTAAATGAGACATCGAATATGATTTATGGTGCAACTAGCCTAAACGAATAACCAAATGATCTCTACTTTGCTCTACACAGAGATAAAAACACATACGTGAACAAGTTTCTATTTATGGTTAAAATACCAGAGTTTAGTCAGGGTGTGAATGTGTGTGTGTTTTTATACAGCAAAGCCACATCGGGGTATCTGCAGAGTCCACAGATGGAAATCAAACCCCTTATTTTAGCGTTGTAAATCTGTAGACTTACAGCTGTAACAGCAGGAGACGTTTCTACAAGGAATGGCAAAAAGAAGTAATATCCAGATCTTATCTGACCAGTTTTACTTTTGGAGTACTAGGAGTTAGTTATTCATGTTTCATGTTTAGCGGTTTCAATAAATAATTCAGGTTTAACACTCACTCCCTATTGAGAAATCATCCTTAGTGTATTTATAAAAGAATTTACGTTTAATGGATTTAGCAAATAATTTATGTTTAATAACTGTTTTTCTACACAACTCTAACAGTTACGAAGTTGAACAGACAAACGTTAAATCCGAATATGTTGAACTGACAAAAAAATTTAAATTATATTTTATGGCAAGTGTAGAAGATATAAAACAAAGGTCTCCTGGGAAATTAATGGATCAACAGAACAAATTTTACTTTTTATTGTTCAAAATTCGATCAATTCTCAGGATCCATGTGCATTATAGCTTGGAAGTAGCATTTCTGAAATGTACAGCCAAATATAGTAAAAAAACCAACCAAACAAAACAGACACATACACGCATGTAGCCATATTAACAGATAACGTGAAACGTGTACACTCACATGTCGAATAGCCACAAAAAGAAACTTTTAGCTGAACTTAAGCTAAAGAGTAATTTTCAAAAAAACATTCAAGCCTAAAGCTCTGTCGTTTTAGATAAGATTGAGTCATTAGGGCGGAGCACAGAAGACTACTTAAAAAATACAAAGCGCAAAAGAAAATCGCACATTTTAGATTATTATAGGGCGCACTCTTGCGGGTAATAAGTATTCAGTCAAACAATCTAATGGCTAGAGCTTCTTAATCCTACGTGCGACATCACTAGTTAGGAACTTAAAAGAGCTTTTTGGAGTGATTGTTGCAGAGAGTGGATTAACTAAAACAAGCGAATCATTTGGAATAAGAAGTTAAGCACATGTAATGGCACAGCAGATCTTTAAAACTATATTACATGTTAAATGTTTCTCTGTTAACTGCTTTTTTCGAATGCAAAATAGGCTTCAACCGATACGAAAACCGAAAAACTATTGAGTTGAAAACCTACACACAAACAATATCCATGAATTGAGCTGAAGCGTCCAATATAATCACTAACACCTTGAGTTCAATAGACACACCCGAAGTACATGCATAATTTATAATATTTAAAACTTAAACGTCTTCAAATTTCGAAAATAAGCAGTTTACGTGATCTAAAAGCGCTTCAAACACAAAAGTATACCAAACAGAGGAGTTTACAACATTTAGTTTTACCAGTTTCTCTCAAGCACAAACATAAGTTGTATTTTAAATCAGACTTGTTTGAACGTAAGCTCTAAAATTTCAGTTTCTCTAATAACACGTTTTATGTTGTTTTTTGTAACGTGTTAGCATACATGAAAACAATGCCTGTTAAGTATTAAAAAAAGAGCAAAGATTTATGTTTATAACATTAAGTGCAACGTTAATTATACGTTCTTATCCTTTCTAAGCTTTGATTGTAAATTAATACATCTATTAGTAGCCACTTGAAATTAGCATCGAGTAAGCACCAGTTTACATTTCCTTTCTCTTCTCATAGATATAAGAGACTTTGGTGATTGTATGGGTATGGGTATAATAAGTTTGATAGTTAATACAGGTGATATCTTCAGCTCATGGGTCCCACATTCTCATGGAAAAGTGTATTTTCAGTGCTTTTTCCTTCCAAAGTGTAGTTTCGATAGTAAGTCCAGATTTTCATCAGAACATGATGTTTTTCTATAACAGTCGTTTTCTGTTTGTATATATAACTAAAGTTGTATGGTATAAACTATAACGAACAGTAAAGTGTAGGATTAAGTAAGTCCAGAGTTTTATGAGGACATTTACGGCATCACACGTTTTCATTCACCTGCAAGTTAGATCCTTTCAAAACTCTTCTCCGTGGTGGCGGGATCTGCTGACCTGTCTTGATATCGTGCTCAACGCTTCAGAGAAATTAGTGTTCGAAGAAGGGTTTTCACGTCTCATTTATTGTCCTCTTTTTGATAATATGGTAAATCCAGAAGGTGATGATGTTTTAGTTCTAATAATAATATTTTTACGACACTTAGATAAGCTTAGAAAACAAAACTGAAACCATGGATAAGGTATTTCTTGTTTGCTTTTTTTTATTCAAAAGTTACAATCATATTTTTTCCTCTCTTTGAAGCTCATTTTCTTTATTTTACACTTACTGTGATATTCTTAATGTTTCGGTTTTTATATCGAGCTTTTAATGAATATTCCGTCAACTTGTGATAGTACACAGAATTACAACGATTCATTTTCCAACCTTAAATAGAACCTGCTGAAGTGACAAGATAACAGCTAACGATTTTATTTGGGAGTGAAACCCATTAAAAATTATATGAACTTCCTCTTGTTGGACGACAGTAGGGTAACATAATTCTTTTTTTAGTTTTAATAATTTGAAGACGTTTAATATTCAAAGAAATGTCTTTAACAGTCGCAAATAATAAACTCTCCAAACGAGTGGCCTGTCGTTCGATAAGCAGGGGTAGAACATGCAGCATTTGTAATGCAAGTCGTCTATTTCAACCGGAAACTTTGTTCAATTATGTCACAACATTGATCCATACCAAGCAAGTCTCATCGCAAAACGTTTCTACTTTATTTGCTTGAAGGCTGTGTTTTTTATTAGAAAATAGCTGCCGAACTTCGAAGACAAACTATATCTTTTACGACGAAAGCCTTAATCAATAACACTATCACGATGACGAACATTATATGATACTACATAATCTTTCTATTACACGTTCCTCGTTCCATAACTCAATACACACTCAAAGTAGGTTCAAACAGTTTTTTCATACTTTTATGGCTTGTTGCAACTTACTACATTAAAACCAAAAACTAAAACCCAATTTGCAAACCAGCCAAAGAAATATGTGATTTATAACAACAGATATTTTGTTTGTTTTGGAATTTCGCACAAAGCAACTCGAGGGCTATCTGTGCTAGCCGTCCCTAATTTAGCAGTGTAAGACTAGAGGGAAGGCAGCTAGTCATCACCACCCACCGCCAACTCTTGGGCTACTCTTTTACCAACGAAAAGTGGGATTGATCGTCACATTATAACGCCCCCACGGCTGGGAGGGCGAGCATGTTTAGCGCGACTCGGGCGCGAACCCGCGACCCTCAGATTACGAAGCACACACCTTAACCTTAACACCCAACAACAGAGAGAAGGAATTGTGATGAAAATAGTACACAGACGAGATCAAACTTAAAATATGCAATAAATGTAAAATAAAAAACACCCAAAACTCGATTGCTTTTAACAATTGGCTGTTCTTATTCACAAAAAAAGAATATTTAATTATTCGAAAACGTTCAAGTTTGTTGTTGTTTTTTAAATTATGAGAGAAGAGAAAGTTTTGTTTTTTCTAGTTGATGACAAGTTAAACTCACTTAGCGAGTTCTAAAATACTGATAAAAAAAATATTATTTTATGTTACAAATGCCTCTTAATCATAAAACAAATGTATACCTTACAAGCCTGCGTTAGCTATCCCTAATTTAGAAGCGATAGGCTACAGGGAAAGCTACCGACCGTCAACTCTCGGGCTACTTTTTTACCAACGGGCAGTGAGATTGATCATCACGTTGTTACAGTTCGGGAATTCGACCCCGCGACCCGCATACTGTAAAGCGAGTGCCCTAACCACTATACCGTGTCAAGACTAACCTTTTAAATTTATCAAGAAATCTGTATGTTGAAATAATTCGAATGTTTTTCAAACTTGACAGAAAACACGAATACCTGTTATGAGTAAAACAAAACGTTAATATTGTTAAGTGAGCAGTAACTGGCCCGCAATGCTTTCGTCTAGGTACGAGTTATGAGCACATTCATGTTTTGATGGTCGTTTGGTTTGTTATGGATTTCGGAGAAAGCTACACAAGGGATATCTGATCTAGCCGTCCCTAAGTTAACAGCGGTAGACCTGAAAGAAGACAGTTAGCCAACACCACCTACCATAAATATTCGGGTTACTATTTGACCCAGGGACAGTGAGATTGACCGTCATATTATAAACATACTGAAGGCTATAAGGGCGAGTGTGTTTGGTTTGATGAGGATTCGAACCAACGAACCTCAGAGTGCAAGACGACCGTCTTAATTACCAAACCATAAGTATAAATAAAGGAATAGTATTTCCAACAGTTGGCAACCCCGTGATAAACAATAAGACAATAAAAAATGTTCACGCGTTAGGTACAATGTGGCAATGTTCCATAAATTATATTACTATAGACTGCAGAATCTAATATCATCCGAAAGTCTGGATATAAATATATATTCATGGATATGTGGATATTATGACCCAGCAGGGCGCTCGACTCGCAATCTAATAGTCGATGGTTCAAATCCCTGTCACAACAAAAATGTTCACCCTTTTAGCCATGGGGACGTTATAATTTGACAGTCAATCCTACTATTCGTTGATAAAGGAGTAACCCAAGAGCTGGCGGTGGGTAGTGATGAAAAGCTGCTTGCTCTCTAGTGTTCCAGTGCTAAATTAGGAAAGGCTAGTATAAATAGTCCTTGTGTAGTTTTGAGTGAAATTCAAAACCATATGTATATTGCATATAGATGGGCCGACGACAGTCAACACGATGTCTACCTATAGGATGCTTCAATGTCGTAGGACTGGAGACAACGTGCCGAGAGTTTTAACCTTCTTTTAAGATTTATCTTACATGTCACAGACAACCACCGACAGAGAAGGTGTGTAATATATCCTACAAGGTCCTCTATGTTTTTATCAACCACTAGGAGGCTTTGATCCACTTGCTTGCAACGTTTTTTCTGATCTTTATTTATTGGTTTCTTTCTTGTTCTTGTTTTGGTTCGAGTTCTTTAAACTACATAATTCGAAACATTTTTTTAAATTATCAGTCACCCCTAACTTATTTATTCTATTGTTAAGATTCTTTCTTTATAATATAATTCTAAATACTAATACTTTTGGTATGTTATTTTGAATGCGAATTATTGTTGATATAGTTAGTTACAAAAACTTAAATTTGATTTGCTGTATTTTCTTTTTTACAATAATATTTTTTAAATATTAATTTGAAAGCTAAATATTTTTCTATCACAAATTATTAATATTTAGCGTTCATCTTTTTTCACATTTTTCGAGAAGCCCATATTTGAAATGTGAAAGAGACTAGTAAGGTAAAAGAATATATGGAAGAATATCCTGAGACACATACACACGTGGTTTGTTTAAACTTAGGATCCTCAAAAGAAACTAGTTATCTTGCCAGGCTTACAAGAATGATTTACTGTTATAAATAATTCTGAACCTGGCTAGTTTTCAGTACATTTGAAGGTAGTGTTCAAATTCCAGTTTTGCTTTGATTTATGCGAGCTCCGTTATATTGAAAACTATATTCCAAGAACCTGCTTAAATTTAGGTATTTTTACGCGGATAATGTCCAAAAACTGGTGCGAAATTGCAAATTTTAATACGTGAGACGACGTAAGACTATTGAGAAATAAATAAATATATTTAATATACATGACCTTATATGGGCATTGGAAAACTTTAATAACCTTTTGAAAGCTAAGAGATTGATTTGTCGTTTCAAAACAGACCCTTACTTGTCCTTTAATTTCATAACCACTGTGGAATATACGCTTAGTAAAGCATATAAAATTAATTTTTCTAAATATTTATGTTGGGGTTCTGCGTCCAATTAATGATACCTTTGTAAACTGGTTGTCAAAAGATAGTAAATATGAACATTTATTTTTGTTTATTTGAAGGTAAAGACGGTTGTACCAGTTTGACCCTGTGTCAATGTCCATTCCCTTATTCTGGATTCAAATCAATCTCAAGGGAAGACACTAATATTTCTACAAGTTGTTAAGCTTGAGGTTTTCTCTCTTGTGTATTGTATTAGAAATATTTGTAAACGGAGATGTTTTAGAACTGTCGAATTATGGTTATAGAACACACTGTTTGAATATATGAATATTTTAAAAGATGGATTGACATATTCGTATTAATCGAAGTATGTAAGGCAGTATTTTTAAAACAAGTTGACTTCTAAATGACGAAAAAGAGAACAATTATATTTTCAAAACGATCCAGTTATGTTAAGAATTATTTTCAAAGCTAGAACTTCAGTATCAGAAAAGAGGAGAACCATATGTTTTAAATACAAGATTTCTCTAGTTTTAAAACAGAATTAATTACTTTATCTTTTATCGGATGTTACTTGTACTTGGATATTTCTACGTATCCTGTAGAACTAACTTAAACAACAAAAGATGTAAACATGCTAATGTTATGTCTGTATATTACAAACTTCGTTCATAATTATTTCATGGTGAAAACGTAAAGTCTACTTTAATAACCACAACCACACTTCGCTGCTTTACATCTAGAAATGTTTCAAATTTTCCAACGCAAGTCTCTCTATCTTTATATACACATATATATTAATCTTTAAATTCCGATTATAACAAAAAGTTTTCTAAGAGTGAAAATGTATCCTGTTAATAACTATACCTAATTATGTTTTCCTTACTTGTAATAGCTATTATTTTTTACAGTGCGAAGTTCAATCGAATTTTGAACGAACGATCGCATTAAAGTGAATGTACAAAATGTGGCTAATGTTAGCCACTAACTAAACATTTTAACAATAATGACATCCTAACTAAACATTTTAACAAAATTAATGTCCTAACCAAACATTTTAACAATAATGACATCCTAACTAAACATTTTAACAATAATGTTTTAACTGAACATTTTAACAATGATAATGTCCAAACCAACAACATTTTCCTAATAAAATTGTAAACTTTTATTATGATTTCATGAATTACAAACAGGCTCTAATAAGAAAGAAACTGAAAGCCAATTTCTTGGAAAACCTTATTCACGCGCGCTACACACACAACATTTTCTAATGGTACAATAGATCGAAAAAGCTATCCACCATAAAACACGCAAATAAAGTTTTACTTTTATTAACGTTCAACTTCTCAAAACATAGTTTGAAATCGATACGAAATTGAGACGTCTGTGTTGAAACGACTTCAGATCTCCAAGCAGATATTTAGAGATACACTTAATAAAAGTTAAATTTTTTATTAAAATCGCAAAGTGCTATTTAATTCTATTTCTGCATCATAAAAATAAAATTGTTTTATGAAATTTTAATGTGTTTGCTTTGGTACTTCTGTGATAACGAAGGTAATTCGCGCAGAATTTTGGTTTGGTTTTATTTGAAATTTGGGGAAAACGTGAATTTTAATAATTATTTCTCATGTAATATTTTAACGATGTATTGTTATTAACTGTAACTAAACAGTAAGATTACTAAATGTTTGATAAGTGTTTTCGGATGTATATGCTTGAACTGTTTAACTATGTTTTATCTCCTCTGAAATATGTGGTTTAGTTTGAATTCCGCGCAAAGCTACACGAGGGCTATCTGCGTTAGCCGTTCCTAGTTTAGTAGTGTAACAGTAGAAGGAAGGCAACTAGTCATCACCACCCACCGCCAACTCTCGGTCTACTTTTTACCAACGAATAGTAGAATTGACAGTCATATTACAAACTCCCCACGGCTGAAAGGGCGTGCATGTTTGGTGTGACGGGTATTCGAACTCGCGACCCTCAGATTTCGATTCGAGTGCCTTACGACCAACGCGCGCAGAAGAATCTTTAGATGAGTGAATGTGGTTTCATCATGTGAACACACGATACAATACGTCATATATAAATATCAAGAAATGAGATTATGACAAAGTAATTCCATTGTTAACGACAATAACTAGCTTTTAGAGTCTATATTCGACTCCTTATTCATTGGAAGTTACTGGAAGATCGTCGGACGACATAATAAGATGGATAAGAAATAACAACAAGGAAACAACAGTTTCTCATTAACATTCGAAGTGACCACCAGGAAATTAAGCATAATTATAAACTGTGTTTATAATGGGAACTAAAGAAGAGATAGTAAACATAAACATAAAATACTGAGACCTGCTTGGAACACTGAACTCACTTGAGCAAGGTAATAGTTTTATGGCAATGTTTCCATAAAATTGAAGTCTGTTTATCGGACATTTTTATTAACACACATACGCCAGAAAATCCCAAAGTCTACAAGTTCATGAACTCGTAGTTCCAACGTTTACAGTGGTGGAAAGATAAAAGTAAAATCAACTGAAATATTAATATGCGAAAATAACTCCTTGTCACAACGTGCGCTTTTTCTTCCTTAAATACACCATAATGTAGGTGTTTAATTTGTTTGTTTAAAAATGTTCGCACAAAGGTGTTTAAGGGTTATCTGCACATAGTCGTCACTTGTTTACACTGGAAGGAATTTAGTTAGCAGCACCCATTGCCGACTCTTATATGACCTTCTAATGGAATTTGACCTTCAGTGTTATGTCACGCCCTCCGCTTGAAAGTTCGAAGCGCGTTTTTCCGACAATGGAACGTGAACCATGAACCATTGAATTGACAGCTTCACGGCCAGATCCGTTTGTTTGTTTTTAATTCTGTGCATAACTACACGAGGGCAATCTGTGCTAGCTATCCCTAATTAAGCAGTGTAAGACTAGAGGGAAGGCAACTAGTCATCATCATCCACCGCCAACTCTTAAGTTACTTTTTTACCAACGAATAATGGAATAGACCACACACTATAACACCCCACGGATAAAAAGGCAAGCATGTTTGGTACGACATGGATTCGGACCTAGGATCATCGGATTACGAGTCGAGCGCCCAAACTACCTGACCATGCCGGGCCGTCAGATACGCTCCAGCAATAAGTGTGTGTTTTGTGTTTTTCTGATAGCAAGCCACATCGGGCTATCTGCTAAGCCTACCGAGGGGAATCGAACCCCTGATTTTAGAGTTGTAAATCCGTAGACTTACTGCTGTACTAGCGAGGGGCCAGAAATAAATATCTTTACAAATACGATAATACAAAGAATCGCGTATACAGTACACGTGTACTACAAGCGTACTTACAGAGTTTTCGATAAAAGGTTAAAATCATATTTATTTCCATTATTAACTTTCCTGCTGACTGAACGAAACGCTCTACTGTAAAGTTACTTCATTAAGTAAATATCTCTAAGCGAAGTAGTGTAGATAACACAATAAATAATATGCAGCGACCATAAAGATTCAGGGATAAATGTAATACTTATTCTACGTTTCGCTTTGCAATTTCTGCGGCGTCACCCTGATACTATTCATTGGTTGACAATTCGCATATGGTGGGTTGCTGGTAAAAAGAAGGGGTCTTGTAGCCCTTGAGGATATTTATGGGCAGCATGTGTAGGCTGCTGGTTAGCTTAGGTTGCCCTCCTATCATTTTTCTTTATAAACTTCACTTGATAATTTGTAGAGAAAAAGTCTGAGTAAATACAATGTATTTTATAATACATTGTTCAAGATAAGCTTCGTATTACAGAAGAATACTTTCGTCCTTACTAATACATTATCAATATTATCTTCGAAATACAAGGTAACATTTTGATGTATGTGACAAAACTGATCCATATGTCTCGTTGAAAGACCTGATGTTTGTTTGGTTTCTTCTGAATTTGTAGAGAAAAAGTCTGAGTAAATATAATGTATTTTATAATACATTGTTCAAGATAAGCTTCGTATTACAGAAGAATACTTTCATCCTTACTAATACATTATCAATATTATCTTCGAAATACAAGGTAACATTTTGATGTATGTGACAAAACTGATCCACATGTCTCGTTGAAAGACCTGATGTTTGTTTGGTTTCTTCTGAATTTTGCATCAAGCTGTATCAGTGCTATCTGCTTTAGCCATCTTTAATTTAGCAGTATAAGACTAGAGGGAGCGAAGCTAGTTATCACCACCCACCGTCAACTCTTTTGACAACGTATAGTGAGATTAACCGTCAAATTATAATGCCCTTACGGCTGAAAGGGTGAGCATGTTTCGGTAGGACAGGAATTCGAACCTGCAACCCTCGGACTACGAGTTTAGTGCCTTAACCACCTGGCCATATCGGGATAAGACGTGATGGTTATTTTCCATTGAAACTGTCATTCGCCTTTTGTTCGACTAAATTACAAGGTTAAATCCAGTTTGTTTGCTTTTATTAGTGACTTAGTATGTTAGAGATGCAGAGAAACAATCACTAAGGATTATTACGTGTCATGTTGTTGATACTGAAACAAACTTACCCCAAATAGAACATTTCTGTTACATATAAAATACAGTTTCGAACATTTAACTTGGACTTACTAAATTTTCATAAACAGTTTTAATTAATTCCGTATTTGTAGAGATGAATTAAGACAACAATCACAAAACATTACAGAAATGTACAAATAATTAAACAAATGCATAGTGTACATGATAACTTCATAACAGAAGTGTGAAAATATGTATACATTAAAATCCACGTGATTAGAATAGCTTCTTTCATCAACCAACAAACAAGAACTATAAATTAATCTTAGTGAAAAAAATAACAAAAAACACAAAACAAACCTTGACTCGTTCGACACTAAACTTTAAACTTGCATTGATAACGTCCCCTAGTTAAATTTTAGCCATATACTAGTAATGTCCTCTTGTTAAATCTTAGCCTTACCGTGACATCGCCCCTTGGTTAATTCGTAGTCAACAGTGACAACTTTTTTTTTGTTAATCGATAACCCTATAGTGTAATATCTAACAGCTAATCCTTAACCTTAAATCGATAAATTTTTCTGAATAATTGTTAACCCGACAGTGATAATGCCTCCCTGGTTAATCCCTAAATTTACACTGGTAATTTCCTATGATTAAATCCTAGACTTATATTGATAATTTCCTGTAGTTAACCCTAGCCTTACAGTATTACCTTCATGTAGTTAATCCCAAGCCACACAGTGATAAAACCTTCTGGTTACTTCCCGTAGTTAACCCCTAGCCTTACAGTATTACCTTCATGTAGTTAATCCCTAGCCACACAGTGATAATACCTCCATACTTACAGTTTTACCTGATTAATCCTTAACCTCATAATGATAATACCTTCTAGTCTTGAGAGAAATTCAAATATTGGTTGAAACATCTGAAACTGAATCTCTCGATACAGCATCTTACTTGTTATTTTTTAACCTGAGCTTCATAAACTTGAAGTATATTTAATGTTAAATATTTTATACAAGAAGTAAGTAATTCCTTTAAGATATTAACTGCCATTTGTCATTTGTTTAAAAATTTTGAATGATCTTTGTTTTAGGTTTCAAACGTTTGTTTTCATTCCTTAGCTTTACATGTTTGATTTACAGAAAATTCTTATTAATTTGTGAAAGGTGTTACTGAGTTAAAAAAGAAGAAATAATAGAAATGCCCTTTTGATTAATACAACATATTGCACTCAGAGTTGGTAAAATAAAGACCATAGGAGTTTAAATACTAGGTTTTACTAAGTTAAAAAAAGAAGTAAAACAAATACACTTTCAATTATTTTAAAGTATTAAATGTTTTACAACGTTAAATCTTGATGTGTGATAAAAAGAATTTTTTTTAAACTTTCGATTCTGCAGTTTTGTCGACAGCATTATAATTCCATTACATACTAAAATAATTGGACAGTGAAATATAAGTGACAAAGTACGAGGAAAATGACTGTCAGGAACTTATGCAAAAAGTCGTTCTGTCATCTTACTACCAAGATATTCCTCAGTATTTAATATGCATATGACCCTTAAAATATTTTCGCATTAAAAAATAATAGTGAGTTTAGACTACTATGGTCTTTTATTTTACCAACTCTGGGTGCAATATGTAGCATCAACTATTTAATAATAAAGACAAATGACAAAGTTTAAATTAATGGAACGATTACCAGTCTGTCTGCCAGAACATACGAAGCAAGATTTTTTTCAAAATACAGAAAGCATACAGATAAACATTCTGTCGTCTACTGTTGTTACAATATACGTAGATGGCCAAGAAGAGTAACAAAAGTTGTGTATTTCTGTATTGTCAAGTACACTTTTAAGGTGTTTATATTTTAACGTCACTGAAAAGAAGACTTGATAAACTAAAATGTAATAAACGTTGTGCGGTTCGTTGTGCGAAATTTTTTAACAGTTTTGTAGTTTTATTACTTTTCTTTCCACAGGAACTAAAGCAGAGTTGGTAACTTACGTCGTAGCAGACGAATATGTGAGGTAAAGTGAAAAGCACGCCTGACAGAAAGCTTAGTTCGTGGGGTCAGGAACCTTGACTGAAAGAGTTGAGTTTTGTGAGAAATATTATTTAAAGTATTAAGTGTTAGGCAATGAAAACGTAACAACAGAAAGGAAGGATGTGCTGGGTTGTAGGAAATAACACAACACACGTGGCTGTGAAAACAACAACAACAAAACAAACGTATTCGGAGAAGTACTTTTAAGAAAAGAATAAGAAACGATTTTTACACACTTAAGAAATGAAGAAATAAAAGAGATGCGTGAATTTTAACAGCATTCTGTGTATTTTTAAAATTACGTGCAATATATTACATAAAATGAAAATTAAGCAGATTTCACCGACTGTTTGTGTGATATTACAGGTTGTTGTTAGTAATTAGCTTAATTAACTTACACGAAATTTTGTACGAAAAAGGAGAAAATTAAGATAAAAACCATGTGCGCTTTTTTGCAGAAGTCGAGTTTATACAGAGAATCAATCAAAACCAACAGTTCTACTTTGGCAGCTATTTCAGTTTCATCACGTTGCTGCGAGAAAGGGTTCAAATGAACAATGATGTTGGTAACAAAATATACGATGCCGACATCGAAAGAAAGTGACGTTAAATACCGAGCGGAGCACGGATATTTGTGAAGTAGTAGAAAGACCCCGTCACATTTATAGTACCACTTTTAATGAACGTTTTTGGTTCTTTAGAGTAAAATAACTTAGTACTATCTACTCTGTTCACTGCAGAGAATCGAACAACTTTAAAACAACACCTGACCTTTAATCCTATTACTAATACTCTCTCTTCAGAACAAAACCACACGTTTACCCCTTTTACTCATACTCTTTACATGTTCCACACTTCTTTAGAACAACACCACACCTTTAATCCTACTACTTAGACCCTTGTTTTTAGAACACCACACCTTTATTCCTGTTACTAATACTCTTTTTTAGAATACCACACCTTTAACCCTGTTACTAACACTCTAACTTTAGAACACCACCACATCTTTAATCCTCTTACTGATACTCTCACATTAGAACAACTCCACACCTTTACCCTGTTACTAATACTCTATCTTTAGAACACAACACCTTTAATCCTCTTACTAATACTTTCTTTTTAGGACAACACCACCCCATTAATCCTGTTACTAATACTTTCTTTTTAGGACAACACCACCCCATTAATCCTGTTACTAATACTCTCTCTTTAGAACAACACCACAGCTTTAATCCTCTTACTAATACTCTCTCTTTAAAACAATATCACATCTTTAGCCCTGTTACTAATACTCATTCTTTAGAACAACACCACACCTTTAATCTTACTAATAATACTCTTTTCAGAACACCACCACACCTTTAATCCTGTTACTAATACTCACTCTTTAAAACAACACCGCACCTTTAATCTTGTTACTAATACTCACTCTTTAGAAAAACATCACACCTTTAATTCTGTTACTGACACTCTTTTTTAGAACAACACAACACTTTTTATTCTACTACCGACACTCTTTTTAAGAATACAACACTTTTTATCCTGTTACTAATACTCTCTTTAGAACAACACCACACCGTTAATTATATCACTAATACTCTATTTTCAAAACAACACCACACCTTTAAAAGTAGGTACTAATACTTTTTCTCTAGCACAACACCATAGCTTTAATCCTACTACTAATACTCTTTCTTTAGAACAACACCACACCTTTAATCTTCCAACTAATAATTCTCTCACTTTAGAACAATACCACATTTAATTCTACCACTAATACTCTCTTTTTAGAAAAACACCACACCTTTAATCCTCTTATTAATATTCTCTTTTTAGAACAACACCACACCTTTAATCCTACTACTAATACTCTTTCTTTAGAACAACACCACTACTTTAATCCTGTTACTAATACTCTCTCTTTAGAACAACACCACACCTTTAATGCTGTTACTAATATTCTTTCTTTAGAACAACACCACACCTTTAATGCTGTTACTAATATTCTTTCTTTAGAACAACACCACATCTCTAACCCTATTTCTAATACTCTCTCTTCAGAACAACACCACATCTTTAATCCTGTTATTAATACTCTCTTTTTAGAACAACGCCACTACTTTAATCCTACTACTACTCTTTGTTTAGAACAACACCACAACTTTAAGCCTGTTTCTAATAGTCTCTTTTTAGAACAACACCACACCTTTAATTCTACCACTAATACTCTCTTTTTAGAACAACACTACACCTTTAATTCTACCACTAATACTCTCTCTTTAGAACAACACCACACCTTTAATTCTACCACTAATACTCTCTCTTTAGAACAACACCACACATTTAATCCTGTTACAAATACTCTTTCTTTAAAACAATACCACACCTTTCATCCTACTAGTGACACTCTTTTTTAAAACAACATCACACTTTTTATCCTGTTACTAATTCTCTCCCTTTAGAACAACACCACACATTTAATCCTGTTACTAATACTCTTTCTTTAAAACAATACCACACCTTTCATCCTACTAGTGACACTCTTTTTTAAAACAACATCACACTTTTTATCCTGTTACTAATTCTCTCCCTTTAGAACAACACCACACCTTTAATTATGCCACTAATACTTTTTCTTTACAACAACACCACACCATTAATCCTCTTATTAATATTCTCTCTTCAAAACAACACCACACCTTTAACCCTGTTACTAATAGTATCTCTTTAGAATCACACCACACATTTAATCCTGCTACTAACACTCTTTTTAGAACACCATATCTTTAATCCTCTTATTAATGCTCTTTTTTAGAACAACACCACACCTTTAATCATGTTACTAAGACTTTCTTTTTGGAACAACACCAAACTTCTAATTCTATTACTAATGTTCTCAAATTATAACAACACCTCACCTTCAATTTTACCACTAAACCACTAATAATACTCTTAAGTTAGAACAACACCATACCTATAATCCTGTTACTAATACTCTCCTTTTAGAACAAGACCACACCTTTAAGCCTACTACTAATACTCTTTGTTTAGAACAACACAACACCGTTAATTCCATCATTAATACTCTTTCCTTAGAGCAACACCACACCTCAATCATCTTATTAATACTCTCTCTTTAGAACAACACCTCTTTTTTAATTCTACTGGTTATACTCCTTTTTTAGAACAACACCACACATTTAATCCTGTCACTAATACTTTTTTAGAACAACACCACACCTTAGTTGTACTACTCACACTCTTTTTTAAAACAACACCACACTTCTTATCCTGTTACTAATGCTCTTCCTTTAAAAAACACCACACCATTAATCCTCTCTCTTCAGAACAACACCACACCTCTAATCCTCTTACTAATACTCTTTGTTTTGAACAAAACCACACCATTAACCCTGTTACTAATATTCTATCTTTAGAACAACACCACATTTTTATTACGGTTATTAATACTCTGTTTTCAGTACAACACCATACCTTTAATCCTACCACTAATACTCTCTTTTTGGAACCACACCACACCTTTAATCCTGTTACTAATACTCTGTCTTCAGAACATCACCATGTTTTATATCCTACTACTAATATTCTTTATTTAAAACAAAAACACACCTTTAATCCTCTTATTAATACACTCTGTTTAGAACAACACCACACCTTTAAACCTGTTACTAATACTCTTGAATCCTATTACTAATACTCTCCCTTTAGGACAACAGTATACCTTTAATCCTGTTACTGATACTCTCCCTTTAGATCAACACCACATCTTTAATCCTGTTAATACTCTTGAATACTATTACCAGGTTAAAGATATATTTCAACTTCCTCTTTCTTGACCATCAAGGTATGAATGTTGAATAATTACAACTGGTAATGGGTAATTAACATCCAACTGGGAAAATTACAACGAGAAATAGAAGCAAAATGCCTGAGGTCAAATGTAATTCTGTTTCTTAAATAAAAATAATATTGTGAAAAAAAGTATCTAACTCGTTATATTGATTATGTTCAGATATAAAACAAGAGATTTGAACTATATAGTATTTCTTGACTAGGACCTGCATAACACACAAATAAAGTCAGATAATCCAATAACAATCGTTCATGCATAATGATTATACCCGGTCACCAAATAAACAATTTTTGAAAAGTTGATTGGTTTTATTATCTGTGTTGTCACAGTGTTTAACTAAAGAAGTAAGCTACTCTGTCTTATTATCTGTGTTGTCACTGTATTTAACTAAAGAATAAGCCACTCAGTCTTATTATCTGTGTTGTCACTGCATTTAACTAAAGAAGTAGTCCACTCCGTCTTATTATCTGTGTTGTCACTGTATTTAACTGCAGAAGTGTATTATTCCGTCTTATTATATGCATTGTAACTTCTCGTAAACAACAACAACAAAAGAAAAAAAACATATTTTTAGCTGTTATATCAATCTTGAAAATCTATAGTGAATAAAGACTTACTGTTTGTATGACTAGAGTTCTGGTATTGTAGAATAGTGTGAAAAATGCATGAGGAATAAAATATATTGATCTGTTGTTTCCTGCCTTATCATATATTATCACCAGTTTGATTATCAGATATACAAAAAAAACATAAATAATATTATTCAAGGATTACCGTGTGAGGTTGGGATTATGTTGGAAAATAAAAAAGGTTAGGTTAAGTTAGGCCACTACGACAACGCTCAATAGTGTTTTAACACTTTCTTTATCAATTGGTCTGTGTGGAGAAGACTGTTACAGATCGGACTTCTCAACTAGCGTTTACCAATAAAATTCCGCACCCTCTTAATGTCAGTCCATAGTTACTTAGCAAGGTTAAAACTGGTCCAAAATGACATCCAAGTCTTTTAGCAATGATATATCGAGTTGCGAGCTCAGATTTAACGTCAGACCTTGCTCTGGGAAGAGGGATGACTTAGAAAAGACATAGCTAGTAATGTAGCGTGGGTTCCAGCTGACTCTGTCTTCACGTAACGATGATGATGTTATATACAACTGTTGCCAATCAATCCTATTTGTCTCTGTCAGTTTTGGCAGATGTGTCGTCAAGAGGTTGTATCGTCGAACATTCCTGCTCAAAAGAACATTCCTTTGTCTATATATAAACCTCAAGGCGACATCTTATTTTATCAGTTATTTGCTGCCCTGGGATACTATATAAAATCTACATAAAGGTTAAACTGCGCCCAAAAATACATGTGAACGAATACTGTAGTTCAGTACATTCTTGTCTAAATTACTAGCCTGATTGGAAGTAGCAACAACGAAACATTTACATATACAAACCACAAATGGCTTTGACACGGAATAAACTCTAAGTGGGTTCTACTGGTTCCCGGTTTTTATATTTGCTCATTTTTTGTACAAAATGAGGGATTTGAAGAGGGAAAGCAAGATCTGAAAGCTGTGGGAAGAAGAAGAGAAAAAACAGGGAAAAAAACAAAACAGAAATAATTAGAATAAAATAAACCTAATTTCTGTTTAATAAATGATAAAACTCTGGATGCACCATATAGCTAATTCTGTGTGTCAACAAAAAATTTAATTATAGTTTTAAAGGATTAACAAAATAGCAGAATTTGCTTCGTAATGGACAGTGTAGTTAGTGCTATTCTTTCTACATTCAACACAAGAGTGCAGTCTTTGTGCGCATGCGCATAAATGGACCTTAATTTCAACTTCAGGAAACTTTTATACCCACTTTTGTAAATATATCTGAATACCAGCAATAGAAAAAAGGTCTAGGATTATCCACACAAATTGAAGAATAACCTAGACGTTGATTTAAGACACTCAAATTAAAAATGACTTCGAATTACACACGGGATCTTGCACACACACAAATATTAATGTAGCATTTTCTTATTTCTTTTTCAGCCTTCTCATTGGCTCAGCAGTGCAATTGAACGCTTATAATTATAAGATTCGGAGTTTGATCCGTGCGGTGGGCGTAACGTAGATGTAGATAACTCTTTATGTAACTTCACACCTAAACAAAATAATAACATTAACATTGCTCAAGAATTCTAGGGAGCCGAAGTAAAAGAGCTTATAATTATTTACAAGTCAACTCAAGGTAGAATACCAAGGTACATACGACAAACCATAAACTACACAAAACCAAAAAGAAGGAAGAAAGAAAGCCGCTAGGAGACACCCTGCTCTTTCCCTCGCCTGTGACCCTTTCTTCCCGGATATTGACATATCGTCAACAAACAGGTATACTACATGCACGTGCTTATCTTGATAATGCCAGTAGTTTCGGGAAGATCTTTAAATGATAAGAAACGTTTTACATTACTCCGTCTGCCTAGACCGGTTGTTTATCACGACGCTCACGTTACCAGGTCTGCCTCCTCCCGAGGAGAACCAGAAAGACTGCGTGTGATTTACACAGAATTAAGTGAAATAAGTTCATTCCATTGTTGTGTAGTAAAGCTAACCCTATAGTGATAATTATACAACAGGAGATAAAGTATGCACAGTTTGCAAGACGAGAAGAGTTTGTTGTTTCACACTGGCGTGTAGTACGAGTTTAAACCTTTGTTGTAACGTTTCATGGCACTGGAATAATGAACAGTTCTTATACGAAGTTAAGAGATGAATCAATGTAATTTATTTTCAAAATGAATTAATTACATACAATAAATTGTTACTCAACAGATTTATAATCTAAACATCACATGTTGTTACCAGTTTCTCAAATAAAATTCATAATAAATGAGTTATTAATTCAGATCATAAAAAAAATGTAAATAAATTCTGAGTATTGGCATAAAAGTATTTTTACAACGCTTCTTACTTCTATTAAAATGCTTCCCCTGTATTTGGTGTATCGAATCTGACGACAAACTTTCGGTGCAACATAGGCCAGATGGTTGATCCATGTGCCCTAAGACTTAAACATGTACATCCATCCCTGATTTAGAAATCTTGAACAAGAAGAGCAACAAGTCATCAGCATATACTGTCTTTGCGGCTACTCTGGATTAATAGCCACAGTTACAACGTCCATACGGATAAAATGTATGGAGCTTGCATATTGGCGCGTCTCGAATCTTGGACCTCTAGAATTAGTTTCCCACCCTGATTCATCCAGTCACAAACGCTGTTGGAATAGTTAGGAAACAGGCTTGTTCCATTACTCTTTTTTTGTATCGCAAATGTTTGTTTGAAGTAAAGGACGAAGCTACACAATGGGCTACCTGTGCTCTGCCCACCACAGGTATAGAAACTCTGTTTCCAGAGTTATAATTCCGCAGACATGCCGCTGTACCACTGGGTGGAGCGTGTATGAAAAGAAAAAGCATATGCAATAAGATACTAGTCTATAAAAAATAAAAACTCGTGTTTCCAATGTCGTGAAAAGAAAACTCTCACTTCAGCTCAAGGTGACAAACAAATTAAGGTTGTGAAATGATAACAAAACTAAGCACAGGAGAAACGCCAAAACCAAAGAAAAAGATGATTCTAAAGAAGATTGAACTGGAAAAATAATGATGATTAGTTTAAATAAAGAACATTTCCGTTTCTCACAATAATAAAAATACAATGAGGTTATCCTAAATTTAGAATAAAAATAGCTATGATTGATTTAACAGAAAAAAAACACATGCTGATTCGCTTTCTGTCACTATAGCAACACCGGAGTTTCTCCTTCCCCATGCTATTTTGAAGGATGCTTTAGACCTGGCCACGTTCCAAAGCGACAACACACTACATTAAGGTACCTATTAAGACTGGATAATATTAGACAAGGCGTTTAGAGACTAGATGTTTTCGGAGTTTGCAGCCATCACATTGCAATAGTTATTGATTAACTATATAATACAGTGTGTTCTTACAAAGATATCCCACATTATTGATAATGTCGACTCAACAGATCACAAAAGAACTAAGTTTAAATGTTCTGCTGTTTGATCTAATCAGGTATTATTAGGTCCTATTTGATGTATTTTAACATTATAAACTGAGGAAATCTGTATCATATTGTGAATTTTGTATTATGGGTGTTTCCACATCAGGCTAAGATGTGCACGCTTACAAATATGCACGGTTAAAAAAAAGGGGGAACTTCTTTCGGTGAGGAGGACAATGACCCCTGCCCTATCGGCACACTAGAGAATGTTATTCTCCTAGGGAGAGTTAAAGAATAGCTGTACATATTAAGGACAAAAAGAATAAAAGAAAGTGATGTAAAGATAAAACAGGCCGGTTATGAGATACACCATAGCTTGTAGTAAACCCTCCCTCCTCCTACAACATAATAAATCAGAAAAAAAAGGAGAGAAATGCAATTGATAAAAATTCACTAATAAAAGTAATTCCAGCATATTGTCGGTTTAACTGTAGTGCTAATGCATTACGTAACTTGGAGTAAACGATTATTGACACCTTAAAAGTAAACGGTTTGTTAACATTATTTCCAAAGTGGCGCCCCCAGTAGAACGGTTGTATGTCTGCGGACTTACAACGCTATAAATAGGATTTTGATACCTGTCGTAAACAGAGAACAGAGAGCACATTGTGCAGCTTTGTGCCTAACTTCAAACAAACAAATAATCTAAAGAGACTTCATTATGAGCCAAATTCTGTTCAATAAATTGTAAATTTTCAGATGAACTTATTTTTTGTGTTGAATTCTCAAGTAAAAATATATATTTTTCAATATAAAAATTTCTCGAAAGTTTCATAACCATTTGAATTAATCATAAAAGGTTAATCTAAAAAACATTGAAACGTTAGTGTCACTTTGATTCTTAATATCAATTTGTTATATTCATGTCGATGTCACTTGGATTCTTCGAATTAACACCACATGTCATTTGGATTCTTCGAATTAATCCCACATGCCACTTGGATTCTTTAAATAAGCTTCACATGTTCAAGTTAAATTTGTGACGTATCTGGTGTGTCATTGAAACACCTAATTCACTTGTATACTCCTCACTGCACTTGCTCTGAGAGGTAAGATTTTAACGTGGTCTTACAACAATTATCGTTTTCTGTATTATTTTCTTTCTTCCCACTGGAACAAGATGTTTTAGCGGATTTTCTACAACAACAGCATTTAATATCTATCACAACATGTTTATTACATATTCCTGAATTCGTTTTAAATCCGTATATCTTCTTGCAATGAAATCCGAACCGTACGTCAACGTATTTTTGCACTGCATTTTTTCTCGGATATACAAGAATGAAAAGTACTATTTAAAAATCAAGAACACCTTCTCACCATGTTTATTTGAACTTCACGTTACATTACGTGTTCTAAGGTCTTACGGTTGTCTTTAAAGAATGAAAGTAACCTTTAAAAATGAGAAACAGCTTCTTACCATGTTTATATGAATTTCACGTTACGTGTTGTAAGGTTTTACAGTAGTGTCCATTTCTCACTGTGTTTATTTGAACTGTACGTCGCGTTACGTGTTGTTAGGTCTTACGGTTGTCTTTAAAGGATGAAAGTAACCTTTAAAAATCAGAAAAAGCTTCTCACCATGTTTATTTGAGCTGTACGTTGCGTTACATGTTTTTAGGTCTTACTGTTGTTTTCATAAAATGAAAGTAACCTTTAAAAATCAGAAACAGCTTCTCACAATTTTATTTCAACTGTACGTTTCGTTACGTGTTGTTAGGTCTTTTGGATATTTTTAAAGGACGAAAAGTAACCTTTAAAAATCAGGAACAGCTTCTCACCATTTCAATTTGAACTTCACCTTACGTTACATGTTGTTAGGTCTTATGGTTATTTTTAAAGGATGAAGGTTACCTTTAAAAATCAGAAACAGCTTCTCACCATGTTTAGTTGAATTCTAAGTTGCGTTACGTGTTGTTAGGTCTTACTGTTGTCTTTAAAGGATGAAATTAACCTTTAAAAATCAGAAACAGCTTCTCTCCATGTTTATTTGAACTGTACGTTGCATTACATGCTTTTAGGTCTTACTGTTGTTTTTAAAAAAATGAAAGTAACCTTTAAAAATCAGGAACAGCTTCTCACCATTTCAATTTGAACTTCACCTTACGTTACATGTTGTTAGTTCTTATGGTTATTTTTAAAGGATGAAAGTTACCTTCAAAAATCAGAAACAGCTTCTCACCATGTTTAGTTGAATTCTAAGTTGCGTTACGTGTTGTTAGGTCTTACGGATATCTTTAAAGGACGAAAAGTAACCTTTAAAAATCAGGAACAGCTTCTCACCATTTCAATTTGAACTTCACCTTACGTTACATGTTGTTAGGTCGTATGGTTATTTTTAAAGGATGAAAGTTACCTTTAAAAATCAGAAACAGCTTCTCACCATGTTTAGTTGAATTCTAAGTTGCGTTACGTGTTGTTAGGTCTTACTCTTGTCTTTAAAGAATGAAATTAACCTTTAAAAATCAGAAACAGCTTCTCACCATGTTTATTTGAACTGTACGTTGCATTCCGTGTTTTTTGGTCATACGAATATCTTTAAAGAATAAAAACTAATATTTAATATCAGAAACAGCTCCTTACTATGTTTATTTGAACTGTACGTTACGTTACGTGTTGTTAGGTCTTAAGGTTCTCTTTGAAGGATGAAAAGTAACCTTTAAAAATCAGAAACAGCTTCTCACAATTTTATTTCAACTGTACGTTTCGTTATGTGTTGTTAGGTCTTACGGATATCTTTAAAGGACGAAAAGTAACCTTTAAAAATCAGGAACAGCTTCTCACCATGTTTATTTGAACTGTACATTGCGTTACGTGTTGTTAAGTTTTACGGTTGTCTTTAAAGGACGAAAAGTAACCTTTAAAAATGAGGAACAGCTTCTCACCATTTCAATTTGAACTTCACCTTACGTTACGTGTTGTTAGGTGGTATGATTATTTTTAAAGGATGAAAGTTACCTTTAAAAATCAGAAACAGCTTCTCACCATGTTTAGTTGAATTCTAAATAAAAACTAATATTTAATATCAGAAACAGCTTCTTACTATGTTTATTTGAACTGCACGTTACGTTACGTGTTGTTAGGTTTTAAGGTTCTCTTTGAAGGATGAAAAGTAACCTTTAAAAATCAGAAACAGCTTCTCACCATTTTTTTTGAGTTGTACGTTGCGTTACATGTTTTTCGGTTTTACTGTTGTTTTTAAATGATGAAAGCAACCTTTAAAAATCAGAAACTGCTTCTCAGCATTTGATTTCAACTGCACGTTGCGTTACGTGTTGTTAGGTCTTTCGGATATATTTGAAGGACGGAAAGTAACCTTTAAAAATCAGAAACAGCTTCTCACCATGCTTATTTGAACTGTATGTTGCCTTACGCGTTGTTAGGTCTTACGGTTGTCTTTAAAGGATGAAAAGTAACATTGAAAAATCAGAAACAGCCTCTAACCATATTTATTTAAACTGCACGTGGCATTACGTGTTTTTAGGCCTTACTGTTATTTTTAACGGATGAAAGTAACCTTTAAAAATCAGAAACAGCTTCTCAGCATGTTTAGTTGAATTCTAAATAAAAACTAATATTTAATATCAGAAACAGCTTTTTACTATGTTTATTTGAACTGCACGTTACGTTACTTGTTGTTAGGTTTTAAGGTTCTCTTTGAAGGATGAAAAGTAACCTTTAAAAATCAGAAACAGCTTCTCACCATTTTTTTGAGTTGTACGTTGCGTTACATGTTTTTCGGTTTTACTGTTGTTTTTAAATGATGAAAGCAACCTTTAAAAATCAGAAACAGCTTCTCAGCATTTGATTTCAACTGCACGTTGCGTTACGTGTTGTTAGGTCTTTCGGATATATTTGAAGGACGAAAAGTAACCTTTAAAAATCAGAAACAGCTTCTCACCATGCTTATTTGAACTGTATGTTGCCTTACGTGTTGTTAGGTCTTACGGTTGTCTTTAAAGGATGAAAAGTAACATTGAAAAATCATAAATAGCTTCTCACCATGTTTATTTGAACTCTATGTTGCGTTCCTCTTTGTTAGGTCTTTCGGATATCTTTAAGGGAGGAAAAGTAACATTGAAAAATCAGAAACAGCTTCTCACCATGTTTATTCGAGCTGTACGTTGCGTTACGTATTATTAGGACTTACTGTTGTCTTCAAAGGATGAAAGTAACCTTTGAAAATCAGAAACAGCTTCTCACCATGTTTATTTGAGCTCTTTGTTGCGTTCCTCTTTGTTAGGTCTTTCGGATATCTTTAAAGGATGAAAAGTAACATTGAAAAATTAGAAACAGCTTCTTACCATGTTTATTCGAGCTGTACGTTGCGTTACGTGTTGTTCACCCTTACTGTTGTCTTTAAAGGATGAAAAGTAACAATTAAAAATCAGAAACAGCTTCTCACCAGGTTTATTTAAACTGTACGTGACGTTACGTGTTGTTAGGTTTTACTGTTATTTTTAACGGATAAAAGTAACCTTTAAAAATCAGAAACAGCTTCTCACCATGTTTATTTGAACTCTATGTTGCGTTACGTGTTGTTAGGTGTTTCGGATATCTTAAAAGGATGAAAAGTAACCTTTAAAAATCAAAAACAGCTTTTTATCATGTTTATATGAATTTCACGTTACGTTAGGTGTTGTTAGGTCTTACAATGGTGTTCATTTCTCACTATGTTTATTTGAACTGTTCGTTGCGTTACATGTTGTTATTTATTACGGTTGTCTTTAAAAGATGAAAAGTAACCTGTAACAATCTGAAACAGGTTCTCACCATGTCTATTTGAACTTCACGTTACGTTACGTGTTATTTGGTCTTACAGTTATCTTTAAAGGACAAAAAGTAACGTTTAAAAATCAAAAACAGCCTCTCAACATGTTTATTTTAACTGTACGTTGCGTTACGTGTTGTTAGGTCTTACGGTTGTTTTTCAAGGATGAAAGTAACCTACAAAATCAGAAACAGCTTCTCACTATGTTTATTTGAATTGTAAGTTACGTTATGTGTTGTTAGGTCTTACGGTTATTTTTAAAGGACAAATAGTAACATTTAAAAATCAGAAACAGCTTCTCACCATGTTTATTTGAACTCTATGTTGTGTTACGTGTTGTTAGGTGTTTCGGATATCTTTAAAGGATGAAAAGTAACATTTAAAAATAAAAAACAGCCTCTCACCATGTTTATTTTACTTGTACGTTGCGTTACGTGTTGTTAGGTCTTACGGTTGTCTTTCAAGGATGAAAGTAACCTACAAAATCAGAAACAGCTTCTCATTATGTTTTTTTGAACTTACGTTACGTTAGGTGTTGCTTGGTCTTACAATGGTGTTTATTTCTCACCATGTTTATTCGAACTGTTTCGTGTTGTTAGGGCTTACAATGGTGTTTATTTCCTTTAATAATTTACGAAGAAACTTTTTTAAGTTTTGTTTTACAAACAGATTATGAACCAAGTTGAAGAAGTTTAGTCGTTTCAATTAAAAAGGAAAGAGCTTTTTCGGGTTAAGAATATCACAGACCCCATGTAACCAGGAATCGAGAATAACTGCTATATTGAGAAGATAGTAACCATTTATGGTGTAAAGAGTTCGCAATCTTCTCTCAAAAGAACACTTTTGTACTTTAAGTATTAAGAGGAACCACAAAAAGTGCTACCAAATTAAAAATTAATAATTTATTTATAAGCTCGGCCCAGCATGGCCAAGTATGTTAGAGCACGCGACTCGAATTCTAAGGATCGCGGATACACATCCCCGTCGCGCCAAACATGCTCGCTCTTTCAGCCGTGGGGGCGTTATAATGCTACGGTCAATCCTACTATTCGTTGGTAAAAGAGTAGCCCAAGAGTTGGCGGTGGGTGGTGATGACTAGCTGCCTTCCCTCTACTCTTACACTGCTATATTAGGGACAGCTAGCACAGATAGCCCTCGAGTAGCTTTGTGTGAAATTCAAAAATAAACAAAAACATTTATAAGCTATGTTTGCAGTATACGATGAAAGTATAACTATTATCTTTATCCAGTCTTATTTTATCTTTTTATTTCTAATGATACTGTTTTTGATTCGTGAGGAAATTTCTCCCCCAAACTAATAACTAATAACAACAAAAATGCTTAGCCATTTTGAAAAACGACTGATAAGAACACACAAAATTGATAACAAAAATTATCAGATATTTTTTCATTGATTTAAAGTTATTTTAAAAGCACTATTGTTAAAGATATAAACCGCAAAATTTGGGTTCTCTTAAAACTTGAAAACTGTAGTTTTTCTCATGTAGCTGCGGTCCTTTAATAGTAAACCAACACGAGATATTTTCCCGAGTTAAAGTTGCTCACAGGGAAATGAAATGTTATTTTGTATTTTTATAAACATAAAAGCAAACACAAAATTATAATGTGAACAAATGAGAAGGCTGTTTACAGAGAAAAGTGGCATGTTTTCCATACTCTGAGCACTGGTAGATTATTGCCAACGAACGATTACAATAACAAGTTAATATCTGTTAATTGCCAACGAAAGGTGGCGTTCAACGCAACTATAAATTAATACTTTGATGTATGTCATTATTTTAGAATAAATTGCTGTATCTCGATCAATATCAGCTCATATTCAACTGTACCTGTTTTTATTTTCTTTTGACGCTATCCAGAATAGACATCGTGTGGAAGAAGACCATCAAATAACAGATTTTCAGATGCATAAAAGTCAACAGTGTTGGGATACATGTTTAAAATATGGTACTGGTAAAATTATGTATTTGTGTTTTCTTATAGCAAAACCACATAGGGTTATCTGCTGAGCTCACCAAGTGGAATCGAATCCCTGATTTCAGCGTTTTAAACTCGTAGATTTACCGCTGTACTAGAGGTGGGCTTTTTCTCAGCCCACCGAGGGGAATCGAACGTTGTAAATCCGGAGGCATACCGCTGTACTGGCGGGGGGTGATAAAATTATGCCTTGTTGTACTGAATGGGTAATTTTTTTAGGTTTAATCCTTTATTTCACCACGTTTCACGAGGACATCTTTTCTGGAAAAGAAAAATCAAACGTGTGGAAATACCATTTTCTTTCCTTTTAATTTAGAGCCCCCAGTGGCTCAGCGGTATGTCTGCGGACTTACACGCTAAAATCCGGGTTTCGATACCCGTGGTGGGCATAGCACAGATAGCCCATTGTGTAGCTTTGTGCCTAATTGAAAAACAACAACAACAACCTTTTAATTTAGATCCAAAAGTTCTGTAATTATTAATCCATTTTTTTAGCTTTATTATGTATTGTTTTGAACTTTTACATTTAAAAAAAGTTGTAGCTATTATGTGTCGATTCATGCCAAAATACCATAAGTTATACACATTAAATCTGTTAGTTTACACGTGTCATTGACTATGTTTATATCAGGGTAGTCTTGATTCCGACAAGTACTCCAACAAGTTTCTCATCACATGTTTGAGGTCCATTGAGAACAGTGTCTAATGATGAAGGTAAAATAATAAGAATGGATGAAAAAAAGTATAAAATTAACTTTGATAAACAATGGACTTACTTCAAAACGAAGATGTAGAGAGAATGTTTCTATAACTCTGATTCAGAGCTGGAGATACAAGTATCCAAAATGGAAACAAAGGGCTTCAACTGAGGTGTTCTTTAGTCTCATCAGGACAGTTTACCATTCACAACCAACACACTTGACATTAATTACATACAAGAGAAACCTGCCAGAAGCTCCTCGGTCTCGTCTGGATAGTTGTACCATTTATAATCAACAAGTTTGGCATTAATTACTTATAAGAAAAACTTGCCAGAAGTTCTTCGGTCTCGTCTGGATAGTTGTACCATTCACAATCAACAAATTCGGCATTAATTAAATGCAAGAGAAACCTGCCAGAAGTTATTTGGCCTCATCTGGACAGTTGTGCCATTCACAATCAACAAATTTTGTATTAATTACATACAAGAGAAACCTACCTGAAGTTCTTCGGTCTCACCAGGACAGTCGTACCATTCACAATTGACAAATTTGGCATTAATTACATACAAGAGAAACCTACCAGAAGTTCTTCGGTCTCATCAGGACAGTCGTACCATTCACAACCGACAAATTTGTTGTTAATTATACACAAGATAAACCTCCCAGAACGTTGACATTGGCCTCCATAACAATACATAGCTTGATCACGAGAGCATGCACAACTGTGATTGACACTTTGCCTTAATTAACTAATTAGTAACGTGCATTCTCTGTTAATTGGTGAGAGAGGATTACACGCGGTCGTCAGCCACAAACAAACACTTAATGGACGTCCGCGATTGTTGCTTTAACGCGCTGGGTTATCAAATAAAGCGCTATGCTGTCACAAGTAAACTGTCACCATGACAACTTAAATTTTAATAAATATCGGGAAGACTCAGCCACACGTGAAACCACTAAAATATGATGGAACAGAGAACAACATACCTATTGTATTTCACCAATCACACCATATTAAACCATTTTCAGTACAAAAACTCAGGAGCTTCAAAGACCTGAAAGATATTTCTGCAGGAGACAACAGCTGTAGGTTTATTAATCTCGCCACCTCTCGTGATCATTTTAACGCGAGAGTGGTCAAAATGTGCATCCCATCATCTCCACCGATTATTTTCACGTGCAATCTGATCGCAATATGCAACGCTATGGATTTATTTTATCTCATGATCAGTTGATTTGTTTCTGTTCAAATGCAAAACTGTATAATATATGCCTGCAGGGATCGATTTCCGAACTTTGTCGTTTTAAGCCCTCAAGCTTGCTGCCGAATAACGACAAAAATCAGACACGATTGAAAAAAATGAACCACACGGAGAAACCATTTTCTCTTTTAACAAGTCAGTTATTTCCAGAGCTTGAGAAACGTTTGAAAGGAGCGCTTAACTGACAGGAAAAAAAAGAGAGAATACGACGTAAACTTAGACAATTGGTTAGTGAAAAACTTGAGTTGAAAGTTGTTTTCAAACTGTGATTTAAATGTGATATATGACAGCATATTCATAATTATTAATTTCGCCTCTCAATAAATGCTAGTCAATCAACTCTGTAAAGTATCTAAGAAAATCAATGAAGTGTATGCCATATAATATATCTGTGTTTGTTCACACACTTACTGTATAAGACATGTAACAAACAAAGGCACAAGTTCTACCACTTGCTCTGGAGACGCTTGTCTGCAAACGACAAGATAGCACGTCCAACCACATGGAATCTCTGAGTTTCATTTAACAAAGTATGTACGTTAAATCCAATCAACTTGAAGTTAGAATCTCGTTTCCGATTGAATTTCTGATCTAAATAAATAACCAGATATATAATTTCTTCATAGTTATGTAGATAAATATACACATTTCTTTTTCAAATAATTATTAAATTTTTTTTTTTCACAATTTTACTTGAAGAAGAAGGTTTATATATATGGTCTTAGAAGACCAAACAAAAATAAAATTATATATATATAGACACATGGCCAAGTGGTTAGAGAGTCCGATTTGCACTCCGAGGGTAGTTGCAGGTTCGAATCCCAGTCACACCAAACATTCTCGCCTTTCAACCTGTGGGGAGTAACTATGTGACGATCAATCCCACTACTTATTACCAAAAGAGTAGCCCAAGAGTTGGCGGTGGGTTGTGATGGCTAGCTGCCTTCCCTTTAGCCTTACATTGCTAAATTAGGGACAGCTAGCACAGATAGCCCTCGTCTAGCTTTGCGCGAAATTCAAAATAAACAAACACGAAGTTACAGCGCCTACTAGCTCGTTTGGTATTACATACATATATATATATATCGCTATTATGCACACACATTATGTCAAATAAGGACATGTAACGCTATTCCACACACGTGTGACGTTAAAAAAGTATATATAATACTATTATTACACACACGTATGACGTTAAATAAGTACACGCAACTCTATCATACACGCGCAGGATATTATGCAAGTATATATAACGATATTCTAAACACATGTGACGTTATATTAAGTATATACAATGGTTTTACTACACAGGTATGACTCTAGATAAGTATTTATAACATGTGATGTCAAACATGTATACACAAAGCTGTTCTACAAAAGTATGATCATAAATAAATATGTATAACGTTATTCTACACGTTAATAAATTGTACGTAACGCTATTCTATTCAAGTATATTTGAGAAAACAAAATATTACTACATGTAACGCTATTCTACATACTCAAGACGTTAATGAATTGTATGTAACGCTATTCTATACAAGCGTGATGTTAAACAAAATGTATCGTGGGCTACACACATGTGATTTTAAACAAATAGATTTAACGCTATTCTGGAAACGTGTTAGGTTAAGCATATAAATGTAGCTCGATTATACACATGTATGATGTAAACGAAGTACATGTAACGTTATTTTTATACACTCGTGGCTTTAAAATTTATGTGTAACGTTGTTTTACACACGTGTGTAAAACAGGTATAAATATAATGTTATTCGATATGCGCGTGATGTAAAAGAACTATACCTGAAACTAATTTGTGTAACGGTATTATACACACGCGTGACGTTAAGTAAGTTCAGGTCATGTTCTTATACACAGTCAAGACCTTAAACAAGTGTATATAAGACTATTCTACACGTTCGTGATGTTAAATAACTGGATGTGACATTATGCTACACACGCTTGATTTTCAACATGTACATGTAACGCGATTCTACACATGCGTGACGTGAAACAAGTATCTATATAATGTTCTTCTATTTACGCGCGGTATTAAATAACTATCTTTAGCTCTATTTTACATAGCGCCCCCAGTGTCACAGCGACATGTCTGCGAATTTCCAACGCAAAAACCGGGTTTCGATAACCATAATGGACAGAGCACACATAACCCATTGTGTAGTTTTGTGTTTAATTTAAAACAACAACACTTTTACCTAGCAGAGTGTTATATAAGTGTATATAACGATATTCTACACACGCAAGGTGTTAAACAAATAAATATAACGCTTTTTTTACATACCTCTTTTTAAAACTATTCTAAAAAACGTGACGTTATATAAGTATATAAACTAGTCTACGCACGCGTAACGTTATACAAGTACAAGTAACGCTATCTTATACATCTGTGACGTTAAACAAGCATGTGTAACGCAATTCTACAAACACATGATGTTAAACAAGTAGATGCAATGAAACTATACACAAGAATGTCATTGAACAAATATTTGTAACTTATTTACATGCGTAAGACGTTAAATTGTACATATAATCAGGGGCGTAGATCCTGGGGGGATAGAGGTATACATCCCCTTACTCATTTTATGTGGGAGGGTATGGTGCATACAATCATCCCCCCTACAGTTTGGTCTGTTGAATTGTTTTATTGCATCACAAGCCTACAAATTGTATGTTTGTTTTTGTGTTTCTCGTGTTCTTACCAATCGAATTACATAATTAGGCCTAGATGTAGGCTTTTTCAGTAGCCAAAATGTACATCTTTAATATAGGCGTGCTTCTAATCTTTTCGACCTAAACGATAGTTCGTAAGTACCAGTCAGCAGGCCTAAGTGTACATGCAAGTATTGTGACTGCATGTTTACAGCTTTCAGGTTCACGTAATCAGAGATAACCAACTTGCAAATTGAACAGTGTACATAAGTGATTGCAAAAATCAACCCACCCATCGGGTGTAAAAAAAATCTACGCCCCTGCATATAACACTATTCTAGAAACACATAAAAAAATATATCTAATTCTACAAAATCATGTAACGCTAAAGTACATGTAACACCATTCTACACTTATATAACAAGAGATACTGCTATTGCACACATGCGTGATTTTAGAGAAGTACATGTAACATTAGTTTACAGAATTATAATGTTTAATAAGTAGATATGATGCTATTCCATACAAGATTTTAAACACATGCGTGATTTTAAACAAGACGCCAAGCAACAAGTCTTAGCTTTATTCTACACACGCTGATATCAGTAGAATCTGTTAAAAGCGTGAACGCTGACCGGGGTTTGGAACTCTGCTAAAACAAAGAACATTTCTATTTTTAGAATATATAAAATGTTTTCTTTGCCTTTCAGCTGCAGGCTTTCTTCGTTAACATAAACATAAGCAATTAAAAGTACATATACCGAAATACTCTCCAGTAAAAACAAAAATAGAACAATTGTCTAGTGCTGTATAAAAATATCACGTACAATGAACAAAAGCATCGAATTAACCATGCAGTTAAGGCAGGTAGAAGTCATTTTTGCGCCCTCTGCTGGGAGTAAGCTGAATCATTAAAGATGTATTCTTGTGAACGAAGTAACTTATGTCTTGAATGTATTTTTTCTATTATTATTTCTTTTTCTGTTCATGTGCTCTCAATGAAAAGCTGTTTATCAAAACCTCATAAGTTTCTTTGAATGGTTTGCATTTATAGGTCCATTTTATAAATCAAATAATGGCTATATGTTTTGAGGACCGTTCGAATCGTGTGGTGTTCCTAATGTATCATGATGTACAGTATATAAAAGCCATGTTTCTAGGACAGCAAAACCGTTCTTCTGCAAAATGCCTTGTTCTGGTATGTTTCCTTCTCTGAGATTTTCTAGCTCAGTGAACCTGTTGCACGTGTCTACCGTAGGTGGCTCCACATGCTATACATCTAATCATTCTTCTTATTATATTAGTCTTCTAGACCGCAGTCAAAACGGATTTGTTTCGTGTAAAAGTTATCTTGTAAAATTGGCTGCATTTTTAATTATTGTATTCCTCAAGTTTTTGTTTGTTGTTGTTGTCATTCCTATTTCGCTCAATGCTACTAGAGGGCCATCTGCATTAATCGTTCCTAATTTTGAAGCGATGTGCTAGAAGAAAGACAACCATTCGCTACTGTCAGTTGTAGAAATACTCTTTATCAGTGAATAGCTAACTGTAAAGCTGTCACGAGTGGTAGGATTCGAACCTTGAACTCAAACATCGTGATTCGAGCGCTCTAATTACCAGGCTATGCTAACCCAGAACGAAGAATATGGTTCGGTGGAAGTTTTGAGCCATTGGCAGTGTGAGATAAAGGTACTCATTGGTGGGTAATGGTAAAGTGACAAAGTACACCAAGTGAGAGGTTTGCAGATTTAGGTCATATTTGGCACACTCCTACATAACTAATATTTAACTCTTGTCTCGGAACTCTGAATCATTAGCAACACCAGCAAACACATCTCTCTGGAAAACGAATATGCGAATGTAGACTGGTTGACTTCTGTAATGTTATCACTTGTTCAGCAGATGGAGCTACCTTTATTAGAGAAACAATTCTGCTTGTTTTGTTTTTTTCCCAGAGAGTCGAGCATTGGGTTTCTACATTCTATTTGCTGCTGAGAATTGAATCCCGGATTTTAGTATATAAGTCTTTAAACCCACTATTCACCCATAGAGGGACTAAAGTTTGTTTTTGAATTTCGCGCAAAGGTACTTGAGGGTTATCTGCGCTAGCCATCCCTAATTTAGCAGTGTAAGACTAGAGAGAAGGCAGCTAGTCATCACTAACCACCGCCAACTCTTGCGCTACTCTTTTACCAACGAATACTGGGATTGACCGTCACATTATAACGCCCTCACGGCTGAAATGGCGAGCATGGTTGGTGTGACCGGGATTCGAACCCGTTATCCTTGAATTACGAGTCGAACGCCTTAACCCACCTGGCCATGCCGGGCCGAGGGACTAGAGAAACAGACAGTGAAATGTTCAGTGAAACCATATTGGACCGAGAAAATCTAGAAAAAAACATTTTGCACATCAACACATCTTTTTTTTATACCAGAACATTCTCTCATGCCTCGTGTATGACTATTATTCTGCAACTGTTTAGACTGGAGATTGAAACAAGTTATACAAATTTAAGGCCCACAAATTACGTTAAAACTGAATAATTACTTTAAGTGATAACGCTTCATTGTTAGTAGTTTAATAACTTTCACTTTACGTGTTTGCCCTGTAGTGATATGCTTTATTCATTTTTATAATTTTCCTTCATATTATATGAATATTTCCGAGTTATTAGTTCTTATCTTAAGCTCCAACTGTCTAGATATGCTGTTTATAATATGCACTGGTATATCATTATCTAAGCGGTCTGACATAGTCAAGTGATTATGGCACTCGACTTCTAATCTGAGGGTCATAGGTTCAAATCCCCGGCACACCAAACATACCACGGGAGTTATACACGTGAAGGATTATAACGTGACGTTGAATCCCACTACGCGTTGATAAAAGAGTAGCCCAAAAGTTGGCGGTGAGTGGTGATGACTAGCTGCCTTCCCTCTAGTCTTACACTGCAAAATTAGGGACGCCTAGCGCAGATTTGCGCGAAATTATAAAAACAAACAGTCAATATCTAAAGAAGTGCTTAACGTCTACTACTTTGTATTATTGATGAACGTCATCTCGTAATATAGCGCGAGACTGTTGGCAGACATTCACGTTCTTTCTCTTTTTATATTCGAAGGTATTTCATTTCTACGTGTATTTCCGATTTCGTATGCTCTAGGATATCGGAGAATAAAAAACGAAGTGTTTCTTTTTTCTTATAGAGAGAGGCTTTAGTTTTATTTTAATATACAGCCTATTCTATTGATACTTCAAAATAAATATACGTTGATAACGACACAATAACAAACAAAGGAGAAAAATATGTCATAGAATCAAACTGTCAAATTGAACAGCGCTTGGTTAAACGGTCAAATTAGAGACTTCTTGGATACAGGTAATTGACCATAATTTTAAATTATTTTCCAGGCTATTTGAGAACATACTTTTCATTATTTGTTCATTGTTGTTGCCAATATTGATGTGCATTTATTATCTGTCATTACACAACAACAGTTGTTTGTATATTAAAACAAAATTAAGGAATATATTATAGTGCTAAATGAATAAACGAGCGTCATTTAATATCAATGTTTTTATCACGTACATTTAACAACATAGAATCTCAGTGAGTGTTTTCGAAATCTGCAAAACCTCAGAGTGGAAAAAAAAAAAAATTTAAATGTGGCCTTGGACTCTCTCAGTTCGTTGAACTGAACCTTTGAAGCGCGTGTAATAAGTACCACAAAGTTGCACCCTCCGACAGTTAATGTACAATTTTGTCGAGGAAATATATACTGAGAGCTAATTAAGTACCCGCAAAAGGTGGTGATGACCAGGCCACCTGCTTGGTAGGTAAGGCACAGTTGCTGAATCAACTGTAAAACACTTACATAATAATACAGTCACACGTTGAAAATATTCAAGTGTTGGTTGTTCCGAATTGTGAGACAATTAAAACGTGTAAGGGTTAGCAGCACACACCTACTTGTAATCTTCTCTGCTATAGGACAGTAATAGTATCTTCTGTGTTATCACATCAGAGACGCCCATGAAAAATAGTTAGCCTGTTTTTTTATTCATCATATTAGCTGAAATGTTATACAGAGGCTTATTCAATGTATGAGAACCAACAACAACGTGAGTAAAACCATAACGAGTTATCTTTTCCGTGAAACCATAAGAATCATGGGCAAAACGTACCGAGTTATCTTTATCATGAAACCATAAAACTCATGAACAAATCATAGCGAGTTACCTTTATCATTAAACCATAAAACTCATGAACAAAACATAGCGAGTTATCTTTATCATGAAATCATAAAACTCATGAACAAAACATAGCGAGTTATCTTTATCATGAAACCATAAAACTCATGAACAAAACATAGCAAGTTATCTTTATCATGAAACCATAAAAACCATGAACAAAACATAGCAAGTTATCTTTATCAGGAAACCATAAGAATCATGAGCGATACATACCGAATTATCTTTATCATTAATCCATGAGCAAGAAAACCATCAACATTATGAAACAATCGAATTATCATGAATTCATGAGCACAAATAATTCATACTTTCCAATTTTATGCCAATATAGTTTCAAGTAACTTCGAATTGTTTACGCAGTTAAAACAGTTATTTTTATTAATTTCATGTACATTCTTTAGTTTGAAAAAAAAAGGAAATGTTGTAACTTAAAAAGTTTCTCAAATGGATCTTAAGATAGCAAGGAGTCACGATGTCTTATTTACGGTAAATGTTCACGATATATACATATGAGAAGATAAGCGAATATTCAAAGTTCAACAGTTATTACTGAAATATAGAAAATGTTTAATATATCACTTCTGCTCAGTCTCAAGATTCATATTTTACAATGCATAAAAACTTTAACGATTATTTGTGTAGTGCAATGGGTCATTCTTAAGCGATGATAAGAAATCGACTGTTGTTCGAAACATTCAAAAAAACCAGTACGTCATAGAATAATTCTCATCTTTATAATAATTTTTTATTAGAGTGTAAGTTGTATAACTCCTGATAAGGATATAGTTTAGATCACTTACCATCCACTAAGGTATATAAATTTGCCTTTAAACCAGCAAGACATCTGTCAGGTCAAATCCAGTAGTTATACAAGTTTATTCATGTCTTCCTCACTTAGACAGCCTACTGATATCATGTTTCCCCCATAGATTTAGACCTTATCTTGAACTCAATCGTAAGTATACCAGAAGCCCTCTAAATCACTCGCAATTTAGCCCACAAATCCTGGTAATCTTTATTCCTGCTGCTACAAGGGGGAGTGGAAACCGATAAAAATGAAGACTGTTACAAAGTAAGGAGTATTATTTAAACATGTTTAAAATGTGACCAGACTGCGCACGTGATTCGTGACGACACTGAAAACGCCATTAAGAATAGGACACACAAATACCAGAACAAACAATATAAAAATTATTAAATAAAAATTTCATGTCTGCTGAGAATGTAACTTATAGCTGCATTAAAAAAAGAAACAAAGAAAAAATCAAACATGAAAGCTCTCAGCGATTCTTTTTTTAAAACATTCTATTGCCTCAAAATAAAACAGAAAAAATAATACTTCTTAAAAAATAGGGAAATAAACGTAACCAAGACCTAACGTCTATGGATGTGTAACAAAACATTAGACTAACGTTACTTTCATTACACAAAACGTTTGGCGGTTCTGTTCAGTTTTTAGTACTGTGCACTTAATCACGATACGACTGTATACTTCTGTAATAAAATAACAGAAAAATAGACAAGTGTAGGCCCCTCCAGTAGTACAGCGATATGTATAGGGACTTACGACGCTAGAAACTGGGTTTCGATACCCTTGGTTGGCAGAGCATATATAGCTCATCGTGCTTTGTGTTTAACTTCAAACAAACAAGTGTGAGGCTTGAAATAATAAACCCCATCTAGCTTTTAAAATTCCCGGTTGCGAAAAATCGACCCAAATTTAAGAAGAAAAAGACAACAGATCCGAAACATGAATTGCAACTGTCATACAATAATACATTCTGAAAACTTTTTTCTTCTAATTGAAAAAAATATACTCGTAAGTGAAATATGTAAAATGTGTAGTCAGGAGCATAAACACAGAAAGAAAGGAAAGTGGTTCAACTGTGGTGTTTGTAGATGCTGCGTTACCTTTAGATTCGTGCTTGAATAAAATAAATCATATTAACTGGAAATGAAAAAATAATACTGAAAGTATAGAAAAAGAGGTCAAAAACTGGAATTAGATTAGAGGAAAGAAAGGTGTGTAATAGTGAATCTGGAGAATGTGAAAATACTGAAACCTCTAAAACCATTACTACTATAGACAGCTGTATCTTTTTTCATTCTTCATTTATTTTTAATCTGAAAAAAGTTTTTGAAAATTAATGTCAAGTAGTTTATTTTTACCAGTCAGCTTCGCTTCTTTTTTGTGGGTATTTGGGTATTTTTAATTTTTAAATGCCCAGGAGGGTCAGATGCTCAAGACCTCTTCCTCCATCCCTAGTTTTCATGCCGACTGCTTGTAAGAATTTGTTGTTGTTGTAGTGTTTGGGGGCCAGAGTATCCCACAATACTCCGGCCCTTCTCAAAGCAATGTCCATGTATTGTCTTGATTTGCGGTTTTTTTTTCTCCTTTATTAATTTATTACTTTTTTCCTCTTTTATTCCATTTTTATTTTTTACCAATCAGCGTCTTCTGGGACATAATATTTCAAACGGGACGCCAGTTCGGTTATTCGTGACAAAAGGTCTTATAATTTTACACTAAAACATATGCAGGTTGTCCAGAAACTCCTTTTCCGGTTTTAAAAGTTTATTACAAGAAAACCAAAAGAGTTAGAATAATTCAGTTTTCAGCACCTTGTTGATTAGCTAATGAAGTTTTTTTCTAGTTGATTTATAGATTGTAATCGGAGTGTCCAGTTGCACGTGATACACGTAGAGATGCAATCTCTTGATTTTGCTAACTGAATCTCACTTAGAGAACAACGTATCGATTTTCGTTGAACGGTTTCTTCAGAAACACCTGGACGTCCTCTTCGAGGCAAGTCAATCACACTTAGAAACTTGTGAAACCACCTCCTAATGCTGGGAATAGACGAAGGATCCTTGTCTTACTGACGGTGATAACTCCATTGACCAGTGGTTGCTGATCTCAACATTGAACTTTTTCTTGTGTAGTCGCCATATTCATTCATACTCCAAAACTCCAATTACAACCTGTAAATTAATAATAAAGAAAACGTCATTGGTTAAATAACAAGGTGCTAAAAACTGTATGATTATAACTTTTTTGTGTGTGGCAATCTTGTAAAACTGGAACAAGATTTTGTAGACGACCTATTGATAGAAATATTGAAAATGAATGAATCGTTTTCTCAACTTAAACTTGCACATATAAGCAACAAAATAGGTTCAAAAATAATAGACAGGGATAATGCTTGATTATTCAACCTCTAATTCTACAACTCAAGCCGCACATGGCTAGGTGGTTAGGAGGCTCGACTCGTAATCTGATGGTCGTGAGTTCGAATCCTTGTGAGAACAAACATGCTCTCTCTTTCAACCCTGGGGGCGTTATAATGTAACAGTCAGTCCCATTGTTCGTAGAGTAAAAGTGTAGCCCACGAGTTGGCGGTGGGTGATGATTACTAGCTGCCTTCCTTCTAGTCTTACATTGTTAAATTATGGACAGTTAGTGCAGATAACCCTCGTGTGGTGCTTGTGTGCGTTTTTTGTCATCTTGCTATTTAAATTCATTTTACGGTTACTTGCTTCAACATTACAGCACAGGCCTCAACAATTGAGCGAAAAACAACTGTTGTTTCCCACATATGTTTCTTGAAATGTAAGCTAAGAAGAGACATTTCACTTTATTTCGACTAAAACATAACTAATTAAAGGTTTTGTTCATTGGTTGGTTTTAACATTTTTGTGTATCTACAGTGGAGGTAATTATGTATAGTGTTCTTAATTTGAGCTGATAGACAAGAGAGGAGGCAGCTAGCTGTTTCAGTACATTTGCTGACAACACCTGTGGCTTTTGTTACTAATGTGACCCAAATAGTACGATTTAACCTTACTATTACAGCTCATTCATGGCCCCAAAGCATTAGGTACGTTTTGCGGCAAAGGCACCCAAACCAGGAATTCTTGTAATCACATTCTGGATATATTAACATGCAAACCACATCTCGTTTACTGAGAAACTTGATTTGAATGCTCTGTTAACTGGAGCAGATTGTATCTACGAAATGTGATACGTATCTATGTTATGATGATATATTCATTGTATAATATATTTTCTGAACTTCTTAAGGGTAAAAATCCCCCCGATGGGACAGCAATAAGTCTTTGGATTTACAACGCTAAAATTAGGGGCTCGATTACTTTCTATAGACACAGCAGATAGCATAAAGCGGATTTGATAAAACAGCAGACAAAAATATATCATTTTTAATTAAACACACTATAAGGTAAGCCATAAGATTACAACATTTAAACTATATTTTATCTTCCACCTAGTGTAATGGAAATAAAACAAAAAAATAACTCTTTTGAAAACTTTGGGATTGAAAGTGATGCACTAAATGTAAGAAAATGTGTCGCAGTTAGAATAAAACACTAGGTTCAACAAAATCACAAAGACCTATGTCAAATATCCTCCAATGGCATTCCGTTGTGGATATAGCCATCTATTATACTTTGCCTGCTGTCAAACGTTTCATTTAAAAATAATGCTTTTATATGATTTACTTTCAGTTTATAATGAGGGGTGGAAATAAATACGCAGAACACTAGCCCCCAAGTTATGGGGCAAAGTTTCTCTCGTTGTTTGACAAAACGCTTTTCTTCGAAGGGTTGTCGAATAGAGACAATAAATACATATAAAATGCAGAGAAGAAATTTATTATGAGAAGTGATCCCTCTGGCTTTCATCTTACCCTTCCTCCAACTTTGTGTGTTTGTTTGAAATGTAGCACAAAGCTACACAATGGGTTATCTATACTCTGGTCACCACGGGTATCGAAACTCGATTTGTAGCGTTGAAAGTTCATAGACATACCACTGAGCCCAATACCAATACCAGTTTACAGAGCTCAAATAAACTAAGTCATATTACTAAATGATACCGTTAGAAATGTTTAAGGAACTCGTGACCTTACTAATACATGTGAGCTTTTTGTTTCCAATAAACAGAAAGACTGTCAACAGTTTTATAACAATATTCGAGTTTACTCTGATAAAAACACTTTCTTACATCATTAACATAACGGAAATGCCTTTAAACGTTCATGTGGTTCTAAAAGTAAAAACTAAATAGTGTAATATCTGCAGTAAGACAAACGGTATTCTGAAAGCCACATCAATCATAACAGACAAAGTAACCAATACAAAAATAAGAATAACTTGAACAAATAAAATTATATATAAAAGTTACCGAAGCTATACGAGTCTGAAATCACACAGGTGTAACATGTGTGTGGGATAGGAGAGGGAAAAACCATATTTTGATAATGCTGTAAAGTTGTGATATTACTTTATGCAGGAAACCTTATAATAAGATTTCAATGTTTCATCAAAGTTGTTTTTGTTTTCTTACGTCTTTTATTATGGTGTTACAAAGCGGAAAACCTCGCGAAATGATAGTTTATGCTAATGTGTTTTTCACTTATGCTTGGTTACGTGGTATGTCTGATAACTCTACGATGTAGGGTGTGATTAAAAGTAGAAATTGTGCAAAAATCACTCGAAGCTGAGACAGATGTTCATCCACTTTTGCGTTGTAATAAGACGGTTAATCCCATTGTTCGTTGGTAAAAAGAGTAGCTCAAGAGTTGACGGTGGGTTTGGTTTTATTTCATTTGAATTTCAATCAAAGCTGCACGAGGGCTATCTGCACTAGCCGTCTCCAGCTAGTCACCACCACGTACCGCCAACTCTTGAGCTACTCTTTTACCAACGAAGAGTGTGATTTGCTGTCACATTATAACGCCCCACGGCTGAAAGGGCCAGCATGTTTGGTGAGACAGGAATTCGAACTATGGGTGATGATGACTAGTGGTCTTCCCTTTAGTCTTACATTGCTAAATCAAAGACGGCTAAGGCAGATATCCCTCGTGTAGCTTTGCGCGAAATTCAAAACTAAACTAAAAAATCTAGTGTAATCTCGACTAAATTTTTACTTATTAAACCAGTGATAAATAAATAACAAAGACATGCTCTTATTTTCGAATGTACTATAAAAAAAGCCTCACCCAAGGGGCTCAGGTATGCTTAATGGTTTATACATTAAAAATAGAAGTTCAACACTCGTGTTAAGCACAGCGCAGATAGCCTATTTTATAGCTTTGTGTTTAAAGAGATAACAATAACACAACTAATTTAACTACTATATTTTAGTCTCGACCGAGCGAATCAAAGAATGGCTCTGAGTTTTTGTTTTTTGCTCTTTTTCTTTCAAGTAAAAATCTTTAGCTCATAGTTTCGTCACCTCTTTACCGATTTAAGGTCTAATTACAGTTTTGTACTCACGAAGTCAAACCACTTCGACTTATGAATTTGACAACACCTTATGCTACAAAAGTTAATTTACTGCCTTAAAAGCTCCATAGTAGCCAAGTAGAATGTCTGTGGACTTACACACTAAAAACCGGGTTTCGATACCCGTTGTGGGCAGAGCACAGATAGCCCATTGTGTAGCTTTGTGCTTAATTCAAAACAAACTGCCTTAAAGAAGTTCAAAGCTGCCAGCTATTGTTAGGGGCTTTCTTAGTCATTCTGGAGCCACAAGTGGAATTCATGTTTGTAAATTGGGTCCCATAATGATAAAAAGAATCATAATGAAACAAAGGTAATTAAAAGATTAATTTATTTCAATCCTTTACAAACAACGATTTCACAAACTTCTTGTGAACTGAATACTGTAAGTTGAAACCATCTTTCACAATTTGTATAGTGTATTTATTACTGACATAAAACAAGCCAACACGACATGTTTATCTACAGATTAGGAAGCGACTCCGATGGATATACAGTTCTTTGTCACTTACTGAAAATGGTGCTCGTTAGGTCGTGCGTTACAAGGATGATATCCTTTTCGTAATATTGTGAGTTACACCGAAAACATTCTACTCTGTATCGAATTTTATTTTCCTCTTACCATTAGATCCGGTTTCGTTTTGATATAGTATGAAAGATCGACTTTGCTACACCTGTCGTAATAGCCTGCCTCGAATAGCAATTTGCTATAAGATATGAAAAGACAGAACATTATTGTGGCTCTAGACCCCATACAACATACACACTTTCTGAAATGGATTCCACGTCCATCATATGCATTATACAAATTTTGTAAAACTGTGTTAGACACTTAAGTGCACATGTTAGCCATTAAGGTGGATACAGACAGCCATAAAACTACCTTTGGTAGCCCAAATTCTTGGGTTCACCTTCCACTGAGTTTATAACAAACATAAGAAATATAAGCAGTGGAAAGTAATTTTGTTAATATAAATTATATGTAAACTCACATGCACATGGTGTTGTACGGGAGCAGCTTCGTATGTTTACAGCACATGTAACATGGTGAAGAGACGACACTTGATTATAATTTGGTACAACATATTAAAAACCTTAGCGGAATAGTTTTATGATTTTACAGCTTGGTGTGACGTGTGAAGGGTCACAGCGGAGACGTTTCACGTGACCACAGCTTGGAGTACCAAGGGCTTTACTAGAGCACTTCTATACGGGACTGCTTGGCGTGTGCTTCAGTGAGCAATTTTACATTGCACAGCTTGACGTGCCAATGGCTTTAGTAAAGCACTCTTATATTATACAGATTAGTGTGTCATTAAGTCTTACTGGAACAATTTCGTGTTTCACAGCTTATTGTGTCATGTCAAGAGGCCGTAGCGAAGTAGTTTATTGTTTGTTTTTGAATTTCGCGCAAGGCTACATGAGGGCTGTCTGCGTTAGTCGTCCCTAATTTTGCAGTGTAACACTAGAGGGTAAGCAGCTAGTCAACATCACCCATCGCCAACTCGTGGTCTACTCTTTTGCCAATGAATAGTGAGATTGATCGACATATTATAACGTTCCCACGGCTGAAAGGACAAGCATGTTTGGTGTGACAGGGATTCGAACCCGCAACCCTCGGATTACGAGTCGAGTGCCTTAACCACCTGGCCACGCAGGGCTGAAATAGTTTAAGTTTAGAGCATAGAACAGATGTGACTATGTCGAGCACCTTTGCAGCGAGTATATTATAACTTTGGTATAAGTTAACATCATGATTCCTTTTATTTAACAATACGAGTTATAATTTGGCCATACTTTTACAATAAATGCCAATAATTTTTATTTCTCTTTTATGCAATGCAACATAGGATACTTTTCACTAAAACGTATTATCAAACTTCATTTCATTTAATTTACTTAAACACAAAACAAAAGCACAAAAATTTTTCATAATTTTTACATTCTTTTGCAGCTCCTTACCATTGGTCCAGAACGATTACGTGATTAGGGCGCTCTACAAGTTAACTGAGTGTCGCGAGTTCGAATATTTGTCCCACCAAACTATACTCACCCTTTTAGCCATGGGGGCATTAAATTGTACCGATCATTTCCACTACTCGTTGTAAAAAAATAACCCAAGATTTGGAAGTGGGTGGTAGTGACAAGCTTAGCTGCCTTCAATCTAGTCTGCTAAATTAGGGTTAGCTTGCGCAGATAGCCTTTGTTCAGCATTTCGCGAAATTTGAAACAAACAGACCTTACAGTTTTTCCAGCTGTTAGGTTATTAGATTAACACTATTTGTAAAGCTAAGACATTATCACAGTGTATAAAATCAATAATAGTGAAGTTAAATCATTTTAAAACGGCACTTGTGTAAAAGTTAAAATCTTAAACAATAAATACGTGTTGAGTGTTTTAGAGAAAGTTCCTGAATTTTAATAATTGTTTATTGTGTAATATTTTCACGATGTATTGTTATTAATTGTAACTAAATAGTAAACTTACTAAATGTTTGATAAGTGTTTTCAGATGTGTATACTTGAACTGTTTAACTCTGTTTTATCTCCCCTAAAATATCTGTTTTGATTTGTTTTAAATTTTGCGCAAAGCTACACGAGGGCTAATTGCGCTAGTAGTCCCTAATTTAGCAGTGTAAGACTAGAGGGAAGACAGCTAGTCATCGCCACCCACCGCCAACTCTTGAGCTATTCTTTTACCAATGATTGACTGTAACTTTATACCGCCCCCACAGCTGGAAGGGCGAGCATGTTTGGTGTAACGGAGATTCTAACTTACGACCCTCGGATTATAAATCGAGTGCCTTAACCACCTGGCCATGCCGAGTAGTGAAACATGTGTATATTATATAATGAGCATATGCTTCTCATATTTGAGATAACACTCACTTGATGAGGTCACAGTATTTTAAATTAAGAGACAACTTTTATAGCCAAACTGAGAAGCGTAGAAGGGAAGTTTAAAGTGTTTGAGAGAACAAATATGTTTCAGGGCTCGACTTAGGGTTACACAATCTCTTTGGATGGGGATTATGTTTTGTACGTTATATTCTTTTTCCTGGGAGTAATGTTTCTAATTTTGATGCATTTTTATGGCGACAAACTGAAAGTTGGGGATTATACTCCTTTCCCCACTTCACACGATACAGCAACTCTTGTTATGACTTCCTTTATATTTTCTTTTATTTCAGATATCGACTCGCGATACGTCGTCACACCCCTTTCAATAATTTTGTTACAGATATTAACGTCTGTGATGAAATACGCGTTCACTCTTTCCCAAATGGCGCGTCAATCTAGATACGTGCACTGGTACACACCACACAAAAAAAGAAGAAATACTTAAATACGAAGTGTTTTTTCCCCTTTCTTTCCTCATAATGAATAATAAGTTTTACAACACGATCGTTCCTGTTTCACATGACTCATCAGCTCAGTCAGATCGATTGATGATGTACGATACAAAATGAGCGAACGATCAATAGTATTTACGATAACCCAGTGTAAATATTCAGACTAGTCTGGTTATAATAGTAGATTCTGCCTTTTGTGTGTGTTCCACTGCGCGAGCCACCAACTAAAAATTGTGATAAGTATCATTGTTCTAGAACCTTGTTGGAATAACAGCATTACCAGAGAAACATCAACGACTTTGAGCCAGACCCAAAACAACTATCAATTCGTCAGTTTCTCAAGCCTTCGATTTGGTTTTCTATGCTACATAAACTAATGCAGATGCTCCGATAACTGATTTAATTAAACCTGCATGACAGTGATGACGTACGTTGGCGACATTCGTGTAAACAAATCGAGCCTTCAATTTTCTATTTTTGTATTAAGAACCATTTAATTATTAAAATGTTTGGAATATTGTTTATAGTCATCGTATTTCGATTAGAGAAAGAGTGAACATGTACATTTAATTATTTATTTGCGTACATCTAAAGTTGAGTTAAAGACTGACTGGTTCGCAACTACAATAGCCCGTATGCAAATATAGCACGTGAATACTACATAAAGTATTCCAGTTACCAGTACGTTTTGGTAGAAAATTTTCTTTTTTTATGGAAATAAAAATTAAGAACCGAGTCACGTATGACTCTTGAATAATTGAGAAAATCTGATTAAAAATAAAAGGTACAAATAGTTTTGGTTTGTTTTGAATTTCCCGCAAAGTTGCACGAGGGCTATCTGCGCAAGCCGTCCCTAATTTAGCAGTGTGAGACTAGAGGAAAAACAACTAGTCATCACCACTCACCGCCAACTCTTAGGCTACTCTTTTACCAACGACTAGTGGTATTGACTGTCACTTTATAACGCCCCCCACTGCAGAAAGGGCGAGAATGTTTGGTGTGACGGAGATTCGAACCCGTCACCCTCAAAGTAGGTATCGAACGCCTTAACCATATGCGAGTTATTTTATAGAATATAAATGGGCTTGAAGATGTATTACATATAGATATACTCACTGACGTATAAAAAATAATCTACGCAACTTTACAAAAGAAACCGTTATGTATAAAATGAGGCCCCACGACATGGAATGTTACAAATATTTTTTCAACCTTATAATATTACCCACTATGTTGCATGGATTTCCATAAAATGTGTACCTAATATCAAGCCTTACTCCATTTCCCCTATATTAAAACGTAAAGTTCTCTACTACAGAAGAAATAAGGTCTATAAAGTGTGTCATACACGGAAGTAACAGTTTACAATTTATTTTCTCTTTGAGGCTGGACGTAACTTACTAGTGTGCTGGGCTTCGGTCCTACTAGTCCAATGTTCAAACCGTAATGCGCCATCGAATAAATTCCGAACTTTAGCTGTGGGCGTTGTGGAGGTGACACTCAACTCCGAAATTTGGAATTTTGTGGGTGACTAGTTGCCTTACTTCTATTCAGTAGCTCCAACTAAGGACTGATTTTGACAGAAATTAGTTTACAGTTCAGACAACGTGTAGCAAAAAGTGTCATTCATAATAAAAATACAAACTTTTCTAATATTGAATTAATCATCATTTGAGTGGACAACACAGCAGATTTTCACAAAGAGGACAAAGGATCGAATCCTGCACACAACCAGCACATGAAATAATCCTTCTCGGGACATTTCAAAATATGGTAGCCGTCGAAACCTAAAAAAACCCAAAAAACAACTAGTTGGTAATTACTCTCAAGTTAAAAAGTCAATTAATTAGGCTTAGGTTATTGTATAGTAACGGGATAAGGAGTAAATGCTTTGCTTCTTTTAAATTTTCGGGCAAACTGTACATGGCCATCAATAATGTTGAATTAATTGGTTAGATTACCCCACAGAATCACCACCACTCTTGTTTCATAACATAGTGGGAGTTGATGGTAACTATTATAATGCACACACTACCTCAAAGTGCAGACTGGGTTTTCACAGCAAATGGTCGTAAAAACTGAATCCTCTGATTTACAGTCCAGGGTTCACATCAAATAAAACAACAACTGGAAAATAATCCAATAAAATTTCGCATGATTATAGCATTATTCCAATATTAAAGGTTTAGAATCTTATAAAAGTTAAATAGAGGTGAAAGCATCGCTTGTATACTATCCATCAAATAAGAAATTCATAGTATTTTTTAAATCGCCAGAGGGAGTTTTCACCCAAGTGTAATTAAGCTAAGGAGTGTTATAATTTTATAAAATCGAATTATTTACTGTAAGTGTCTCTGATTTATTGGTGAGAAATTTTAACAATAAACTGACAGCACAAAATACACTTGTTTTAAAATAATATATGTTCAAAATGAGTTAAACTTATGCATACAAATTTGTTACACTATTGTTTCATCACGGTTGAATATTGAGCTTTATATACGTCAAAAGTCCACGCAGTATTTATCAATTACTTTAAGGCCCAATTGGCAACACACATTATTTATCCTCTTCTCTGTTGTCACAATACAATCAGTGACACATTCATATATATGCAAAAACAGTTCGTTTGGGTTGAAAAAATATTTTACGTACAAGAGCGAACAACATTTCGACCTTCTACGTAAAATATTTTCTCAACCCAAACGAGCCGTTTTTGCAAACATATTTCTCTACAAGTGGGAGTTCTCGACATCACTGCTTAGTAATACATTCACTTACGTAATCCCATGGGTTGTCACTGTTTTATCGAGAGTTCGAAATAATTGTTTCCTTCTTGTCCATGTCCACTCAGATGGGTTCAGTTGCTTTCAAACAGTCCTTAGTGACGAGATACTTTATTATTCTCTATCTCTGTTGTTACATTCACTTCAGAAATCGCCCGTTATATAGTTCAAATAAGAACCACACAGTCTCACTTCACTTTTTTTTCACTTTTACTTTCACTAACCAACCTTATTCTCTCTCTGTATCGTCCGTATTTATAAACGTGACATAAAAATTTAGAACTATCTAGTTTTCTAGTAACAACAATATTACATGTAGAGAGAAGAAATTGGAACCTTCGTGTAAGATGGTCCCCTGCTGGTACAGCGGTAAGTCTACAGATTTACAACCTTAAAATCAGGGTTTTGATTCCCCTCGGTGGACACAGCAGATAGCCCGATGCGGTTTTGCTATAAGAAAACACACACACACACACTCGAGTAAGATGAGTAAAATAATAAACTTTTGATACTCTTACTAAAACTAAATAATCGTTAGATATTGAATCACTAAATGAACTTAAAAAAGCTCTTAAATTGAGCAATCTCGTATATCCAAGAACGAGTATAAAGCAATACATAACAATAACAATCTTCTCAAAACTCCGTCAGAGCTGCATCAGTACATACAAAAACAAAGAGACAGACATCATTTGAAGCAAAATAACTGACACATTGTAACGATTTCAGGTTAAAAAGTATTCGAGTATGGCATTCGAAATATTCTGTGTAAAAATAAGTTTAGTCTCATATATACTGTGATAGCGAACAAGCTATATACGTGTAGTCCGTTGTACGGTTTATATATGGAATGTACAGCTGTGAGAACAGTACCTCTCAGAACAACTTCAACAACATTTAAAAACATAGAGCCAAATTTGAAGGATATTAAATAAGGGTATATTGTTTTAATTGAAATACAGTTTCCTACTTACAATTCTCGCTTCCATTATTACAAATAACTTTTAAATCGTGTACTCCTGTTGGATGTTCTAAAGAAGTCCGAGACAGATCAGTGAACACGAAGTGTTGTCTGCCACAGGCGGTTGTGGATAATGTCAGGTTTTATTATGTCATGGTTTAAAATTTCCTACTCTAAAACAGGTACTGAATGGTCACAGATAACTGTAGAGTAAGTGTACATTTTAATTCAATATGACGAGTGAACTGCGTGAAGGTCTGATTGGATTAAAACGTCATCTGAAGTTTATCAGATGACTAGCACATTTCCGAAATGTAGTCAGAACCTGTCTAAACCAATATTCATGTAAATATCCGACGTAAATTCAGTTCCCATAATTCAACTAATGAAATATCAGGGAAAGTAACGTCAGACAGTGGTAATTGAAAAAGAAAAGGAAAACGCAATATCACTCATTGTATTATTAGGGAACCTGTTTTTCAAATATGCGTATATAGCAGGTTTCGACCTTTCATTTAAAATGAAACCATGGCTCAGAAATTACCATAAATCCATTTTCAGTTTTCCCGGATGAGTTCCAGCCATCTCCAATACCATTACATTGGCCAACAACTAATAGAGGAGAGAGAGAGAAAAAAAAATTCATTTCTACGACTATCTATCTACATGATTCCACAGAGAAACCACGCAATCAAAGGGACACGCCACGTGTGCCCACTGGAATTCATGAATCTCAAATTTGTGGCGTACGAGGAAATTAATGGACCGCACTTCCATATTCGACCAGCTCCTATCGAATATAGAACGCATGTCTAAATCAATACAACGACCTCATTAATATTTAAATATCGCAAGTGAAATGTATTCGCTATCAGATACCTCATGCGAATGCGTGCTCTGTATAGCCAATTTTGTTAGAAGAAAATTTAATATCTGATCGCTTCTCTTTTATGAAGATTCGAAATTATTGATTGTAAGGCAAGTCCATACAACATTGTTGTGCATGGGTGGCGGGCCACCTAGCAGGTTAAACAGTTTTTAGTTATTGTTGTTGGAAATGCTCGCTTCTCTTCTTATCCTTTATGTTAATGTTCTTAACTGTCATTACCCAGAATATACACTAAAGTAATTATCCTTACATACTGCATATTCGTGATGTTAGTGTAGAAAAGACTTTAATAATTCTGCAACTAATAACAAACATCGTCATACATAAATTAAGTTTATGGAGCTTTATTTGAATAACAAATTGTTAACTCGAAAATTATGACATGATTCTATCCTACTTTTTCTCAAACATAGAAGATAAACGATCATTTCCAATAACAATTGTCTGTCATTCATTCAGAAACAAGCTAAGACGCAGAAAATCGAATTCAATCAGATTCGTGTATCTCTATATTAATACAAGCCATCAATTAAAATAGTAAAACACAAGTACCAGAAGCTTAAATAAAAGATTTTTAATAGAAATGATGAATTAAAATTTAGTTTTGATAACATAATTAAAACATCTGTTTTTGTCCAATTTTTACTTTACACAAATGACGGATTATTTCATTAAATATATATATATATAATATTTTACCTCAGATATTCAATGTGTGTTTTAATGAAAGGTAAAACACGATTCACAGTTTGTTCAATTAGTATTTGTTGTTTACCAAGTCACTCTAGCTGCAGAGAAGTAGATAATGGAACCAGTATATTGTTTGTTTGATTTGAATTTCGCACAAAGCTACTCGAGGGCTATCTGTGCTAGCCGTACCTAATTTAGTAGTGTAAGACTAGAGGGAAGGCAGCAAGTCATCACTACCCACCGCCAACTCTTGGGCTACTCTTTTACCAACAAACTGACCGTAACATTATAACGCCATGCCAGGCCACCAGTATATTGAAGCCTCATCTTAGAAGCCTAAATGTAAACAATCACATTTCTCATAATGGAAGCAGTATATTGAAGCCTCATCTTAGAAGCCAAAATGTAATCAGTCACATTTCTCAAACACCCAGAAACAGAACATTAAATCCAACACTCTATTCTGTCTACTTCTCAAGACATACTTGTTTTTATTAAACGTGGCCAGTTAGTGCTCTGTTAAACGTGACTATTTATTTATCTCATCATAATGGTATATTTACTTTTTTTTATTAAACTTCAGTCTCCAGTTATTACGAGTAAACTAATTTCTATACTCTTCAAAAAAAGAAACGCAAAAGGGATATTTTTTATTTCAAAGAGAAATATATGTAATAACGTTACAAGCTCAGAGTATGTGATGTTGCACGAGTTAAGGCACTGATTGTCAGACCAAAATGACAATAAAAGTTGTACACTTTGAAAACGGAGGAAAACATCGGATTTTTCGCCAAAACGCATTCGTGTCCAATAAATTTGTTTGAGAGATCTGCATGTTCTGCAAGTGCAACATGTGCAAAATCCCTATAAAAGTGACCGGTTTTCGGTTTTCATAGCTCAGTGTTAAGCCACCGACACGCAATACAGTTACGTCAAGACCGACACGAAGCACCACGCCATCAGTCGCTTGAAGCAGACGAATCTCGATCAGATGTTACCAGAACTGTGAATGTCCACCCAAGCATCATCACAAGGATATGGAATTGTCACCAGCAACATAGATCATCTTGTGACCGTTAACAATGTGGCAGACCTCGTGTGACCACGCCCGCACAAGATCGCTACATCCAGTTATGTCACCTTCGGGATAGGACCTCCACTACGATGTCTACTGCCTCAACCATACCAAGACTGCGTAGGATTTTCGATCAGACCGTATGCAACCGTCTACGAGATTCTTAGGCCCCATGTGCAACCCATCATGGTGAACGTCAACGACGTTTTTCAACATGACAATGCTCGTCCTCACACAGCCCTACTCATCACTGTCTTCTTGAGAGACCACAACTTCAACATTCTTCCCTGGCCCTCCAGATCACCAGATTTAAACTCCATCGAACATCTTTGGGACGAGTTGGACCGACGTCTGCGACGGCGACAACCTCAACCGCAGACTCTACCTTAGCTTACAGCAGCTTTGCAGGCTGAGTGTACAGCCATTCCACAGGATGTGATTCGTCATCTCATCGTGTCATAACGAGTCTCTCATAAAATACACTCCGTATAAACATACAATAAGCACTATGTTAATGTTATTGGAGTGATATTTTTTCGTAATACTATACACTTTAAGCATGGGACACAATATGCAATGTACTATACATATCAATGCCACATTCTTACTAAGTAGGTGATTATCTGAAGGTTTATAACGCTCAAAAGTGGGTCTCGATACCCATTGTGATTACAACACAGATAGCCCATTGTGTAGCCGTGTGCTAAATAATAAAGGGGAAAAAATGAAATGCCAAATTCATCAGTTCTTCCAAATGTGGTAAATCTTAGACCCTTTAATACCAGTTGAACACGAAGTTGTAGGAATTGTTGAAAACCATGGTGTATGAACTTAGAGGACGTCTGAAACCGTCCATCTATTTATCTGACCACTACATTTTTAGTTGTTAAATAGCTTTTGGGGAAAAAAATAATGCCTACGAATAATTAACTGCCTACTTTGCTAAAATATTTTAAAATACTTATTTTGTGTTATTTCAATACATGATAAAAAACGTCATGTGTAGGCTCAGCTTCATTCACTTTTCCATCCTAAAGTTGTCTTTTCCTTCGACCTAAATATTCTTTTAAATCGTAAAAAAAATATGTTAATTACAATTACTAGTTATATCTTGATGCTGTTGGTTTTAACATTCCCAGTTTTTCCACAAAAGAAATAGTTGGATTAACACCTATCAGGGCTTCCGCCATGTTAAAGTAATATGACATCCTGATGTCACATTGATGCCTTCCAGTGACACAGCCTTATGTTTGCGGACTTACAACGCTAAAATCCTGGTTTAGATAGTTGTGTTGGGCTGATCACAGGTAGCCCACAGTGTAACGTGGTACTTATGTACGAACAGCAACAACAGGTACAGTATTAATAAAATCTAAAGACAGTAATTTGTACAGTCCATGAAGAGACAGATATAAAATGGTCGATATTTACCTACGAACTGATTCTGGAAACAATTTATTTCACAGCAAGACAGCTGTTTAGATTAAAAGACATCAACTAAATTCGTGTGACCATGGAAGTTTACACTTCGTTAGTAGTTTGTAGTTGCTCGCATAGGACGTTGTTTTGCTTGGTTTAATTTCTAATGTGTTCATTAACAGCCAGTGAACAGCACCACAGTTCAGTTAATTAGTGCACGTCATATGAGAATTTACACTCGTTCGTATTGCGTGTACTGTTTTTAATGTCATTTTCATCTCTAAGTTCGTATATAGACAGTAGGAGAGAGAGAATCCAAAATAACGCAAAACACTCTGCAAATTGTTCTCTTGAATACTTGTGTGGTTGGCCTCGAAGTTTTGTTTCCCACGATTAGACAATCAACCAAAAGAGTGTGAAAACTGTAACTAAATGGAGTTAGCTGTTAACAGAAGTGTACCTAATCAAGTATAGCGAGTTTAACGACATTAGGAGGGACCTTGATGATATTCTATAGAACATTAACACTTTTTTTTTTCACACAAATGTGAATTCGTCATCGGATTATTTTCTCTTTGAATCGCAACCAGGAAATACTTAATTCATCCTTGAAACTTTCTGTGAAGAATAACATCTCTTTCAAAACCGACGACTGGCTAGTGTTATGTGGTGTTCACGATCCATATGGTACTTTAACGTAGTTTTCTAGTTGTTTTGCACTTCGCTATCGTGCACTATGTTTGTAAGTTTTTATAAAGTTTCTGATAATGTAACTTAAGAAGAAAAACAAATAAACAAATACAAACACGACAAGATAAGCTATCAACTTCTTAGACTACATTATCCGTCACGTCTACATTATGGGTTCAGTAACGACAAATTTAAAAAAAAACTGATTTTTTTCCTTCAGTTCTGCCTATGTATGTGTGTGAATACTCGCACTATAAAAACGCACAAATCAGATTTACGGTCATTACAAATAAAACATTTCAAGACATTTAATTTTTCTAAACTCTGACCCTATACGTTAAAAAACAGAAAAGAAATTATCTCCCTGTAAATATATATATAGTTAACGTATCTCCTCGTTCACGCTAGCTAATTAAGAATTAAACAATGAGTATTATAAGATTCAATATTCATCATATGTTAACAGACTCCTAATTTGTACACTTTTTCATACAGGTGTATTTATGTTTGTCTCGGGTTCTTCTTAAAGAATATTATAAACAGTTCTAATATGATGTAAACCTCGATAGCTGAGATGTTTCCACAAAGTGGAAGATAAGAGCGAACACTACCCAGTGTTCAAGGCGACATCAAAGTGAGAAATGGTTGAATGTGGAGTACGTGTTGGTGGATCAAAGCAAAGCCATTGTTATCAAGCTCTGGAAGGCCGTGTGTTTAATTAAACATGAAAATAAAGACGACAAGGAAGTAATGGCTATCAAGGCTGGTCTGAAATTGAAAACTTTCTAGCGGCTACTGCACTGGGGAAATCAAATATTTCAAACTTATAAATTTACAATAAACTTTATTTGAACGTTTTGTCCCCATTTACGATCATTTAGGTTTTGAAATCAATACTGGTCTGAATCAGTGTTCATTATAACAACAGGTGTGAAGGTTTGAATCAGTGTTCATCGTAACAACAAATGTGAAGGTTTGAATCAGTATTCATCGTAACAACAGGTGTGGAGGTTTGAATCAGTGTTTATCGTAGCAACAGGTGTAAAGGTGTGAATCAGTGTTCATCGTAACAACAGGTGTAAAGGTTTGAATCAGTGTTCATCGTAACAACAAATGTGAAGGTCTGAGCCACTGTTCATCGTAACAACAGGTTTGAAGATCTGAATCAGTGTTCATCGTAACAACAAGTGTGAAGATCTGAATCAGTGTTCATCGTAACAACAGGTGTGAAGGTTTGAACCACTGTTCATCGTAACAACAAATGTGAAGGTTTGAATCAGTATTCATCTTAACAAAAGTTTTGAAGATCTGAATCAGTGTTCATCGTAACAACAGGTGTGAAGGTTTGAACCACTGTTCATCGTAACAACAAATGTGAAGGTTTGAATCAGTGTTCATCGCAACGACAGGTGTGAAGGTTTGAATCAGTGTTCATCGCAACGACAGGTGTGAAGGTTTGAATCAGTGTTCATCGTAACAACAAATGTGAAGGTTTGAATCAGTGTTCATTTTTTCAATAGGAATGAAGGTTTGAATGAGTGTTCATCATGTGAATAAGAGTGAAAGTTTGCAAAAATAAAGTAACATGAGAACTGTCAATATATATAGTTAATTCAAACGCCAACTTCCTAGTGTCTCAGCTATAATCCTGCAGATGGCGCTAACAACCAGATTTTGCTACCTGTGATGTGTAGAATACAGATGACTCATTGAGTAGTACTTGTGCTTAACCACCACAACCAATCAAACGCTTAAGAAATAAAAGAGAGCAAAGCTTTACTTCACGATAAACAACAACCAAGAAATAGTGAGATTGACCATCACATAATAACGCCCTGAACGTTGAAAGACGATAATTTTTGGTATCGAAGATTCGAACTCTCGATTTGCAGACTGCGAGGCAAGCGCCTGAACCATAAAAATATTATGAGAGATGTTTGGTAATATTTCTAACAGTGTACATTATGTGATATGTGGAAGACTACTTCTGAAAGTGCTGTTCACAAAAAACAACTCCTAAAAGTGTTCTTGTTGCTGTCCGTGGAAGACTTATCTTAGTAGTGCTCCTCATTCTGTCTACAAAAGATAACTTCTAACAGTGCTTTTGTTGTTATTCTTGGAAGACTACTTTTAACTGTACACTTGGTTATTTCTGCAGAAGACTAATCTTAACAATACTGTTATTACTGTCTACAGCAGACTAATCGTAAAAATATCGTTATTACTGTTTACAGCAGACTAATCATAACAATACTATTGTTACTGTTTACAGGAGTCTAATCTTAACAATACTGTTATTACTGTTTACAGGAGACTAATAATAACGATACTGTTATTACTGTTTACAGGAGTCTAATCTTAACAATACTGTTATTACTGTTTACAGGAGACTAATCGTAAAAATATTGATATTACTGTTTACAGCAGACTAATCATAACAATACTATTATTACTGTTTACAGGAGACTAATCTTAACAATACTGTTATTACTGTTTACAGGAGACTAATAATAACGATACTGTTATTACTGTTTACAGGAGTCTAATCTTAACAATACTGTTATTACTGTTTACAGGAGACTAATCGTAAAAATATTGATATTACTGTTTACAGCAGACTAATCATAACAATACTATTATTACTGTTTACAGGAGACTAATCTTAACAATACTGTTATTACTGTTTACAGGAGACTAATAATAACGATACTGTTATTACTGTTTACAGGAGTCTAATCTTAACAATACTGTTATTACTGTCTACAGCAGACTAATCATAACAATACTGTTATTACTGTTTACAGAAACCTAATTATAATAATAATGCTTCTGTTGCTGTCTGCGGAAGACTAATTTTAACAGTGCTTATCTTGTTGTTTGTAGAGCACTAATGTTAACAGTGCTTATTTTACTATTTTACACTAATGTTAATAAAGCTCTTGTTGCTCTCCACATCAGACTAGCCCTAAAAGTATTTTTCTTGCTGTCTCTGGAAGACTATTTTTAACAATGCTGTTCGTACTTTCTTCGGTTAGAATTTGGAAATACTTGAACTTGTATTCTACAAGTTATCAGGACCTACAAAAGCCTGGATTTAAACTTTATGGCTTCCGTTTTCCTATCCATTGTTTTACTCTCCATGTGGTCATAGCAGAAGCACCTTTCTCTTGTATCAGTTATAATAATGACCTCCGTTCCAGATTCTTTCCAAGTTCTTTCTTATGTAACCAACTCTCTTTCTTTTTACTTCACTAAGTTACCTCACAGCTTAAGTATTTAAACACCATTCGAATGTTACGTCACACTTTAACCTACCACATATGAATCCGAAGGTCTTTTCTGTGGCTGAAATGTTCGTTCAAAGGCTTAAGTGAAACTTCTCCTTCCCCATTCTTCTCGATTGCTTCAAACATATCATCCATATTCTGATGTGATTAGAAAAGGAAAAAAAACTGCATAGGACAAGTTTCCTTTTTATCGTTTCTTCAGATTTCAGAGAAAATACACTCTAGTTATACTCTTTACTCAATCCCAGAATTCTAACCACACTCCAATGACTTATAAAGACTGGCTAGCCTTGGTCAATTTTTTTTCAGACCTTTCCATTCTCCCCACAATACACTCTTTCCACCCCAATTATGACATCGAATCGTTACTTCGACAGTAACACCACAAACAAATCAGCTCCTGCTTTTACTTTGTTTAACTCCTCTGGTTTTAAAGTGGCCACTCATAAAATTTGTTTATGATATTTTAAAAGAAAAGTATAATTGCTATCAATTTGACCTCAATCCTCGGTTATACCGCATTCAATCTTCTCAATATATAAAATAATAACGACAGCTCAACTAATGCTTAATGCAGAATTCATTAAGACCCATGAAGACCGGAGAAGTGATTAGTTTTGGCACCCAAAGAAATATCTTCTGATTTTTTACTATTGCTCTTTTGAAATATTAATCGTTTTTTTCCTGATTTTATCCTTAGTGTGTGTGTGTGTTTTGAACTTTCCTTCTTTTATTACTTCCTGTCTAGTATACGTGAAGCTATTTCTTTTCATCCATAGAGGATAAGTTTCAATGATCTTAATGATTTCTGTGGTGTAAGAATTTTGTTGTTGTTTTTAGTTTGTGCACGTTAGGGCTCGTTATATCTCTTCTAAATGCCTCAAATTACGCGTCTGTAGCTTTTCCATAGCTAGTTAAAACAATTGTTTAATTTTAGAGTAAAATATACACCATTGACAAGCTCATAATTTGGTTATTTACTTCGCATTTACTTTGTCGATGAATGCATCAAAAACTTCTCTTATACTTGTGGTATTCTCAGACTCACTAAATTAAACTTCGGATAATGACTGAAAATAACAGTAGAAACGGCCAGGAGTTGTATGACGGAATTAGTTGAACGGAATTCCTCCAGTGTTGACTGATACTAAAACAGAAAATAACACTGGACACGGTGTTAAAAGCGAGCGTAAAACAATTTCTATTTCATACAAAGAAAAACAATAATCAGAGAAATAAGTACACTGGACAATGAACAAAGAATAACACTTCCGCAAATATAATATATACACTAAACAATAAGGCTATTTCTGTGGCTGTATAGACATTATCCACATCATCAGATATCTCAAACGAAGAGAGGAAGAATAATTTCTGATGTAAAACACGACCATATTATAATAAAAAGTGGGCACAAGAGCAACAAATAAGTGTCCTCTAATATTGTGGGTCACTCGCACTGGCAACATATAACCAATACATTAAATCATGCGAACACTTATCATGTGTAACCATTACACTAAATCATGTCAGCACTGACCACGTGTTAGCACTACACTAAATCATGTCAGAACTGATCATGTGTAAGCAGTACACTAAATCATGTTAACATTGAACATGTGAAACCAGTACACTAAATCATGTTAACACTTACCATGTGTAACCAGTATATTAAATCATGTCACTATTGACCACGTGCAACCACAACACTAAATCATGTCAGCACTGATCATGTGTAACCAATACACTAAATCATCTTAACATTTACCATGTATAACTAGTACAGTAAGTCATGTCAGCACTGATCAGGACGAATTTCTTTATTTCAAATCTTCTAAGTCTCTAAACGTACATTTATTTATCTGATGAATTTTGAGTCTGGAAAGAAAGAAAACAAAGCGCTTTGAAAATATCAGGTACTTTAACATAAAGTATCATCTCTAGTTGATATTTTACTTCAAAATTAATGTCAGAAAATTATTTCTGGTTTTTATTCTCTTATAATATAAAATAAGATTTCGATTTAATACTCAAAAGTAATTCCGTCCTTGTGCAATAAGAAAGATTTGAAAAATCTTGTTTTCTGTTACATTTCGTGGAATATTTTCTATTTTTCCGCGGAGGACACTCGTCTAACATAATGTCTAGTTTCATTGAGAATAGAAGAAACACGTCATCAGCCATGTGTATACTTACACTCTTGGAACGATCTCGTAAGAGCTTTTGTTTTGATGAATTGTGAACGCCGGTCGGTGCACGGCAGAATTATTATAATGTAGCAGCAAAGTATTCATCTATTTCGCCTTCGTACAAGAAATGTTTGATTTTTTTTTATTTCTTTATTTGTTTCTGCAGCACCAATATTTTCACTGAGTTTTCGGGTTGTCAAGGCTAAGTGAAAAGGCTAAAACCTCTTCGAAATCATTACATTTACGGACTTACAACCTTAAAATTGGCAGTAAGTTAATGGACTACAATGCTAAAAATACAGATAGACTGAATACAGATGTTTCATTGATTGTTGTCATACACTAAAACTAAACGGGCTATCTCTGCTGTGTTCACAATGGATATCAAAATCCGACTTCTGGCATTATATGCCTTCAAACTTTCAGCAAAACCAACAATAAAAAAATCTTTAAAATTGAACTTAATTATAATATTTGGATATCTGTACATATATGTATTTATAGCATAATAGAATACAACTATATATTATTTGTATTCAGTCCTGTTTCAGTATTCATACCGTTTTAGTATGTCTGTCACTTATTCAGTTCTGGCTTCAGGTCAGGCTTAGTAATATATATATATGTAAAAACGGCTCGTTTGGATTGAGAAAATATTTTACGTAGAGGAGCGAACAACGTTTTGACTTTCTACGGTCATCGTCAGGTTCACAGAGAAAGAAAAAGTGACTGACCGTTAGCTGACCACATGTTTGAAAGGGGTTGTGTAACTGAGTGTCAGAATGTAGAGGGCATGCTTAGATGTTTGAATATATAAGTTTATATTATTTATTTTATTATATTATTTTTAATATAGGTATAAAGGTCTTCCTTTGTATTGGTTTATTTTGTGTTTAAGTTGTTGTATAAGTAAGCCTTACAACTCAAACCCAAAGTAAACCAATATAAAGAAACACCTTTATACCTACATTAAAAATAATATAATAAATAATAATAAAATAAACAATATAAAATTACATATTTAAACATCTAACCACTCCCTCTACATTTCGACACTTAGTTATAAAACCCCTTTCAAACATGTGGTCAGCTTCCGGTCAGTTACTCTTTTTTTTCTTTGTGAATCTGACGATGACTGTAGAAGGTCGAAACGTTGTTCGTTCCTCTACGTAAAAAAATTTTCTCATCCTAAACGAGCCTTTTTACATATATATATTTCTCTACAAGTGGGTTTTCTCGACATCACAGGTTTAGTAACAGTTTTTACTAAGAATCATTCCTTCTTGGTGGTACTTCTTCATATATTACCCTCAATCATAATAACAGACATTTTAACTTGGTTCAGATTGTGTGTGTTTTCTTATAGCAAAACCACAACCCGCTATCTGCTCAGTCCACAGAAGGGAATCGATTCTCGGATTTTAGCGTTGTAAATTTGTAGACTTACCGCTGTACCAGTGGGGTACATCTTGGTTCAAAACTGCGTGGACGGCTTTAAATGGATTCGGTGGGGCTTGTGAAATGATAACGTAGGAAAAACACTTGTGTGTGTGTGCGTGTGGGTTTTTATAAAAAGCAAAAGTTGGTTAATCCACGCACACAAAGGGAAGTGTACCAAGCCTTATAAGTGTACCTGCTCATAAGTCCAAAGCTGTTTTTAGTTGTTGTCTAATCTAAATTTCCGTACGAGAAGCATAGAGTAAAAGTTTCATTAATTATAACATCGCACCAATACGGACGTAGAGAATAATATTTAATAAAGCTCAGCAATTCTAATAGTCAGTTAAGCCTAATGGCGACTGTAATACATTTTGTTGACTGTTGAATTATACTGTGAGGATTAACTACGTTAGCCGTCCTTAATATTGAAGTGATATGATAGAGGGAAGGTAGCTTTACAAACCGACCATCAAAAATAATGAGACTGATCATGTCATTATGACTTCCTCCTTCAATGGAAAGGACGAGCATGTTTAGCGAGGAATATCAATTTTGTATGTTGCGAATCTAACCGCCAGACAGCAGCAGTGCAGACATTTTTTGTTTCATCTGTATGCTTAATGTAAAAATGCTAATTATTTGTTATCATATTATCAATCTAACACGGGACATTTAAAGAATAATAAACTGGGTTGTCAAAAGCACGTTCCTTAGTGATTTAACGCCTCATACCTAACTGCATTTATATCAGCTCCTCAAAAGATATACATATTTGTGTTATAAAATATATCAAACTGTGTAGAATTCTTATTAGAAAACGCGATTTTTTGCACTATTTTTTACAGTCTTGAAGACGCTTAGAAATGAAAAGAGCTGTGCTTTTGTTTTTCTTTAAAATAATATTCAAGTGTGATGAAGTAAGAGCTAATTGTTATTATATTACTTATTTTTGCTGAACTCAAAAACTTACAATAGAAGATTGTTTATGGATTTGAATCTGAATATAACAACGCTACATTTTATCAAACCTATAAAAGAAAGAAGTTCATTATAAGTATAAAATATTATTCCCAAACCCTTTTATGTTTCACACTAACTAACACTTAAGTTGCATACTCTATTAACATTTACGTTTCACACTAACTAACACTTATGCTTCATACTCTACTAACATTTACGTTTCACACTAACTAACAGTTAAGTTTCATACTCTTTTAACATTTACGTTTCACACTAACTAACACTTATGCTTCACACTTTACTGACATTTACGTTTCACACTAACTAACACTTATGCTTCATACTCTACTAACATTTACGTTTCACACTAACTAACACTTAAGTTTCATACTCTATTAACATTTACGTTTCACACTAACTAACACTTATGCTTCATACTTTACTAACATTTACGTTTCACACTAACTAACACTTATGCTTCATACTCTACTAACATTTACGTTTCACACTAACTAACAGTTAAGTTTCATACTCTATTAACATTTACGTTTCACACTAACTAACACTTATGCTTCATACTTTACTGACATTTACGTTTCACACTAACTAACACTTATGCTTCATACTCTACTAACATTTACGTTTCACACTAACTAACACTTAAGTTTCATACTCTATTAACATTTACGTTTCACACTAACTAACACTTAAGCTTCATACTCTACTAACATTTACGTTTCACACTAACACTTAAGCTTCATACTCTATTAACATTTACGTTTCATACTAACTAACACTTAAGTTTCATACTCTGTTAACATTTACGTTTTACGGTAGTCTAACACTTTAGTTTCATACTCTACTAACATTTACGTTTCACACTAACTAACACTTAAGTTTCATACTCTACTAACATTTACGTTTCACACTAGACTAACACTGAAGAAATATTTTATGTACGTACACAAGGGCTTATAGTTTATTTGCATTAGCAAACAGACGCACAACAAGCTATCAGTGCTTTGTTCATCACGAAGAATTAGGCTGTAACGTTGCAAGTCAGTGGAATTACCGCTGACCCACTGCGATGCAACTGCAAAGGTAGGGTCTATATAATCCTAAATAATTTATTTTTTTTAGAATAGATAATTTCCGTATTGGATAATAATATGAACATTTTTATGCTAATATTTAGTAAAAGCCTTCGAATACACGAATACATTTTTTCCCCATCAGAAATCAACCTCGAATTTTAATGTGATGTGGAAAAAACACTGTTATTATTACACATCAACATCAACCAGTCATATAATACACACACAAATCTGATTGGTTCCTAGGCTGATTCTTAACTGCGCTAACCATTCCTAATTCTTAACTGGTGAATTATAGTGAAGCATGCTATTTCAAAAACGCCCATCTCCAATTATTGAGCCACTATATTCAAATAGTTGGATTTGACTATCACTTATAACTTACCCTCAACGCGGAGCGTGTTTTTCGCAGCAAAGTGACATGGAATATGGTGATTCACATCCATAACCCAAGTACTAGGCGACTGCTGCTGTTTAAATATCAAAACTAACGAAACTTAATGTGTAAGTTAAAAGTAACAGCAAATACATACAATCATCACAACCAACTTCCCAACAACACACCCTCTAAATGATTCTGTTGTGTTATAGAACTGAACAGTTATAATAATGTCACTAATTACTGTATAAATAGGTCGACATTGATGTTTCATATATATTTCTATACTAGAAACGATGTAAAAATTACCAGTAATATTTATCACACACATATGTACTGCTCAGTATCATTCGACTGTACAGTACCTTAAGCTAACATACGACGTTTATTCAAAGGCATAAAATATAGGAGGTTTATAAGAGGATTTCCTAGGTATTCGTAACACACGTAGTGACAACATTATACGTTACGTATCGTGTAAGTTTTCATACAGCAACATTCAACAATAGAAAAAGGTTATATTTCCGTGTTCGTAATCGGCTGGGGAAACATTTCTTATTAGCTACTTCCTATTTTAGACACAGGGTTCAGGAAATTCATTCACTCAAATGCGATAAAACAAACGTCTTAAAGATATACTAATGTTTTCACTTTTCAATTAACACAATGCATTAGTAAGTTGTACGTTACATTCTGAGTCATATTATTGTGTGTTTATAAGAACAAGTTAGCTGTAATAATTTTAATATGCCCCACGCCCAGGAGCTCAGCGGTAGGTTTTAGAGAGTCTCATGCTGAAAAATCGGGTTTCGATACCCGCGGTGGAGGAAAGAAATGCGTAGTTTTGTGCTTTACGATAAATAATTCTAGCCAATTGTGGCTCGAACTGAGATATGTGTAAAAGTTAAATTTCTGATAAGTTGCACAGATCTATGTACGTAACCAATAAGTTTTTCGTTTCATAACAAAATTCATAATTTGATACTATAATATGAGAAACATAAGGTTCTACAAAACGCTATTGATGTTCATGGTATAATATTTTACAAGTTATAACTCAAACCGTAAATATTGCCATACAGATAATCCAATTTTTATTTATATGTGAAACTTTATATACAAAGTGTAAAACTGTAAGAAAAGGTGAAACCAGTATATTAGGTATTACAGTCTTTCATTGAAAAGAATTAGTAAAAGGAATAAACGTAATAATAGAATAGTGAATTTCATAGAAAAACTTTAATAATGACGAAAAAAGAAACGAATAACACCCTCTCTAAGGTACTCCAAGAATGTAAAATATAATTAAAGAATACTGTTAATTTAGACGTAACAGGACTATAAGTTTCTGTCAACACATGTTGGTAATATTAGCTTCATCGTATTTCCGAAAAGTTATCAGGGATATCTAATTAACTAGTTCTTAGACATGTGTGGAATGTTTTGTTGTGTTTTTCGTTTCCTTCTGGTCTAGCATGGCCAGATGGTTAGGGCGATCGACTCGTACTACGACGGTCACAGGTTCAAATTCATGTCACACCAAACATGCTCGCCCTTTTATTTATGGAAGAGTTATTATGTGACGGTCAGTTCCACTATTCGTTGGTAAAAGAGTAGCCCGAAAGTTGGCGGTAGGTGGTGATGACTAGCTGCCTTCCCTCTAGTCTTACGCTGCTAAATTACGCAGATAGCCCTCGTGTGGCTTTGAGTGAAATTCAAAACAAAGAAAATCATTTCTTTCTTTTCTTAGTGATGAGAATGCACGGTCAAGTACGTTGAATTAAAACTATTTTGAATAGGCATATCGTCAAGCCACATAACAACCATATCTGACATAAAGTCGCAGTGAAACAGCATGTATCAAAACTACATTTTGAGATTGTTTGGCATTTCTTAGGTAATCTAATGTCATTAAATATTGATTACTTTTTGGAAAGATACGTAATCGCCCTTTTCGATGCAAAATATTTATACGTTCAAATCATACCGATGTGTACCGATGAGGGATTAAAATTTCCGAATCGGAGGCATTCCTTGCACTTAAAAAAAGTGGTAAACAAAATAATATAGTTAAACTTATGGCACGATTACAATCTAGAAACAAACCTCCTACAAAGTGTGATGTTTTGTGACAAGTAAGACTTAATCCACGAATACAATGGTCAGTGGAAAAAGCTGGCCAGATGTCACGTGCAACAATACGCAATATAATAAAGAAGGATTTCCGTCGGGAAACAAGGCGAACAGGGAATGTGTTTAGTCGGATAAGGTTTGAAGTCATATCTTGAAAAGTAGGTAGAAATTAAAACAGGTATTCGTGTAATTCCATACGAAGGTATATCGATCAAGTAGCCTATAATATTTTTTGCACTTGAACTGTTGAAATGAGAGCCGGGAAACATTTAATCCTTATACACTAGCTGATTTATGGAAAAAACGCAGGGAGAAGTAGTGTGCTTTGGACATGACAGCCTTATCAGGGAGTCTTTTGCAATGGGAATTACGTCCTAGGAACATGATTGGTTGTGGTGACGTGGGCTGTATAACGAGGTGACAAGGCATCAAAATTGTCTTTATATATAATGGGCTAAGTCTTTATTATTGTTATTTAGATTGCGTGCTAAATGACCCATTAAAATAACTAAGTGACGCAGCAAACGTTTACCATCTATAAGGAACCAGCAAATTGGTATTACTCATTCTAATGTCATTGACATGAGTAAAATAAAAATAAATATTAAAAAATTAGAGTTTTTAAAATATGTTCGTTCGATAATTAAATACTATTAGTTGCATAGGTTTAGATCATGGACGATTCAATATTTTATACGTAATAGTGAGCACAGACATGTCTTAATTTTCTTTCTTAGGAACCGACAATCTTCCCTTGTCCAATAAAATTCAAGCCCCAAACAGAAACTTTATCCTATTTGCCGCTTATCTTAACGTGTAAGAAACTAATAAACAAGATTCAAAGTGAAACATTTTAGGCAAAACAACAACAACAACAAAATTTTATCGAATGGGTTGTCTCCTAACAAATGGATAATTTTAACAAAATAAATTACCCCGAAGCACTGTTCTCAGTTAATTTCCGTCTATGTGTTCACTTGAGTTTTCAAAAATGAGACTAAATGGTATCGTCGTTAAACAGATAACCAATAAATCTGAAGAAAAACCAAACTTGAGTGTCAGAAGAAGAGATCTCTGTCGAACAACGTTTCTTTTTGTGCCTTATAGGCACTATTAAGACGACCATTCTCAAAATACATACAGTTCATCTTGTTAGAAGGAACACGCAATGGTATTTCATCAGATTGTTCTTCGCTTGTTTTTTCTCGATGATAGATATGAGATTTGTGTTACAATGAAGGTGAAATATCACACACACACACATAAACGTCTACACGGATGCGATTCCACTGTTGTTTGTACTAGCTTAAATTATGTAGCATTTCAGTTGTTAGCTTACGAAGTACTCGCTAAGAAATAAAGCTATAACTCAGAGAAAAGGATAAATAAATAAACTAAGGAAGGTAGGAATACAATACAACAGGAAAGTTCTGAGTCTTTTATTGGTGTTCATTTAATCGACTCCGGGATAATAAATAAAGTACAGTTACGAGGACTAATATATTTATCTGAGTAGATAATCAGATATTTGAAAGAGAATAAAACTGGAAATAAACCTTTCATTATTCACGAAATAACAGGATCTTGTCCTTTTAACATGGAAAATTTTTTCATACATGGACAATATTTCAGAAATATCCGCACAATGCCCGTATGAAGAGTTCATTGATGTGTACGCGAAGTGTGATTTATGTCTCTGTGAGCTTCACTTGAAGGTTCGTTCTGGGTCAGCTGGCTGTATCAATACACTCGTAGCGAAGAACGTCGTGTGTTTCTGTCGTCGAATACTGAAAACGATTTGCGAAGATACAAGAAGTTAAACGTGATTTGCGTCATTAATAAATTTTTCGTCTTGAGTGTAGTTTGAAATTAAACATTTATTTTAGATCCACAAATGATTAAATAAACGTTTATGGTTTCTACGTTTATCTGGTATAAATAAAATAATGAGAAAAATACGATCAAATGTCTTCCCACAATAAAATACCAGAATAAATCGAAACTTAAACGTCTTTATTACTTCCATCCGCACTTTGTCCACCGCGGGGAATCGAATCTTAGATTTTACCGTTATGAGCCCATGCACTTGTCTTAGTCTTATCAGTGGACGAAAATAATCGTAAACCAAATACAAACAGGTGCCCCTAAGACGTTCTAGAAATGTTTATAAAGCTGCAAAATACAAGCTTTAAGACGACGTGTGTGTTTTCTTAAAACCACATGGGGTTATCTGCTGAGCCCACCGAGGGGAATCGAACCGCTGATTTTAGAGTTGTAAATCCGTTGACATACCACTGTACTAACGGGGACGTTGAGAGGGTCGTTATGAATTTTCTCTAATATTTAATTGATTTAATTCACACGCACTCAAAAAAAACAACAGAAAACTGGTCAAATTTCAAACTTTGATTTCGTAATGGTAACGTGGTACCCAAAAGGTTAACTTGTTCGCTACTCTACTAAAGCACTGTCTAAAATCTTAAAATACAACATTGCTAGTAGTTCTATAGTTCAACTCTAGTAGTTTATTAAGATAGGCCGACGGATGGATTAATAAGTAACGTAATTTATGTATCAAACATTCTTTTCCTTCCTCTATTGTACATCGTTCCTCATGCACAGTGTTTATGAAACTGTCAAACTGCTACTAATAAACGTCTCCAAAAAACTAAGGAATCTCACCTAACTATTTAAATACTCTACACGAGTTTGATTCACAAAATTTTATTACTACAACTTTTATCATGTAAGTGATGTAATTTCCGGTACATGTGATCCGTTTAAAGTCAAAAGAAAACAACGGCCCGCCATAGCCAGTTGGATTGAGGCATTCGACTCGTAATCCGTAGGACGCGGGTTCGAATCCCCGTCGCACCAAACATGCTCCCCCTTTCAGCTGTGGGGGCGTGATAATGTGACAGTTAATCCCACTATTCATTGGTAAAAGAGTAGCCCTAGAGTCGGCGGTGGGTGGTGATGACTAGCCTTCCATCTAGTCTTACACTGCTAAATTAGGGACGGCTAGCGCAGATAGCCCTCGAATAGCTTTGTGAGAAATACAAAAAGAAACAAACAAGAAAACTATATATTCAAAGTAACGGGCAAAACGACGGAAACTACATAAACTACATCGTATTGGTTATCACTTACGTTCTTATAGCACTTCATACAAATCCGTTATTAATAGAAATAGAGGTGATGATTGTTCATTTTCATCCCTGGAAAAAATGAGCAATAACAAAATATGATGTTAATAGAACATTCTGTTTGATATCAACTTGTTTACTTTATTACTCTACGTGTGTTATATACAAGTAATTCGAAAATGATGTGTGTTTCGTTACTGTTATAGCCCAGCATGGCCAGGCGGTTAGGACACTCAAATCACAATATGTGAGATGCGGGTTCGAATCCCGTCACACCAAACATACTCGTTTTTTGAACTGTGTGGGAGTTATAATGGTACTATCAATTCCACTATTCGTTGCTAGAAGAGTAGCCTAAGAGTTGGTACTGGGTGGTAATGACTAGCTTCACTCTAGTCTTACACCACTGAATTAGGGACGGCTAGCGCAGATAGCCCTTATATAGCTTTGTGCGAAATTCAAAAGAAACAAAATTTTTATTGAAAAGTATAATTCGATACTATTAACATAGCCTTTTACTGCTCTCAAATCAAAACTCTCTATCGTCCAGCCACAGTCCACCTTTCTTTATATAAATGTTTATATAAATTGATTTTCACCGTAACAGCCACGATGATCTACACATCTCTGGTTACCCATGGTTCTCAGCCAAGGTCTATACAATAAATCAATGACTTTAACTACCTGAAAAATGTTACATATCAAGTACCTGTGTTAATAAGAAACCAGAAACATTAGAATAGTGGAATTATTTTACTTTGCACTTTATATACTTGATGGATATTTCAAGGTTTATAAATGTGACAGAACCAGGTAGTAGTAACGTATAATGACGAGTTTAATGTTTTTTTCCAAGATGAATGTAATATAGGGTCATATTTAATAATTCCTAGTCTAGAAATCATTGGTTGGACGAAACCGTGTTTTAAAGTTTTAACAAGGAAAATCTCAAAACGAGTGACTTGGTGTTCTCGTAATCACGAAATGATTGGTTGGATAAAAAGTTCAATGTTCTGTGAAATAAATGTCATAAATTAAATTTCTCTTAACAGTATTTAATAATTCAAAAACGTATCAGAGCAATCAGCACTGTGTATTAGAGAACAACTGCTATCATAGCTTTAAACATTCTCAAGCATACAAACAACTTGAGTCCAAAGTCTCTGAAACTACGTCATATACCTGAAAGAAAACTCACCGTTAAAAGATTCGTAGTTAAAACAAATATTAAACATCGTAATAACGGGGTGCGTTACATGAATTAACATCCTACGATGTATCCGAAGTTAAATATTTTAACGCTACGAGATGTTTGACCGTCCAATCCATGCGGAACATATTACCATATCTTACAACTGTACATATTCTGGCTCACAACTTCACATAAATAGGTTATGTCACTGTTTGGGTTCCATAATCAAGAGTCGGCTTTAATAAGAAAACCCAAAACAAAAGGTAGCTACAAAAACTTGCGCACGTTCACGACGTAAATTGCCAACAAGAAATTGTATCATTTATCAATGCGCTAAGAAAGAGTCGTATAGGTTATGCAGATATTAATAAACGTTCGAACAACAACCGTTAATTGGAACAATGTACGTGTTGATGTGGTTTGACTCTGCTCGCTCGTCTTCAATATAGCATACTGTTGTTGGAAACAAAAGACAGCATTAATAAAACATGAGCGGAACGAGCGAATCTTAGAGTTGCTCATCAACAGATTAATGATGCAATATTAGAAAGATTAATATGAAACTCATTGAAACTTGAAACTACTTTCTCACTGCTATACGGACAGGAATGCGAAATTTAATCAATGTGCTTCAAATAAGCAAATATTAGAAGAAAAAAAGAAGTAATTTTTTGCTTGAAGGAACAAACTGGAAACAAAGACACTTGAAACATTACAGAGAAGTAATGGACATTCATCACGCTGAGACGCACAAAGTTGGGAGTAAAGTGTTATTCCCTCATTTTCAAAATTCGCGCTACATTAGCGTACAGCTATGGTTCTTTTCTTACTGTAAAACCAGGCATGTGAGCATGACACGATTTCCAAACATTATCTAACAAACACAGACTGTAATTACAGTGGGTAATAATGAAAAAGTTTATCGTTGGGTTAAACCTTGGAAATGAAAAATGGTGTCACTAGAAATTATAAGCAGAGATTACAAGCAGGCGGAAAAGACTGGGAACCACGTCGAAGAAAAATGTCGACTCTTTATGTGGTTCCTCGACACTTAAATCTAGAAATTCTTCGTTTGGAATAGAGTGTGATGTTCTGCAGGAACCTGGTGACATTCCAGGCAGCGCGCAAACCATTAATCGAAATCGTGCGCTACTTTCGAACAACAAACTAAGAAGAGATGATCCGGTCGGTTGTTTTCAAAGGGTTTGACTCATTTGCATAGACATTCACGGCATCTAACTATTGAATCTAACGCCACAACATGAAGCCAACCATGAAATAAAAAGAGATACACAAACTGGGTACATTAACTTCAATTCAGAGTTTCAAACTTAAAAATTCGTCCCGAACTTATATAAATAAAATACGGAGGTCAATTCTCATGAAAAAGATACAGTTTGTTTCTTGTCTTTCTCAAGGACAGCAGTCCTTTTCTTTTTTATAACTGTATTTAGTTGGGAAAACACGATGACTGCATATATAACAGTTAGGGTTTAACAGCCGTGAATGTTAACATATCTGTGAACGTCCTCAAAAATCCCTCAGAAGAATAGACTTGTTGACCAAACATTTACGTTAAAGATATCAATAACAAGTGGGGTTCTTGACTAGTGAATCAATGTATTCTAATTATTATAAGTTTATGTTTTTTTTATAGTTAATGCTCCCAGTTACAGCGGTATGTTAAATTATTTAAATTAACTGCTGAGTTAGTTTTTAATTTTTAACTATGCCACTAACAATTATAGTTAAATTCGTTATTATATCGAATATAATTACATTTTAGTTCGACTTTTCGAATATTTTTATTATAATTACGGTTTTGAATTGTCAGCCTATAATTTGTACTTAAAGGTAAACAAAATAATGTGAAATAGTTTAGGCACTACGGCCGAAAATATCGTCAACAGTGAGGGTATTAACGAAACAATGAAATATAATCTTTGTAAGTGAGAATATAATAAACTAATATTTAATTAACCATACTGATGGCCAAGTTCATTTTAGTTTCGTAGTTTGTTAGTTTATTTTAAGTACGTAGCTTATGCTGATTGGACGCTGTAATTAGTTGCTTGTGTGATTAGCTAACAAACTGAATTTCTTAATACTATTCCCCGTTCCTGTTTGTTTTTGAATTTGGCACAAAGCTACTCGAGGGCTATCTGTGCTAGCCGTTCCTAATTTAGCAGTGCAAGACTAGAGGGAAGGCAGCTAGTCATTACCACCACCGCCAACTCTTGAGCTACTCTTTTACCAACGAATAGTGGGATTGACCGTCACATTATAACGTCCCCATGGCTGGGAGAGCGAGCATGTTTGACGCGACCCTCGGATAACGCGTCGTAAGCTTTAACACGCTTGGTCATGCCGGGCCCAAAATATAGAAAAACGCGTGAAAAGAAAATATTCAATGACTAAACCCCGGTATGGCCAGGTGGTAGAGGCGCTCGACTCATAATCTGCGGGTTCGAATCCCCTTCGCACGAAAAATGATCGTCCTTTCAGCCGTGGGTGCGTTATGTGACGGTAAATCCCACTATTCGTTGGTTAAAAAGTAACCCAAGAGTTGGTGGTGATTAGTGATGAATAGCTGTCTTACATTGCAAAATTAGGGACGGCTAACGCAGATAGCCCTCGTGTAGTTCGGATTACAAGTTGAACGCCTTAACCCACTTGGGTATGCCGGGCCAGCTTTCGTCCTGTAATTCGCACAATATATTCCTACTGCATGTACCTCCCTCTATACGTACACATACGAAACACATCTTGTGGACTGAGCCCTAAATGGTGAAAAGGGCAGACGATTACCACAGAAAAGGAAGTCCCTCTTTTGGTCCACATTTGAAAGAAAAGTTGTGGACAGAGTTTTTAACAGCCGGTAAAAGACTACAGTAAACTAAGTCTCTCTTTATTCATATAATAGAGACAGACCTAGTAGACTGAACTCTCAAAGGACAGGAGAAGAATCAAAACTTTCCTGATCATGTACCTTACAGAAACTAATGTTGTGAACAAAGTTTTTTGTTGAGAAAAGCGCAGGAGGAAACCGTAGTAAGTGCGGTATCTCTTCACGTGCATAATAGAAGCGATCTTGAAGGGTGAGTTTTGAGAAAAGAGAACAGGTTAAGTCAATAGAAAACTAAACCTGTCTTCAGGTCTATAGTATAAAGAAATCTTACGGACTCTGTTTTCTATGGCAAAAGAAGGGCAGGAAAAGGCTATATAAACCTGAATCCACATTGTAGAATATACTAAATAAATTCATTTAAAAATGAAACAAATCGATCTTGGATCAAGAACCAACATAACAATACTTAACCAACGTATTAATCTACAATTCATGGTCCAGCCAACCAGCAATATCTTAAAGCCTGGAAGAGCACAAACATTATGCATCGCGTACTATGAATACTAACACCAGTGTTTAACAATGCATTTTGAGTACAAACAGTTTTGATTACATTTTCAGACCAGTTGTTACAGAGTGGCAAACATGGTCAAAAACTCTACAATATCTATGGAAATACATTTGAAAAATACGAATTACCACAGAAAGAAATGGTAGCAATTCATTTAGTGTGAATTATAACATTAGAATTGGATTTGTACAACAAAATAATCAATTATTTAGTCTGAATTATAACATTAGAAATGAATTCGTACAACGAAACAATCAATTATTTAGTCTGAATTATGCCGTTAGTAATGGACTCGTACAACGAAACAATCAATTATTTAGTGTGAATTATAATATTAGTAATGGACTCGTACAACAAACTATTTTTGTGAAAATGTTGTTTTTTTATTTGATTTCCTATTCTCTGCCTCACTCTTATGTTGCAACTTTTAAGTTTCATACTATTTTTTTTTGTTTCACAAATTGAGCGTTCCTAACCTTCAACATATTTTACGTTTTCATTTCATAAAAGTGGACGTAATGAACTTATGAACCAATTGATCCGAAAAACTACATTAAGTATTTGTGATTCTCAAACCTTCATCAACGGATGTTTAGTTTATTGCATGCTATATTAGAACCGAAACTAAAGACGCTTCACCAATAATTGGTAAGAAAATTTTGCTCACAAATTTAACAAATTCTAAATGAACCATCATTTAATTAAACAATTCGTAAAATTCCAATCAGCACGAAGCTATAATATATTCTTAAGACTTATATTCCTGTATTTACTTAGACGCAATGTTTTATCGAACTTTAATTACTAAACACAACTAGTGCAGTTCAAAGTGTATTGTTTATTTATTTTGTGTTTTTTTTTAATTTTGCGCACAGCTACACGAGGGTTATCTGCGCTAGCCGTCCCTAATTTAGTAGTGTAGACTACAGGGAAAAAAGCTAGTTATCACTGCCCGCCAATAACTCTTGGGCTAATTTTTTACCAACGAAAAGTGGGATTGTTTGTCACTTATAACGCTCTCACAACTGAAAGGGCGAACAACATGTTTGGTATGAAAGGGATTCAAACCCGCGACATTCAGATTATGAGTCAAGCGCCTTGACCATCTAGCCATGGCGATTCAAAGTGTTTGTTTGTGTTTCTTACAGCAAAGCAACATAGGGCTATCTGTTCAGCCTACCGAGGGGAATCGAACCCCTGATTTTAGCGTTGCAAATCCGAACACATGCCGCTGTACTAGAGGGGGCGGATTCAAAATGTACCGCTAACTCCAAATATCGTTTTTCTATTGTGTTTACTGGAAATACAATCAGCATTTCTTAACTTCTAACTTATAAGAAAGCTGTTTGTTTTTAGTTTCTAAGCTTCAAAGATTGATTAGTCGCGCTTACAACGTTATATTTTATTTTACAAATGCTTATGAGAAAAAAAAAGCAAACTGTAACTTATTATTTAGTTGATTACAAAAAAAAATTCAATTTTTTTGCAAAGTAATCAATATGAGTTAGTGTACTCAATCCCAACAGATTTTACTCTGTCGTGTATTTAACCTCCCGTATTTAAAGATCAGCGTCCTTAAAATTATTTTAAGTTGATTTTTTTTCAATTAATGTCTTAAACGTGACACAGATAAGTAAACCTTAATATTTCTGCGCCGAAGAAAACTTAGGGCTTCGAGCTAAAGTACATTAATTCTAATGGTGCTGCCCAAAGCACGTCACGATCAACATGTATTTTCTCTGTTTTACAGTTTCCTTTAAGACACGGCGAGAAATGGCTTACGAAAAACCCTGAATAAGGAATCCGGTAAAACCAGGCTTCTATCTCACTCTCCTAAGCAGCGACTTCACAACGCACAATGTTTTATTTTTAACCAAACCATTGTATATAAAGTAATTATGTTTTTATATATCTTTATTCACATATCCCATCCAAACAAAAACAAAAGGTACGTGCAAGAGAACTACTGCAGAAAAAGTACAAATTAACAGTTGTGTCGTGATCCAAACTATTAATGAGACTGTAATTTTCATAACACCTTTAACTTTACAAATCCTGGTATATTATTTTACTATCCAATGTGTTCAGTATATTACTTTACTATTTAATCTGTTCAGTGTTAGTATTATTTTACTATTCACTATGAACAGTCTGTTATTTTACTATTTAATCTGTTCAGTATATTACTCTATTATTCACTAAGAACAGCCCCCCGCTAGTACAGCGATATGTCTCCGGATTTACAACGCTAAAAACAGGGATTCGATTCCTCACGGTGGGCTGAGCAGATAGCCCGATGTGGCTTTGCTATAAGAAAAACACACACTCACTATTAACAGTATATTACTTTACTATTGAGTGTGTTCTGCACTGTTTTCAGTTTGCTCTCCAAACATACAGGGGTGGACAGAAAAGCGGCCCGACTTGAAAATGTTGTTAATTTGTTATATCGTTTGTTAGATAACAGAAAAATATGTAAAACTACATGTATTTAGAACGAACTCAACGACATCTGTTTAAACATGGTCTCAAACCATAATTTTAACACTAGCTTTCATAAGTACGTGAACTTTTCATGATTTTAATTAAATATGCTCATGAAAGGTGTTGTGCACCTGTTGTAGTTTATTAGCTATTCCAATTTCAATTAATCTACAAAGTAATTTCTGTAAATTGAGACATCTGCGTTTTTTTCCAATATGCGCTCTAAACACAGATTACAATTTCTGAACATTTATTTATCCACATGTTCTCCAAACACACACCGTGTCTTCTTTACTTTTTGAGTATGTTCTCCAAACATACACTTGATGCGTAAACTGAATTTATGTCAAATAGCAAAAATATGTTACAAAAATTACCCCTAAAATACATAAGATATCACCAGAAAATTATATTTATACACATATACATGCATGACAAAATGACGCCAATTTTCAATTTTTTTTTAATATTTTGCTGTGAATACCAGATAATCTTAAAACCACTTTCTTTCCTTTTGTTTGTACTTTACAGTTAACCGTTTTGGCAAACACTACTGAAACAGATTAGAAAAGCATAAAGTGTAATTTTAATCCTAACTTTTAGGCTTAATATTTTTGTTACAGCAAAAAAAAAGTCATATAAATTTCTTCAGAAAACCGTGAGATGAGTTTGTTAATTTTATTTTGTTTTTTTCTTTAATGAAAAAATGTAGTTATGAAAATCGGACGATAAGGAATAACTTAAGTAAGAGCTTTCTTCATCAACTATCATTCAAATAAATCTTAGGATCTGGAATTCTGTAACCAAACAACAACAATGATAATCACACGTACTGCATCGCTTAATAATCTCATCTGTATCATTCCATATTTTAACATGTTAGCCTTCTATTATATATTCACAAATTATATTTCTTGTGGTCAATGTTATAATTAAACATTAGTACTTCTGAACAAACTACATTATACATGAATGTACTTAGATTCTGATACGAGTTTTAAGTACGATCAAAGTACCTGAGCGAGACAACATTCATGACTTTTCCCACCGTGCTTGATAATTTTTTTCTTCGCTACTTGGTATCATCAGAGCATATCTTCAGAATAGTTTTCAAAATGAAGTCCATTTTGCTATTGGCCCGGCATAGCCAGCTGGTTAAGGCACTCGACTCGTAATCCAAGGGTCACGGGTTTGAATCCCTGTCGCACCAAACTTGATCGCTTTTTCAGTCAATCCTACTAGAGTAGGCGGTGAGCGATGATGACTAACTGCCTTCCCTTTAGTCTTACATTGCTAAATTATGGACGGCTAGAGCAGATAGTCCTCGTGTAGCTTTGCGCGAAAACCAAAAACCAAACAAATTTTTTGTTATTCTGAATCTATTTCAACCGAACTTAACCAAACATTCTTTCTAGTCTAATGTGTTAATCTGCTTAGTAATGTTACAATTGGTACTAATAATCAAACTATGGTTTTGTAACTTACTCTTCAATAAGACAGAAAAACATTAACTGTAAGTTAGTGTTGGCAGTACAATTATTTAAAATAGTTACATATTATTACTAAATAATTCACCTAGCAGCTCAACACTATGTTTAGAGGCTTATAACTTTACAGTTCGGAATTCGATTAGAAAAGGAACAAAGCTGGTTACGGACTGATTTAATTGCATAATTTAAATGTTTAAAAGAGCATGGCACCTTCAGGTAAAAACGAAATATTTGTGAATATTCTTCAACCTTTCAAAGTTACTGTAGTTGATGTAAAATCCGGTGAAAAATAAACTTATTTACCACATAATTACCGCAAGAATGATCTGTACCGTGACCAGTTTCGTGACGTAAGAAACGGCATTACTCGGAGGCGAAGTTGAACAAAGATTATACTTATAATGTTTATGTATTTTGTAATACTGTTTAGAACCCAGAATCTAAAGTTCAGTAAAAGAAATGAGCACTTTTAATCATTGCAATACTGAGGGATTAATTTTTAAAGATGTTCCAAAAATTCCACTTCTTGTGTTTCTGTCTTGCACTCAACAAGATTTCGATAAAATGAACTATTTTCTTATTTGATCTAGGATGTCAAAGAAAGGCTAGGAGTAACATTATTATAATGAATTATACATGTCATAAGACATTAATATTAGACCTATTAAAGTTTATATCACAGCAATCTTTAACTAGTGACAGGGGAATTTTCAGGAATTAGAAAACTATGATAATATTATTTCAACCACACTATGTCGCTATTTACAGTACTGACGACGCATTTTGGTCAATCCAGAACTCATTAGGCCAGCTGGGACACTACAAAGAACGCAGTATAGATCGGAACACCATTTATATAAGCTATTTGTTACAATAATATTTGTTATGATGTGAACGTCTTTTCGAAACTGACGAAGTGTAATTTGATTATATTTGTCCTAAAACATCAGTATCAGGCCAGTTATATTTTTAGCATTGCATTAGTTCCTATTCCATCAGGTATTTTCAAGAATTAGAAAAGTATATAATAATCGTATTCCAATCGTACTATGTTCGCCACATGAATTGCCAACGACGCATTTCGCTCATGCTGGAGCTCATCAGGTCGACGAGGACACAACAAATTCAGTACTTGTTGAAACATTTGTTATTAAAAACTAGATAAACAATGCAGTGTTAAAAATATAATAGTTGTAATATTAATATCTCAGGATAAGTATAAGTCCGCAGACGTAGCACTGTGCCGTTGGGGAGGCCTCAATCACAGGAGAAAATAATGCACTCTATAAGATCGAAATATTTTAAGTTCATCATTAAATGTTTATTTAATATACCTTACATTACTAACTTTAAATATTTATTTACAAATATTTTCATTCTCTAGATCGTTTAAACTGTCACTTGAGCTGATATTCCAAATGCCAAAGGATATGGAAAACTTATAATGACACAAATGAATGTTTTACAACTAAGATAATTACAAATACCCGGTTCTCCTTTTCATTCCTAATGAATTATTAACAACCTTCAATATAAACATGAGTTACAAAATTGTTGCTTTATTAATACAAAGATATACAATAGATTATATACATGCTGCCTACAGTGAAGAATTGAACTTTGAATTTTAGAAAGCTGACTCACCCTAAACAAGACACTATAGGTATGTAGACATGCGATAGTTCAAATCACATAACTTTCTCCCGAAAGTGCAGCAACTGAAGATCTTGTCCACAGTGCTATCAAATGCCCCTTAAAGCATGAATTTACTGAGCATTACATTTCAGCGTACGTGTACTTTCGTATCCTAAGTGAATTTGAAGGATTATTTTGCTTTTGAGAATTTTAAAACAGAACACTTTTAGGTAATATAAATTACTGCCACCGAATACAGTGTCTTGTGGCGAAATTTCTGGTTTAATTCATTACACAAACTGTTATGTGGTGATAGTTTATTTCTTTTTCCTTTTTTTTTCATGTGGGGAGACAAACTTTATACCCTAATTAGGTTTAAATACACGATAAATGTGCCACAATTTACTTCCAACAAAAATTGTGACATATAAACATAAAAATGCCCCTCCCCCAAAAAATGGACGGAATTTCATAACATTACACGAGTATTTGCACACACTGCTTACAATTTTTTTTGTAAATTTAAGTATTCCTCAAAACCAAAGTAATTCAGCTTAGATCAAGATAAAAGAACTGGGAAGTAGTTAAAAATAATTGCCATCTAGAAAGGTCAGCGGTAAGGTTTCGATACCCATGATGCAGAGTGCCGATAGCCTATTGTGTAGGTTCGTGCCTAATAACAAACGAAATAGTTACAGAAGTTATATAGGCTTCGTTAGATTTACTTTTGATTTTTTTCCGCAAGAGACAAAGCAATACAAATAATGATGAATAATAAGAGGGCGCCACAATGTGTTGGAGACGTCAAAATATTTAAAAATGACATTTGGTCTTCCAGCTCCGCTGGATACGTTAGTTTTAATCATAAACTTTGAAAACCGGTAAGTGTAGCTTTGGCCTTTATGTGCAAAATATTATTTATGATTTTACATTAACAAGTGGAAAATATACAGTGAAACAAAAAATAATAATATTTATTGGAATCGTAATACAGTCAAAATTAGGCATATTTAATGAGTTACTTCGACAGGACTTTTCCATTAATTAGAAAAGGCCTATACTGTCAGTTAGCAACACTGTGAGTGAAATGTTGCCTCACAACTCCAACAATACAGTACGGGTGGATATCTTGTTAGCCCTTCTCCTGCTGTTCTTATTACCGTATTCTTCACCCCCGCAGCTGATATTTGCACCAACTTTGTACAGTTATGTGGTATCATTAGCCCGTCTTTTCACAACTGAATTCCACGTTCCAAGACAAAGATCATTTCTACATACAAGCTTGATTTATGGCTCATGCATATAATTATCATAAGCTAGCTTGTCACGTAGAAGAACACGACTTGATCCGGTTCAAACAGAGAAAATGACATGAATTACGACACCAGTTACAAAATATATCATTTGCTCAGCGCGTACAACTGCGATGTCGTCAGACAGACGACAATCAACAGACTAACATCTCACGTTTATGATAAACGTAGCGCCACCTATAGGTAACTGCTGAAACATTTATTACAATCTTTTCACACAAATCAATTTGTTTTATTACAAAGTTACCTGCAATGGACTATCTGCGCTATGTCCATCATGGGGCATCGAACCTTGGAGTTTAGCGTTTACGTCCCTTAGATTAGCGCTGAACCTATGTAAATCAAATTAAAATATTTAATTTTATTTATAACTTAAAGAAATTTAATGAGCGTTTTAAACGTCTCCTGCTGGGACAACAATAAGATTACGATCTTACACTACTAAAATCCAAGGTTCGATTCCCCACGGTGGAGACAGAAGATAGTCCAATGTGTCTCTTTTTGTAAAAAAAAAAGCACGAACCCCTTGGTAAAGACATTATGAACAAATTACCTTATAGAAACCAATAAGCAAAGACTTTCGAAAGAAATGATATACCAACTCAATTCCTTCTAAACACGAGTTAAAATATCCAGTTAATTAGCAAGTTGATGTGTGGTAAAGCACTATGAAGAATATAAAATATAAATACTTCGCAACTTGGAATCGTAATAAGAGTCACAGTCATATTTTACTGCTCAAATCTCAGAGCTGGCGCTTGTTGATATGGTACTTTTTTTCCAGCCTATCGCTTCATAAACAGAAACGGTTAGCGCAGATAGCTCATCTGTAGCTCTGTACGAAGTCGAACAAACAGACAAACTTCCTCTTCATCAACATGGTTTTCATCAGGAATTTTGAGTGCAACTCTGGAAGTACGAGTTTGTGGAAACAGCCCTGGTTTCTCTCGTATTTATGAAAATACAGTGTTAGGAGTCACTTAACACTCGTGCTTGGAACGTGAAGTCCATACAGGTTTAGTCACTGAAAGGCCTAGTTATGCTGAAATCTTATGAAAATATAAAAGAGAAAAAAAAATATATTGATTCTAATCTTGTTAAATATTAAGTGTTTACTTGTGTGAGAAGATGTTGCTTTCTGAATGATTTGTCAAAGCCGAAGCTTCAAATCATTTACTCTAGGCCCTGGCAATGGCCACGTGGGTTAAGGCGCTCGACTCGTAATCCGGGAGTCATGGGTTCGAATCCCCGTCGCACCAAACATGCTCGCCCTTTCAGCCGTGGGAGCTTTATAATGTGACGGTCAATCCCACTATTAGTTGGTAAAAGAGTAGCCTGAGAGTTTGCGGTTGATAGTGATGATTAGCTGCCCTCCCTTTAGTCTTACACTGCTAAATTAGGGACGACTAGCGCAGATAGCCCTCGTGTAGCTTTGCGCGCAATTGAAAAACAAACAAACAACATTTACTCCAATCAGTCCATAAAGGAAATCTCTGTCTATCGTGATTGTCTCAAATCACATTTTTGGTTGTGATGTTCTCTTCACGTTTGCCATGTTGTGGTCAAACTTAATGCATTGTTAAGTTACAAGCCATTCATACGCTAGACAGAAAAATACTAGAGATATGTAGTACAGATGAGCATTTATGTGGCATTTAAAGCAAATTTAACAGATGTAAGCTAATATCAAAAATACATTACAAGCGCACGGTAAAAGACACGACGGTGTCAGCTCAGTTTAAACAAAATAAACTACTGATTAAGTCTTAGCGTTTCGAATTTTAAAAGTCCCAAGGGCAGTAATTTTCTTGAACAAAAGACAACATTGTGATATCTTTTACTGATGGACCAGAGGGTACATTTTTAATATTTCAACAATATTGTGATATATTTCACTGATGGACCAGAGGGAACATCTTTTATATTTCAACAATAATACAACGATACATTTACTACAGTTTCTTCATTCGCCTTTTATATGTACTTTTATAGGCCGCAAACTTTTAGTTATTTCCAGCGCGGGGCGAAACACTAAAAAACGGGTAGTTGTTTCGAATAAAAGAGTTTTTGTTTGTTTGTTTTGGAATTTCGCACAAAGCTACTCGAGGGCTATCTGTGCTAGTCGTCCCTAATTTAGCAGTGTAAGACTAGAGGGAAGGCAGCTAGTCATCACCACCCACCGCCAACTCTTGGGCTACTCTTTTATCAACGAATAGTGGGACTGACCGTCACATTATAAGGCCCCACGGCTGAAAAGGCGAGCATGTTTGGCGCGACCGGGATGCGAACCCGCGTCCCTCGGATTACGAGTCGCACGCCTTAACACGCTTGGCCATGGCGGGCCCTGAATAAAAGAGAAATACACCTTTCGTATTTGGTAAAAAAATACGGTAATATTAGGCTTTTATTTATATTGCAAAAAGAAATGCGTGTCTTAATGATCCGACGCGAAAACATTTTTTTTAAGTTAGGTATGTAGCAATAAGGAAGATAATATAATTAATAAGTAAATGTCTAAATGTAAGGGTCATTAATCTTGTTCAAGTATTGCACCCTAAATCTATGTCAATAATGTATACAAACTCTATGCTAATACTCTTTAAACGACCTTAACCAAAGTTTAGATAAACGCTATAATAAATAGGAAAATTGTCCATTCAGAGCGTTGCGTTGTACATGCACACGCGCACTTGCCCCCCAAAAACCAGTAAGCACACAAGAACGCGAAATCCACGAACCTAAACGTACTTTTGCAAAGCGTAAAGCTTTCATTGAAAATATTATAAAACTGTTTTTTTATTTTGCTTCTTTCTTTTAAATAATAATAGATAATAACAACGATTACTTTGTTCAATATTTTTTTTAATTGCTGAAAACTTACAGACAACAAACAAACTTGATACAAATTGGATTTAGGGTTTCAAAATTTCCCATGCCAATATTATCCGGACACCCCATGAATTATTTTTAGATTTTACTTTCACAACTTATGAAAAGTTTATTTTCAAGATTCATTCAGAATACACAATCGCATATCTCACACTGATAAATTTTTGTAGTGTACAGTTTGAATAGAGTTAAACCCAAATGTTCAGTATACTAGCGTTGCGGAACAGTGAACTATAAATATACTGTCGGGAGCAAAGTGTTTTATCTGGCTGATCCTTTGTTAGAATAAATGGAAGCTTAGTGTGGTTTATACACTGTATGTGAAACGCACATATCACACAAATAGAACTATAAAATAGAAGATAGAAATAAAGTCGATAACAGCTCTGTTGCTAGTCCACATTTCAACGCTAAGATAGATATACATAAATTATTGTTAATGGCGGCACGACGAGATGCAAGAGATTCGGGAGATGCACATTTTTCGAAGCTCTCGAGCATATTTGAACGTAATTCCTCCCCACAGCAGGAGGGCTGCGGCAAGGAAAAGACCAGAGACGTCAATCGTCACGTGCTCCCGCAGGGCTGGAATCTTCTGTTTCCTTCCTCTACCACTCACTGGCCCCGACAGTCTAATTATTGAGGATATGGATATTGGTACAGCACGCTCGCAGAAACTGTTCTTTAGACTTGTCAAGATGTATGATAATAGTCAAGTGATGGGAAAGGAGATTCCATTTCAGTGAGGAGTCATGGTAGTTCAACGTGGAGGAACTGGTAAGTTAATCTATTTCATGAACAAAAGTTAAGAACAGAAAAAAACTGTGGAAAAAAACAAACCGCTCAGTAATTTTCCAGACAACTATGAAGATGTGTACGTGCCTAACATGAAAGTTTTACTATATATATACATCTATCAATCTAAGACATTCAGAAATAAGGAGATATCAGCTCTTCTCCGGATTCTCTTGATCACGGTTCCCTGGAGCCATGCTGCCATTTCTACAATGTCCGTCGTTAACAAGGATCTCTCATTTCCACGATTCCTTTCCTTAATGTTTCAGTGATACCGGCGTCTCTCAGTTATTCCGAGTTGTGTTCTTGATAACTGCTGAAACTTGTCTACCGAGTTAAGTTTGTTGTTTTTCTCTGATGTGTCTTTTTTTCTTCTTGTCGTTACAGATACACGCATTCAAGAAGAGACTTGTATAGTATATATATGTGCAGTGAAAGTGCATGCGTATCGGTTACGTTCATTATTCCTCCAATGTTAAACACGTTTACAATTTCTCAGTTTTTCAGTTCATTTACATACGCCGGTTTTTTTTCTTCTTTTTTTTTTCTTTCTCGCGTTAACGGAGGAAGAGTTCAAGTGGTCGATCTCGTCATTCGTCTCTGTCAGAAGACAGTTGTTAATACCAGCAAGCTCATCACAAACCTTTGGGGCCGAAGGGAGCTCGGTTGGCACGATTTGTAATCTTCCCTTTGATTCCAAATACAAGAAAAATTCCCCACCACTCCCACTTGGATAAAACTAATTACTGTTTGTGGAATGGTATGAAAGCACAAAACAAACAGAAAAAAAAAAGCCCACGCAAAAACGACTTCTGTATTAAAATCAATTTGACATCCAGCAGACGACACAAGTGGCTGCTTACACAAACAGAAGCATTTAGACGACCTCCAAGAATCTTGGTAATGCTGAACACAACTTTGAGCTATTTTCTGTTCTAACGAGGAAAATTAAACGTTTGACTCACGCTTGCAATCTTACTTTTTGCGTCATTGCAAAAAGAGTCAATAACACAGTGTAACACAAATTTTATTCCTGGATAGTGTGTGTTATTTCTTACTTGCTTATGTTGTAAAAGTACATAAAATGGCTATTATTCCCTTCAAACTTTTCTTTTGTGACCTGGATAATGAAATTTAGAAATTAACCTATTTTCTGTGTAAAAATGGGCAAATTTGCACATTTTCATTTACATAAGGTCTGAATAAAACAACATATGAATCAAGATTTACATGTATTTATACTAAAGTTTTACAAAAATGTATAGAGGTGAGTAGTATTTGAGATTTGCAACCGTATTGTAAATCACTTTCACGTATCAGGCCCCGAAAATTGTCTCCAATCATGTTTTCGTTATACGCTCCCAGGTCACAAAAGCAAAGTTTGAATAGAAAAATAGGCCTTTTCCATTTACTTTAGGCATAAGCAATTGGGAAATAACACTTTCTGCCCAGGAACAAGGAAAAGTAAAAATTTTGTTACATAGTATAATTAAGTCAAACAGATCAGTCTTCAACTGATTTTACAATGAGAAAAACTAATTCTCACGAAACGGAAAAGGCATACTCATTGGCTTCCAAAATTTAATGTTACTCTAGTTAACATGTATTTTCCACTCACTGGTAACTGAAATTTTTCTCACTATAGTTAACATATATTCCCTGCTTATGGCAACCGAAATTCAATCTTACTATACTTAACCTATCTGTCCTCTGCACGGTTAATTTAAATTTTGTTTCTTTACTTAATCAGAAAAAAAAATCAACTCGAATATACACTTTTCTATCATTCGAATACAAACACTTGTCGTGTAATTAAATGAAGGATATTCCCATCTAGAACCGTATTCCACTCAATCAAAATCTTACGAATCGTAATGAATCTTATTTGCGATCTAATTGAGCACACAAACAGTAGCACCACCTTACCACCGTTATATCTTATGTATATAAGCACAGCTTTGCTATTTTAATCTAATAATAAACTCCTAAATGTGTAACAAAAAAAAAAAGGATTTCCGTATTATTCTACTCAATGGAGAAACAACGTCAAGATACATGATTTGACATTAATCTGAATAATGAATTACAGTTTCGTGAAAAATCTTTCTTTGCATAAATGGAAACATTGTTTCATATACGTATTGTGAAGAAAATGGGCATTTTGTCATTACCTAACGCAAACCATTGTAATATAAGAAATAGCTAGACATAATTAATACAATTCAAAGTTAAATAGTATTAACCGTTACTATAACATTCCTTTAGGGTTAAATAGTATTAATCCTTTACTAACACATCCCTTTAGGGTTAAATAGTATTAGCCCTAAGTATCACATGACTTCAGAGTTAGATAGTATTAGTCTTAAATACCATATCGCTTCAGAATTAAATAGCAGTAGGCCTAAGTATCACATCCATTTAGAGTTAAATAGTATTAGCCCTAAGTATTATATTGCTTCATAGCTAAAAAGTATAAGCCCCGAAAATAACCTCCTTTAAGGCTAAACATTAGGAGACTAATACAAAATACATTCATTAGGCTTAGGTAGTTTTGTAAAAATAGTTTTCAATTTCGCTAATTGATCCTTCATTTGTTTCAGATGTCCTAAAAGCTTACATCTATGAGCTCGAGACACGTTGACATAATTGTTTCTAATCTCATACCTTCTGTAAAATTCACAAAAAATGTGCATGTCAAAATGATTCCAACAAACATACAAATTAATCTTATTTTATTTTAGCAAAAACAGTGTTCTAACGAAGAAATATTTTGATCACTTGCACATAATTTTATAATCATTCAAAGATCAAAGATAGCATTGTAAATATCTTATGTTGTTTTACATTAAATTTAAAACACCATATTAAAAATTTACAGTATACCATTTTTAACATCAAATTATTTTAAGTAATACCAACATTTTAATCAACCTCTTCCATCTCTCGTGACTCTCCCCACTGGCATAGCGATATACAACGCTAGAAACCGTGTTTCTATACCCGTGGTGAACAGTTTGATTTGTTTAGTTTGAATTTCGAGCAAAGCTACGAGAGGGCTACCTGCGTTAGCCGCTCCTATGTTAGAAGTGAAAGCCCAGAGAAAAGGCAGCTAGTCATCACCAACGACCGCCAACTTTTGGATTACTCTTTTATCAAAGAATAATGAAATTGACCGTTACATTATAACGTCCCCACGGCTGAAAGGATGAGATGTTGGGTGGGACGGGGATTCTAACCCGTGACCCTTAGATTGCGAGTCAAGCGCCCTAATAACATGACCATGCTGGGTTTCCGTGGTGGTCAGAGCGCAGATAACCCATTGTGTAACTTTGTGCCTACCTTCAAAATTTAAACAAAATAAACACCTCGTCACGTGGTGAAAGAACACCAGAGAAATTAATTAAATCAGGTTTAAATGTTAATCCTGTAAGAACAATAAGATTTTTTTAAAGAAATTGATTGGCTCAAACAATTTTTAGGTCAAAGACGAAAACCTCGCGGTTTGAAGAGACTGGATTAAATTTCAAACATTGAGCAAAATTATCTCAGTGAACATGTGCGTCTTTTTATTGTCTCAATGGACAACTTCCTGAACTCTACCAAACTAGTTTCTAAGCCGTATCTAACTAGTAGCTGAACTCTGGGTAACTAGTTCATGAACCCTAACTAGTCCCTAAACTCCACCTAACTATTTCTTGCACCCTACCTAACTAGTTACTGACCCTATCTAACAAGTCCATGAACCCTACCTAACTAGTTCCTCAACCCTACGTAGCTGATTTAAACAATGCCTATAATTATCACTCGTCTGAAGTTGATCCCTTTTAAAAAATTAAACATACTACAAAAATGGCATATGTTCCCAAGGGCTAGGTAAACTGTTCTTGAAAGACAATTACGTATATATATAAAAGCATACACATAATGTTTATGATAACTTCATTAACAACGAGTGTTATCAGGATACTTACACCAAGCTTAGGTGAGCCAAATTTGTCAGTGGTGTAGAATTAGACTTACCATTGAAATTTCACTATATTAAGTGAATATGGCAGAACTACTAACCTTTGCTCTTATGTGACCTTTAAACCTCCTTATAACTCTAATACATCATCTGCGTAACTGTAAATCATTTTCGAAAATATACATGAAATATCGCGTGCTTACACAGTGCGAAAATGAATTAAAGACGCTATGCACATGAGAATAACTAATGGAAAACGTAAATAACCTTTAGGTTGGCGTGAGGGTAGCTTCAACTTACAAATGCTAACTTAGTATATGTTTCAACATTTCTAAGTTGGTATTTTCACAATGATCGTATTTTACAAAAAAATTATAGATATTTCTACTGTTCGATTTAGTATTTATTTAAAGGAAGGGTTTGCCAGTGGTAGATGACCAGGTTTCTTTGCTGATGTCAGCATTTTAATTGCCCACATGAAAGTTATTTTAGAGCTCAAAGCTGGTGTACATCGGACTAGAAACGTTATTCAGCTTTCAGTTATATATAGTCACAGATGCCGTTGAATCGATAGCAGGAACAACAACACTAATTTCCCTCCTATAGTCAGATTTATGTGGGACACGACCTGACCTTGTCGGCCCAGGTCAAAGCAGTTTATCATTCTTTCAGTCTGCCACAAACTAAAATACGGAACTAACGTACGTCTGACGCCAGCTATTCTCATGCACTGAACAAAGTTAAAGCCACGTAAACCCGTAACTGTACTGCTGCATGGACATCCACGAACCATGTGTTTACGTGAAAACGTACAATCTAAGAATATGCGAAAAATTTAAGAGAAACATTAAGAGCGTGTAGTTCGCTTAACAAAACGCATTACGGCGGTGCCTGTCTTGCCACATTGAGTACCGGTTTTAATTCGCATGCTTACATGGAAATGTAGCTACGTAAACGACTTCACTACTAAATTCGTAGATCTTTAGAGAATTTTTTTTTTAGATTGATGAGAGTAAATATTAACAGTAATTCACAACGTTACTTTATGGAACCCGGACCTGTTCGCCGCACGCAGAGGTGGAACATTCCACGCTTATTTTAATTTTCCAACAACGTGGTGGTCCCAGAATTCTACAGTCATGCACGAGCCCACACTCTCGTCACTTAAACGTGTTTTTTTGCTGTTGTTTTCAGCTCTTTATAATAAATCAAATTATTAGTCGTTTCTTCCGACAGGATGTGCATTTTAAAATTAAAAACAGTACATGAAGAACGAGTCTTGTTAGTTTTAAATCATTACTGGTCACATGAAGAAAAATAAAAGTTTGAACATTTCTAACCACAATCCTAGTAACTAATCACTTACCTTGCTCTTTGTTTTATACAATTATTACGAAAATTGAAAGACTCTAAAGACAGAAACTTTCATAAAAGAGTTGTAATCCTACCCGCTTCTGTCTCATCAAACCTCACATTCCCAGGTAACAATGGAAGTAGCTCCTGGTTTGGAATATCAAAGACATCTTTCACAAACATCGTGAACATGAGTGTTAAATTTGATTACAAGATTCAGCCAATAAATTATGTTCTATCGATGATTAAGGAAACCAAAGACATTTTCGAAAGTATGTTAAGAGACAGACAAAATATGTGGAGGCGTTATTTTTATTGAGACTAAACGTTAAAGGCTGTATAAGTTATAATCTTCTTTATTACAGACTATAAGTTATAGTCTTATATATCATAGACTGTATAAGTTATAGCCCGTTATATCATAGACTGTATAAATTATAGTCTTCTATATTACAGACTGTATAAGTTATAGTCTTCTATATTACATATTGTATAAGTTATAGTCTTCTATATCATAGACTGTATAAGTTATAGTCCTCTATATTATAGACTGTATAAGTTATAGTTCTCTATATATCATAGACTGTATAAGTTATAGTCTTCTATATCAGAGACTATTTAAGTTATAGTCTTGTATATTACATACTGTATAAGTTATAGTCTTCTATATCACAGACTTTGTAAGTTGTGGTCTTCTATATCATAAACTGTATAAGATATAGTCTTCTATCTCACAGACTGTGTAAGTTATAGTCTTCTATATCATAGACTGTGTAAGTTATTGTATTTTAAAAGTTATTACTTTCAGCATGATTAGATGGTTTGATCCCTCGACTCAAATCCACCACCCTACAACCTCGTCTTCTCAGGCATGGCAGTATTATGATATGATGCTCAATCCACTGTTCTTTGGTAAAAGAATGGCGCAAGAGGGTATGGTTTGTGGTCTAGCTGCCTTCCCTTCATTCCTTTACTGGTAAATTTGTTTGTAATTAAGCAAAAAGCTACACAATAGAATATCTGTGCTATACCCACCACGGGTATCGAAACCAGACTGCACTGGGGTGCAAGTTTGTTACTAACAGCGAGACATCACATTATTCGTAAGTTAAATGACTACCTTATAAAAACCAAATAACAATTTCAAATTTTACCACCTTACCCCAACTGTTATGCAGGTAATCAGTATTACGAACAATATAAGAGATCACTTAACATTTCAGGTAAACTTTGGGCCTAATGTTAGGCCTATGAAACTTACGAAAGTAATTGATTGAGTTCAGTGCTGTTAGCTTTACATGCGAAAGTTCTGGATTCCAACAAAATCAGTTCCATTAATCAAAACGGTTAAAGTAAAAAATTCATTATTGATGCTTTCCGAAGTTGAACCTGCTTATACTAAGTTGAAATAACCGCAATATAAGTAAGGCTTAACATTAATACTCGTATCTTTAAAATTATCATATAGCCCGTCAAGAATGACGGTAAATAATACCACCCCCACCCCATAGTATACCCTAACCTTATCTTTCATTAATAGCTGAAACAAATAAATTTTGAGAACTCAAGCTTGACCAATAAAGAGTCAGAAAACTGCACTCGAGACATTGAACCTTCAGTATGTTCCTTTGTGAGCCAATCAAAATTAAGATCATTCATGAAATAAAATCGTGGGATATTTATAGAACAACTATAGGTAAGAATCAGTAAGATGTAATATATAGAAAAGCCAGTACATTTTGATAATATGACGTTCCAATAATGGTTTTCTGTCATGCTGCTTAGCAACAAAAATATAACCTAATATTCTTGTCAGTGTGTGAACTGAAAGTATAAAATGAAAAATATAAATCATAAAATTGGTAAAAAGTTGATCTCTCAATTTAGTCTTCGTTAAATGAAGAGGTTTTTTCATATTAAAAACGTTGCTGATGTAACATAAAATAATTTAATTCAGAAACAATTCAAGTTTAACATTTAATATATACTTTTTACTCCCAATTTTATTTACTTAGCTCTAAACTGCGTGATCTCACGCTGTGTGTTCACTTTAAGTTTATTATACCAACACTTATAAGGTTTCACTGTACCCTTTGACCCACCCACCACCCCTTTCTCCCGTCACTAAAATAGTAATGGACAGGCAGTAATTAAAGTAATTTATCTGGATAAATGTATTTTGGCTTTTATGACTCCTCCTATTCAGAGAAATCAAGCGTGACGTGACACTGGCTTTTATGTATGTTTGATTGTACTAACCAGCCTTATAGACCGTGTATGCCATACAATGTTATAGGGCTAGTATGTGCTAGGCTGGCTTTAATAACAATACAGGCTTAAACTAAAATCTTATATGAACTTCTCTTGACCTTTATTATTGCTTCTTTTTTGTTAATTGCACATGCTTTAATTTAAGCCTCTTTCTGAAGAATAAAGAATAGAATAATATTGGTTATTTTTAATCCTTGAAAAGATGTTTACCGTTCACTAAATACGATAAACTTGCTTCTGCACAGTGGCAAATGTACGAATCCATTTCTTTAATAAAATAAATCATTCTCTTGACATTAATGTAAACGCACATGGAAATAAATATCTTTTAAAGAAAAGAAAGAAGTGATAAATAAATAAAGGTAAAACCTTTCATTAACAGACGACGACAAAACTCGTCTTTATCTTGTATGTGCTTCTCACGTATTTCACAGAATAATTTCTAAATGTGAGTATTGTTTTCCATGTGCAAGTACTTCAAATGGAATGTACTCAGTTTACGGTTTTCTCTTTTTTTTTCCCCCTGTCACGAACTGTTTAATAATTACAAAAGGGAATCGACCGATATCAGTGTAATTATAAGGGGTAAGAACATGTTTAAGTAATAAGCTGTCGTTTTTTTTGTTTTTTTTTTTCACTTTTACAATGTCTAATTTTACGTGACCAATTCAAATATTCCAGTTCATTCCAAGAGTTATAATACTACAACTTTAGTGTTCTTTGTAGTGTTACATACTGAAGGTAAAACATATTACTGAAAGTGAGAGAGGAAATAAAAGTGTTTTGGTTTAAACTTTTACCATAACGTACTGCGCTTTTTGATTTTTTTTTTTTGTTCTCTTCATTGCATTTGGATTTCAGGTAAAACACAATTGAAAACCTCTCTGGTTCATGTAGTTCGTAACACCAGAACGGTTTATCTGAGTCCACTTTGTTTGCCTTAATAACAATATAAATTACAAACTAAGCTTTCTTCAAAACAGTTTATGCCATTTCACGCTATATACAACAGAAAATGAGAAATAGTAGAATAACCTATTCTCAGTTTCTCTTCTTATGAAAAGGTTATGTTTGTGTTACTGGTCGCTTCTACTTTAGTCTCCTTTTCTATAATCACTGGCGAACAACATCTAGACCTATTCTAACAGATAAAGTCCACAAATATGTGTATTTATGTCACAAAAATGATTCACACTATGAGATCTCGAGTAAATATTGATTCTTCCTTTCACTACTCATAAAAACCAGTTTGTCCTTTCCCTCATTCTCTCGGTTCCAAAAAAAGTTCTTTCCAGTTTCCAGATTTATTCTGCTTCCTTAAATCCTTTTTAACACGTTACCTCACTTTTCACTCGTTATTTCCATTTTTGAATGTTGCGATGAACCTTCTTTATACACTTGAATTACCAAATATGGTAAGTTTATAAGATCTGTTATTTTTGTTTTTCATTCTCCAGGCTTGATTTTCTCGGTTTTTCACTGTCAGTTAGGGAAAAGTCGCCTGAAATAAAATAAAAATAATGAATTACTAATAACATATGCAAACTAGTTTGCTGTATATAAACTCAAAACAGAACTGCGTAAAAAGCAACTTTCATGTATTTCGAGGTGTCTTAAGAATGTTTACACTGACCATAAGATGTTTTTTATTGAGAGATCTCATCTTCTTGGATAACCTTAACTCTTAAGAATTAATTATTCGTTTTCTTGTGTTGAATATTAAATAAATAACTGACAATTTTACTGAGATAGTACTTTAAAAAAATCCTCAAGTGTTTAATTTAGTGAAAACAATGATGGCGAAACACAAATTCTGCAATGTGTTTTAGAAGATAAAATACATTGTGCTGGTTAGTTACTTTTCCACTCACCTGCAACTGAATTTTACAAGTATTGACGTAAGCCTTGTCTTATCAACATTAAGTCCTCAGTATTGGAACAAGCATCATCTAACCTTAATATAAGGGCCTGGCATGACCAGATGGTTAGGGCACGCGACTCGTAATCTGAGGATCGCGGACTCGGATCCTCATCGCACCAAACATGCTCGCCCTTTCAACCGCGTGTATGTTATAATGTTACGGTCAATCTCACTATTCGTTAGTAAAGGAGTAACCAAAGAGTTGGTGGTGGGTGGTGATGACTACCTAACTTCCCTCTAGTCTTACACTGCAAAATTAGGGACGGCCAATGATGATAGCCCTCGTGTAGCTTTACGCGAAATTCAAAACAAACTAGACCAAAACCTTAATATAAGAATTAATATATGTAAATTATAGAAGCAAAAACAAACAAAAACTAAGACTTAATATTGTTGTTGTTTTTAATCTAGATGACTGTATTGAACACAACACATTCTTATTTGGTTGACGCTCTCTATGCACACATAAAACTAGCGAAGTAATTAGGTCCATAAGAGATATTTATCCTGCCTTTGAGTGACCATATAAACCACATGACATTGATGTGTCTGATAATAGTATAGGCTTACAATTATACACAAATATTCACTTTGTTTTCCAACTTTAAGAACAATTACGTCTGTCGAAGCTTTTATACTTTTCAAAATGTGTTTCCCATATATCAGCATTTGGTTTCTATAAAGTACATGTAGATATTACCAAATGTTACATCCATTCACTAGCGCCATCTGAAAAGAAAACATGAATAATAAAAACGAACTTTCGCGAAATTTAAAATTCAAAATACATAGAAATGCTTCATATATGTTGTTAACATTTCAAAATGGCGCGTTTGAACCAAAACGAAAAGCATTTCGAAATAAGGCCCGATATGACCAGGTGCGTTATGGCGTTTGACTCGTAATGTGCAGGTCGCGGGTTCGAGTCCCCATCGCACCAAACATGCTCGCCCTTTCAGCCGTGGGGGCGTTATAATTTGACGGTCAATCCCACTTTTCGTTGGTAGAAGAGTAGCCCAAGAGTCGGCAGTCGACTCGGGGATGATTAGCTGCCTTCCTTCCAGTCTTACACCGCTAAATTAGGGACGGCTAGCGCAGATAGCCCTTGAATAGCTTTGCGCGAAATTAAAAAATAAGCAAACAATTTCGAAATAATAACTGGTCATGTTAAATAAGTTTTCGTCATCTCATATTTTGGTTAATCATACATAAATTATAGAATTAAACTTAACGTTTCTTCTTCGTATTATCTGCTTTAAAAAAATGTAAAATTAATATGGTTTATCCAATAATACACAGACCAATAATGGCCAACAAAATGCATTCCATTACTATCTATAGTCCTAACTAAGAGCTACACCTTTAATTATTTACGGTAAGATTGTGGTGACCAACCATCATTCGTTGTCTGATTATTAGCCAAATTGTTCACCTAAGTGTAATTCGCATTTTAACATTATCTCTACTTTATATAAATGTATAAAGATAATATATTTACACGTGCTCGAGTCACTCTAAGACTGTGTCCTTTTATTTCGTGAAACCACATTTAAGAAAAACTACCTTAATAAAGATGATAGATATGTTGAATTGGACCACTGTGTGTAATGAAATTATTGTGATTACTTGTACAGTCTCCACAAAGCTGAAGTAGTTCTTAACACATGAGAATATTATATGTATTTATGGTGGTTTTTCGTATACAAGTTATCCATCTGAAAGTTGACAAGATGAATTCAAACGGAACTTCGCATAATAATTTCGGGTAAACCATACGTGATGCTTTAGTTAGCTGTAAGTTGTTGCTTTTAGAGTAAGTTCTTTCTGATACTTTTGAGAAGATGATAAATCTTTTTCTCTGAGTTAACTATTACGTTAAACTTGATTTTCTTCTTGTAGCCGTCTTCATTTAAAGTTCGGAACGTAATGATGTGTCCAACTTAGCCCATATTACTGTGTCATTACCTTTTAACCTTCTACTGTTGGTGTAATGTCTTTGGTGTTTTCCTTTTAAAGTTTATGAGAGCAGTTTTTTTCTTCTGTTATGGTGGTAGAGAAGTTGACAATTCATGGTTTTCTGGACTGGTGACTATATTTGAATTCCTATTCTTCTGGTAGGCTGTCACTGTAAGCTGTATTTCTAGTGAGGAAGTGTATACACTATGGGGTAGGACGAAATATTTTGTCGTTCAATTAGCATATTTTTCCTGGATGAAATAACATCATATGAAGTAACTCAACACAAAGAATAACGTTGGTCTGTATCATAAGGTATATAATACATCAGATATTTTATGTTATCAGGATATGCACAGATATTCAAACTTTAATCCAGCATACAAACATTCACGTACGACGGAAACTAGCAGAAAAAAAAGGCTTAGGAAATCGTATAGGCAACTGCAGTTTCCAGTTATTTAAGTTATTGATTTACAAGTTAATACTACTGATGTATTCGTATTGGTCTTATATGCTTCTGTTGAATAATGAAACGTTTCAGTATTGTGTCATGGCAGCTACATATTTCATTCCGGGTTCTTTTGATGGCTTGTCTTTACAACATTTAATTATTATTGTTCTAAAAAAAACTCACTTTCCAAAGGTTTATTTCAAGATTTGTTTATTTACTAATCACAGTTTTAAACAACCAAAAATTCATGTACATCAATAGGCCTAAAATCTGTGACAGAAATAACGACAACAGGTCACTTTATTTTTAATTTGATTTCGGATTCAAAATCAAAAGTATCTAAAAATAGAATTTCAGACCCATCTTTTCTCTTCCAAAAGTTATATGCATCAAATAATTCATCTTTTAAGATATTATATTACAGATATTAATAGCACTTCAGAGAATCTTGAGTCCTGTATTCAACATAAAACCTTTTTACCCAGTAACTAATTAAAATAAAAGATAGATCTGATATTCTACTTTTATGTGCCTCTGACTTAGTTTCCTAAAATAGAAAAATTAAAGCGAAAGTGAAATTATTTGCGGTTTATGTACTCTTTATCACAGGTTTCAGACCTATTAGTTTCTAATACTTTGCCAGCTTTCAACATGTAAGTATTAAGTTTCAAAAAACATATGTAGATTAACCTGTCATTGGTATTTTTTTTTTATATAAAAAAAAAATAACACTTTGCAGCGTTTCTTATGTAAGGTCTAAGTTAAACAAAATAATTATTTATTGCAATTTGATTATCTTATATTAATTAAACATGACTGATCAAAGTGAGCCACGACCCACCAAAATGCAGAGGTAAAACAAAAATACAAATAGTGATAACAGTAGTAGTGACGCGCCGTTCATCATCTTTTGACTAAAACAACACGAGTAATGTTTTAACTATTTTTTGAAAAGTTTAAAATTCTGAAAAAACACACACAACACTTTAAGAAGGAAAACCTTTTTGTTGTTGTTGACTTTTGTTTGTCCATGCATGCTATGACAACGACAATAACTAGCGATTGAATGTATAGAGTTATGTCAATGAAAATGACCAGTGATTTAATGTATAGGGTTACATCAATGAGATTGACTAGCTTTAATTAACGTGGCTCCTTCATTTGACGTTTCTTCGTTTTTCAAAGAGTCTGATATAAAGCATTTATTTAAAAATTAAGCTCAGTTTTTTTCCTCACTTTAATATATTACTATGAACCGATAGAGCAATTAGGGTTAGTATCAAGTTTCTTTGGCATAAACTGCAAAATAAAAACAATGAAGAATCCGACCTGCTTTCTCGAATAAAGAAAATAATAACTGAAAAAGGTCCCTTATTAAGTAAGGTTCCTAATGATGCTTTAAGTGATATATTTTTTCCTACCAATCAACTTTTTTTTCCTTCTAAGTTTTCTGGCCTAACTATTGACATGGCGCGGCGTATATAAGTAAAGTATTAAATATGGATACGTATATAGAAATACACTGACAGATCGATCTATGAAAGACAGGTGTTCAGGGGTGTAAATAGTGCGATATATACTGAGATAATTAAAAGAAGTAACTATATAGAAATAGCTGACATACAGACGTTTAGATGTTCTTAAATTATAGTGCAGCATTCTTAGTCACGTGACTTTTCTCTCTTTCATTTTATTTTTCCAGGAATCTGTACGAACCACTCAATATTATCATCTTAATTATCATAAAACTTCAGTTAAGTTAACCCTCATTGCACTGTTGCACTGTAGAACAAATCTATACTAGTCCGCTTAAAAAACAAACACATCCTAGAAATCTGAAATGTTTCAAATACTCAACTCAGTATATTAATTTTAAGAAAAACCGGCACTAATGACTTTATGAGTATAAAAATAAAAGTTTGACATGCATCGCCATACTGTGTAATACAATAATGAAATCGATTCCTTTTGCTAAATGCGATAAAAGACAACCCTACTCGTCACGAGACGAGTGGTATACTCCAACACATAAAAGTGAAGTCATCATTAGCGATCTTCGTCAGCAAGCTAAAATCTATAAAGCATCTGTCCGCTTCATTCGTTATTGATTCCTTGATGAAAACTATAAAAAACAACAACAAGTAACACGTCAAACAAACCACCGCGGTCGTGTAGATCTTCGTTTATTCTTGCTCAGCTTTGTTTGATTCTAATGCAAGTTCTATGTCCATGCACTTCTGTTATACTTTTCTACAGATCCATTATTCTAAGACTGGTCAAGTGGTAATGTTGCCTGTTGTTTTCAATATCAAATATCTATCATATTTATTCATCTTTTCGAAGATCAACAACTAAAAACGCATATAGTTATAGTTGGCGCCATCTGTTGTGGTTTTTAAAAGTTAGTATCTCATAATCTCAACAAAGAAAGTTTTCCCACTTTAACTGAGCTCCGAAATTTAATTTATAACACAACTTCACTACGATTAAGCTTGTTTCTGTACCTGCACAATACTGTTGCATTGCTCTATTGTCTATTTATTTGACTGTCTCTTAGTTTATTTCATACTTTATATTGTATTTCAGTTACTTTTACATAGTGTTTAAATAAATAATTTACCATGTTCAATACAGCTTGCTGAAGATGGAATATGTATATTCGGAAACGTCCACGAATTAAATGTTTGTTACTGAACAAACACATATCAAGTATTTGTCGTTGCTTCCGTCGTCCTGTTCTTCATCATTAAAACAGAATATTACGTTTGTTTGTTTTGGAATTTAGCACAAAGCTACTCGAGGACTATCTGTGCTAGCCGTCCCTAATTTAGCAGTGTAAGACTAGAGGGAAGGCAACTAGTCATCACCACCCACCGCCAACTCTTGGGCTACTCTTTTACCAACCAATAGTGGGATTGACCGTAACATTATACGTCCCCACGGCTGGGAGGGCGAGCATGTTTAGCGCGACGCGGGCGCGAACCCGCGAATTACGAGTCGCATGCCTTACGCGCTTGGCCATGCCAGGCCTAAATATTACGTCATAGAATCAACGTCTATTTATGACCCACTAACAACGCTTATTTTTATATTTTTACATACAATTATCTCATTCGTAGTCAGTTGACCAACTATATTTTAAAAGGTAAATTCGTTTTAGATATATATTTCAAATATAAGTGACGGTTTGTTTGTGGTTAAGCAAAAAGTTACACAAAGCGATATTTAAAGGCGATATTTAGCGTTATAATCTCTTATGTACTGAGCTATCAGTGGGTCTAAGTGATCGGAAAGCACAATTGTACTAAATATATAAAAATCACTACACCTTAAATGATTTACTTCCTAATTTATTTATTTGTAATTATGCGAGCATACCGTCATTCCGACATGGCGTATGGATGGATGGCTTAACAGAAACCTCGATTCGGTTCAGACATAACCAGTAGCAGAATTAACTTGTAGTCAGAACTTGGTAAAAACAACAAATCCCTGAAAAAAACGAAAACTATTCGGATATCTAGGTGAGGGATTTTTAGCGTATTAAAGTAAATTTGGAAAAGTCGTGTTAATGAAACCTGCAACTTTTAATTACACAACTAAATTTATGTGCTGTATGTATTCTACGCTGAGTTACATACATTTAGAGCAGAAATCAAACCAATAAGCGGATTAATTTCCATATTTATGTATACAATTCAACAAGGAATTAAAACAACTTAAGACTGCGACATAATTGCCAGTAATAATCTTCAACACCTAAAGTTTAAGTTACGAACTAAAAACAAGCAACATTTGCAAGAATGAGGGTTCGTCGAACGTTTATTCTCGTTTCCAGAAACTTTAGGCGTTTTCTTCCTCGCAAAGCTACTGCAAGGTGACTATATCAACAGGTGTGACAACTCATATTCAGGGACTTTACGATAGAAAACGCAGGGCGATGTCACAAACATCTCACTAAATCCAGGTAGCTTTGTTAAGCAACGCCTTTTCACCCATAATAATTTCTGGAATGGAATGTGACAGACTCTTTTTTTTTTTTTTATATAGAGAGTGCAAATTGCTTTCGGTAAGTAATATATTAAGCATCGGACTTTCTACGTCCATTCAACAAATTCTGCATGATTCTTCATAACCTTAGACCCGCCATGGCCTAGTGGTTAAGACACTCGACTCCTCTTTTGAAGGGCGTCGGTTCGAATCTCCTTCATACCCAAATTGTTTGCCTTTTTAGTCGTGAGGTCTTTATAATGTGTTGCTCCATGCCACTATGCGTTGGTAAGAGTAGCCCACTAGTTGGCGGTGGGTGGTGATAACTCACTGCTTTCCCTCTGGTCTTACACTGCTAAATTACGGACGGCTTAATGAAATTGCTCTCGCGTTGACATGTGCGAAATTGAAAATCAAACCTTTACAACTTTAAAATACACTTTAGATCATGTATTGGTATCAACGCATCATTAGGTTGGTCAGACATTAACGATTAAACTGATCCACAGCTATTTTCGAAATGAATCCGATTCCTAGTAATATAATTCGTGAAATACCATAACTTATTATCACCCAGTGGATGATTAATGTTCTATGATCCTATCTATTTTTTACAAGACTGCTTTTGACATTGTAGATAATCTTCTAGTTAAGTAGTATAAAAGTAATAAAAATACAGCACACTCAATGTACAATATTTGTTATAATAACAAAGGCTCTAAAGAAGGACTAAGACATTTCGAAACAAAATTATTCGTTCAACCAATATGCTTACATGTAGAAATATTTCCAAATAAAGACAAATACATTTGGAAATGAAATGAACGTTTCAACGAATATGCTTACACGTGTAAAGAACCATATTTTACTCATATTTAATGTTTCGTTAATTGTTGTTGTTGTTTTAGGGTAAGGCTACACAATGTGCTATCTGCACACAGTCCACCGTGTGAAATTGAGCCCTGGAACTGAGCATTGCATCAGTTACAATCACAAGACTGTATATAATTGTTTAAAATAGAATCAAAGTGACTACAAGAGGAGTGATCAAAAGGTCAGGAATAAAACCTGACTATCCATTTCTTGTAAAAACTATATTAAAAACGTATCTTATTTTCTTGAATGACTTGATGGTTAGGGTACTCGCCTCGTAATCTGCATGCTGAGGTTTCGAATCCCATCACTACATACTTAACCTCTCAGCCGTGTGAATATCACGATGTGAAGGTTAGTCACACTATTCGAGGGTAAAGTGTAGTTCCAGAGTTGGCAGTAGGTTGACCAGCTGCGTTACCTCTAGCCTATCATTAAAAACAGCTGGTGCAGTGGGTTGACCAGCTGCGTTACCTCTAGCCTATCATTAAAAACAGCTGGTGTAGTGGGTTGACCAGCTGCGTTACCTCTGGCCTATCATTAAGAACAGCTGGTGCAGTGGGTTGACCAGCTGCGTTACCTTTAGCCTATCATTAAAAACAGCTGGTGTAGTGGGTTAACCAGCTGCGTTACCTCTGGCCTATCATTAAGAACAGCTAGTGCAGTGGGTTGACCAGCTGCGTTACCTCTAGCCTATCATTAAGAACAGCTGGTGCAGTGGGTTCAAAGTGTTGGTTGTACGTCTGGCAGAAGAATGATGAAAGATACCTTAATGCATAACACTTATTATGAAGCATGGGGAAGGTAGTGCGATGGTTTGGTGGTGTTTTTCTGTTGAGGCCACGGGAGATATTTGAAAAATAATGGAATAATGGACCAATACAAATATCACCAGATATTGGTCCGTCAAGGTATACCCAGTGGTTTGTGTATTATTGGTAAAGAATTCTACAACCAAGAAGATAATGACTACAAACACTCATTCAATCAATGCTGAAATTATTTACCTAAGAAAAAAGCTGCTGAAGTCCTTAATGACCCCACAGAGCCCTAATATCAACCTAATTGAGCAGATCTGGGTCTTCACAGATCAAAAGTAACTCCCAAAGAAACTTTATGGGAATGTCTTCGAGACATTTTCAAGCAAAATATCAAAGGGCACTTTGATTAAACATGTTTCAACAATGCCTAAGACTGTCTGCAGTTATTAAAGTAAAGGGAGGGCACATGAGGTATCAACTGTCTGCTGAACTAAAACACTTCTACTAAGTTTCTTTTGTACTAAATATGAAATTAATAAAATGTTGATATTTTGACTGTGATTTACCTTCGATGTTTCTCTGAAAGTTGCCTGAAGTTTAAATTTTGACGTTGTCCAAACACTTTTGCATAAAACTGTATTTTGTTCTGAGACAAGATGTGTTGAAAGCTTCCAATCATTCAGTAAAAATGTTTTGTTGTCATTGAGTTTATTATATCTGAAGTTACTCGCTCTATCCAACTTTAGCAATGATGGTTAAATGTCTAACCCGTAAAAGAAATACGTGAAACGTTATCACCAAATATTTTACTTTGATAGAGAAATGAACAACGTTTTAAAATAAATAAATAACAATTAAACTTGTTGATATATGCAATGTTTCACAAAAGACTAAACCTTAAAAACATTTTAGGCCTAAATGAAGTCTTGAACATTTTCAGGGAGGATTAACGCAAGTAACTTTGGTGGCAGTTTTGATTGTATATTTAAATGTGAAAGAGACCTATACAATATACAATCCAATCCTTCACATCTGCTTGTTTGTTTGATACTATTGTGTAAACATCTGTTTCTCTGAAACGTTCAGTGACTTTGGCCTTGAAATAAAGTTCTTTGTATATTAAAATGCAAATAGGGTATCTTTTAAATATGTTGACAAGAGATTAATCGAGTTCTATCCACCATTCTATTTGATGATGTTACCTTCGTATCTATTATATTATCAATCTAAAACAGAACAAATACAATATTTTGTGTTCATTTTAAAACACCTGTAGTTATTTGATTATTCTGAATGTTTTACTTTATTCACATACAGTCTTGTATGTTAAGCCTTTCAAACAATACGAAAGGGTACCAGGTGTGTAAATTTCTCGTGTAAGAACCAACATTTTGAACGTGTGTAACAATGGTATCACCTCGATAAAATATGTTTATGGCGTGGTGTGTTCACATATCATCACGTTATGATGTGTGCTTGTTAGATTGGTAGCTGAATGTCTGAAGAACAGTTCGTGGATATACAGTAAAACAATGTTGGTTTGAAAAAGGGTTACTGTAGGTAATTAGGTAGGTTCAAAACAGTGCGGTAAAGATGACGTAATATAATTAATTTGGACCTGAATAAGGCCTCTAGATAATACTTTGTCCTTGTTTAAACTTCTTACAAAGTTCTGATTAAATCTTCTGAGCCATTTTACTTTTTGGTATCAGTCGTGCTTTGGTTGAAAGATTCAATCTATTTGTTGATAAGACATCATTCAATGCACACGAGAGAGATCAGTGTACGGTAAGTATTAAATTCAGTAAACGGATTTAACAGAAAAAAATAACAAACTGTTTGTGAGAAAACTCCAAGGTCATGTCATTGTCAGAGTAAAATTTGACAAATTATGTTTAAAGACAATAAATTAAAGTAGTACATTATTCCATGATTCAGATAGTACAGAGAGTGAAAGAGAAAACACTGTTTATTTGGTGGTAATTATTTACAATGTGTAAATCCTACCTTGGTGTCACTGCTGTAATCTATATAAACGTGTTTCCCTGGCTTTTCTGATATTAGTTGACGGAAATACCTGAAAATTGGTTCTCTTCTTAGTGAGACATATATGTAAAAACTTATTGTATTATTAATGAGGTGAGACATGTAACCCTGGTTGTACCAGCACCTGTTGAAGGAGATTTGTAAACACTGATTTTCTTGTCAGTAATGAGAAGCCCCCCAGTGGCTCAGCGGTATGTCTGCGGACTAGCACGCTAAAATCCGGGTTTCGATACCCGTGGTGGGCAGAGCACAGATAGCCCATTGTGTAGCTTTGTGCTTAATTCAAAACAACAACAACAACAACAATAATGAGAAACATGTAAACTTGTTTTTTTTTAGGATCAGTTCAGGGAGACATGTAAGCCTAGTTTTTATTAGAACCATTTCAGGGAAAAAAACGTAAAGACTGGTTATGTTATTAGTGGTGAGTGACATATAAACTTGTTTTCATTAGGACCATCTGAGGGGAAAAACTAAAGACTAGTTATACTATTAGTATTGGGTGGCATGTAAATCTGGTTTCATTAGGACCACTTGAGAGGAACCACGTAAAGACTAGTTATACTATTAGTATTGGGTGGCATGTAAATCTGGTTTTCTTAAGAGCAATTCAGAGAGATACTACAGAACAATTTTGTTATTAGAGAGTGTAGACATGTAAATCTGGTTTCATTAGGACCATTTGAGAGGAACCACGTAAAGACTAGTTATATCATTAGCAATGGGTAGCATGTAAACTAGATTTCATTAGGACCATCTGAGGGGAAAAACTAAAGACTAGTTGTACTTTTTGTATTGGGTGGCATGTAAATCTGGTTTCATTAGGACCACTTGAGAGGAACCACGTAAAGACCAGTTATACTATTAGTATTGGGTGGCATGTAAATCTGGTTTTCTTAAGAGCAATTCAAAGAGATACTACAGAACAATTTTCTTATCAGAGAGTGTAGACATGTAAACCTGGGTTTATTAGGACCACTTGAAAGGAAATACGTAAAGATTGGATATTTTATTAGTGTTTGGAAGCATGTCAGTCTGTTTCTCTTAGAATCAAATAAGGGACATGGATGAATACTAGTTATTAAATTAGTGAGGTGAAGGGTTGAAACCTGGTTTTCTCAGGATCAGTTGAATGGAGATACATAAAGACTAGTTCTCTTCATATTGTTTTGAGGCACGTAAACCTGGTTTTCACAGGACTAATTACGGGAAGACATATAAAAATTGGTTCTCTTATTAGTGAGAGGAAACACGAAAACTTGGTTTTCTTTAGACCAGTTGAGAGACTGGTTCTCTTATTAATAAGAGGAAACATGTAAAACTGGTTTTATTAGAACCACTTGAGAAAAATACATGAAGACCAGTTATTTTGATAAGAATTGGTAATATATAAATAGAGTTTTCTTGGCATTTTTTAGGAGAGATACATTATGAGTGTTTCTCTTCCTAGTGGCGGGACGCATAAAACCTTGGTTTTCTTATAATCAATTGAGAGAGGTACGTAAGAACTGGTTCTGTTACTAGTAAGGAGAGACATATAAACCCGATTTTATTAGACACAATTGAAGAATACACATAAAGATAAGTTGGTTTGTTAATGAATGAAGGGCTGTAAACCTAATTTATTTAGCACTAGTTGGGAGAGATATATAAGGATGGGTACTCTTCTTAGCAATAGGAGTCATCCAAACTTGGTTCTTTTAGGATCAGTTGAGAGAGATCAGTTGTGGGAGATACATAAACACTGGTTTTATTGTTAGTTTGGGAAGTCATGTAAATCTGGTTTTCTTAGGAAAATACATATACTTTGGTTCTTTTATTAGTGATGGGAGACGTGTTAGATACACACAACTGTTTCAGTTTCAAGTATGGCATAAGTGTTAAAATAGTTTTATAAGAGGGTAGTTTATCACATGTTTGTTTAGGAAACTGTGCAAGAATCATACATCACGAAGTTAAATTGTTGGGAACTGGCGATTGTTGTATTATCGTATCGTGTTAGGTTTCCTCATTGTTTTAACTGAGTATTATTTCATTATAAAATCTTGTTGAATGTGTGAAGCTCTAGGATTCTATCGTGTTATAAATATATATTGAAAATATAATTCAAGTTAGAAATCAATCGCACAATTATTCATGTTTCAAACTGTGACGTAACTTAAATAGTAAAAATATAGCTATACTGTGCAATTGTTGAGTGGATCCTAGCATGACTGGAACGTTCAACAATTACTTTACACTGTGGGAGGTACAACTAGCTAAGAGATGTGGTTCTAATTGAAACATTTTTTTGAGCTCATGAAATACTTTAAATTGATAGATCAACTTAAACTCTTTCTTTTATTGGGGACGGGTACGTTTGCTTTTAATATTATGCTTCTATGCCTTTTATGAATCGTATTGGTGCGGAACTGATAAATTGCAGAACTCTAAAACAGAAGAAACAATGTGTCGGTTTGCACATTGTTCGTATTGTGTTCAATCTTTTTTCGACCCATTTAGTTCCCAAAAATACTTTCGACTTAGTGTAATATTATACCTGTCATTACGGTATTTTTTTCGTACCTGTAGGGAACTGAGTACATTTGAAAACGCAACATTCATAAAACTATAAGTAAAGACATGAACATTAGATTTTTATTTGGGGTATACTGTATACAGCTTATCACTGTACAAAAGTTACCCCCTTATAATATTGCTATACAATAATCACAAAGTCTGTGGCAGATTAGTGCAAACAAGACTGTATAACAAAAGTAAGTGTCTTCATTGGTTTTAATATAACTAGCTTACACATATATAATTACAATTACTTGAAATACTTCTAATATTATTTTGAAGATACTATCAAGTTTCGAAAGGCTTACGTCAAATATTAAAAAAAAGTTTTTATTTACGTTTTTATGAATAAACATTAATTTTATTCTCGAGGCCTTAAAGTATGCTAAACGTACACAATATGAAAAACCTAAGGAAGATATCGGTATAATTACAACGTAAGACATTTTTGACGTTATCTCTTTTGTAACGCCAAATTTGTGAAAAATCTGCTACGTTGAACAACCCTTGAAGAGTCAAAGCTTTAAAAATTATTTTTATCTTCCCACTGTATGTATAAAATGAAAGAACACTTGCGTATGAATTATATGAAACAGCATCGTTCATTAGAATCTCGAGCAATATGGGATAAACATGAAATTCAGGCTTCTTAGTTGTTCATTTGTTTTTCGTGTAGATAAGGACATAATATTCAAGTTTTTCTTATGGGATTAGTCTTGGCTGTTAACTATCGACTGTTTGAGAACGAAAATGGCAAATCACTGATCACGTGTAATTTTATTAAAAACCAGGAAACAAAGACCATAAGAAAAGAAAAAAAAATTATTAATTCTCAATACAGATTTAAAAACAAAACGTACAGTTTTGGATAATTCACACATAAATTCTTTCTTATTGTTACTTTTTAATAAAGAGCTTTCTTTGTCTCCTTATATATATATTTAAAGAACAGAAATAAGTATCGTAAAGTGTATGTAGAACGTACGGACAAAGAAATACTCAAATTTTCAAACTATAATCATACAGAAGTAAGTGTAAAGCTCCCAGTTTATACCTAGCAAAATAAATTATTATGACGTCTTTATCAGGACGGAAGGAAAATTAAAAAAGGTAAAAGCAATTCTAATATATAATAATAATTTAAAATAAATATCAGGCCCAGCTTTAATATTATTTATATATAAAGGTAAATTTGAACACACCAAATTAAGAAATTGAAGAACTTGAAAGTAAAGTAAACAGAAATAAATATTTTTTCACAAAACTAGATCAAAGTAATGAAGCGATTATTTTGTGGTTTTATTAAACCAGGTGAAGGTAACGAAGCGATCATTTTGTGATTTTATTAAATCAGTGTAATAGATATACATTTATTTTAACACCTACGTTTGTTTCAGTTGAATGTATGTGACATTGTTGGATGTGTATTGCTCAAGTTCTGCTTGTTCTCTAAATATGTAGAAAATTCTCGAGAGTAAGAATCAACAATATATGTTTTAGAAAAACGCTTGCGCATCTTCGAACATCGTTGAACTTTCGAGAATCTCGCCTACTCAGTGTAGCAAGCTACCACAAGACGCCAAGAGACAGTAATAGAATATTGTCTATTTTGTACAAGAGTAGCCCAAGAGTTGGCGGTGGGTGGTGATGACTAGCTGCCTTCCCCATATTATTACACTGCTAAATTAAGGATGGCTAGCGCAGATAGCCCTTGAGTAGCTTTGCGCGAAATTAAAAACAAAACAAGATGTAGCCCAAGAGTTGGCGGTGGATGGTGATGAATAGCTGCCTTCCCTCTAGTCTTACACTACTAAATTAAGAGCACAGATACCCCTCTAGTAGCTTTATGCAAGGGCTTGACATGGCCAAGCATGTTAAGGCGTTCGATTCGTAATCCGAGGGTCGCAGGTTCAAATCCCGGTCGCACCAAATATGCTTTGTCCTTTCAGCCGTGGGGGCGTTATAATGTGTCGCTTAATCCCACTATTCGTTGGCAAAAAAGAGTAGCTCAAGAGTTGGCGGTGATGGTGATGACTAGCTGCCTTCCCTCTGGTCTTTCACTGCTAAATTATGGACGGCTAGCACAGATAGCTCTCGAGTAGCTTTGTGTGCAATTCAAAAACAAACAAGGTAAAGGAGTGATTATTTTGTGGTTTTATTAAACTAGATAAAGGTAATATAGCGGCCATTTGGTGTTTTTTTATTAAACCAGGTAAAGATAATGGAATGGTATTTTGTGATTTTGTTAACCCAAATGAAGTTAAGGGCATGATTATTTTGTAGCTTTCATTATACTAGATAAAAGCAACATGATGGTAATTATGTGGTTTTATTGAACCAAATAAAGAATTTGAAACGGTCATTTTGTGGTTTTATTGAACCAACTAAAGATAATTAAAGGTTGTTTTTGTGGCTTTATTAATCCAGATAAAGGTAATAGAGAACGGTTATTTTATGGTTTTATAAAACGAGATAAATGTAGCGGAGTGATTATTTTGTTTTTTTATTAAACAAACAACGCTAAAAACAATAAATTAGTTATTTTGTGATTTTATTACATTAGATAAAGATAATGGAGTGATTTTTATTAGACCAAACAAAGACAATTAAATGTTGATTTTGAACAGAAATGATTACAAAATTAAATCATCATATTAGAGGGCTGTGATAATCTGAAATTTCATATATTAATGATGGCCACAAACACAGGTCTAATGAGCCCTGTTTTAAATCGAGGTTCAGACTAAAGAGAGCGGAGGGAGGTGATGTAGGGCGCGTCTGGATCCGAGCGGTCCGAACCTGTTGTGAACTGTGCATTAAACGTACACTTTGATCAGCGGCTTCGGCAGCTAAGGAGAGTAAGGCGTTCAACAACAAAACCGGCTAGACATGTATAAGAACAAATGGTGTAGGAAAACCGCACAATATACACATAAGATTGAAGCAACTACAAGCTACAAATGGCCTGCCAGATCTAGATCACATGAGTTTACGTTTGGGAGTAATATTTTCGAATCTCATGCTCTGCTCAATCTGTTGTGATGAAAATTTTACTTAATCTTACACCACATACAAGACGTAGGTAGAATCTGTGATTGTGCTTGCAAGCCTTGCATTATACTTAGGCCTACTGACTGATACTTACGAACTACCGCTTAGATTGAAAAGCTTAGAAGCACGCCTATATTAAAGATGTACATTTCGGCTACTGAAAAAGCCTACATCTAGGCCTAATTATGTAATTTGATTGGTAAGAACACGAGAATCGCAAAAAAACAAACAATTTGTGGGCCTGTGATGCAATAAAACAATTCAACAAACCAAACTGTAGGGGGGTATGATTGTATGTACCATACCCCCACCTAAAATGAAGGGTAGATATATCCCATCCATCTCCCCAGGATCTACGTCCCTGCTTCAGAGAATTTTAAAACTGAATCATTCAGTGGTATATTAGCTAAGTATTTGAGGATCTTTTTGAAGTTATTTATTAAGAACGAATTTCCTGTAATAAAAAGTTCGAAGTTTTCGATAACTTAGGATTTTATGACTGGGCTACTATCAATATAGTATATTTCGTCACTAGTACATGAAGTGGTTCAATTAATTAGAGTTTAGTATGTAGAAAATGAGTTTGTTTAAAGTTCCACAAAATCTGTATTTATTGAAGTAATGAAATTTGAAACTATGTAAACAAGGGTTAAGTTTCTGAGTTGAATATGATACCTAGTATAGGTAAATTACTTTTCTTCAGAAACACGATTTAAAAATTATTCCCAAAACTGTAAACCTTTAATGTATTACAGACATGAAAATGACAACTTTGTTATTTTCCGATAGAAAGACATATAAAACTGTTTGTTTGTTTAAATCAAAGAACTAGTACCATAGCTTTAAACTTACAATGTTGAATAATAAAGATTCAAAACTTTCTCTTATAAAGAATAGGAGTGATATAAATATCAATGTATTTAGGGTTATTTACCTGTATTGATAGTTTTACAGTGACAAGTCTGATCTTTGATACGCACAAGTGAGCACAGAAGAAATTTTCCATTGAGCAACTTTGTGTTTATCATTAGATATAAAAATAATTTAATCGGTATTATATTCATGGAGATATGGACGTTGCTAATGATTATTAATTGTTGTATAAATTTAGAATATTATATTAATTTTTAATTAAAATGTTTTCAGTACCACGTTATTAATACAATTTTGAATAACGCTTTCGAATGTAGAAAATATGTGTCAAAATTATCGTGTTTTTATTGTTGTTGTTGGATTACTAAATATTGTTAAAGAGGGTTAAATGTTGAAAAGCAAAATCAGAACTATTTTGAATAACCGAAAACTTTGTTTTAAACCTCTATTGAGAATTAATAGTTCTTGTTTTGTTTTGAGAGTGAAATATCGTACTAGTAAATAAAATACAGCGTTCATTTTTGGAATGTTGCTTTGTCTGTTCTCGTTGTCAGCGAGATTATGTGTGATCAAAGATTATAGTTACTTTCGTACCAGAATAAAAGAAAATTTACGGCCAAGTCTTTGCTATCCTTCAAATTTTACCGTTTGTGAGATGGAAAAACACGTGGATAATAATTTATTACAGTGTACTTTGTAAAAATGATAAAATACTAACGTAGATTTAACGAGGTTTTCTGTTTTTAGAAACTAAGACCTGGACTTAATATTAGTTGTTCATCACCGGAAATGGCCTCGAAAATAGGAAGCAAAGAGATTCACCAGAATTATTATTTTTTCGACGTTTGAATATTAATTATGAAGGAACTGTAACTATAACAGATTTTAGGAAAACGGGTCAATAAAATCGGAATTTTAAGAGATTCTCTGTAATAAAAACAAAACCAAAACTCGAGCACTCTCCGTTCTCTATGTTCCCGGAAACGTCTGATGATTACCTGCTGTTTCAAATTTTGTGTCGATCTAAAATCACAATTGCCAAACATAAGAGTTCTAATTAACTATGATAGTAATTGCAGAGCAGTCATCAAACTTACGCCTGTATCTTTAGTATTACATATAAAAAGAGTACATTAAAAGACATTGTTTTAACTAAGTTAAAGAAAGCTACGTTCTATTTCTAAGCCAACGACAGGCTTAGGATATTTATTAACGATGGAAAGAACATAGCCTATTGTTTAGGTTTGCGCTTAATCAAACAATGCGTTACCGAATTTTTTTTTCAGTGAAATATCAAACTTGAAAATACTTTACATGGGAAGGATGAGTTAAATATTTAATTACGAAATCAATATATGAATTCTAATTACGCATATCAGGTTTAAAATATCAAAAGAACATCTAAAACATCTCTAAATCAAAAATAGTTACACAAATAAATGTTACAGTGAGATAATTATCAAGCCTCCTTGAATTCTCACCACAGAAGTAACGTAAGGCACGTTACATTTATCTACATAATTTTGTATTTTAAATATAACGTATTAATAAAACGATTTTATCTAGTTTTCTGTTATGTGTTTAACAAATGGGTGTTATTTAACATGCTATTAAAAAAGTCTTCGGGTTTTCAAAAACAATCAGATTAAAACTAAATGCTATACAACTTACTTTCCTGGCATTAGAGACAAATATGTAGTAAACAATTTTAGTCGATGACATTAATATTAGAGACTATTTAGCAAGACATCATACGATACAAAACTTAACGCATATATAAAATAACAACAGATCCGATTTAGGTATACTTATGAATACATGTTTGTTTGTTTGGTTTTTTTACATCATTTTGGTAACTTCTTTAACCATAGTATTCACTAAACTTTCAGGTGTTGTTGTTAATAGGCGTGTGTGTGTCCTTCTTACAGCAAAGCCACATCAGGCTATCTGCTCAGCCCACCGAGGGGAATCGAACCCCTGATTTTAGTGTTGTAATGTTAATAGGATCGGACCATACCACGGTGTACTTACATCTGTGAGGGCTACACCGAAAGGTTTGTATCTCAGAACGGCTGGTATGGATATGAACCATTTTCCCTGATACGGAGAGATAAACATTTCGACCTTCCTAAGTCATCTTCAGGTTAAGAAAAAGAGAGTTTGCCGGACATATGGCTTAGGAACGAGAGTATAACCGAGTATGGGATTGTTGATGGCGTTGCAGTTAGATATTAGGTTATTAATTACTACAGGTATAAATGTGTTCCTTTATATTGGTTTAATTTCGGTTTTAGGGCTTCTTTGATTTTGCGTTTGTTTATATTTGTTTCCCCATTTAGTATTTGAGTTTTTTCTATGGTTATGTTGTGTTTATTTGACTTGCAGTGCTCAAAAACGTGTGAAGGTGCTTTTTTGTGTTCTTTGAATCTACTTTCCACTTTTCTGCTTGCTGGCAGTTGCTGCATTGTATTTTATAAATTATGTTGGTGTTGTGTTTGTCAGTGTAGTTTTTTACATAGTATAGACTTTAGTTTTGTACCTGGTTTTTGAATAAATTTGGTGTTTTCTGGAATGTTGTGTCTTGTTATAAGTTTTCCAAATGTTGGTTAACTTTTTGCTGTTGTTGGGAACATATGGTATGCAACAGTATAAGGTTTTGTAGTTTGTTGCATCTTGGGATTTATTGTTGTTTGTTTGTTGTTGGTCTAGGTGTGTGCGTATAATTTTTCCACTGTTTTTTGAGGAGATTTGTTGATATTGATGAAGTGCTGTTTTATTTTGTTGATTTAGTCGTTAATTTCAAAACATAGTTTTGTGTCTGTGTTTATTTGGTTTATCATTATGTTGAGTTTTTGTTTTGTTTCATGTGCTGAGTCTCAGGGAATATATAATTCAGTATGGGTAATTTTTTTTATGGATTTCTGTTTTGAATTGTGTATCGGTTCTAGTGATCTTGAGGTTAAGAAACGTTATTTGGTTAGTTTTTCCTGTTCACAGATTAACTTAATGTTGGGCTGTGTTGAGTTAACATGGCTGAAAAATCTCAGTATGTGTTCTGCATATGTGAATCCAGCAATTGTATCATTAATATACCTGTACCAGTATAGTGGTGGATGTAAGGCTCAATCTGTGACATAAAATGTTGGCTACAACTTGTAACACAGGATTGATTCCCCATACTTAGACCATTTGTAGGTAGTTTTGGTTATTGAACTTAAAGTTATATCTGGTGGTAGTGAATTCTATAAGAGTTGATAATTGGTTGCTTGGGACTTTTATCAATGGATTGGGATCTTGGATACAAAGTTCTAAGACTGTCTTTCAGGCTTCATTTGTTGGGACTTCTGTGAACAGGGAGATTACATCGAAACTGGCCATTAAGGCTTTATGATTTAGTTGATTAAAAATATCAGTTACATAACTGACGTTTATTTTTCTTGACAAAATACGTCATTTCACACACCTATCCTATGAAAGTTTTCACTTACAGTGTTTGTATGGGCCGAGGATGCTACCATTACAAGGTCTTACTAAGGATAGTGTTACTTTAGGTAGACAATGTTTCTATAATTCTGCAGGATCCTCACACACCTGTTGTTTCGCTTTCATAATCAATGAGATAACTATTATAACATATCAGTTTTTATTATCCATAATCTAAAGGAAGTTGTTATTGTAATGAATAATTTACTTTACACTATCTTGAAAAGGATGCTTATTTAATTCCCTATATATTTTATCATACAATTTTACTTTATAAGTAATATTCACATATAAAGCATGTTATAATGTCTGACATATATCATATTCTTATGTTAATCTTCTAATGTATGAATTAATTGATATGGTTTTGCTAGAACTGAATATAATATGTAGCAACAATCCATTATGATTGACTTGTTCAATCTATGTGTTCAAAATTTTTTGTCATAATAATCGCTCTTTTCTTTCAGTAAAATCTTGAGTCAGATAAAGTTTTCTACATTCAAGGGAAAACATTATATGTTTTAGTGAACACAAAATGTTAAAAGCTTTCTAAACTTAATGTCCTGCTCTGTTACACCGCTGGCCAAAATCTTAAGGTCAATGAACATAAAGAAAAAATATGCATTTTGCACTGTTAGACTCAACCACTTATTTGAGTAGAGCTTCGAAAGATAAAAATAAGAAAAAGAAAAAACTTTTTAGGATTTAATAGAGAACATGTGAACACTATGAAATTAGCCTAAATTCTAGCTAGTCAAAAGTTTAAGACCGTACTGTAACGAAGCATTAGCCGGTAAACACGTAACGAAATTTAGTCATTTGTGTTCACGCATTAGCGTTGTCAACATCTCTCACTGACATCTCCTGTGTTACGTTGGGTAAAAACATGGCAAAGCCTAAAATGCTGACAGAATTTGAACGTGGAAAAATTGTCGAGCTGCAAAAGCAAGGTTTCTCTCAACGTGCCATCGCTGGTGAGTTTGGGCGTAGTAAAACTGCTGTTGCAAAATTTTTAAAAGACCCTGAGAGATACGGAACGAGAATTTCAAGTGTTCGGCCCAAGAAAACTTCACCGGTGTTGAGCAGGAGGATTCGACAGGTTGTCCAGCAAGACACCAGCCGATCATCGAAACAGATTAAGGCCTTTACGAACGCAGAATGCAGCTCAAAAACAATAAGACGGCATCTACGAGAGAAAGAGTGGAGTAGGATTTATCATAATCTGGGGTGCTATCTTCTTCTATGGAACAATGGAGCTTCAGGTTATACAGGGGTGTCAAACAGCAGCTGGGTACATTGGCATGTTGGAGAGAGCATCCTTATTAACTGAAGGCCCTCACTTGTGGGAAAATGACTGGATCTTTCAACAGGACAACACTGCAATCTACAATGCCCGCAGGACGAAGGACTTTTTCATGGCGTATTACGTGATTGTTTTGGATCATCCAACGTGTTCGCCCGAACTGAACCCCAATGAAAATGTTTTGGGGCAGATGGCAAGGAAAGTCTTTAGAAATGGACGTCAATTCCAAACAGTGCACGATCTTCGTGAGGCCATCTTTACCAATTGGAATAACATTCCAGCCAGTCTTCTGCAAACGCTTATATCGACCATGCCAAAGCGAATATTTGCAGTTATTCGCAATGACGGCCGTGCAACTCATTACTGAAACATCTTGCTGGGCATTTTTTACCCTGTTTAGGACTTCTTTATGGTATGTTCTTTAACTTTTGACCAGCTAGTATTTAGGTTATTTTCATTGTTTTCATATTTTCCCTATTAATTGCTAAAAAGTTGTTTATTTATATTTCCCCTTTTCTTATTTTCATCATTCGAAGCTCTACTGAAATAAGTGGTTGAGTCTAACAACAAAAAATACATAATTTTTGTTTATGTTCATTGGCCTTAAGATTTCGGCCAGCAGTGTATTTTCTCAAAAAAATATGACAGTTTTCATTCAGTACTTGGAAAGTGTGTGCACTGGTATTTTACCTATGAATGGTAAATATGGTAATTTCCACTCAATACTTGGAAGAATATGCTTGCTGACGTGTTATGTCACAAGGAACAAAAGTAGTATTTGCGTAATATGTAAGAGAGTATATGTATATACACATCTGTTTTCTTACAAAAAAGTATGGCAGTCTACACACAATAATTAGAAAGTATACACACTGATACTTTACCTTTCAAAGAAACACAGCAACTACCACTTAATAGTCAGAACAGTGTATGTACTGGTCTCTTACTTTCCATTGAAATACAGCACCTTCAACTCAATAAGAGAAGAATCTATACAGTGGTTTCGTATATTTCAAGTGAAATAACAGCTTCCGCTCAGTTCTTGGAAAAAACTGTATATAGTGGTCTGTTATCTCACTTGGAAGAGTTTTTATATAACCCTGTTACCTCACAAGTAAATAAAGCATTTTCCGCTCAATACTTGGAATGGTGTATACATTATTCTGCTGTCTAACAAGGAAATATGATAGCTTCCACTGAATATTGTAAGTGTATATACTCTGGTGTGTCATCTCACAAGATAATGTGACAACCAGCTTCCACTCAACACTTGAAATAATATATACATTTGTGTGGGTTGGTTGTTATCTCAAAAGGTAATATAACAGATAGCTTCCACTCAATACTTGAAAGAATAAATATCCTTATGTGTGTGGTGTGTTACCTCAGATGAAAATATTACAGTTTACAATCAGTACTTGGTAAAGAATATATGCTAGTCTGTTACTTAGACCTTATTATTTATACGTCCATGTGGAGCATCACTTTCTAAAATTTATGGCATTTCTTACAAGATAAATTGGACAACAAACGCTTTATACATAGACCAAAGTTGGAGCAAGTGATCTTACAACCGTTGTATAGAACGAGTTTTAATTTTCATTGTAAGTTTTCATTTCACACACTTAACCAGATGCTTTGCCATCCTTCACTACTAATCCATAATCTTAAGCTAATAATGACTTTCATTTAAGTTCAATATTGTTGTATTAACACACCCAGAACAACAGCCCAAACCTTAAGGTGTACGTAATGTTTGAGTGTGTTAAAAAGAAAAAGAAGAGGTTGTCACACATCATCACGAACCAACACAGAAGGATGATATACCGTTAGAGATCTAGACTCCCTTCACCAGTATTTAAAATCGGGTTATCGTATTCAAACAGAGATGAGAATGGTCTCTCATCTTTTGTAGTAGGCGCATCGTCCTAAAATTAAGGTATAACATTGAATATAACATATACACGCGCGCAGCAACACGTCACATAGAATCTTCTTTTGCACACGTGCATAAGTACATACTTACATGTGATTTTGAAAAAAAAAAACAAGTGCAAAGAACCCGGATGTATGGTGTTGAATGACTATTGTTTTAACACTTAAGCACGTTAGATGATGTTACCAGAATATCGACCTCAGTAATATTGTGCAAGGACAAGTCTGGGGCAGTCACAGTTCAAGTAGGCGATTAAGTAATTAGGTATAGTTCAATTCCAGATTGTTCGCATCTCTCATTTTTGCTGGTAATATCACAAATGATGTTGGGACAGAGGTCTCACTAGTTGTGGATAATACAAGTCAGTTTTCGACTATTCTAATATATATACACACAGTCTATGTATATAACTACATTGTATTAACAATGTCAGCATTTTAGTCAAATTTGAATGTCGTGTGTAAAGAAAGTGTTTACAAACTGCATGACTGTCACAAGTCTTCGAAGTAAAAAATGTATGAGTAAACAAAATTAGAGGAAATACATATACCATACGAACGATGTGATGAACTCTGCTAAAACAACCATACGTTGGTTTAGTTTGTTTTGAATTTCGAGGAAATCTTCACCAGGACTGTCTGCGTTAGCCATCCCTAAATGAGCAGCGAAATACTATAGGGAAGGCATCTTGTCATCACCACCCACCACCAACTCTTGGGCTTACCCTTTTATCAACGAATAGTGGAATTGGCCGTCACGTTCTCACGGCTGAAAGGGCGAGCATGTTTGTTATGGGGAATTCGAACCCTCGACCATAAGATTACGGAACGATTACTTTAATCACCTGACCATGACGAGCCTCACTACAACCTGGAATATTTGTTAAAACTGGTGTTAATCTGTATATAAATGAAAGTAAATGTACGAACACGACTCTCTTTTGTGACTTTTGTCAAACTCCGATATTTTTTTAAAATATTTAGCCTTTCAATTTCGTTCAGTTTATGTTTAAATATTTTAATACACAAATAGACGTTTCTGACAAAAAATGTCTACTCAGTAGGGGTTGACGTGTCTTTGTTTCAGCTAAAGTAATATTCATTTCAAGATAAGATGTCTTATAATACACTTGAAATGTCGTCGATTGCCTCAAATATGTCTTTCTTTGTTCCCATATTTTTTTACCACATCATCATTAGAGTTAAAACTATCTGTTCAGATCTTGAGACTATTACATGAAAATTACAAATACGAAAGAAATCAATATTTTCTAATTAATATGCATACCGTGTTATAAGAAGCAAAATAAAACAAAACAGGCCTTTGTTACACAGATCAATAGTTCCCAAGCTACAACACTTTGTATCTCCTAATCACCATACGGACTAAAGAAAGGTCGGAGATAGGCGAGAACAAGCAAAAGCGCGAGGCACCCGTTACGCGACATAAGCGCTTCTAGAACAAGTGAATGCTATTGGACACACAATTTTTTTATCAGATAAATTACAATTAAATAGTGGAGAAAACAAATAGCTACTTTATAAAATATCTAATATTAAAATGATTTTAAAATTTGAAAAATAAAGTAAAATAGAATCATCAAAATATGAAAATAATACTTCAATACAAATATTATAAGGAGTTAGGTTTAATTACCTGTATGAGTTGTTTTTAAATTACTTTAGTATCTCCCTGCAAAAGTTTTTTTCTTGTTGTGATAAGTTTCTTATAATATAATAAAAATGATAAACTGACATTGGAATTAAAAGTTTAGGCCTCGTATATTTTAACAAACACAACTGAGTCGTAAAATTTCGTCAAAACGAATTTTTGTGTTAAAATATAGCAACATAGGTGAAAATCCTAAATTGGATAACTTCAAAAGTTTCAACATTAGCATATTCATTGAAACTACTTACACAAGTCTTGACAAATTAGCTGACTTGTAAAAACTGCAAAACAAACTTGGTGTCGCCCGATGCTGCCTCCGTCAGCAACAAAATGATTTTTAAAAACTTAAAACAACGATATTTTACAATGACAACATAAAAAAACAAACAAACTTAGGCTGCGTTCACCATTAGAAAAGCAAGTTTACCATCCAAACCTGAAGAATGGTTGAATTAACGTGTCCATTATGTAATATTTCTCCAAGAACCTCGGCCTGGCAAGGCCAAGCGCGTAAGGCGTACGACTCGTAATGCGAGGGTCGCTGGTTCGCGCTAAACATGCTCGCCCTTCTAGCCGTGGGGGTGTATAATATTATGGTCAATCCCACTATTCGTTTGTAAAAGAGTAGCCCAAGAATTGGCGGTGGGTGGAGATGACTAGCTGCCTTTCCTCTAGTCTTACACTGCTAAATTAGGGACGGCTAGCACAGATAGCCCTTGAGTAGCTTTGTGCGAAATTACAAAACAAACAAACCAAGAACCATAAAATGGCCCATAATACATTATGTTTCAGTCCATAGATGGCGCTATAAATAAGAAAGTTAAAGAGCTTTATTTAAGTCGAACACTTACGTATGTTTAATTCTTTTTGCTCCCATAGACATAGTTATGACTTCTTGGGCTCAGTTTGCACCACCACGAAGAAAAGGTATTCCGATTTGCACTTTCCAAAGCTCATCAGTTTAAACTTTTAATTAAGTAATTAACTATTAAATCGTGTCCTTTTGTTTCTTCTGTGTGTCTAACACTAAACCTGATTCTTATAGAGTTGTGTATCAATAAACATGGCAGTAAATAAGTTCAAATATTTTAAGAGATGAAGAAAAAATTTGATTTTAGCAACGAGGATACACCACTTGATTAGTTAGTGTGAAAGTGCGTTTTCAACATATCATAACTAAAGTACAACGAAGGGTCTGTTGTATTCTCAAGAGTGTTGGCTAACCTGAAGATGACCTAAGAAGGTCGAAACGTTGTTCTGTACTTTGTTTTAATTAACATTTTAATGCCCATACCAGCGGTCCTGAGAATACATTTTTACTTCAAATGTGTTTCTCATCATTACGAAATGGTCTGTTGGTCCGTCAAAATTGTCTTACCCACTTTAACAACAACAATCATATCCAGTAGCTCCTCTACAACCTTGTTTAACAATTCAGTGCCCTTCTTAAACTAAGAGGCCCAAAACCGAATACTCTACATGAGACCTAACCACTGACATATACAATAAAATTATAACCTCTTTACACTTGTCACCGACTCATTTTTTTATGGAAAACGTAACTTAATGATAAAATAAAACACGAACACAATAATAGGAATCATTTATTAAACGTTTCAGAATCCCAACATTTAATAATAAAGATGCACAAAACAAACACAATATTTGCATATTACAACAAAACAGTTACATAAGGAGTAAACAAGTCGAACATAGAAATGTAATATAAGAAAACAAAAATGTACACAGGTGAAATAATTAAATTAAAATAAGTATAGATCTATTGAAGACCGTGTATTATTATGAGATGGCTAATGTGTTCTGGAATTACTTACCTACCTACCCAATGAGCGTGTATTATTATAGAACGGTTAATTTGGTTTGAAATTACTCATATACCTACACAATGGGATATCTGTGTTCTGCCTACGACGGGTATCGAAACCCGGTTTCTAACGGTAGGAGTCTGCAGATATACCGCTGTGCCACTAGGGACATTTAGGGATAGAAGAAAGAGTTTTTATGTATAATGTTTCTTTTATAAGAAGTTCATTAACGTGTTTGGCTGAAAAGATAATTTTTTTTTCTTAAATTTGTTTATTCAAATAGTTTACTCTTTATGTGAATCATACTTCTGTCATAATTACAAATATTGTTTCGTTCCTTAAGATTACTGATGATAGAACTGTGATGATTCCGAAACGTTTAATAAATGCATTGTCTTTAGCCTTATATTCAGTGTTTCTACAAATATAACCAAAAACTGTATTTACCCTACAACTAGGCATCACACTACATGAATGGCTGATTAACTTTAACACCAAGATTTTGTTTTTCCATAACACTGGTAAAATCACTCCCATCAAAATGATTCTTTATCTTTACAAAACTTTATAAACTTACACATATAAAATAATACACAAAACTGTATTTTTTAATTTTACAGGCATCCCAAAATTTCAAAGGATAAAGGACCTGAGGTCAAATGGATAGGGTACTCGACTCGCAATCTGAAGAGCGTGGGTTCGAATCCCCATTACACTAAACATGTTGTGGGGAATTATAAAGTGACGGTCAATCCCTCTATTCGTTGGTAAAAGAGTAGCCCAAGAGCTGGCGGTGGGTGGTGATGACTAGCTGCCTTCCCTATAATCTTACACTGCTAAGTTAGGAATGGCTAGCGTAGATAGTCCTTGTGTAGCTTTGCGCGAAATTCAAGAAACAAACAAAGAAAATAAGGTACCTAAATTGGTTTAATATCAAACATCCACAATTTTATCGGCCGACAGTAATAATATTTGATATTCATAACTGTTTGTAAAATCTTGGATTGACCAGCCGAATATAATACAGTTTTAGAACGTTTACAGACTATACGTCTTATAAATGAAGTGTAAATAGGCCTGAATATGTCATAAATACGTTATAACAAGCATATTATGTGTAAAGTTAGTTGTTAAACGTTATTTACGTTAACAGCATTCCATTTTTCATAATATCTAACATATAATAAATTGGGTCTGCGGTACAGCTTGAATTTTAAAAGCTATATAAGATTGGCAGTCAGCTCTTTGTCGTGGATGGTGGGAAGTAAGATACTGCTGACTGGCTGCACTCCCTCTGGTCAGTGGTTCAAAAGTATGAACGGTAGAAAATAGCGTTAGTAGGTTTGTCATAATTACAAATAGAATACAAAATAGTATATTTATTTTAATTATAAATTATTATTTTTGTATAATGAGGATTATTTTGCTTGGTGAGTTTCGTATATTGATTTCAGTCTAAACGGAATATCCTAAGCTTTCCAAACCATGTAAGAAATTATTGATATTATAGCTGGCAACACAAATGACAGCGAAGTTATCCATTACCCATGTGATAAATCAATGAATAAATCGATACCCATGGAGGGGAGTACAGATAGCTCATTGTGTCGCTTTGTGTTTCATTACAAAGAACAACTAAAATAAACTGCTGAAAACTTCGTCAGAGCAGGTTGTAGATGCTATTGTCTAATGAGATATATATTTGACATATAAAATATATGGTATGAAAAATAATTTTTCAACTAAACATAAAAAAACTGTGAAATTTCTTATGAATAAAGTCCACCTAGTCATCAGTAATGGCTGTGAAAGCTATTAATAGTTTATGAGAGATACCCTTTCCTATGATTACCAACAATTACAAACAGTAAATAGCACATAAAACCCCAGTTTTTATTGAAGAATTTTCCTGATAAGTTCTAGAGAACTTTCAGTTCATGGAGGAAGGGATAAAGTAAGAATTATGGTACAGTTTTGTTTTAGATACCTAAACTGTATTTATAAAACAAACTTAGTTTCAATAGCAAGGTCAAATTACTTAGTAAAGAGTTGGCCTGTGACAGTTTGCTATTACACTCAAAATGTTTTGAAAATAAACCACTGCACACTGGTGGCAAAATAAATTATTAGTTGCAACCTTTTCGTAATTTCTTCACAACTGATAAATAATTGAACGATATGTATATTGTCTGGATAATTGCCTTAATTTAAAAAAATTCTATTAAAAATATATTTTTGAGAAAATAGTTGTCTAATAATTAGGTAAGCTTAATGAATTACCTGATGTCCTCCCTGATCAGTCTTCCTAATACCACACCATCTAATAATTAGGTAAAATTGATGAATTACCTGATGTCCTCCCTGATCAGTCTTCCTAATACCACAACATCTAATAATTAGGTAAACTTGATGAATTACCTGATGTCCTCCCTGATCAGTCTTCCTAATACCACACCATATAATAATTAGGTAAACTTGATGAATTACCTGATGTCCTCCCTGATCAGTCTTCCTAATACCACACCATCTAATAATTAGGTAAACTTGATGAATTACCTGATGTTCTCCCTGATCAGTCTTCCTAATACCACACCATCTAATAATTAGGTAAACTTGATGAATTACCTGATGTCCTCCCTGATCAGTCTTCCTAATACCACACCATATAATAATTAGGTAAGATTGATGAATTACTTGATGTCCTCACTGATCAGTCTTCATAATACCACACCAGACTCAGAATTTTCACACCCATCTATGCTAATACAGACGATTTTTGGTTGTTTGAAATTAACCACAAAGCTTCCCGATGAGATATCATACAGATGACAAGACAACTAATTTTCCGTGCGGCAACTCAACCTACCGACAGCGATTTACTCTCTGTCTTCTTTGGCGAGAGTGATTTCAAAACCTAAAGTAATCTAGCCCTTGTAACCTATAACCTTATATCAGACCTTATCATCAAACTTCAAGTTGAACATTAGGTTTAATACTAAACATGCTTGTATTACTAATAATATTATGTGAATTTCCACTTTGCTTAAAAAATAAATCGTTTACTTACTTTGCAATAATGTCTTGGCCATTTTATAAATATATAATTTTCATGTTTCATAAAACTGACTTTAATGAAGAATTATGACTTATGATAAAGTTAATATTTTGAAGTTGAAAATACGTTTGGATTCGAACCTAAAACTAAAAGTAAGACTAAAACGTTTACAGTTACTTGAAGATGAACTGGTAAATTGAGTAATATGAATAAGGAATTATAAATAAGTCATTAAATGTGTTTATTCTACCTCGTCGTTAAAACTTAGAGACAAGCTTACTTTTTACAGAATACATTTATTACAAGGAGCAGTGAAACTATTATTTTACATACATATATATATAGTTACAGAACAGTCAGTTTGTTTACCGAAACTAGCATTAGTAGTAGAAGTGAAATTATACCAATATTAAGTACCAAAACTTATTTTTAAGACTTATTTGACTCAGCTGAGTAAGTTTTATTTTTTAAAAGTTTCATCCTGACCAGTATTAACCGGTTTAGCTGATACGGTGGTAATGAAAGGATTTTATTTTAATATTTACATTTATAGGTAAATATAAAGGTTAACGTTAAAGCTAAATCCATGTTACCAAAGGTGACACTTTTATACCATGTTGGTACAATGGTAATCAGTTCGACATGGCCAGGTGGTTAACACACTCGACTCGTACCCTGAGGGTCGCGAGTTCGAATCCCCGTCATACCAAATATGCTCGCCTTTTCAGCCGTGGGGACGTTATAATGTGACGGTCAATCCTACTATTCTTTGGTAAATGAGTAGCCAAAGAGTTGGCGGTGGGTGGTGATGACTAGTTGTCTTCTCTTTACCCTTACACTGCAAAATTAGGGACGGTTAGCATAGATAGCCCTCGTGCAGCTTTGCGCGAAATTCAAAAACAAACAAACAATCAATGTTAAGCTGCTGAGATTTAGAGTAAATTATGATGACAAGAAACCCATTTGAAGTAAAAATGTATGCTAAAGACAGTTGGTATGAGCAGTAAAGTAAAAAAACGACCTTCTTATGTCATCTTCAGGTTAACAAGAAGAGTTTGCTCTCAGCTTAATTAAGAAATTGGCAAAATGAATTTTAAACGTGTAATATACAAATAATCCGATTAGCAGTCACATTCAATTAATTGTTTTATTGCAATTTTGAAAAATATTGAATGTTGTCAAAAATCTCCAATATTTTTTATTGTTACCATATTTATCCCAGAAAACTTTGTAAAAGATTAATTGGTATATTTTTTTAGAAACGAACAATGATTCTCGTAAACACAACAGTGCACCAGTTTTCCGATATCTTCCCCTAGTGCTACAGCGGCATAACTCTGCGTACTCACGCCGCAAGAAACTGGGATTCGATATCCGTTGTGGGCATTGTGTAGCTTTGTTACTAATTCCAAACAAACAACTCGTAACGTTTTTTTCTATTTGTGAAGATATATTTATGTAATGCTATATTTTGTTGTCATTCAAAATTTAGGTCATACACAATAGTTTTCACCTTTTAATAACTTTTTTTGATAATATAAAAAAACTGTCATTCTTATTGTAACGCAAAGAAAGCTTGAATCTCAAATTTTACAAATTAAACATAGACATTCAACCTTAATGTTTTTAGCCAGTTGGGCAAGGCACTTGATTCGTAATCTGAGGGTCGCGGGTTCGACCCCGCATGACACCAAGCAGGCGTTATAATGTGACGGTCTATCCCAAAATTTGTGATAACTAGCTGCCTTTCCTCTCGCCTTACATTGCTATATTAAGGACAACTAGCGCAGGTAGCTCTCGAGTAGCTTTGTGCGAAATTCAAAACAAACGTTGTTGTTGTTGTTTTGAATTCAAAACAAACGTTGTTGTTGTTGTTTTGAATTAAGCACAAAGCTACACAATGGGCTATCTGTGCTCTGCCCACCACGGGTATCGCAACCCGGATTTTAGCGTGTAAGTCCGCAGACATACCGTTGAGCCACTGGGGGGCTCAAAACAAACGAAACTTAACGCTCCATAATATTAAGATTCGGTAAGCGATCACTGCATTTCACATCGTGTAACTTCTTGTTTGAACGTACGAAAGCAGTCTGGTATATAACGTGGTACGTTCGTTTAGAATAAGTGAAATATGCAGAATACATTTATTTTAATAATTCAATGTTATGTTTCTTCGAAACGCTGAAACGGTATTTCGTGGGTGTAAGACATAAAAAAACTGGGCGTGGCATTTATTTATTCTTTGATTATTTGTGTGTCTATCAATTTGTTTTTATTAACTAGATTTGGATTATTGAGAGATATGTGGTTGAGAGGAATATTTAGAAAAAACACACAAATAAATCAACAGTGATATAATAATTACTAATTCGTATGACAGTATTTCTTGGTATGAATAATTCTTCTCTAAATCTCACCGATACTATAATTAGTATTAATTATAATTAATTTATCAGTTGAAAGTTCAGACTATTTGACATCGTAATAAGAAGCACAATAAATCGGAGACTTTGTCAAAATAAATCTCAGAACGTAACACTTATTACTAGTGAAAAAACACGATTGTGAGTTTGAGTTATTTTTCACTGAAGCTTTACCAAATTGTTGCTTAGGGTTTTTGTTTGTTTCCTGAAGACCAAATCGCAGCTTCCATTACTTAATCAATAATTATCACCAGTCGAATGCTGCTATGTGGTTAGTATGCTAGACTGTAGACGTCGAGATTTGTGGCTGGCGTCTGTTACCGTAGAATAAAATCGAACTTCGCACTTCGGACGATGGATGCGTAATGGGGTATAGCCAATCGACGAAAGCGTTAGGCCTCTATGCCACTAATATTTACTTTTGATAATAAAACGATGTAATATACATGTATATTTAGAAATATATTTAACATTTTGTTGTTCTTTTGTGCCTCAGAGCAATATGTCAGCGGATTTACAACGCTAGAAACCGGATTTCCATATCTGTGGTGGGCAGAGCACATATAGCCCATTATTTAACTTTCTGCTTAACTTCAGACAAACTATTCTTTTACTGTGGACTTTATACTGACGTTCTGCTATTTCATTAATTAATTCATAACAATAACACGTTCTCTGAAGTTATATATAAATGTGATATATATCGGTTTGTATATACGGGTGAGCACGTAAAATATAAATGTTTATAAAACACCTTCCAAATAAAGAGTGAGTAAATATATTTAGATATGTGATTATATACAATTATTTTTGCTCTCAGAAATAAAGCAAGTCATATTCCATGAGTGATTTGCGGTTTGGACGTCCAACTTATAATTTGAGGGGTCACCACTTCGAATCCCGTCACAGAACATGCTTGTCCTTTCAGCCACGTAGTGTAATATGTGTCGACCAATTCCATGTTTCGTTTGTAAAAGAATAGCCCAATAGTTAGCGGTGAGCAATATTCGCAAGCTGCATTCCCTTTAAACTATCACTTATCTATTAGAGACCACTAGCGCAGATAGCCCTCGAGTAGTTTTGCGCAAAATCCCCTTAACAAAAATTCTCGATTTCTCACTGATCTAGTTTATTTGAATTTTCGTCGACTTCTACAAACACATCTTTCTGGTGTACATCAACCGTTCTGTATACAATGTGGTAGTTGAGGTCACTCGCAGTTTGTAAACTGAGACGTTAAGATGCTTGTGTAGATTGCCTAAAGTTATTACATTCACGTCCCAGTAATACATGAACTTATAAAGCACTCCTAATATAAACCTTCCTGAGATCAGCGTTTACAGCAATTCCTTGGCTTCGAATAATCCAATCTATAATAGGTTGCGTTGAGTGCGCTTGACACGTTGTTTTATTGTGTTAATCATTCCAGTGCATTTTATGGAAGTCATTTTCTATAATGCACAGTTTTAAGAAATCCATGATGTATGAGCTGGTCGCTTCCCACTGCTTCTCTTCTTATATGAGCTGGAATGTTTGCCACTTTGAGAGCGGATAATATTAGATATGGTGTTTCGAGGCTTTTAAAGTGATAGTTTTAGCCTAAAGTTCATTGCTTATAACTATCAATTTGATACTGTTCTGCGCAGGGGCGTGCTTACTAGTTCTTTTATAAAGTGATGGATTTTATTCGCTAAAATTTCAAAAGGAAATCATGTCAATTTCCACCAAACATATTTATTTATTCTGTTCTACTTCCCTAACCAAATTCTCTAAAGATTTGAATCTCGCTGTATATCGGCTATTTATCAATTGATCATTTTCTCGAAGAGCGCAATTTCGGCCCCTTCACACTTCTCTCCAAAAACTCACTTCTATTAAGTAGTGAAATAAGGTGGAACGAATGTGATTTACGAGAATAGGAGTTCCAGCTGAGATAAAAAGAACTGAAGTTTGAGAGTTATTAACACACAGAAAGCTGCACCATTTCTCTCACGCCGAGTATGAATATCGTAGTATCGTTACGTACGAATGACAAACGTTATTACACCATTAAACAGTATCCCATGTCTCGGATGCCGTTAATCTCAGCCATAATTAAAACATCTAAATCAATAAGGGAGTCGTGTCTTTTCGGATCGTTTCACACGTGCTCAATGGCTTGCGGGTAATGCACACTTCTCGCTTGGTGTGAAAAGTAAAAATATGCGATATTTCGGATCGTGTACGCCTTATAGACTCTTAACAATCAGAGTTTATCATTGAAGTAAACGTAAAACTGGAAGGAAACATCTTTAGTACCTGTTTGAAAGGGTAAAATAGTATGCGCATTGCAGAGTTTGATACCTGTTTCCATCTAAATAATGGTGATGTCGCTGTCCGATACACTCGATTGACCATGATATACTGATTGTCATGGCCTATTTGGCAGAAATATTACATTAGCGATACTGAAGCAAGCTTTTATGTTTTTCACCATTTGTAAGGTAATGTACAAATTCGCTGAGACGACCGTGCTTTAAGCCTTGAGATAAACTATGCATGCCATAAGCAGTGTAAACATTTATAAAATTGCAGGATATGATTTGAACCTGCAGTATCAGTATTAAACATAACTGTGCGACTGAGACTAGGAAAGAAAGTTACAATCTACACTTGCACTCTTTTAGTTTATAGTAAGCATGGTTAATCGTGTGTATTATTCATTATTTTGGTATACGTTACACATACCGTGAACCAGTAGTGTTAAATGTGGGTGACAGACATGATTTTGGTATGCACTATTCACACTGTTAACTCGTACCGTGAAATGTGTATGTGACAGATATGATTTTGGTATGCACTATTTATACTGTTAACTTGTACATTAAGTGTGTATGTGATAGACATGATTTTGATTTTCACTATTTATACTGTTAACTTGTACATTAAGTATGTGTGTGATAGACATGATTTTGATATAGACTATTCATACTGTTAACTTGTACATTAAGTGTGTGTGTGTGATAGACATGATTTTAATATACACTATTTATACTGTTAACTTGTACATTAAGTCTGTGTGTGATAGACATGATTTTGCTACATCTGTTCTTTTGCCATCTGATCAAAATACTTCTGACATCGAACAGCCTTTTTTAGTTGCTGTCAAGTGAACTCTTGGTATAAAGCATCCATTTTGTGTGTTTTTGTGGGCATTGTTCGGTATCTTGTAGGGAAGACCACACCCATTCTGTATGTTTCTGTGGACATTGTTGGGTATCTTGAAGGTAAGACCACACCCATTCTGTATGTTTTTGTGGACATTGTTGGGTATCTTGAAGGTAAGACCACACCCATTCTGTATGTTTCTGTGGGCATTGTTCGGTACCTTGTAGGGAAGACTACTTCCATTCTGTATGTTTCTGTGGGCATTGTTGGGTATCGTTTAGGAAATATCGCACATAAAGTCAGCAGATAATAGTATTCTTGCCTAAATATGATACGTTTAGGGAACATCTTGTTTCTCCCTGTTTCATAGCTCTTTGTCCTGCCACATTGTATGACAGATAATTATACTAATAAGTTCTGATAGGACTAATAAACTTTACAAACATCTAATTGGTAGTTTGTACCAATTATTTGACCAAAGACTGAGAACGGGGTGATAAGGTGAAGTGCCTTTCAGCACCACACCTAACATTTTACGTAAGTCAATAAACAGTTGGCTGTTGAAATTAGTTCTAACTCCAGGATCCAAACTTTGCTCTCCAGTTCTCCAGCAACATAATCAGCGATGGAATATGTTGATGTAGTGACTAGTGAATAAGCATCAGCTCATTCGATGAAAAAGTCGAAAATAACAAATGTGTATCAATAACATATTTTAGTCTCTGGAAGTAGACCAGTAATATCTAGGACCTTCTTCTGTTCACCTTCTGTTGCTTATCGACTTAAATGAGGTTAGAAGACCTGTTATCAAATTTACCACAACAAAGCATGATCCACCCTGACAATGAACTTTTTAAAATACAAATAATGGAAATATTGTTTCATGCCAACCAGAGTTGCATTTAACTGTTTCTTCATTGTACAACATTAGAGTTTGGGAGCCGTGAGAACAGAATTATCTTAGATGTATTCTGTCCTACAACTGTGATAACAGTATTCAGATTCTGTCGTCGCTAGCATTGGGATTCAACAGGAACTCACTGTTTTGTCAGAGATAGGCTAGTACTGAAGTATCTACTAGAGCAAGCACTACAGGTTGGCATACCTGATCACATCCTAAAGTCCATTCAAAATGTATCCTGACGTTTGTGTTAGCAGACAGTAGTGCTATTTTCTTGAAGAATATGACCACAAATTATCTGTAATATGACCCACAAGTATGCATATTTTAGCAGGATCTGTAGGAACGCCATCTTTTCATCTAGTGTGACAAGGAAATTCCACTGTTGTTTTAATGAGTGAAACTTCATATATTTCAATTTTAAGACGGGTTTATTTATCCACTAAAATACCATCCTCAGTTTCTCATCTACGGACTACAAAATACAACGAAGCCAAAGATGGTCATTCTTGACCAGACATTTCTCCCATTGTAATTCCTTCATTGTAAACTTCGTCTTCCTCTCAAAACTCTCATACCAAATGGCTTGATGCGGAATTTGTTCAAGCCATTTTTCATGCTGAAAGCAGTTTCAAACCTGCTCCCACTATCCAGATGAAATACAGTATTAGATTGGGTATAATATTTATATGTAGTTATATATATATGTGCAAAACAATGTTACGTTAAGAAAAACATACTGTTTTCTAGCTGAAGAACAATATTACGTTGAATACAATAAACTGTTTTCAGGCTTTTAAATTCCGAATTTTTTATTTATCTTGTTTGCTTATTTTTGATGCTCAACTAAGGACAAAAAATTACTTGGTATGATAGTTAACTATGCATATGGTAATGATAAATATAGCAAGTAATTAATATTTGTAATAACAGCTTGCTTTTCTAATGGGTCATAGCAGTTTAACGCAAAAACTAAAATTTCTCGGAACGGTATTTCTATAGTGTGTATTTTAATGAATGTCTGTATGCACGCATTTATGTAGTAATTTCTCTTTTCAGTAGAAAAGAAAGCTTTGTTTGTTTGTTTTAGAATTTCGCGCAAAGTTACTCCCGAATTTAGTAGTGTAACACTAGAGGGAAAGCAGTTGGTCATCACTATCCACAAATAGTGGGATTGATCGTCACATTTTAACGCCCCATGGCTGAAGGGGGCTAGGATGTTCGGTGCTACCAGGCCTCAAACCCGCGACCCTCGGATTACGAGTCGAGCGCCTTAACACGCTTGGTCATGCCGGGCTGTGACAAAGAAAGCTTAAAGAACTATAGGTAATTATGAATACTCTCATAATTAATACAGGCATAAGTTAGTAATAAGAAGGGTTGAAAATCTTACGAAAAGAACAAAATAATTATTTGTTTGATGAACATTATTGGAATCAATATAATATTACGTTGCACATAGTACAAAACAAATAAATAATTGGAAATTTAAAAATTAGCAGTTAGGGACAACAAAAAGTAAGGAAACAAGACTGAAAATACTGTTGACATTATTTACTCAGTTGTTACCTAAAATTATATTTGGTGGATTCAAAATACCGTTTTTAATTTGATTAAATAATGTGTACAATATATCCAGCCTTTTTCTTTCCTTTTGTACGATCCTCATTTGTAGTATTAAATTTTTATTTTTTTATTTGTCTTGTTTACTCTAATTTTTATGCTAATGTATGGGCAAAGAATTACTTAATATGGTAGCATATTTCATTAATTGTATTTATAATGAACATAGTTAGTAACTAGATGATACGGTCCATGATGATTTACTGTAGCTATTGACTATTTGATCACATTAGTTCGAGCTGTAAAATATTAAGCTGCAACTTGAAATTGTTATGGAGATTTGTTTGAAAGTACAGTGAGTGGTTATAGTGTCTGTAATTTAAATTCTCTATATATAATGCACGAGAATTGGCAAATATGTTCCTACACTGAACCACAACCCTCACTAAGCACGTATAAGGTTTTACCAGTAAAAAATGTAGACTTATACGTTTAAAAACATCGTTTTAAATAAACCGTTGTGTCTTTACTTCGTACATAATATAGGAGTTTGCTTTATAAAGACACTCATAGTGTGGTGTACAAAGTATTGAATATGCTCATGTTACAGTCATCTAATGTTTATCTATTATTGGCTGGATTTTCTTGTTTCACCATGTGCTCAAGCTTTTTGAAGGAACGTCAGATACTTGTAAGAAAGCTAACTTCAAAGAGTAATGAAAACACACTGGAATTATGATGTTTTTAGCGTTAGTAAGATAAAAAAGAAAAAAAAATCTACTTTTCAATACTGCTGGGACTTTCGCAATATTTTATTCAGTATTATACGAAAGGTTTAGGCAAAATCCACAAAACCGTTTTTGCTGTAAGTTGGTAAGAGAATAACAAGGAAAAGAAGAAATTACAAACGGATCGTTTTGAGTAACTTTCCTTGTAAGTCTAACGTACGTGCTTATCTTGTACAGCCCCCCAGTGGCTCAGCGGTATGTCTGCGGACTTACACGCTAAAATCCGGGTTTCGATACCCGTGGTGGGCAGAGCACAGATAGCCCATTGTGTAGCTTTGTGCTTAATTCGAAACAACAACAACAAATCTTGTACAGCTTTGTATACGTACAGCCTCAACCTTCAATATTAAAGGTTTGAAAGTGATGTTTAAACTGAATATTTACTGTTTAAGGTACATTTTGCCCTAACGTATAATTAGAATTATATACAATTCCTTGAGACGTCTGTTATGAACTAATATCGTGGTTCATGATACACTGCAAAACAATATTACGTCGAGTATACAATATAGTTCACAATATCCAGAGCAGCACTGCGTTGGGTATGATATAGTTTTCTGGCTGGAAACTTTATTACGTTGGTTAAATTGTGTTTTTTGTTTTGTTTTTTGCCGAAAGCTTCAGGACAAACCAAATACGTTGCAGTATATTAACTAATGTAATTCGATTGCGTAATAACTAGTTGTTAATCTTATAGAAATTGTTAAGTATTTGGATTTTTATACCAATTACACACGATCACATCGAAATAAGAACCTATGCGTCATATTATATTTTAGAATAATGTAGAGATAAGTGTTTTTAGTGTCTTTTACAGTACCTAGTTCACGTGTGCAAAAGATGCAAATGCACTAGTCATACGTAGGTTCAGATAATCGTTAAACCTGCCATTTGTAGAAGCTTTATTTACGTATATTGATTGTTCTACTAACGTATCGAAAATGAGACGACATTTCAAAACTGAGTTAATTACCGCAGTGTTTCTATTGAAATGACAATCGTTGGTAATTAATATTAAGCACTCTTTGTTGTAACATTATCATTACATCGCAGAATTGGACATGTGGATATTACTAATAAATACACGAAGGGCTGCAATCGTATATGAAGCTACTTTAATTTTAATTTTCATTGTATGAATAGCAGGAAATTAATATCACTGCCAGACAACCTTACGTTACTTTGAAAGGCTTCATCTGTCGACGTCTACAACATCCTAAAGTTACATGGGCATTGGCATTATACATCACAGGATTGATTACCAAGTCGCCTGTTTTTAATTACGTTTGTAATTTAGGGTGAGCTGTGTATTTTCTGTTTCACATTGATATACGAAACTCCGTGTGTCTCGTATTCTAACAACCTTCATGCACGTTTACTGATCCCTTATTTCTGCTTCATCCCAAGTAGAACAACCGTTATCCGTTTTCGCACAAAGTCATCTTTAGTTCTGGACTCGTTAACAACAACTGTGAGGGGGAAAATCACGTTTTCTCAGATGCGTTTTCATTGTATTGAAAATATTTACTCAAATTCATGTTCAAGAGTACAAATAACAAGTTTATGAGTGTTGATTGTCAAGTTCAATTTTTTTTTGCTGAGGTGATAGTTTCTTTCTCTCTAGCCCCCTCTAGAACAGCGTCGGTAAGTCTATGGATTTACAATGCTAAAATTAAGGGTTCGATTCCCCTCGGTGGGCTCAGCAGATAGCCAAGTGTGGATTTGCTATAAGACAAACAAATACACTTTCTCTCTAAAACAGTGTCAGTAACATTCTTTTATATTGGCGCAGATAGCCTCGTTGCTTTGTGCCATAAAACACTAAATCAATCAATCAATCAATCTTTTATATTAATGCTTTGAAAATTAGATTGCCAGTTTTTGTATATTCACTCTATGTAACTGGTACAGCCGTATCAAGCGTGATCATTCATCATAATTGCTTAAACTGATATCATGTGATGCTAAAGTTCTTTAATTAGGAAAATTTATGTTGAAAAGTTGCTAATAAATAATAACCATCCACCCACTTTAAAACCTCGAGCAGATAACAGCTAATCTGGTTTGCTTAGACTAACCAATCATTTTACTGCTCTGAGTTCCTTAATTTGAACGACAAAACCTAGAAACATTCGCACTTTTACTTTTAGATAAAGCTCTAATAAAAATGTTAGAGTGACAACTCACTTGACTTTTACAATAGGAATGTGCAAACATTTTCATCAAATTTGAGTGTTTTTTGTTGAATAGCAGCACATGTGACTTATATTTGCGTCAAATGTAAATCTTAATTGTAGGTTGAAAAGTTGTATCAGTGCATCAAATGAAAATCCATAAACTTGAGTATGTTTTTTCTATGAGGTTTACGTACTCTTAGTGCATTCCCGACACACCAAAATCCTCGCCATTTCAGTGGTGGGGGCATTATAATGCGACGGTCAATCCCACCATTGTTTGATAAAAGTTGCCTTTAGTTTTACACTACTAAATTAGGGACGGCTTTTGCGGATAGCCCACGTGTAAGCTTTGCGCGAAATTCAAAAACAAACAAACAAATTCTTAGTGCAAAGAAATCAATTTGAAAGAAATTCTATAAAAGCTGGAGGCGTTAAATCTCGGATGTTTTTTAACGAATTTCCTTGGAATTTGTTATGTGAAGTAAGCTTCAAGTAGAGCACATAAACTGTTACTCCCAATAATAACACCTAGTTGTTTTGGCCACATGGCACATTATTATTTAGGCCCATCTAGTATTTGTAGAAATCTTTAACTTCTGATTTACTTATAGTACTTAATAGACACAAAGTCGAAAAGAGAGAAAACTTCCGCACATTTCAGCAACAATATAGTCTTGTCCTTGGAAGGTGGATTCTGCGGTTAAGGAAAGGCTTTAAGTGGTTGAAGGAAATAGGAGAATGGATCAGTAACACCTACGATGAAACTGAGGGATCGCAAATTTTGACGTTTCGTTTTGTGTTGTCAGTGTGTTTGCATTTGACTCTCTTCTGGGTGTCAGTAAAATATTCAGTGATCTATCGCAAAAACCTGAACTGGATCTTACAAATTCTATGTAGCTTGTAAATGATGTTCTGCATGCATTTAGTCGCAAAAGACCAGAAACATCATGGCTGATTTGTGTAACTTCTGTAGTAGCTCTTTGGAACTTCCAACTAGCAGAAAAATTAAGAGAAGAGGGTTATGAGGGTTAGTTCACACAGAGAAGCTATAGAGAAACGTGATGAAGCAAGAAGAGAACCAAAAAGTGTTTTAATGGTTGAGATGTATATTTTAATGATTAAGATGTATTTTAATGGTTGAGATGTATATTTTAATAATTAAGACGTATTGTAATGATTAAGATGTATTTTAATGACTGAGATATATTTCGCTGTAATTGATTATTTCAGACACGAATAAGAAGACGCTTCAATGATGAAACTAATGACTTACAACGAGGCGTGCAAGCATTAAACTCAACTTCTGTTACTAATGACACATAGTGGTGCTCTTTCTATAGATAAGATCCTTCCAAAGGCAGATATGAGTCATTATTAGATGTTCAGCCAGAGTTCTTTCATTTACTAAAATTGGGAACTTCGTGAGTCCAGTCAGCTGTCCTAATATCTGGAAATTACTTAACTTAATATTGATAATCCCGGTTACAAGAGTGAGATATGAATATTCATTTTCTGCATTAAAAAAACTAAAATCTTACTAAAGAATTACAATGCTGCATAAAAGTGAGTCGAGTCTTAGCCTGGTGTGTACAGAACAAGAAAAGGTCAGAGATCTTAAGTGCGACCTCATTTAACATCGCTTTGCTTCAATGACCCCCACTTTAAAAAAAATCGTGGCAGAAATTTAAATATTTGTATATTTTTGTGTGAGAGAAAAAGCACATTACGATAAGAATTGTATAAATAAGACACAAAGATTTAAGCATAACAAAATATTTTAATATGTACTACATGCGTCGACAAAACACTGCTGTGTTTTATTCAAATCATATATACGTATTCAGCACATGCGCTTTTTGACACTTAGTGGTGACGTTAGCCAGAAATGATATAAGACGAAGTAGAACCTAATACACAAGTTCCTGTTTTGAGAGAAAGTTAAACATGCAATAACAAATACAAAGTGAAAATGAAAACATAATCTGATTAATTGATGAGTTAACAAGATAAATGGCTATTTTCGACCCACGCGAAATGTTTTAAGCACTTCAATATTGCAAATCTGTTCAGCATTTTGTAAGGATAAGGGAAAATAACTTATACCACAAAACTTATTTGCAAGTTTTATTATTACACATATGTGATTTCGTTGTGTGTGTGTGTGTTTTTTTAACTACAAAAACACCATTAACATTTTGTTGTAACTGTAATGTATTTATTGATTCATTTAGTTTTGGCTTAATAAAGTAATCATCATACTATAATGGAACTCTTGTTTATATGATACTGGAAAGACATTTTTATTGCGCGATGTGTAATCTCCAACTCACGAAATTTTTATCCTATGTGTATGTAAATTTGCTATAGGGGTCACAATTTTCCCGTCAGGGAGAGCTTTATTTTTCTTCATTCTCACATGCGGATCTTATGCACTGGTTCCACGGATAGTAAAACTAATTCATCATCTTTTCACGTTGTTTTGACGTGTCTATCTCTTGTGTGACATAATTTAACATGTTTTGATTAGGGTTCTTACTCATGAACTGGTCACAAACACTATTAAAGGCTACAATCATGTGTATATTCATATCCTTAGCTCAGTCGGTCATAACAGTGACTTCACAGAAACTGCTATGAAAACAAAATTCACCTTCACATTACTTTTCACATGCTAAGCGTCACTCCCCCACTAATTATTTCCAGAGACGATCATGAATTGGATGCCCAAAGTTTCGCTTTACAACCTCTTGACAAACATTTAATTAAAGTGCATGACATAACTGGACGTATCGCAACGTAATGTGCGGGTGATTTCTAACAATAAGATTACCAATGTTTGAATTATTGTAATGTTTGTATTAATGTATATTAAAACATGTTAAATGTTTCTTTTGCATTAACTTTGGGATATTATATATGAGTGGCTTGACATCATTTGTTTATTGTTTTCTTTACTGAAATTATCCAGTTTCTTTTAGAAGGTATCAGGATGTGCCTACGTTGAATTGTGGAAATGTTGTTTGCGAAAGATTTGAATTCTCGCACACTGAGTCACGTTAAGTGCTTTCTACATTAAGCAGTTTGAATCTTTGGCAGTTTTAGTGACTTACAGAACCTTCTTCCTACTTGGCCCGGCATAGCTAGGTGGTTAGGGCGCTCGACTCGTAATCTGCGGTGCACAGTTTCAAATCTCTGTCATATTAAACGTGCTCCCCTTTTATCCGTGAGGGCGTCTTAACGTTATGATCAATTACACTATTCGTTGGTAAAAGAGTAGCCCAAGAGTTGGCGGTGTGTGATGATGACTAGCCGCCTTTCCTGTTTCTGAGCTGTTCAACAATGTTTATTGAACCATTCCGACATTTTATTTATTTTATGTTATTGTTTATTATAAACAGAATATTGTAACTGTAAACATTTATATCTTCAAATTAACGATGTTTTGGTTAGGATAGAAATGTTGGGCCTTTTGTGAAACTTGACGCCTTCTTGTAAGCGTAATCAAAATTTATTGATGGTCATTGTAGCTAGATACACGATACTAATAATATATAGATGTTTGCTTTTCTCACCTGAAATCAAAGTAATTAGATTTAATTATTTATTTCGGATTTTCGTGTTAGCTGTACAAGGGCTATTTCCATATCTGCCCATAATTTTGAGCTGATAGTTTAGAAGGAGGACAGCTATTCAACAATGTCGCAGTTATATCAGCGAAGTTATAAAAAATAAAGGATAAAAAAGAAAGTTTTCTAACATTTTAAGGTGAATGTTAAACGTTCAACACAAACACCATAGTTGGCGTAAGAACAATCAGTTGACAGTTGTGACGGTAAGTTACGATATATACTGTTAAGCATTACCAAAAAAAACACACACAAAAAACGCGTGAAAACTTTCTCGACATAATAGCAAAGAAACTGAGCCATTTATAATTAGTGATTACTTTCCTACCTTACCCGGATTTGCCCGATGGGACAGATGAAAGTTTTAGAAATTACAATGCGAAAATCCAGGGTTCGAATCCCGACTGTAGACACAGCAGATAATTCAGTATGGCTTTGATCGAACAAATCTTGAACGACAAAGACTTCAGATACGAATTTATAAAGAAAACCATAAACGTCATAGACATACGAAGGTGAAACAAAACACCAACCCTAAAAATAATAAACTTGAGCTACAGGTATATGTAATATACAGTCTCAGTTATGGGTTTATCATGATTGAACATAAAAGAAAGCTAAAATAAATTCGATATTAGTTTAATACAAATCCAATCTAGCTGTCCAAAACTACAGATGGTATGAAGATAGCGAAAATCTGCAAGTTGACACCTCGCAAAAATAAACATAAAAACAAACTAATATACTTCTCTATCCGTGAAAATATATATAAATAATGTAACTATTCCCCCTACACATAAAAACTGAAACTTTTGGTTGCAATTATTTTTTACGAGTTCTTAGATCTAGTTACATATCCATCCGCTGAATTCTATTACTACACTAGCGTATTGTCTGTCACAAGAAACAGGGCAACCCTAACCCTATATTTCAAAAATAATTGAAATTAAATAAACTTTGCGAAATCAAAATTGAGCAGTAAAGAGGCAGAAAAGAGCAGTCGAGGCAGTGAAACTTCTTTCGTGAGCAAATTAAAATTAAAATCATTCATGAAATCAGTTTGTGGCGCTAGAATAATAACTGATAAAAATCAGTTGGATCAACAACTTATGATATATTTATTTATTTATTTATTACACAAAAGTCACTGCGTTTTGGTAACACCACGTTCCAGCAATGGCTTTTATGTCACTTTGCATGGCTAGGTAGGTTAAGGCGTTCGACTCGTAATTCTAGGGTCACGGGTTCGAATCCCGGTCGCACCAAATATGCTTGCCCTTTCAGCCGTGGAGACATTATAATGTGACGGTTAATCCCACTATTCGTTGGTAAAAGAGTAGCCCAAGAGTTGGTGGTAGGTGTTGATGACTAGCTGCCTTTCCTTTAGTCCTACACTGCTAAATTAGGGACGCCTAGCGCAGATAGCCCTCGAGTAGCTTTGCTCGTAATTACAAAAACAAAAAATAATGTGATGTTGCTCAGGAACAAAGTACAATATTGTTGTTAGTCTACATGTTGAAGTATAAAATGAAACATTTGGACAACAAAGCTGAAAAAAAAACCCGTTGATTTCTTAGCTTAGAGTGTCCCTCGATTAATGAGGTTTGCTTTTTTCTTATTAAAAACGTTGGTGATATAATACAAAATAACTTAATTTAGAAAAGATTTAAAGTTTAAAACTGAATCCATGTTTTTATTATCATGATAAATTTTAAGCGCTTGGCTCAAGACTAAGTGATCCCAACACTTATTACACTTATAAGGTTTTACGGCAGACATCCCTTACGTCCCTCTTGCATTCCCGTCACTAAAATCGTAAGGGGCAGACATTAATAGACCTTTTCTATCTGGATAAATGCGTTTTAACTTTTATGATTCAAGCTATTTCGAAAAAATCTAGCGTGACATGACGCGACACACAGTCTTTTATATAGTTTAGATACTTCTATATAACCAGTGGTGCAAGAACAAAGCGTATATTTACCCTATTTTCAAACAAGCAATGTTGGTGCACTGATCTTTCCCGCCAATTCGAGCACGTGTATTTTAACTGAACAATAGTCTTCATTGGTTTTTGTAATTAGTGTTAAAACAGTGAACGAGATTTTTTGAACAGGCCGTTCATCAGATAGCTAGTTTCACCTTTGTAAAACTACAGTAATAGTAAGTTCCATCCATCTTGTATCTGAGAATGTGTAAGTACCGCCGCTAAACCCAATAAATCGATTCCTTCCGAACACGTGAATGTGGCTTTCTCACATTGCACAAGTGACGCTCGTTTTCAGATCGACTCAATCCATTACTAACCAATTATGTCCATCAAAGACGCGCTTAGCTGCCGGCAATTCCTCATTTCTGTTAAACAAAACCACGTGATTAGACTTTATACAAGAAAGAAAAAGAGCAGGATGTCGTTTTTATGTGAGGGTTTGTTACCAAGATGTTGAATTTCATTTAGACAAAGAAAATCGAAAGGTTGTTTTGATAAAATGTAAACACAGCTAGAATGTTTTATAATTTGTTTAACTCATCTTTCTTCGAAGAATTTAATTTATTTTCAAAGACTATTGTTTTTTCGTGCAATGTTTAGCCCGACATGGCCTAGCGCGTTAAGGCTTACGCTTCCTAATCTGAGGGTCACGGGTTCGCATCCCCATCGCGCAAAACATGCTCGCACTTTCAGCCGTGGGGACGTTATAATGTGACGGCAAATTCCACTATTCGTTGGTAAAAGAGTAGGCCGAGAGATGGCGGTGGGTGTTGATGACTATCTGTCTTCCCTCTAGTCTTACACTGCTAAATTAGGGACGGCTAGCACAGATAGCCCTCGAATAGCTTTGTGCGAAATTCAAAAACAAACACTTAATTTATTTTTAAAGTTATTTAGAGTTTGAAACGTTTCCTACTTGATTTCCAAAAAAACTCAAAGTAACAAAATGAAAATTTAAAGACTTACGCAAGATAATATCCGTGATCCGACTCCTGACGGTGGATACAGCAATTGCACAATGTGAATTTGCTACAAAAAACAACAACGACGAAAGAAAAACACTTTCCTTGCCAAATGTAAAAAAAAAAACCCTTCGTAATAAAGATCATTGTATTTAAAAACAATGTGAATTTTTTGTAATGTTTAATCGTTTGGATAAGCAGTTTTGAAAACCTTTTAGTTTTAGTTGATAATTTAGGTAGTGAAGGAAAGTAAAGATGGGTGCCAACCTTCTTACTTAAGACTGAAGAAACCAATAAATAACAGAATTTCAAAATGAGAGCGGTAAGGTAACAGAGTTACAGAAGGCTTCTGTTTCCAGATCAAAATAACTGTTGCACTTGTCTTGTGGGATGTTTGATGACATTGTATTCATATGACAGGTCTGAAGATAGCATTCTCTGGTTAACATTCAAAAACACGTAGAAGAGACACACATACATGCCTAACACTAAAACCCAGACCAGGAGCACTTACTACAAAAAAAAAAGAATTTTTTTACTTGGACATAAAAGACAAACTATTACGAACTATGACAGACTTATTCTCTTTGTCACTGTTGTCTTGAGAGCAGTTTCACCCTTCTTCATTTGGTAACGCTTAACAATATTAAAATTAAAATTTATCAAGCAGTGTTTTATATAAGTTTCACGTCATGTTTACGTATTAAATTAACTACATGTAGGTCTTATAATAATCTTATAAGTTTTAATTGGTAAATAAATGATAATTAATAAATATTCTTTTGGTTTAACACACATATATATAACACATATATTTCCTACTTAGTCTTAAAACAACAGTAACTACAAAAATATACGTTTATTACGACAAAATATATTTTATCACTTGTAAAATCTAAAGAATTGAAATCTTTGTCAGAACGTCTGCACTGTGTTTTATCAAGGGGTTTCTAGAAATTACACTGTTGTTACAAATAAAGTTTGATAAAAAACACACTATGTATTGGCATACATGGGTGTGTGTTATTTTGTGTACGAACTTTTGTTTTAAATATTATTCTATTCTTGTTTTCTCTTTTAAATTTGTTTATTTATGTTGAATTTCTAATTTTTTTTGTTTAAATACGGAAGACTTGTATGTGTTTTATCCCTTTTGGAAATTTATGGACAGACATTAACGCTATGTTATCATCGTGCTGCCATCTAGTATTAGTTAACAACAACGTTTTACTTTATAATCTTCTATGTTAAGTGAGTCAAAAGTCTTTTTGTGATTGTGAAGTCGGTGTGGAAAATCAAACTTTGGATTTAGGAAACCGATTTTTATCCTGATATATTGTATTATGTAAAGGTCGAATCAGGGTAACCTAAATAACGTTAGTCTGAAGTGAAATGTGTCGATACAAACGTTGTATAGCACGATGATTTTATTGTTTCTTCATAGTGTAGATAAAAAGTTCAAGATTTCTTTACATTTCTTGATTTTAAGGTAAGTGTATTCATTTTAACTCACGATTTTAAAGTTTTCAAACAACTTTATTTCAACTTCATTCTTATTGCTGAAGTTAGTAAGTTTTTAAAGTTTTCTCTAAATAGATAAAAGGTTTTACTTAATAGTTTGCAGCATGCCTATACTCTTACAGCAAAGTCATATCGGGCTATTTGCTGTGTTTACCGGGAGGAATCGAACCCTTGATTTTAACGTTTTAAATAAGAGAACTTGCCGAAAGACAGTCTCCAGAGATAATTTATAATTTCATTAAAATAAACAGTCAGGATGTTTGTTAACCTGTTCATGTTTGCGATAAGCTATAAGTTGAAAGATTGGGCTGAAACACGAACCCTTGGTCTCAAATTGTACCCCCTTCTCCGTGGGACAATGGTAAGTTTACGGACTTAAAATGCTAAAATTCGGGGCCTGATCCCCGCGGTGGATACAGAAATTAGCTCAGTCTGACTTTGCTTTTAAAAAAAAAACAACACAAACCACACTCACCCAAAAGCATGATCCTCTAATTATTCACTTTATAACGAAGCGATGACAGCCGGTGCTTAAACTATAACCTCTTATTAGTGTGCTTTAGAAAAGACAGACCATTGTCTTGTGAGTGTCTCTAAGTATTTAGATAATACATAAGCCAACCGTGAAAGCAACAACAGACATAATTTATATCATCCTCGCGACAAACCATCTCTTTTGTTAACGAAATTTTGTAATTTATTAACACCAGTGTGTTTTGACGTTCACACCAGCTCGATAAATTACATTTACAAGTTTGTTTGTTTTTTGGAATTTCGCACAAAGCTACTCGAGGGCTATCTGTGCTAGCCGTCCCAAATTTAGCAGTGTAAGACTAGAGGGAAGGCAGCTAGTCATCACCACCACCGCCAACTCTTGAGCTACTCTTTTTGCCAACGAATAGTGGGATTGACTGTCACATTATAACGCCCCGACGGTTGAAAGGGCGAGCATGTTTGGCGCGACCGGGATGCAAACCCGCTTGGCCTTGCCAGGCCTGACATTTACGAGGCCCCCCGCTAGTACAGCGGTATGTCTCCGGATTTACAACGCTAAAATCAGCGGTTCGAGTCCCCTCGGTGGGCTGAGCAGATAGCCCGATGTGGCTTTGCTATAAGAAAGACCCACAAAGACACAAACATTTACAAGTACACACTTTATAAAATACATCACGATAACACATGAAGAGGAGGCTGACAATCGTCAGTTATGACTAGTCGATAGACACACATGTAGATCTGTTACATCTCTGTCTCCAGGCTGAATAAATCCATAAGCCTTACTACCCCTTCTCAAAGTTCAAGGAGCGTCGCTCAGTTTAATGCCTTCAAATGCACGAACTACTTCTTACGTAAAGTATTCTAAGTTAGAACAAGTTATTACCAAGTCGGTCAATTTCTGGATGAGTAAGTAACAAAAGTAGTTCCAATATCAATAAAAATAAAAAAACAACTTGTGATCATAAGTAAGCAAAGGTACAATTATGTGAAACAAGTGACAATATGGTTGTTCCAAAAAACACGACAGATATCACTTTCATACAATAGAAACGAAATATTGTAAATAGGCAAGTCTACTATTGAAATTGCCGACCGTCTAAAAGTATCGTCCCAACTCCAGGAGTGTGGGTACTCTGTTACTCTAAATTGCCAATTGTAGATTGTAACCCATAAAAATCATCATTTATATTGTATCACCAAATACATTTCATCAAAATCGGACCAATCTATCGTGAAGATGACGGGTGGGGCGGTAAAAAGGCACTATATATATATTGAAAAACTACATGAACTTAGTACCATCACACAGTTTTGATATTCAGTCAATGGCGTTAAGATTTGTTTGTTTTTGAATTTCGCGCAAAGCTACACGAGGGTTATTTGTGCGAGCCGTCCCGAATTTAGCAGTTTATTACTAGAGGGAAGGCAGCTAGTCATCCCAACCCACCGCCAACTCTGAGGCTACTCTTTTACCAACAAATAGTGGGATTTATCGTCACATTATAACGCCCCCACGGCTGAAAGGGGAAGCATGTTTCGTGCGACTGGGATTTGAACCCGCAACCCTCAGATTACGAGTCTAACGCCTTAACCCACCTGGCCTAGTGTTTGAGGAAAAAATGTTAAAATACAAGAGTAAAGAATAAGGGAAGCTTATAAGAATACAGTTTCAGTGATTTTTAAGAACTTATGAGCTTCGTTAGAGATAAAACACTATATTTCATAACGAAATAATATCACATACCAATAACATATAGACGTGGTATTACAGCAATACATATAAACACACATTAAACAGTTGTTTGTTTTTTGAATTAAGCACAAAGCTACACAATGGGCTATCTGTGCTCTGCCCACCACGGGTATCGAAACCCGGATTTTAGCGTGTAAGTCCGCAGACATACCGCTGAGCCACTGGGGGGCCACATTAAACAGACGTAAGTACAGCAATACATATAAACACACATTAAACAGACGTAAGTATACGCTTAGATACACATCAACCATAAGATATACACGTGTATAAGTTCTGGAATTTATCGTACGCCCTGCACTACGTTTAGTCTTATATAACGATTAAAATACTTGAACTACAAAGGAAATTAATAATAACAACTTATGTACTAAACTTGAACTTTTATTTCAGAACTGACATGTCTACTGATAACACTGGTGAGAAAAAATAACCGAAAAATACACGTGTTTATTTTCGAGCAAAGTCACATCGGGTTATCTGCCACGTTTACTAGAGGGAATCAAACCCATGTTTTAACAATGAAAATTCGAAAACATACCGCTGACCCACATCAACAATATCAAAATTAATGGTATACTTGTATTTTTAAGGCTCCTCTCGTGTTATTATCTCGCTATGATTAAAGTAACTGATTCGTCCATGAGGAATCTGTTACTATTAAAGTGACGATTATTAGACATTGTTTTGTTTTGAATTTACTTTTTAATTTTTGGGAGAAATATAATGCGAGTGGTGGAAATTTATCTAATTAATTATCAAGTTGCGGCCCGGCATGGCCAGACAGTTAAGGTACTCGACTCGTAATGTGAGGGTCGCGGGTTTAAATTTTTCTCATACCATACATGCTTGCCCTTTCAGTTGTGAGGGCATTATCAACTATTCGTTGATAAAAGAGTAGTCCAAGAGTTGGGGATGGTGGTGATGACTAGCTGCTTTCCTTTTAGTCTTGCACTGCCAAATTAGGAGCGGCTAACGCAGATAGCTGTCGTGTAGCTTTGCACGAAATGAAAAATATAAACAAACAATTATTAAGTTACCAGAAAGTGGCAGAAGGCCATCTGGAGGAGTCATTTGTTTTAACCACTTGCACGTGATACATTAGTGTGTTGTTTGTTTGTCAGTCAATCAGTAGATACTAAAACGACATCACGTAAAGGATGCTTAAGTTTGTAATTTCTACTGTAAAACGTGCGCATGCTATGAATCACGAGAGTAATTTTACATTGTGCAGACTACAACACAGAATGACATAGGAATTTCGAAATCAAAAACAAATTTTTTTTTTCTTAATTTTAGTTTTATTTAGTCTTGTGCACCCCAGTGGCTCAGCGGTATGTCTTCGGACTTACACGCTAAAATCCGGGTTTCGATACCCGTGGTGGGTAGAGCACAGATAGCCCATTGTGTAGCTTTGTGCTTAATTCAAAACAACAACAATTTAGTCTTGAAGCAGAACACTTTCGAAGACTCCGCAGAAGTACACCCAGTTTCATAGTTTATGCGTTTGCTTGTTTGTTTGTTATTAAGCGCAAATTTACATAATAAGCTACATGTATTTATGTTGTGTTCACCGCAGGTAGTGTAATTCAAATTTATCACTGAACCACATAGTGACTACTTCATGTAGAGAAGGCGGGAAAAAGCTGTTTTATATAATTATCACTAGATGGCAATGTTTGAGTTAAGGGTAGTTGGTTATTTCATTGGTAGGTAAGCACAAAACTCTAACTGCAATCTAAAGCTGTTCTCACAACGAGTAGGGTAACTCAGTGTTGTGGCTGAGACACTTGGGGGCTGTTTCATGTAATGAAAGTAGAATAAAGCTGTTTTATATATATATTTGTCACTAGATGGCAATGTTGATTTGGGTTGGATGGTAGTTTGTAAGTGTGCACAAAGCTACATACAACACCATCTCTGTGATTTTGCTCACCACGGATATCTGAACCCCGGGTTCTAACGTTGTAGATTTAAAGCCAATAGTAGTGACAAATATGCGCACTTTCTATGAATTATCGAGCAAACATTTTAGAATTTTCTGGACACGAGACACGTATTAAAAATTAGACTGATGATACATGAAATAAGAACATTCTTTAGATGAAAACATTGTTTCGAGACATAAAATAATCTTATTATTTTTATTTTAGTTATTTTCATCTGCTCAGACTAACCTTTATAAAACACTGCTAATATCAAAATAATTACTTTATAGAACTGTTTAAAGTTCGCTCAAAATTATGTTTGTGGTTAGTATAGGGAATTCTGTAAATATAGCAGTGGTATTTTAAAAGTGTTTTATACAGAAAAATAATATAAGTGTGTGACACGTTGACATATATCACAGTTTGGTAATATTGTTCGAATGGAAAGTGGCAAAATGGGTTATCTGTGCTCTGTTCATTGCGGGTAACAAACCCTAGATCTTAACGTTATGAATCATAAACTTATTCCTCACTTGCTGGAGGACAGATTGCTAGTCTAAAGATATTGGCAAGATATCAGGAATTGTTACAACAGACAGTAAATTGTTACAATAAGCACAACAGATAGTAAATGTGGATACAGACAGTAAATGGGGATTTGCTCTAAAATAAACAAGTACCCTATTGGTGATTTTATCGATATTAGTAAGAAAAATGTAGTATGAGACAAGGGGCCACAGTGCCTACTAGTTAATACACCAGCATTGAATTGGTTGCGCTATAAGAATAGGGGTGAAATTCCAATTAATCAGATCAAAATAATGGAGAACTGTACATAGGTAGTCAGTCCTTTTATGTGGTTTTAGGTGTAGGTAGTCAGTCCTTTTATGTGGTTTTAGGTGTAGGTAGTCAGTTCTTTTATGTGGTTTTAGGTGTAGGTAGTCAGTCCTTTTATGTGGTTTTAGGTGAAATTTTGCAAGTAAGCAAAATGATTTAAGTAAAAAATAGTAATATGGGTGCAGTTTGATATCCAGTAGCGAGCTATTTTTTGCAATTTCATATAAATATTCAACAGTACTTTGATAATACATGTTTTTACTTATGTGTGTTTTTGCTGAATTATTTAAAAAAGTTCGAATAATTGTAATGAAAAAAACACCTTATATTAACATTTTCCACAATATGTCCAGCGATTTGTGCTGTTTCTATTATTATATATATGTAAAAACGGCTTGTTTGGGTTGAGAATTTTTTTTTTTACTTAGAGGAGAGAACAACGTTTCAACCTTCTTCGGTCATCGTCAGGTTCACAAAAGAAGGTCGAAACGTTGCTCGCTTCTCTATGTAAAAAACTTCTCAACCCATACCAGCCGTTTTTACATATATATTTTTCTTTACAAATAAGTTTTCTTGATGTCACTGATTTCTATAATTATGTTTAACAATATTAATAGCATAATCCTCACAAATTTATTCTAGTTAGCTGACTAATGTCTAAATTATTACCAAACTATCGTCATTTGTAGAATGTCACGTTAATTGTTCGCTCACTCCTGGGCTTGACATAGCCAGGTTATCAGAACGCTCACTCCTGGGCTTGACATAGCCACGTTATCAGAACGCTCGACTCGCAATCTGATTCGTTACGTTAATTGTTCGCTCACTCCTGGGCTTGACACAGCCAGGTTATCAGCTCATTCCTGGGCTTGGCATAGTCAGGTTATCAGGGCGTTCACTCCTGGGCTTGACATAGCCAGGTTATCAGAAAGCTCGACTCACAATCTAATTCGTCCCACCAAATATTCTTACCCTTCCAATTCCGTTATTCGTTAGTAAAAGGGTAGCCCAAGAGTTGACGGTCGGTAATGATGACTAGCTGTTTTTCGTCTAGTCTTACACAACTAAATTAGGGACAGCTAGCGCGATATTAAGAAAACAAACAATCAAAATACACTTTCCACACCACGTTCTTGTACAACACATAAAAGTTAGTGTACTTAAAGTTTCCTTTACTTTTTTCAGTATGAGATTCAACGGAAATAAAACGTGTTATACTCACGTATTGTTTGATAACTTAACATTTCACGTTAGACGGAAAACAGTTCGTCCTCTGTTTTATTTAACTCCAGTTTCAGTCGTTTATCATTGGATAGTTACTGCTGTTTCCTGTGTTGTCTTCGTACTTTAGATTTGCACGAGAAATTTAAAGAATATTCTGTGAACCTTATCCTTTGATACCAAATCCCTGGGATTCTTATCTGCCTAAGCTACAAAACCTTAAGCAATTCGAAATGCGACAAGATAGAAAATACATTTAACTAAAGCAATTCCACATGGATTTAGTCGTTTCAAATACCCAGACAATCTAAGTAAGCTTACAGAATGAAACACGGGAAGAGATCGCTGTCTATGTATTTGGCTCGAATTCTCATCACCAAGTTGTCTAGAACTTATGTGGACTGTTTAAAGATGCATCAGTCCCCTGGAGACATAAAACAAACAAATTCAGGGCTTGTGGGAAAAAAAGAATAGAATGAAAGAAATTTATCATCGAGTGTTAAGTTATTATGCGCACCTGCAGTGTTTGGAAATGCAGCTGTCTAGGCCAACATACATTGTATTATGTAATGCATGGTCTCGTACTAACATGATCACGTCGCTCGAGCACAATATATACACACGTATTGGAAAGTTTACATAAGCTTCACACAGTCGGATGTTATCACACATCAGGAATGTACATAAATATTGCTTCAAAGTATGTCAGAAATTTTCTATCCTTTAACATGTATTAGTTGTTTACAAGAACCACTTTTAGTGGCAAGGAATAGAGTGGAGAAATTTTTATTGTATTTAACTGTATTAAGAGAAATATTCAAATGGATCCACAGAACCTAGTTCACATCCTTTGCAATCCATTATGGAAATATTAAACTGATGTACATACATAAAGCAATCCATTATGGAAATATTAAACTGATGTACATACATAAAACAACGATTCAGATTATGAACAGTATCATACATAAAATACAGACAAATAAAACTGAATAGCTAACAATATTGTTAGAAGTGCTTTAGTAGAAGACATGTATATATGCGTATATATATATATATGACGAAAAAGGGCCCAAAAAGCGGTGGGGATACATCGTATGTAAGTTTAACGGTTATTTGCCAGTCTCACATGTGTAATAAAAAAATTAAAACATCAACATCAGATTATCGAAGACGGGACCACAATTTTCTACATCTAAAACTATAACGTTTACACTCTGCACGCACGTCGTTTCTATAACAGTGGGGCGCACAGCACAGATAGCCCAGTGTTTAGCTTTATGCTGAAAAACAAACAAACAAACAAATCAGCCAGTTGTGGGTACCTACATGCTTCTAATAAAACAAATAATATTAAATAATTTACAACAATTGTACCACTGGAAGTGGTGTGTAAAATGTGCTTCCGACTTCAGCATCCCATAATGATCACATTTCTTTAAGAATAGTGTAATACAGTTTATGATATTTATGTTTAAAATGACTATTATTAAACACATAACACTAGATTTTTCTCATCAGATTTAAGAAAAAAAAATTAAACAACAACAAAATAAAACACTAATATTTTACCCTGAACTTACCAGTGGATTTGAAGAAGTTTAATTCTGTTTTTCACTTAGTTGGTTACGAAAAAAAAATATTTATAGACAAAAGGTTTGTTCCGGCAGGAGTCAATAGGGTTTGTAAGGCTACATTTGATAATATTTGTTTTTAAATAATTATATCCATAAAGAATAGTTTATTTTATGATAGTAAGTTGGAATGTAGCCTTAAGGCTAGCATATCGGATGGTTCGATAGATGGCGCTCAAAATGAGCTTCCAACTTTCAATTGCACGTGCTCTCTCCGCGTCGGAATTTGGTCGTTGAAGACCCGGTATGGTCATGTCCATTTGACCTCTTCCTTTCTCTTACACATGGTTTCTTAGTAAAATTATTTTATTTACTATATAATAATCAGAGCTAATCACACACACTTGTTCTGATCCCTTTCAAAGCCATGTCCATATATGTAATTAATGTAACATTAGATGCATAAAACACACTTTGATAAATGGTTCTATGCTTCACAAACTGTTCCAGTGGCGTTATATTTCAAGTTAGGTTGAGACTATTTACATAAATATCCTATAGTGTTTTCAAAATACCTTAAAGTTATGCTACATTTAAAAATCTAGTAATTAGGTAGCTTCAGGGGACAGGTTTTACTGACAGTTCATATTTGATTGATCAAACCCGCATTCAAAAATAAATACACGGTGATGTATTAACCAGTACAGTATCTGACCCAAAAGCTTGACCTCTGGTACGTATAATGTGTTGTTCCGGTAGATAAACAAACAGTTAATGTTTTATTCCTTTCTACATAAATATGTTACGTTATTTATGTGCAGGGTTGCCCGTAAGTCCCTACCCATACATATGTTATTATGTTATATTAATTACGCATGTATTGATTGGTAGGGACTTACGGGCCACACTGTACATAAACATGTTACGTTAGTTGCATAAACGAATTCTGTTGCATATTTTAGCACATTCTTTTCATTTAAGGTTTAGCTGCTTTAAGTAAACTATAAATTATAATATTCTAATTAATTTGTTTTTTAAATACTTGTAAAGCGTGGTGTAATTATGAACACTTAGCTTTCTAATTAATGTCTACTTCATTAGGAACTCCCTAGGTGGCTTCGTTAATTTTCTACAAAGCGACGAGCCCAAGTATACGTGAAACGCTAATTGTTGGCCAGGTCTTTGTCTAATAATCTTGTAATGTAGATCACTCACAACTAACCCCTAATTTTGTAAAGGTAAAACATTCAAAAAATTTTAATGTTGAAGCCATGTTGAACACAAAATACAAAGAACTACATGACTTACAAAAACAAAAAAATGAACCTAGACCATCAACTGGCATGCTGTATTAAACCAGAGATTTACGGACTTATACAACGAAACATAAACCAAATCAATACTAAGAACGACAGAGACAAAAAGATCTGCCACAACAAAAAAACTAGAAAAACTACGATGTAAACAACAGAAAAGACACCAGAACGACAAACCGTTGACTAACCTCATAATTAACAGATCCGACCGTCAATTAAACACAGACGAGATATATCTACTTAACAAAGGACTCAACTTCGCTAAAGTACCTAGATACATTCCAACCATAGAAATCAAAACATGTTTATAAGACCTAGCCAGGAGACTTGTGATACTTTCTACAGAGAACAAACACAAGGAAAAAAACCAAAAACAACTAACAAAAAGAAGACAACTTAGACAATTTTATTGACATCCAACAACCAAACTTCCCAGGTAAAATTACAAATTTATATTTTCCAGAAACACCTAAAAACAACATCTTAAACGATTTTTTCAAAGAATTTTCTTACAAAACTATCAACATAATTTCACAAAACAGAAAACTAAAAAACAACCTTACAAAAGAGACATTAATTCCATTAAAAACCTAAAACAAGACAGAAACATAAAAATTCTAAAAGCAGATAAAGGAAACGCTATAGTAATAATGAACACGAATGAATACATACAAAAAATGAATAACATCCTATCAGACACGAACAAATTTAAACCAATACACACAAATCCAACAAAGACACATGAGACGCAACTAAACAAATTACTACTACAAATGAAAAAAGCCAACACAATTTCACAAACACTTTATTCCTTCCTACGTAAAACCGACTCACGCACACCGCAAATATACCGCATCCCCAAACCTCATAAACCAGATTGTCCATTACGACCAATGATGTCTACATATGAATCGTTTAATTACAATCTTGGTAAATACATAGCATGGGCATTCTCCAAATATGTAACATCAGCCAGCTCATTCATCAAAAACTTTTTTTTTTAGCATTTAATAGGAAAAATGGGTAGGAAATGCCCAACAAGAAGTCTCAGTAGTTAGTTGCACGGCCGTCATTGCGAATAACTTCAAACATTTGCTTCTGCATAGTCGTTATAAGAGTTTGCAGAAGGCTGACTGGAATGTTATTCCACGTGGGGAAGATGGCTTTACGAAGATCATGCACTGTTTGAAATTGACGTCCATTTCTATAGACTTCCCTTTTCATCCACCCCCAAACATTTTCAGTGGGGTTCAGTTCGGGTGAACACGCTGGATGATCCGAAAGAATCACGTTATTCGTCATGAAAAAGTCCTTTGTCCTGCGGGCATTGTGGATTGTAGCGTTGTCCTGCTGAAAGATCCAATCATCTCCACACAAGCGAGGCCCTTCAGTCAATAATGATGCTTTCTCCAACATGCCAATGTGCCCAGCTGCTGTTTATCGCCCTTGTATAACCTGAAGATCCATTGTTCCATGGAAGGGGAAAGCACCCCAGATCATGATGGAACCTCCTCCACTAAGTCATGTAGAAAAATGTCTCCGGTGAGATATCCTTATCGTGCCAGAAACGTTGGAAGCCATCTGGACCATCCAGGTTTAATTTTTTTTCATCAGAGAACAAAACGTCCCATGTTTGATGCTTCTCAGCAAAGTTTAACCGAGCTGTTTCATGGTGTGGAAGGAGGCATAGCCTTTGAAAACGTTTACGGTTTTTAAAGTCTTTCTCTCGTATATGCCGTCTTATTGTTCTTGAGCTGCATTCTGCGTCCGTAAGGGTCTTAATCTGGTTCTTTTAAGAAATTTGCAACAGCAGTTTTACTACGCCAAATCTCACCAGCGATGGCACGTTGAGAGAGACCTTGCTTTTGCAGCTCGAAAATTCTGCCACTTTCAAACTCTGTTAACTCTTTTGCCTTTGCCACGTTTTTACCCAATGTGACACAGGACATGTCAGTGGGAGATGTTGACAACGCTAATGCTTGAACACAAATGACTAAATTTCGTTACGTGTTTACCGAATAACATTTCGTTTCAGTATGGTCTTAAAGTTTTAACCAGCTGGTATTTAGGCTAATTTCATAGTGTTCACATTTTCCATATTAAATGCGAAAAAAGTTGTTTTTTCTTTTCTTATTTTCATCTTTTGAAGCTCTACTAAAATGAGTGGTTGAGTCTAACAATGCGTATTTCTTCTTTATGTTCATTGGCCTTAAGATTTTGGCCAGCATTGTATATATACATAATAGTGGTTCGTGGTGTTAATATATATACACACATAATAGTGGTTCGTAGTGTTAAGTTTGTATATATATATATACACACATAATAGTAGTTCGTGGTGTTAAGTTTGTATATATATATATACACACATAATAGTGGCTCGTTGTGTTAAGTTTGTATATTTATATATATATATATATATATATATATATATATATCCATATTTTTTTTAGATTTCCATTTCATGTATTTTTACATTCTTAGTTACACAGTAAAAGGTACACATTTAATTTCGTTCAGAAGTTGGTAGATAAACATACGAAACTGCTACTATACGACTCATACTAAAAGGTTAATTTTCTCATACACATGCGTTTGTGTGTGTTTTACCCAGTAGGTCAGCGATGATTTTACCACTTACAACACTAAAATCTGTGGTTCGTGGACAGTAATATATATATAAATATATATTCATTATGTTAGTTTTGGGCTAAGAAAAGAAACACACACACACACATACATTTTAAACAATCACATGCAGATCCCTTAATAACAGTCCAAACACAAAAGGAAAATTTCCAACAGCTTTCAGCACTAGGTTAGCATCAGATGAAACATTTCAATATGGATGGTACTTTCCCTTAATTGAGGTGTGTCTTTTTTTTTTGTACCCTTTCGCTATGAACATTCTCCTTCGAAATTACTGGGGATAAAATACATTATATATCTCAGAAAAGGACCGATGAAGTGTCTCTGTAACACTGACGTTGTTTTTCTGTAGATGGACTCATTTTGGTATTTTTCGAAAATGTTATTAGATGAACACCAGCTCTCCGGTGACTTAGCAGAAAGTGTGAGGGGCTATACATTGGGTTTCGATACCCGTTTTGGGCGCAGCATAGTTAGCCCATTGTACAGCTTTGTATTTAACACCAAACAAAGAAGAATGAAGATCAACAATCGTCTCAGGTTTAAGTTTTAAGACGAATTTAATAAATTAATGAAAGAAAGTTAAATTATGGTTTATTTTCGAGGGATTACAAATAAATTGAGTAAATAATAAAAACTATGACGAAATTTTATTACCCTATAAAAATATAACTTACTTTTTTGTTGTTGATCGTAAAGGTACACAAAGAGTTATCTGTGGTCTACCCATTCTGCAGCATTGGCTTAAGATTTTCACAGGTTTTAGCGATCAATTTAATCAGATAAAAATGATAGTTTTCATGTACTCGGCACTTCAGTGTCCAATATAGTTATTATAGCACTCGTTTGTTTTTTTTTAAAAAAACGCTGATTGAAAATACGTGGGCAGTAACTGGCCCTACACAGAAACAGTTAATTCTGTTTACAGCCCGCCATGGCCAGGTGATTAGGGCAATCGACTCGTAATCTGAGAGTTGCAGGTTCGAAACCCCGTTACCAAATATACTGGCACTTTTAGCGGTAGGAGCATTATAAAATGACAGTTAATCCCGCTATTCGTTGATAAAAAAAAATAACCCAAGAATTAGCGGTCTGTAGTGATGACTAGTCTTTAGTCTTTCCCTTTAATCTTACACTATGAAATTAGGGATGCTAGCGCAGAATAGTTCTCGTGAAGCTTTGCGCAAAATTTGAACGAAAGAAAGGAACAAATGTTTTGTTTACTTTACTTGTTGGAGTTAAATTAGAGCTATTAAAGCTGGCCAGTAAAGAATCTTGTAACGATAACAGTAATAATGATATTTTAATACATTCTCACTCGTGACGAAAACACCAATAATCTAGACGTTAAATCGAAAGTGTGTATTTAGATAAATTATTTAGGTTTCGATCATAACATGGTTACTTTAAAAAACCTGTCTAAGTGTGTGTTTAAATAATTTCAATACATGTCATACAGGCCTGGCATGGCCGAGCGCGTTAAGGCGTGCACTCGTAATCCGAGGGTCGCGGGTTCGCGCCCGCGTCGCGCTAAATATGCTCGCCCTCCCAGCCGTGGGGGTGTATAATGTGACGGTCAATCCCACTAATCGTTTGTAAAAGAGTAGCCCAAGAGTTGGCGGTGGGGGGTGATGACTAGCTGCCTTCCCTCTAGTCTTACACTGCAAAATTAGGGACGGCTAGCACAGATAGCCCTCGAGTAGCTTTGTGCGAAATTCCAAAACAAACAAACATGTCATACTATATATTCCAGGATATGAAATAGTTAAAATTAAAATGGTTCTAATGAAACCCTCAACACACCCATCTATATAAATAATAACCATATATATATATATATACATAATTAAAGAAATGGCTTTTGTATGTGCATGGGAAGATTTTAAATTCAATATAAATTATGCACAAATGAAATTATAATTAGGAAATTACGAATGACGTCACCATATGTGTAAGAGAGGGGTGGATACAGATAGTAAAATGGATTGTAAAGGAAAAGATGTTTGTCATCTCATACAACCGGGTTTATGACAGTTTCGTGAGTGATATTCTTCATTTGTTGATAGACCCTTAGAGTGCCATCAACCTATTTAGTTTCAATATTTGCCTCCCACACCCAGGTTTCGAAAGCGTCTCTATATCTGGTGTTTCGCATTAGTCAATCAATTTTTCATTTTTTATCAGAGCATTCGGCTCAAGTGTTTTTTGTGTTACAGGTACTTCTTGGGTTCACATGTTGTGAAATAGATTTAAAGCATGTAGATTTAACCTCGCAGTCACCGAGGCGTCCTACACGGCTACCAAATTCATTTGAAACTCAACGTATCTAGCCTCATTGGTAATTAGTCCAAGCAGGTCAGTCACTTGAATGTTACATTTACTTTAAATAAATAACGTTGCTTTTAAAATTTATTAAGTTTATGCATTCAAATACAAAATACAATAGCCGGACATGTTTCATAATAGAAATATGTTTTCCCTTTAGTACAAATAATGAGGATATTTTAATTCATTTTTCACGGAATGAAACAAAATAACAGAGCACGAGTTTGCAAAACAACTATGATTCCATTACTTCGGAGAAATAATTGAAAGTATGAACATTGAAAACATGCTACCTTTAAACACAGTGGCAACCAGAGAATTGAGATAATTAGTAACGTATGGAAGTATTTTTTTAATTAAAATTCTAAGAAGCCTTTTGTTATCACTGAGATGGAAAAAGTCCAATGTTATAAAATGTATGTGTGCGACAAAACTAAAAATAGTAAACATGAAAAAAATGCTTAGATAAAGAAAGAAAACTGAACTGTTGAAAAAGTTATAAGTCGTTCGATAAAAACTATAACCTTGAAGAAGATGGTGTTATCAACCACTTTTCTATTTTCGAATAAGAAATCGTAGAATACAAGCTTTATTAACAGAGAAAGAACAAACTCGGCTTGAGGTTTAGGTAGAGTAATTAATGTATATAAAGTGAAACGTCTATTCAGTTATAGTTAAGTACGAATCTGCACAATGAGCCATCTGTGCTGTGCCACTGGAGGAGCTGAAACAGAATAATAGAGATTTATTTTAGTAAAAAGCTACAAAAAAGGTTCTGCGTCGTATTCACCACAGGAAATTATCTTTGGATCTAAACAAAGAAATTCCATAAATTTACTGCTTAGCCACTGGGAGACGAATTGATAGAGAGAAACAAAGGAAAATTATAAAAAAAAATAGATTAAATTAATAATGTAGAAGTACAAAGTATTGTAAAACAAAGGTATATAAGTTTATATATCTATAACATACACGTTATCATTTAATTAAACAGTTGATTAAGATATCAGTTCTAGTTGTTTAATACTTGGTGTTATTTTTTACATAAACATAAGGTTAACGATGATAAAAAACACACTCCAATACAGCTAATAAAAATGTCAGTAATTCAGCAACAAAAACAGTATTTTTACTGGTTTAAAAGCTTGTCAAATATGATGGTAAACCATTATTGAATAAGTTACAACAAATATAAATTAAACTAAAATTAAGTTGTCTGTAACTCCAAAATGTATCTATTCTTTCATTATTCCACCAGTCTCGGGGTAATTCTTTAATCACCATATTTTTGGTAAGAACTACGCACAAAAGTGAATTGCCATCGTAGAGAAAAGTATGTGTGCACTACGAAAGATATTTAAATATCATTATTTAAGCCTTTTTACTGTAGTCTAGGTCAGGAAGTAGAGACCATAGTGTGGACGTTCCAACAAAAAATTTCAACTCTTTCAACTGTACAAATGTCTTAAGGGAATGATCACCGAGCCGCTGACCACGGTGTGCGCTTTGTATACGACTAACGGTCGGCTCAGCCCGATCGAGATCCAGATGCCAGCCGCCCGCCACACACCCTCCGCTCACTCACATTAGGTCCCCACAGTTTTACAAGGTCTTCTATCAAAGCTGTGTTTGCCTTCCCTAATTAGCCCTGTGATTTTACATTATCACTACTTTCCAATTAAGTGCTTGTGCTATATGATTAAAAATAAACACTTTCTCTAACAGTATTTCACAGATATGTTCTAAATTTTCATGTGCTATTAATATAATTTGGCGATTTTAATACCGCAGAGCAGTTGTTCGTAATGTTGAACTATGTTTAGTTGTTATTTGTTCCTTATTCATGAGGATAGCAAAACAACACGATATTGATACTGTTATAGACACATTTGCTGCCAATCACCAGAACAGGTGCATTGTTTTGAAGTAATATTGACTATAAACACAGCATGATGAAAGATAGTTAGCCTGATAGTGACCTTACTTTTCCTCAGAGTGTATTAACTTCACATGGGATAATTTGTTTCTGCTATGTAAACTGTGTCTTTATGTTATATTTCTTTTGATTTGTAGCTTTACTCTTAATGGTATGTTAAATGTTCAATCTAAGCTAATTTTGATTTTCTTTATTACTATGTATTACTTTGGGTGGAATTTAGGTGAGCTTCCTCTTTTACATATACGCATATTTCATAAACAGATTATTTCTAATTTGTAATAATGAATTATTAATCAGAGTATGAGCTTCCAATGAAAACTGCATTAAAAACACAGTTCAAAATAGCACACCTTTCTGAAATGTACCTTGGTATTTACATTATTATAATTTACCATCTATACTTCATACTGATGGCATTTTGGGAAGCTCCTCCACAGTTTACCTCAGGCCCCCTCAGCCCCCCCCCCAACGAAAATATTTTGGCGCCGCAACTGAATATAAAATTAGGCATAGTTTACCAATGTGCTTTGAATCTTTAAATATATAATGTTAAACTTCAATAGTATTACTAGTACTACTAATAATATAAACACTTCGTTGTACAGCCGAATAAGTCCTTCCTGAACACAAAACAGAGAACTAACATATACTGACGTCAGTATTATAAGAATATTAGTATATATTTCTTACTCTGGTTTCTTCTTTTGGAAAGTACGTCCTGTTCTTGATTATCTCATTAAATTTTTGTAGTTTTACTTTTTTATTTCCCTGAACGAAAGTGCACGATTAGGGTCTGATGTGTAACCTTGTTAGGTAAACCTAATGTTGCATGATAGTACAACTTTAACTGATTAATATGGTGTTTTTCTTATAAATTATTTCGTTATTTAATACATACCATAAATCAAATAAATAATACTGAAAATAAAGTTGCACGAATTGAAGTAAATGTAACCTTTTAATGTTGATCACGACGTAACTCGCACAAAGTGTTTCTAATTAATAATATACTGCGATACATAAAATGTTTCATAATTATTGAATCGTACGATTCAATAGGCTTTTGAAATTTATCAGGAAACGTATTTAACAAGACATTTGTTTATTGCATTTTGTAGGGTATCGAAGTGGCCATGGCTGGCCAGGTAATTAAGTTACTTCTCTCGTAAGCTGAGGGTCGCTGGTTCGAATCCCCACCACACCAAATAACCGTGGGGGGTTATAAAGTCATGGTTAATCCAACTATTCGTTGATAAAAGAGTAGCCCAAAAATTAGTGGTGATGATTAACCGCTTTCCCTCTAGCCTTACACTGCTAAATTAGGGACGGCCAGGGCAGATAGCCCTCGTGTAGCCTTACCTGAATCTCAAAAACAAACATCATTAAAGGAATGTGCTCTATTCAGCAGTGTATTTTTTTCTATATGTCAAAGATAATTTATTATTTGATCAATTTATTAGTTATTGTTATATATGGTGTATTTATGTATTGCTATCGGGAAATGACATTAGATAGATTGGTAAAAACTCGGTTTCTCAGAACGTAAGCTGTTAAAGTTGTTTTTTTGTATTGTCAAACACATACACTTATTTTCTATGTAAATTCAATACCTCGTATCAAATGTTCTTTACCCATTTTCATTAACAAAGTAAGTACAAAGTGCAAACCCTCCTTTGAATTTAAACTTGTATGCACTTCGGTGTAATGTTGTCAAGATTCGTTCAAAGTGTTTTATGTCCAAAAGGTTATTGTTGACCCGTCGTAGGATTACTGAGTATAATAATATTGCGAAAAATATTTAATTTTGTTTTATTTTAACATCTTACTAATATTACGATACTATAATATCATTGAGTATCAATTAATACTGTGTACAACTTTTACCTTCTAGTTGAAGCCTAATTTACCCAATATATTTACACCAAATTTGTATTATCTGCATTCTCAAACATTGCATTACTGGTTCATAGTATTCTAGGTTGTGTATCATATTTTCCGAGACTGTGTAAGTAACTTTCAATAAAGTTTCTGATGTTGGGAACACAAATACGGTTTAATGAGACAAAATGTGAAATATTAGAGTACATTTGCTGTATTTTGTTATACATTTTAAATTAATTATATTCTATAATAAGTTTCAGAAGTATAAAAAATACTCTGATACAAAACTTTAAGATCTCGTCAAATGACCGAGACATGACAAAATACAATCTTGTAGTAATAAGTTTTTGAAGATATTATAAACTCATCAGTGTTGCTCTGACACGGCTTTCGAAAGTTTTCCTATTCACATGATGACAAAGTAAAACAAGAATGTTGTTTTTGTAAAGTTTTGACAGTTTTTGCGCAAAGATACACAAAGAGATGTCTGTGTACAAAAGTTACTAATTCTGAATGAACTGGAAGAAAAACCGATGTTTAAGTTAACTTGTGTGTATGAACAATGGGATTCGATCGCAAGTCTTCCAAAGTCTGAAGAGACTCGCAGCTCTAAAGTCTGAAAAGAATTTTTGCAGCAGCAAGTCGCGAACATCGATTTTGTTATTTCTCTTTGGGCGAAATTCAAAGACAAGTATAATAAATCTGAGTGTTTGTTTCTACCATCTTTCAGTCGCTATATGTAAAGCTGTTCCTAATTAGATCTGGTATTTGTCTTCTTGGTTCTTAAAAATGTTATATTTGTTTTCACTGGGCAGTAAACCCCAGTCGTTGCAATTATGTTTGAATTTAAAGCAAGCCTAATGCCACATTCTTGTTTTCACACAAAGCTTATGCCAAATATGTACTTTTCCACAATGTTAGTTACCCATGTTTTGTAGAGAAACTTCTCAGAGTAAGAACTCTGTTGTAGCTTTCCTTTTGTTAAAATATTATAAATCTCTTCTGTTTGGCTCATCGTTATGTTTCATGTTGGGATCCAATTTTCTTCGTGTTGTTACCGAATCATATCAAACAGTTACAACTGTAGAACCAATATTAATCGATATGTTGCAAGGATTTTTTTAAATAATGAACTCCATATTATCTCAGTTTTGAATATTCCAAGTTAATATTTAGCTTTTGAATTCTTGTTACTTCCAGTCACACATTATCTAGCTACGTTTTTATAGTTCCTTTTTATCTGTTTTGGCTCATTACTTATTTTCAAGTTATAGCAGTCAGTTTGTAAGTTGAAGTTGAAACACTTCTCTAAAAAATAATTTATCTTTTTCTTTGAATTCCATCAGATGTCTCCACATTATTTGATCTGATGATTCCATGCTAATTGGATGATTCTTTTAGTTTATTATCACCAACTGGAAAACTTCTTTTTAAGACATACATCTTATTTCCATATTCTCAATCATTATGACATCTCAGAACAGGCCAAAAATTATTATATTCAGCACTTCATGTGGGTTATCAGGACAAGATAATAGGAGAATCTTATCCTCATCTTGAGCAAGTTAAACAATAGTTTTCACCCTTCTGCCTTCTTTTCCTCCTAAATTTAAAAAAAAGACTTCCTTTAAATGTGATATTTTAAATTTATTTGAGAACGCATGATAAGTATCAAAGCTTTCTGTACGAATTGCTTAATGCTGTTTAAACTAATCTTGTATTTGTATTAATCCTGAGAGGTTCTGCTGATGGGTTCCTTTATTTTATATAGCATACCTAATCATGATATTTGAGGTTTGGAAGTAACTGAGCAGAAGAAAACTCTGACTGATTTACTTTTTGCCTTTTGCAATTCATTTACTTCATATTTTCTTACATAATTGGTGTATTTTTAAAGTTATGTACGGCTTCTTTATAACCTTAGTGTTATAATCTTTTTGTGTGAGTGATATCTTTATTGATATCTTTTTTATACTATTTTGTACTTCGGTGTTTTGTTAAAATATTATTAACTTTATTAAAATTACTTTTCACTTAGCTGATATAATCTGTATTTACATTTTTACTTCATTGCTTTCTTTTGTAGATTTGTTATGGCTCTCATAATATTGGGCCCGGCATGGCCAGATGGGTTAAGGCGTTCGACTCGTAATCCAAGGGTCGTGGATTCGAATTCCCATCGCGCCAAACATACTCTGTCTTTCAGCACTGAGAGCGTTATAATGTGACGGTCAATTCCACTATTTGTTGGTAAAAGAGAAGGCGGTGGGTGGTAATGACTCATTCTCTACGTGATGACAAAACTCTTATTGGTTAATAATAATACAAACGTCTAAAACTGAAAAACGAACAACAATATCAGGGCCACAGAGAATGATTTTAGTACATAAGAACTAAACATTCTCTCCATTTCTGAAGATAGATCTAATGAAATCCTCAGATACTGTTTAAAGTTGTGTTTAGGAAAATCACTATTAAAAATAATGTTCCAACTTACACCATGCATAACTCTAATAAAACTTGATCTCATTTCTTCTAATGTTTATAGATTATCAAAGATTAATTTTACTTTAGGCTATTCACAAAAGTTCTGAGGGGGCCTAATGTGGGGGAGTTTATAGTATTTATACCTTTTGTTCACTGAGAATTAACGTAATTTATTTATTATAGCATAGATAAGATTGAGAAAAGAATTATTTATGTTAAGAGATATTTTTATACGAGTTGGTAATTGTTATATCAGTGTTTATTTGTTAGTTTTTTTAAACATTCCTCTCAACTACATATCTAAATTTTTCTCTCAAGATGCAGATCTAGTTAAACAGGGCGAGATGAAAACAATATTAACTGAAACAATACTCCAAATGAAAATAAGTCACGTTTCTTTAACGTACATATATATATGTTCTCTGTAAAATCTAATAACTTGCATTTCACCAGTGAGGCTTCAAACAAAACACTTTAAATCTGAGATCATGCTACACAAAGACAGTTCGTTGTTATCGTGAAAAGTAAAAGCTATTATCTCACATGAACGCCACTGTGTATAATCGGGGGAAATCTGAGAAACAACAAACTTTTGAAAAATTTACTATTGAATATAAGGGTGTAAAGTATATCGTACGTCACTGTACAGGGTGGTTAGGGCGCTCAACTCGTAAAATGAAGAGTCGCGGGTTCGAATCCTCGTCACACCAAATATTCTCGCCTTTTCAGTCCTGGGTACGTTATAATGTGACGGTCAATCATTGGTTAAAGACTAGCCCAAGAGTTTGAGGTGGGTAGTGATGATTACCCTTTCTTCTTGCCTTATATTGCTAAATTAGGAACCGCTAGCGCAGATAGCCCTCGTGTAGCTTTGCGCGAAAAATTCAAAACAAACATCCCTGTACTGCACTATCAAGAGATGCAGCTGTGACGGTCGATTCTGCATATTTCACATATTCTAATCGAACGTTCCAAATTATCTATCAGGTTGCTTTCGTACGTTCAAACAAGATTCTACACAATGGCTATGGGCACTTAATATTGTAGAGTATTAAGATTAAACAAGTTTGTTTAATTCGTAACATTTGAGATCCAATAAGAATGACAGTTTTTTTATTATCATAAAAAGTTATTAAAAATAGAAAACTATTGTGTATAACCTAAATTTTGAATGACAACAAAATATAGTATTACATAAATATATCTTCACAAATAGGAAAAAAAACGTTACGAGTTGTTTGTTTGGAAACAATCACAAAGCTACACAATGGGCTATCTCTGCTTTGCCCACAACGGGTATCGAATCCGGTTTCTAGCGGTTGAGTAGGCAGAGTTATGCCGCTGTGCCACTAGGGGGCAGACATAAGGAAACCACTCTACAGTTTTGTTTTCGAGATTTATTAATCGTTTGTACAAAATGTGTCAATTAATCTTTTACAAAGTTCTCTACAATAATCATAAGAATAAACAATGTTGGAGACTTTTGACAACAATCAATATTTTCCAAAATTATAATAAAACAATTAATTGAATGTGTCTGCTAGCATAATTATTATGGATTTTACACGTTTAAAATTCATTTCGCCAATTTCTTAATTAAGCTGAGTGCAGTGTAATTACTTCACTTAAAATTGATTGAAAAAAGTTTTAAAACTTTTATCTCTCTATCAACTTCTCAAACTGTTTCTTATGACACAAATGTTTTAGCTAACTTGGAAGAGACATAAGTCACTGATACGGTTTAAACTATCTTTGAAAAAAAAATAGTGATTAAGTGATGATAAAAAAAATTTTTATGTCTGCAAAAGAATTTCCCTTGAATCAATGAAAATAAAAAAATGCTTTTCCTAGTTTTCGATGTTATGAACAACGAAGATGAAGGACAGTTTTCAGGCATTAAATCTGATCATTTTTTAGGAATTGTATTTGTAGTGGCAATCGCTCTAAATGCTCTTTTTTGGGTAAAGAAAAAAGCTCCGGCAGAGAAAAGTATATTGGAAAAACTCACAAAGTTATAGGAAATTCTAAATATCTTCAGTATAGAGACTAATACTACCAATATATAAATCATATGTGAAGAAACATCATCAGTCACACGAAAAACAGTCCTCAAGGAAACAGGTTTCAAAAATAAAAAGTTTTCCCAAATCAACATCGCTCCAAAAGTCTTTAAGGAAACTATATTGCATTATTAAATCATTTTATCTATATTATAGAACAAAATATACATAGCTACGTATTATAATTTATCACGGATGAAAATCCGATTCATTATGTTGCGTACGTTACGTATTAACATTTCAAATAACAGGAAAATTTAAATTTTAATTAAGAAGCTTTTTGAATATAATAATGTATCAAATTTATCATATTTTCCAACAGGACTAATACAGTTTTATTTCTTAATACAAATATACTTTAATATACAAATATCAATACAATTTATAATGGCGGTTATTGCAAATAATTATTTATACTCAAAATTTTTTAGGACTCACAAACAATATTTAGTGTTTTATCTGGTCTGAAACTTAATACTTTATCGACGGTCCGCGTTCATGATGAGCGAATTAATTCGGTGTGTTATACAGATGCACTTCACTTGATGTGAATGCTAGGTATCTTTATTCTTCAGACGTGAGTTTTTCCCGATGACAATATCTAATTTCCTCGTAGAAATATTAATGCGTGAAGTTTTTCTACATCTTGTGATGGCTGCCTTTCATAAACATTAGGCAAGGTTCTAAAAGGTTCGATTTGCAACAATACTGGTAATCACTAGTGCTTTAAATACACACATTGTACATTGTTGATTCTTACGCTCGAGAATCTTCTAGAAATTAAGAGAACAGACAAAACTTGTGCAATACACATTTAACAATATACGTTATTTGCGTTAAACTGAAACAAACGTAGATATAAAAGGAAATGTATAACAGTAAATGCGTTGCAATATTTGTCTCAATTATAGGAACAAGATTACAGAAGGATTTTGTGTTTTTGTAATGAACGTACCTTTCAATGCATTATTTGTAACAGAGCATAAAATAAGGGGACAATTGCAGCTAAAAACAGACATTCAGAAGTCAGTACACCATAAAATTTGCGTAGGTATTCTTTTTAAAATGTTCTGACGTGTCTGAAGCGAAACTAGACCGATACTATTTTCTGACCATTACGTTACAAAATTTACTTATATCATTTTCTTGTATACATTGTTGATACCCATTAAGTAACTTAGACCAATATAATCCTTTAATTATAACGTTATAAACCCAAGCTATACTGTTTTATTATGTACAGTATTAATGTCCTTTACGTAAAAGCTCGACATGGACAGATGGATTAAAGCGTTCGATTCGATTCGTAATCTGATGGTCTCGTGTTCGAATTCCTGTTGCATCAAACATGCTCGCCCTTTCAGCCCTAGGGGCATTATAATGTGACGGTCAACCCCGTTATTCGTTGGTAAAAGAGTAGCCCAAGAGTTTGCGATGAGTAATGATGACTAGCTGCCTTCTTTCTAGTCTTACACTACTAAATTAGGAACGACTAGCGCAGATAGCCCTCGTGTAGCTTTGCGCGAAACTAAAAACAAACAAACAAAACCATTAGGTAAAATAGACTAATATAATCCTTCAGAGGCGTCGCTAGGAGTCTAACAAATTCAGGCTTGGCCCTATAGGAGTGGGAATTTTCAGTGTTTCAGTAGTATATCAAAAATGTTTTTATAATCTGCTAGTTAAAGATGCCACCAGGGGATTCGGGGCAATGTCAGGTAGAATCGGAGCTCAAGCCCTGTGTACCAATGTCTAGCTACGCCTCTCTAACACTTTAAGACAAGTTATATTATTTTGTTGAATGCATTACAAATGTTCATCAAGCTACACTGACAAAACTATCTAAGTATTATATCAACAAATCCACGTGAAAGCAAATTGCGCTGAGTAGTTTTCAAACATGTCTTGCAACTTTCAAATAAACTTGTTAAGCCATGGAAGCAAGGCTGAGAAAGTTATCATTCATTTGAGGTATTATGGGATTTCGTATCGTCAAATACTGGAAGATGAGAGTCTTAAGTTTTCCACACTTTAACCACTTCAATAATCTGATTATGGGCATTGCTTAAATTCATCAACTGGGTATGTCTTAACATAGAGAGGAAGTGAAGTAGTACAGAAAAGGTTACTTAACTTTTTTTGCTTGTGTTTTGAGTTCACGGTAGACAATACAACCAAAAAGTAATGCGTTTGGCCTCTATACCATAAGTACCAGTTTCAGTTTTAACTTTGGTGAAAAAGAAACGACACACAGACAGACATTTATATATATATAAATAAATAAATATATATATATATACATACACAGTTATATAACTTTGTTTCTTTCTCCAGTAATAATATGACAATGATTTAAAGCTCTATTCTCTTATTGAGTTTCTTTATCTTTCTCAAGCTGTGAGACTCGAACGTGCCAAGTGACCATATTTCTGAGTCAGCGTGTCTACTGTTCGCACGATGTCTCGTTTTTATTTCAAGCTTGAGGTCAACTAGTGTAGACAGCTAGCAATTGAATAGTTATATGTAAATAGCAAAAATTAAAATAAATAAAACGACAAAATATGGATCGCTAGATCCATCTGGGTGGGGATGGGAGGTCACATAACAAGACACAGTAAAATATACTTTTGTTTTAAAATAATTTTTAAATAACACAACACAAAAATGTTAAAACAGTACTATTTAAACTGTATTGAAATCTACGAAAAGAAGATGTGAATCAGATGTTCCACAATGTAGGTTGCCTGAACTGGGGAATAATTTTAACAAATCCGTGATGGGTAAGCTTCTCCTTCTGCCCTCCTTCCCAGAAACTGGGTTTCTATGTCTGCTGTGGACGTGAGCAGAGCACAGATAGCCCATTGTGTAGCTTTGCGTTCAACTTCAAACAAATTCTTCTTTCTCGATATTAAACAAACATATTATAAAATATGTATTCATTATCAACACATCAGTGTTCATGTAATACCCTAAAAATTTCTGGTTTTAATCTTAAAGATAAATGTGTTTCCCAAATATAGTTTAAGCAATAAGGCCTTACTTAGTATGCGTTCTTTTAATCGAGTCATCTGGTAATTTGGTTATTAAAGTAAGGCTGAAACAAAAGATCCGACATTTAGCTGGATAATTTGATTAGCGCCAGTTCCTTACTGACAAGTAAGTCGTTTTTGCAGTAAATGTGTGTTAATCTTCGTTATCATCTGAAGGGAAAAGGTTTAGCAGCGAGAATTTCTCCGCGGAATAAGTGAAACCGTAAAGCTATTAGTGCACGTATCTCGCATAGCGTGTAGAACGGTACACTCTGTATCAACGACATCAAGTTTCCCCTTTACAAAAAGTAGAAGTTGGATTAGCTTCCTCCCGGGACCAAACAAACCCGTTTCTTAGATATAATGCAAAGAACACATTTCCCATGATAGAAATCAGCCGAGTGACTTTTGTGATACGCGTGGTTGTACTACTCTACCGAGACATTATGTGTCATACGTGTCAAAGATGTTACGTTTAACAGTGAAAAGGATATTTTACCAATTGCAGAGTTCAGAGACGTTGTATAAGTTTTGAAACCTTTACTTCGTTGTATAGTGTATGTAATTTATCTCTTGCCCAAGATATTTCGGAGATTTATAGCACTGGTAATAATAAAACTTGGCTTTGGCATTGAATCGATATTCTGAATAATCCACTTGAAGAAACAGTTCTAGTTATTGTAAACAGTGTATTAAAACGCACCACACACTGGTAATAATACCATACACTAGTGACAATATTATGTAACACAAATTTTGTTCTTGAATTGTATGTGTTATTTCTTAATTGCTTATGTCGTAAAAGTACAGAAAATGGTTATTATTCCATTCAAATTTTGCTTTTGTAACCTGGATAATAAAATTTAGAAATTAACCTATTTTCTATGTAAAAACGGGCAAATTTACACATTTTCATTTACATAAGGTCTGAATAAAATAACATATGAATCAAGATTTACGTGTATTTATACTACAGTTAAACAAAAATTTTAGAAGTGAGTAGTTTTTCTAGATTTGCGACTGTAATGTAAATCACTTTCACGTATCAGCTCCCAAATATAGTCTCCCATCATGTTTCCGTTATACGCTCCCAGGTTACAAAAGCAAAATTCAAACAGAAATATAGGTCCAGCGGCGTAGCTAGAAATGGCCATTGAGGGGGAGGGTTGTTTGAGTGTTTGATGCAAGCGCCACAGGCGCGAAGCCATGCTATGGGAATCCGGGGGCATGTCCCCCGGGAAGTTTTTTAATAAAAACATAAACAAAAAGCCTAAATTATACATTCTGAGACCACCTTTTTGGCAAATTTCAGAATGGCACATTTAGGTGTTTGTCTTATGTTTTGAATGATAAATAAATATATAGACCTATATATATAAATATAATATGCAACTTAAAGTTATCAGGCCCAGCAAAGTAGGCCTCATTATACATTCACTGTGATATTAAAGTTTAACCAAACTTTGTTAGATATCCTGGCAAGAACGAACAGGCGTTTGAGCCTTTCATAAATATTAGATTGTATATCTATAGTCCTGACAAAACTTGCTGTATTAAAAGAGTGTTCAATCAGAAATTTGCATTTGATCATTTGTTGTGTGTGGAATTATCTGCAATGCAATCACGGATCTTTATGAAACTTTACAGGTGGCAACTGAACTTGTCCAAAATGTCTGTGTCTGTAGGGGGGTTAACACCTAACCCCCTGGCTACGCCCCTGTATAGGTTTTTTCTATTTACTTGAAGCATAAGCAATTGGGAAATAACACTTTCTGCCCAGGAATAAGAAAAAATAAGAATTTTGTTACATACTATAATAATCATACCGCTACCACTTTGAGCAGTTACTTAAACTTGCTCTTAGGGACAATAATTTTGTCTTCGACGATGAACACAATCACCATATAAATGGTGTGGTGATAAGGCCACCTTTATGGACGACACTTGCAAGTGTCTTGTACATTTCTGTGTCTCTTTGAGCATCTCTTGTTAGACAAATGTTCTATGGAATGCAAAGCAATCACTTTCTTACTCTTTCGAAACGGAACACGAACCAGATTTACACAGAAGAGATATCAGTATCACTTTATTACTCTTTTAAAGTATTGAACATGTTAAAACATTTTATACCAAACTTTAAACTTGTTTCTGTTTTATTGGACTTACCGATGACGTCATTTATAAATTCCGAAATAGTAGTTTGAATTATAGAATCTTTTATTTCTTCTTGGTGTTTTTGTTTGTTTTTAATACTTTTTTCTTTATTGAAATACCAGTTACAGTAAATTTTCTTACAAATGTAGCTAGCACTCCATTTTATCCTTTGTTTAAGTGACTACAAACCTTATCTTTTATTGTAATGAATGAAGGCTGAATATATTTCGACTACCCTTGTACGTTTGTAAAATGGCAAGTAATTTACTATGTTAAGTTCAGTTAACTCTAACAGCTGAACTACAACTGAACAAGCTCTGACTTTCATTCTCTAATCTTTATTCGAACAACAAATATTTCATTTCAGTTATAACAATAAAATTTTCTCTTGTACCCTTTGCTAAAAGAGAAATATCTTATTCAATTTGTATTAAACTTCTGAATAAAAGATATAATTTATAAAAACATCTCTGATAACATTTTAGCTTAAGACTTCCTAAGAGTTTTGACACCTTGAATGAAAACACTCCCATAATGGTTTAACATACATTTCAATTAATAGTTGTTTTCAGATGTCTCACTTTCATTGGTATCTATACTATAAAGAAACGCTTCAAGAGTAAGCAACCTCATTTCGTCATATTTACTGCAATAACTAAAACTTTCAGTCAAAATATCACTTATTTTTCCGCTGTCAGTGAAGTTCATAAAAAGATATTTTATGCACTAATACCCCAGTGAAACCAGTTTGAGAGGTGCTATCTTATGAAATAAAATAAAGATTATGTCATTCTTTTTTTGTTAATATTTCACAGGAAAGTTTGGTTAAAATTGATTCAATTACAAGGACTATTTTTGACAAACAGATACACAACAACTTAGGACCCTCGAATGTTAGGTTTCTTTGTTTTAGAGCAAAGTCTCAACTGATTGTCTGCTGCATTCACAGAGGGACGTTAATGTTAGTCGTAAGGAATATTCTAGAACTATTCTACTTGTAATCTTTCTTCACTCGTCTTGCGCAGATTAGTTCATGTTCATCTTCATGTCAAGAAAAACATGGAAATATACAATGTTTTAATTCATAATTAACATGATAATTAATACAGAATAAAGTACTGTTGTAATTACGTTCGCTCAATTATCTATTTCCATAACTATCACAATGACTTCCTTCATAAAGTTCCGTTCCTCATCTTTCTGACCCTCATTTCTGTTGAAACGTAGTTATCAATATAAATATATCTTGTTAACTTGTTAACAGACCAAATGCATTAACAGTTGAGGAAAAATGTTATAATGCCTGAATTTCGTAATCCGTTTAAATTGTACCTAGATGAAACGAAAATGAATCTGCATACAAGGAACGTAGGTTGTAATTAAAGGTATACCATATCTCGTTATGATCACACGGATTATCGTGATACTGGTTGGGTGGCTGGGTCAAAAAGGTAATCACAGTGAAATGATAATGTTAAATATTAAGAACATTTTCAATTAAAAATCTCTATTCTATAACTACGGAAATTTATCCTCCAAATAAAATGTGATACAATAAACTGCTCTTGTTTCAGGTGATAATTTTAATATATTTTCAAAAGGCATCTGTTTTTTATTTGCCACTTAAATTTGAATCGAGTATTATATTAAGGAACGATTATGCTTAGTTACACTATTCACGGATAGATTGCGAACAAGTATTCGAATCATCTCATTAAGAAACATCGATACCACATTTATCAGCCTAACAAACTAGAAACGTTCCCAATCCACATCAAGATAGTTAACATTAGTTAATCATTTCTATTTCAAACATAACGTGACAAGACTAGCTATATGACAATCCCCCTTATTTATGGGTATATGTAGTTTCCTTTATAAAATAGATCCAGCATGGCCAGGTGCAGGGGGCGCACGGCTCGTACTCTGAGAATTCCCCGAACCCCGAACATGCTTACCCTTTCAGCCGTGGGGGCGTTATAATGCTACGATCAATCCCACTATTCGTTAGTAAAAGAGTAGCCTAGCCCAAAAATTAGCGGTGAATGGTGATGACTAGCTGCCTTCTTTCTAGTTTTACACCACTAATTTAGGAATGGCGCAGATAGCCCTCGTGTATCTTTCCGCGAAATTAAAAAACAAACAAATCTTTATAAAATATTAATTTTTTAGAACTTCAACGTAATACTTGGAAAAGTACGTCTGTATTAATTCTAGGATGTATTTCATTTCTACTTAAAATTTTCGAGAAGGAAGTAAGTGGATTGTAAAATATAATCTCCTCTGAGCTTTCAAAACGTGACCAGTTACGATTTCATTGAATTACTAAGTGAAATATTTATATGACATTCCCATCATTTTCAATGCTGGATATTACCTTTGACAGTAATAGTGTTAATACAACGACTACAGTGTTATTTAACAGTTCACTGATTGTTTATTAAAATATTTTTGTATAAATTCACAATAAAGGATTATTTTAAGCAGATGCAATTTCATTTACATGCAAAATTTGTTCTGAGAATTGAATTGTAAAAACCCAAGTCTTAAAAAAAATGGCCACACATAGCCAAGTGGACAAGACACTCGACTCATAATCCGAGGATCACACCAAACATGCTCGCCCTTTCAGCCGCAAGGGCGTTATAATGTTATGGTCAATCCACTATTCGTTGGTAAAAGATTAGCCCAAGAGTTGGCGGTGGGTGGTGATGACTAGCTGCCTTTCCTCCAGTCTTACACTGCTAAATCAGGGACAGCTTGCACAGATAGCCTTCGTGTAGCTTTGCGCGAAATTCAAACAAACTAATTCTTAGAAAAAAGGTCGAAAATTTCAAAATGTGATAATTTATTCTGAATATATATTATATACTAATCCTCTTCTATTTTTAATAAGATTTAGGTTTACTAGAGTCAACTAATGTTGCATTCTCGCAGTAACTGATATCTTGGTTCTTATCATTGTGCTAAGTGACCAGTCTGTTGTAATTTCGGAAGTGATATATTTTCATAGAAACAATATCCGTAGAAGGTTTGTCAACACACAGAAACATTTTTGGTCTTGTAAGTTTAGTTTAGTTACAAAGTATATTTTTTACCAGTGGCATAGCGCTATGTCTGAGGATTACAACGCTAGAAACTGGATATCGATACCCAAGATAAAAAGAGCATAGATAGCCCATTGTATAGCTTCATGCTGAACTACAATTACCCTTCTGAGACAGTAGAAAGTTTATGAATTTACAACGCTAAAATCAAGGGTTCGATTCATCTCGATAGATACAGCAGTTAGGTCAAAGTGGCTTTGCTATAATAAAAATGCACGCACCCTTAGCTACAAATAAACGAAATTACAATAACTCGAAATTTAGAGGTGATGAACAAATTCTCTTTTCACTTTTGAAATCAGCGCCATCAATATACCCCAAATCACTTCAGTTTTTCCAGTAGCAAGTTGTTTTGTTGTCCATCGCAATTTAATCTTCGTAATTCTAAGTTTGTTGTACATTTTTGTTTTGTTTTTTGTACTTCATAAATCATCGACTTCAAGGATAATTTAGTCCTCGTAGTTGTAAGTTCGTTGTCTGTTTATAGAGAAAGATAAGTGTAGTTTTGCAATCGTAAGTATTTTGTCTTCTTATATATTCTATAAGTAGTTGAAGGATAACGAAGTCTTCGTAGTTGTAAATTGTTTCGCTGTTTACATAATCTACGTATAGTCATTTTTGTACAATAAATGCAATTTTTGTTGTCTTAAATCTGTTGTACATGTAACAAAACGTTATCCGCGGCACTTGAAATTCTTTTAAATAAGATTAAAGTGATTTATTTTCACTTATATTTGGCTATATTTTTGTGCGTCAGCAATCCCAGAGGGCGCGCGTATCCCCGATTCGATTTCGTTACTCGTTAGGATATTTATAAGCCTACCCTCAGATTGAAATTATTTTAGGCAGTATTAGAGTGCATAAGTCTACGAGACTTTAAGGTTGGTAAAATAAATCAATCGAAAGAGTTTAACGTTCTGAGTCTCAAGCTATAATTAGATTTCAAATCGGTCAAGATATGGCTGAGCCGAGAGATAAAAAGTAGTTAGTATTGAGATACCAATAAAGGCTGGGACCGACTCGGTGAGTAACCGTGACAAAACGTGAAACTGATGGTTAATGAGAAAACATGCTCCAAACCTTAGTTATTTTGTTATACTTGTGGGTTTTGACATGGGACGAGTGGTGAGTTAAAAACATTTCACAAGAAAAGCAAAAAGGAAAAGAGAGATGAACATAAGATATACAAACGCACAATCTAAGTTTTGGGAAACTGTTCACGCAAAAGTTAATCTAGTTTCTGCAGGTCTTTGAACGCCAAATGAAGAAATACCATTGTTGGCGTGTTTACTGTTTTAGTTTCACGTAATTTATTTTTCCCTAAAAATGTGTTGATATTTTTGTTCTTAAGCACGCACTCTTAACTACAAATCGTTTTGTTGAAAAATAAATGTAGTCTTTGCACTCGTAAGTATTTTGTCTTTTTATATATAATATAAAGTCTAGTTACAATGTTGTTAAATTAGGGACGACTAGCGAAGATATTTCTCGTTTAACTGTGTACAAAATTCAAAAAACAAATAAACATAAAGCTACACAATGAGCTACCTGTTCGGTGCCCATCACAAATATCGAAACGTACATTTCATGTTGTATTTAAATTTTCATTTCTATTATTTATATTTCCATATTTATATTATTGTTTCAAAGTTTAAACCAATTAAAATATGTTTTTATTCATTTAAAATAACATTTAGAAATTTCTAGAATTAGGTAGATCTATCAATTGACTATAAATGGCATGTGGCGGCCTAGTGTCTAGACGACAAGTCTCATGCAAGAACGGACATGCGCGGATTTCTCTGGAATGTTGGGAAGCTACCCGATTGTTCGAGAAGTCTAGGCCTACAAATATATAAACAGACGAAGATGCGAGAAGAAAAAGAGTCATTAGTTTTTATTCGAAGAAGAGGAGAGTCAGTCATTAGTTTATATTCAATTCAAAAATAGTGTCTTCTTTCGAGAAGTTTTCAACGTTTGATCTGTGTTTATTCATCTTGAATTTGTGACTGAAGCTAGATCTACAGAAGCTGTGATTTTATTTCGTCAATCTCTACGATTCGTTCGAATTACTAGTTATACTGCGGACTGTTAGGGAAGACTGGGAAAATTGGAAGGCGGCAAGTTTGAAACGTTCATTAAGAAGCACCGTAAAAAGAACTTCGTCATTCTCCATTCAAACTTCGGTATTTCTTCGTGGGACTAAATTCACACCCTAGACCGGAATTTTGGATTTCTGATCTGAACTTTTGGACTTTCATTCTAGATCATATTATTAGATACAGGCCAGTACCACTTTGAATTGTAATTAACTTTGAAGTTTGAAACCAGTACTATTTTGTGTTGTAATTAATTTTGAAGGTTTAAACTTAATATCTGTCATTGTTCTTATGTAATTTATGTTATACCTGTTACAAATATATTTAGTTTATTGTAATAAATTATACAAGCTGTTATCTGTGTCTTTCTGTTGCGTTTGGTCTACGAAAAACATAAAACATAAAAAAAAAAACGTAACAGAAAATTGGGGGCTCGTCCGGGATATTGAACAAACAATTTAATTCTATTCTAAAATTAGATTTATATTCTATACAGATAGACAGCTTGTATATTCAAAATGGCATTCCAACTTGAAGATTTTATAGATAAATTTAATCAGAATCCCTCTTTCGAATTGATCAGTGAATTAAAAAAATCTGAATTGCTTGATGTTGGAAAACATTTTAATTTGGAAGTGAAGCAAGCAATGAAAAAACCAGATATCAAACAAATTGTTGTTGAACATTTGGTCAGCCAAAAAGTTGTACAACAATTGCCTGTCGCTCATTTTGACCCAGACTTTGAATTAAAAAGAATGAAAATGGAAATGAAATTTCCTTTAGAAATTGAAAGCAAACGTCTTGAGGCAGAAAAAGAAACCAAACGACTTGAGGCAGAACAAGAAAACAAACGCCTTGATGCCGAAATTCAATTAGAACGCATTAAAGCTGATAAGGAAATCAGTATGAGAAAGGCACAGACAGAAGAAAAGGTTGTCCAAATGCGGTTGGATAATTTTGATGCTTCCAAACAAATTCGTTTAGTGCCTCCATTCAATGAGAAGGCTGTAGATACATATTTTCAGCAATTTGAAAAATTGGCCCTTAGGCTATAATGGCCTACCAAGTATTGGACAGCATTACTTCAGAGTGTTCTCAAGGGTAAAGCCCAGGAAGTATTTTCCAAACTCACGGCCGAACAAAGTTATAATTACGAGCACGTCAAAAAATGCATTTTAAATGCTTATGAATTGGTGCCAGAGGCATACAGACAAAAATTTCGTGGTTACAAAAAGTTTGACAGCCAAACTTATGTCGAATTTGTTCGTGAGAAAGAAACTCTGTTCGACAGGTGGTGTGATTCCAAAGAAACCAAAGATGATTATACAAAACTCAGAGAACTCATGTTAGTTGAAGAATTTAAAAGATGTATTCCTATAGAGCTCAAAACTTATATTCATGAACAAAAAGCTTCCAAAATTCATGATGCTGCTGTCTTGGCAGACGAGTATGCTTTGACTCACAAAGATTTCTCGTACAAAAGCAAAACAAATCACACAGCAAAGAAACCCAATGACTCATTCAAACATTATGCAAATATCAACAAAGACAGAAAAGAGCAAACTTCTGATTTTCAAACAAATACTTCATCTTATTCTGAAAGCTCGTCATCTACCAAAAACGTGTCATTCTCATCCAAAACATGTGCTTATTGTAAGAAACCTGGCCATCTGATTTCTGAGTGCTATAAGATTAAAAACAAGCCATCACCCAATAGTTTCATTTCGCCCTCGTTGCATACATCATTGATTCCCAATGATTTTGACCCTGTCCAGTTCACTGTGGATTCCAAGTCCAATATTATTGATGTACCTGAAAATCTTGTTGAGGACAAATTTAAGCCTTTCATCAATGAAGGTTTTGTTTCTTTTGTTGGCGATTCCCATCTACAACCAATTAAAATCCTGCGGGATACTGGAGCTTTTCAGAGTTTGATTTCGGAAAGTGTACTTCCGTTTTCTGAAAAGTCATCTATTGGGGCCAATGTGCTCATTTCTGATGTAGAAGGTGGTGTCGTTTCTATTCCTCTTCATAGATTGAATTTGCATTCGGACTTAGTTTCAGGCCCAGTGACTGTGGGTATTAAATCTTCATTGCCTGTTGAAGGTGTGTCTATGCTTTTGGGAAATGATTTGGCTGGTTGTAAGGTTGTACCAGAGGTTCGTGTTGTTGAAGCACCTGTTGTTACTCCCAGTACAGAGCAACTCGTTAAAGAGTTTCCTGATGTTTTCCCCGCCTGTGCTGTTACTCGTTCTCAAACACGTTCTCAGGAGTCCAAAGAGGATTTCTCTTTATCTGATAAGTTCATGTCTCACATCGATGAGTTTTCTGACTCAACTTTGAATTCTACTGATGACCCCAAGTCATTTTTCAACTCTCTTCATCGTAAGAAACTTGTTGAGGAACAGGACAATGATCCTGAAACTCGTTCTCTTCTACAACTGGCCGTTGATGAAAATGAAATAGGAACTGTCCCTATGTGTTACTACAGAAGTCAGGTGTGTTAATGAGAAAATACAGACCTCCTGACGTTGCTGCCGATGAAGAGTGGAATGTTATTCACCAAATCGTCATTCCAAAATGCTATCGGAATGATATTCTTAGTCTTGCTCATGATCATGTGTTGTCAGGACACTTAGGTGTAAGAAAGACCCTAGATCGTATCCGACGACATTTCTTTTGGCCAAAGATGCGCCAAGATGTTGTTGACTTTTGTAAGACATGCCATTCTTGCCAAATGACTGGAAAACCAAATCAGGGGATTCCAAAAGCACCACTGCAGCCTATTCCTGCCTTTGAAGAACCATTCTCAAGGATCATTATCGACTGTGTAGGCCCAATGCCAAAAAGCAAAGCAGGAAACGAATACCTCTTGACAATCATGTGTGCTTTTACACGTTTCCCTGAGGCTATCCCTTTGAGAAAAATCACTGCTCCCAACATTGTCAAGGCTCTTGTCAAATTCCGGACCGTGTTCGGGATTCCAAAAGTTGTGCAATCAGATCAAGGCTTAAATGCTATGTACAAGCTATTTCAACAAGCCATGCATGAACTAAACATCCATCAAGTTTCGTCCAGTGCATACCATTCTGAATCACAAGGTTTCCTTGAAAGTTTCCACCAAATTACTGCCACGAACACTCAAAGGACTGGGATGAGGGTGTTCCCTTGTTGTTGTTTGCAGTTCGTGAAGTTATGCAAAACCGACTGGATTTAACCCTTTTAAGTTGGTTTATAAAAACAAACAAAAAAAAAGGTTTTCACAAGTTCAAACTTTTTTTTTTTGCTTTTAAGGGGGAGAGTGTTATGTAAATATTGTATAAATGTTTTGTAAACGACAACATGTCGTGTTGTATTTAAATTTTCATTTCTATTATTTATATTTCCATATTTATATTATTGTTTCAAAGTTTAAACCAATTAAAAAGTATGTTGTTATTCATTTAAAATAACATTTAGAAATTTCTAGAATTAGGTAGATCTATCAATTGACTATAAATGGCATGTGGCTAGACGACAAGTCTCATGCAAGAACGGACATGCGCGGATTTCTCTGGAATGTTGGGAAGCTACCCGATTGTTCGAGAAGTCTAGGCCTACAAATATATAAACAGACGAAGATGCGAGAAGAAAAAGAGTCATTAGTTTTTATTCGAAGAAGAGGAGAGTCAGTCATTAGTTTATATTCAATTCAAAAATAGTGTCTTCTTTCGAGAAGTTTTCAACGTTTGATGTGTGTTTATTCAACTTGAATTTGTGACTGAAGCTAGATCTACAGAAGCTGTGATTTTATTTCGTCAATCTCTACGATTCGTTCGAATTACTAGTTATACTGAAGGTCATTCAACACGTGCGGACTGTTAGGGGAGACTGGGAAAATTGGAAGGCGGCAAGTTTGAGACGTTCATTAAGAATCACCGTAAAAAGAACTTCGTCATTCTCCATTCAAACTTCGGTATTTCTTCGTGGGACTAAATTCACACCCTAGACCGGAATTTTGGATTTCTGATCTGAACTTTTGGACTTTCATTCTAGATCATATTATTAGATACAGGCCAGTACCACTTTGAATTGTAATTAACTTTGAAGTTTGAAACCAGTACTATTTTGTGTTGTAATTAATTTTGAAGGTTTAAACTTAATATCTGTCATTGTTCTTATGTAATTTATGTTATACCTGTTACAAATATATTTAGTTTATTGTAATAAATTATACAAGCTGTTATCTGTGTCTTTCTGTTGCGTTTGGTCTACGAAAAACATAAAACATAAAAAAGACGTAACAAGCCTAAAAGTTCTGCATGAGCAGGTGGTTAAGGCACTTTACTTGTAATCCGAGGGCCTCGAATCCCCGTCGCATCAAACGTGTTCGCTCTTTCAGTCGTGGGAGCATTATAATGTGACGGTCAATCCCACTATTTGTTGGTAAAAGAGTAGCCCAAGAGTTGGCAGTGGGTGGTGATGACTAGCTGCCTTCCCTCTAATCTTACACTGCAAAATTAGGGACGGCTAGCGCAGATAGCTCTCGTGTAGCTTTGCGCGAAATTCAAAAACAAACAAACATGAAAACTTACTTATCAACGTTCGGGAGGGAGGAAGAGGTCTAATGTACCTGACCCACCTGGGTATTTAACATCAATACCCAGATACCCATACAGAGAATCTCAAACTTACCAGAAGGACGTTGAAAAGCTTTTCCCTGAAAGAGTTCTAAAGTGTTTGATGATAGATTGTATCTATTAAAAACACCTAAGGTGTAGCCACAAAATAATTGAGTGTGCAAAAATGAATGAAATTAAATTTGGCAATAAATAGTCAATAATAACTGTTCATCCGTACGATTCCTTTGAAAACTTGAACTGCAAACTGCTAATTTAGTTTTCTTGGCCTCGCGTAGGCGTTTGAAAAAATTCTGGTAAACTTTGATCACTTTTTTATTGTGTAATTATGCACACGAGTCTTATATTTAAACTATATTTGACAACTAATAGTAGGTTGTAAGAATCTACCAGTGTACCAAATATTTATAAGACATCCATAAAGGTTAAGTACGTTTTTCTATCAAATAAATGTTCCATACTTACTGTAAGAAAAATAAAAAAAATCAATCATAATTGGATATTTTATATCTCAGGTAATTTTAAATGGATTGCCTTGAAATTCAGTACGTGAATAAGAATTCAGTAAGATATGTCCACTGAAATTATGTCATAGTGTTGAGTAACAGAGTCCGATATACAGAATAGAGCATATCACTAAACACAGTGTGTTGTTTGGCCACAAGAAACACAATCTTGCAACTCCGTCACACTGTTGTTTATTCTGTTATCTGAAATCGTTACATGTTTTCGTATGAAATGTTTTAATAATGTTCCAAATTCAATCTTTTTATTAAGAAAAAGGCCTGGCATGGCCGAGCGCGTTAAGGCGTGCACTCGTAATCCGAGGGTCGCGGGTTCGCGCCCGCGTCGCGCTAAACATGCTCGCCCTCCCAGCGGTGGGGGTGCATAATGTGTCGGTCAATCCCACTATTCGTTGGTAAAAGAGTAGCCCAAGAGTTGGCGGTGGGTGGTGATGATTAGCTGCCTTCTCTCTAGTCTTACACTGCAAAATTAGGGACGGCTAGCACAGATAGTCCTCGAGTAGCTTTGTGCGAAATTCCAAAACAAACACATTATTAAGAAAATGTTGCTATAATTGTTTCTTTTTGCATTTCTCAATGAAAATTTAAAGAATTCTATACAACAAACATTTTGGTGGATTGATCGACATAAAATCATGGGTTGAAATATTTTTATTCGTCTTGGAATTATTGCTGAAAGCCTTTTCAAACTATATTTTCTATCTATTGTACTAAATATTAACAGCTACGTGCGCTAACATTATTCACTAATATTCATCATCTTGCAGTGTAAGTGACCAATATCTACACATTCTAGGCACGTTCGGCTTCATTAACGACAATTCAATAGATTTAAAATCAAAATTCAAGGTTTTAGTAAACATACAAATACACTTAATATATCTTTAATTATGTTTAGCTGTTAAACACCATTGCCTGTGATTGTTGTCTGAGATCTTTAAGAAATATTTGAGAGTTTCAAACTCTAAATAATCCAAATTACGTCTTAGCTTGGTCTTAATAACCAGAATTACCAACTTGACCAAAATTACTCCATTGACAAATAATGCCCATATGACACACTAGGTACTTGACGAAAACTGTTCATTTTATAAACTGTTTATTTGACAAATCAAAAACTTGTCCAAAACTATCCACTTGGCAAACTACTTCCCTAATAAACTTCTTACTTATAGAACTGTCTACTTGACTAAAACTACAATGTAGTTATACTTAATATTTGTAGCCACCTCTTTGACCGAGAATTCATGGTTTCCATTCCGTTGGCGAAATAAGCACTTCGCTCAATGCAGTTTTACATAAAGTGTACCAAAAACAGTGACAAATATTCACAGTAACGGCTGATGTCCCTCATTAAAGATAGTGGCTAATTTTGTTATAGGTGTACATAATGTATGGGGATATCTTTTTCATTGATGCCGAAGGTGTGATTCTCAACAAATTATTTGGAGGCATCAGTAACTGTTAGAATCTGGGTTAAGAAGTTTTTGTGCTTGGCAAACAAAGACATAAAAATTATTCTTCCTCTCCAGTTAGTTTCTTTAACTCTTATTGGTTATAATGTTTTTAATATTGTTTTAATTATAGCAACAAGTAAGAAATTTAAGATTTATTATTGATTTAATTTGACAACATATACTAATTCAGTATTCCTAAGCCAGCCGATCCTTATGAATTATTACTGGAATTATGGTCGAAAACATTGTTAAAAAGCAAGATATCCATGTGGTTCTCTGAACTCTAAGGATTACAGAATCTTGTTTCTTGTATATAGTGTAACATTAAATATTTCACTCACTCTGTTATTCCAGCTTGTCTTCACCAATGTATGTTATTTTGAAATGTCCCTTGTGGTTCATCGGTAAGCTTGAGAACTGAAAACGCGAAAATTCGGAGCCTGATATCCGCTATGAATACAACAGAGATAATTCATCCTCTAGCTTTGAACTGTTCGCGTTATGATCTCTGTGTTATGACTTATATGGTATTCTGAAATATTCTATTTCCAGTTCATACAGTTAACTTATATTTGATTAGCAACTCTGAATAAATTGATTAAAACCTGTATTTGGTATCAGTTGATATATACTGGTGGATGTTTCATTTGTGTTTAGTGTTTTTTTAACATATAACGGAATATTTCCCGTGTAGTCATCTTGGTAAACTTTGCAGGTAGCAGTGCTTTATAAATGCTACTCACGAACAGTACAGTTAATGAATCGCGCAAAAATGTGAAACAGAATGGGGTATCTGCTGATCTCGAGTTTCCTGGACATTTCCTTTCTGATGAAGAGTTAAAAAATACAGCAGACGCTCATTGAACCACGTTCAAGTACTGTCTCGTTTCTGGTTGACCGACGTCACAGCTCAAAGGCGTATAAACGTTAGAATAGAAAATACAAAACAGAATGCCTCTATTGAACTTCATAGCAAAAACACGAGTCGACAGATCCTTACAGAGCTCTAAAACTGTGCAGACAAATCCATCGTTGTTGTGGTTTTAGAGTTGAGCAGTTTATTGGAACTCTAGATATTATACGTTCCTTTCTAGACTTACATCTTGTAAGTCGCTAGACGGTAGTCACCGGGTAAAGAAATGCATTATTCATCAATAAATCATTTTTTGTATAAGTCGCTCTTCTACTTTTATTCGACCCAATCACAACACTAACATTTACAATGCTAACAATCTCAGAAAGCAACGATGTGCTTTATGAAATCATAGCTGTAAGCACTGCAGACATAAACAACACAGAAGGCAGCAATGTGCCTTGTAAACCCATAGCTGTAATCACTGTATACATAAACAATCGTGGTGAGCAGCAATGTTCCTTGTAAAACAATAGCTGTAAACACTGGAAATATAAATTGTCATAGAAGTAACAATGAGCTTTGTGAAACCAAATTTATAAGCACTGCAGACATAAACACTCACAGAAATGAAGAATGCTTTGCAAAATCACAGCTGTAAGCACTGTAGACTTAAATAACCATAAAAAGTAAATACGTCGAGATAGGAATTAAATAAGCTCGAGAGGTACGCGCATTACACGTGTTTTTCTTATACTTTCTTTTATATCCAACGCAATAGCTTTATATTATATCTATAATATATGATACCGATAAACTGTTATTACTGATCATATTTCAAGGATCATTTCCCTTAAGTCATTGATTGATGTGATTTTATCTTTCTTTTATTGACTAATACTGGTCAGGTTGAAAAATATATATTTCGCTACTGAACTTTCTCATTAAGTTTTAGAACTGTTATTTAAGGAATAAATCTAGTGCCATAAAATCTGAGTTAGAAATCAATTTCAATAAATCACCACTTTATCAAGGATAAAGTGTAAGTTTCAAAATCTCATTTTTGTGCATGTTAAAGTCACCTTCATTCGTGCCACCCGCTAATACAGCGGTAAATCTACGGATTTACAATGCTGACATCAGGGGTTCGATTCACCTTGGTGGGTTCAGCAGATAGCCCGAGTTAGCTTTGCTATAGGAAGACACAAACATGGTTTGTGCTACATGAACAAGTGCAACAAACAATTAAACTTTATAAAGACAAGTAGAGATTGATAGACATATATTTGTATGGCCTAACCATAGTAACATAGAAAGTTTACATGCCACAAAAAGTTTGTTTCTTTGTATTTAAGTGCCATACAATGGGATTTTTGTGCTCTGGTTATCATGAATATGGAAACATAGTTTCTAGCTTTGTAAATCTGCAAACATGCTGTCATACCACTGGGGGGAGCCACAAAAAGTATTGAAATAGGAAAGTCAAAACTACAAAAACTAAATTAGTTAAAATTTATACATATAAATTTATATATGCATCCCCATTTTCGTTCAGACTAACATAATTACAGTGATCTACCAAAGTTGGGATATTTTTTTATTTTAAATAACTCAGTGTTTGTAGTTTTAGAATTTCTTTTTTTAATGCTTTTTGTAGCATTAATACTTTCTTTGTTACTATAGCTAGCGACGTTACGTATATATCTGTCAATACTTGTCTTTGTGTAATTTAAATGTTATCTTACTTGTTCTTTTCCTTTTTAATTAGCTATATTTTCATGTGCCACCAATACCAAGCATGGAACCCGCGTATAACCGATTCGAGTTTAATACCCATCAATCCATTCTATACACTTATTCATACTAATATCCCTTCTGGAACAAGAAAGAAATTAGTTGAATCCCAAACGGAAGAGCTCAGTGCAAGAATTAGAGCGATAAGCTTGTCATATTTTCTGTTCTCGTATCATAACTGGAAAAGTTACTAACTTACTTACTTAGATTGAATTTGTTGAAATAGTAAAATTTTGATTCACCCAATAAATAAGTATATTGCGATTTAGACAGCTTTATAAGTACAATCAACTCTAGTTTTGATCAATAAATATTGTCAAATATTCGTGGTTAATATTGACACGTTTTAAAGGTGGTTCTCAATGAGAGATTTTATAGTAACCGTTTTATTTCATCATGATTTCCACTATTAAGTATTATATGCGAGCACCTAGTGACAAGAGTCACCGGATTTCTTACTTTACCTCATCAAATTTTACTGTACATTCTAATCCTAGTGACAGTAATATGAAGCAATGTATTTATTTTATATCTGTTAACTTAGCTGAATTATTTGCTTATTATTGTTTTTAGTTGTCAATAAATATTTATTCTTCAAAGTATGTCGCATTAGCAGTGAATGAGAAAGATTAAAAATATGTAAAAAAAAGACTGTCATACGTTTATCTGGGCACTCTCGTTCCCAAGGTTCACTAAATGTAGCTCATCTGACAACGAGAGAGCTTGTGTACGTTTCCTTACAGCAATTGCTCGGCATGGCCAAGCGTGTTAAGGCGTGCGACTCGTAATATGAGGGTCTCGAGTTCGCATCCCCGTCGCGTTAAACATGCTCGCCCTTTCAGCCGTGGGGGCGTTATAATGTAACGGTCAATCCCACTATTCGTTTGTAAAAGAGTAGCCCAAAAGTTATCGGTGGGTGGTGATGACTAGCTGCCTTCCCTCTAGTCTAACACTGCTAAATGAGGGACGGCTAGCACAGATAGCCCTCGAGTAGCTTTGTGCGAAATTCAAAAACAAACAAACAAACCTTACAGCAAAGCCACATCGAGCTATAAGCTGTGTTCACCAAGGGAAATCGAATAACTGATTTTAGCGTTGTTTTTTATTTGTTTAAAATTAAGCATAAAGCAACACAATTGGTTATCTGTGCTTTGCTCACCACGGGTATTGAAGCCCTGTTTGCAGCGTTGTAAATCCGTATACATACCGCTTTTCAGCGTGATACAATCCTTTTACAGTATTAGCAATATCATGATATATATACCATTACCTTGAATGAGTTGCTTTCCTCTAAAGTTAATCATTACTGATTATAGTGTGTCTTGGATTGATGTAGTATATAAAAAATACAGGAAATTCATTCGAAAAACACTGATAAAGTGAAACAGACCAAAATTGTGCTTTAGCTTACACAGTAAATTATAAACACAACAAAATATACCAACTCAAGGCAATACTCACTTCGCATCATTTTTGTCTCGCCACCAGAAAGCTGTAACTTCCTGTTTTCGTCAGAGATAACCAGTTTTGTTTATCGCTTCGTTTTATAATACCTCGTTTTGAGATTCGATTTAACGTTTAAAAATAGACAGAAATTGTTTTTAGCTCTTTTTTCTTGGGGAACGATAAGTACAGGCAGCAGTTTGATGGATATGTTTTGTACAAAAATGACGTTATAGTAAAATAAAAGTAAACGATTGAATGTGTCACTGATAAAGTATTCATTCTGGCTTTTTTCACAGATTCAATTTCAATTTTCCACTACCACGTTAAGCCTACATAATACTTATTCCCACTTAGGCAACCTTGTATAATTATTTCTCACCCGATACCTACAAATTAACTCTGTTAATCACTTAGACTATTATTTTGTCGAACTGTTTTTAGAAGTAAGTGAAAGGAAACAGATTTAAAAATTAACTAAATATTTTATTGAAAACGAGTTTTATTTGTTTCTGACGTCTTTTAATTTAAACTATGCTGACGTAATACATAACCAAACCTTTATCAGAATGTATATTCATGAAACTTTTAACACAATACATAATTCTTAAATATTTAGTCGGATATATAACCAAATCTTTTGTAGAATAGATTTTTTTTTTAATCAAGCACAAAGCTACACAATGGGCTATCTCTGCTCTGCCCACCACGGGTATCGAAACCCGGATTTTATCGTGTAAATCCGCAGTCATACCGCTGAGCCACTGGGGGGGCTGTAGAATACACAACCATGAGAATTTTGTGGAATGCGCAGACAGACTATAATTGTTAAACCCTTACATAACGGTTAAAAACAACTTCGATAAAGGTTTTTTTACGTCCTTATAATTGTTTCCGTTAGTCCGAAGATAAATTAAAACTAAAAATATTTGTTTCACAAAACGATTGTTTGTTTGTTTTTGAATTTCGCGCAAAGCTACTAGAGGGCTGTCTAGGCTACCCATCCCTAATTTAGCAGTTTAAGACTAGAAAGAAGGCAGCTAGTCATCATTACCCACCGCCAACTCTTGGGCTACACTTTTACCAACGAATAGTGGGATTGACCGTATCATTATAATGCCCCCACTGCTGAAAGGGCGAGCATGTTTGGTGCTACGGGATTTCGAGCCCGCGACTCTCAGATTACGAGTCGAACGCCTTAACCCACCTGTCCATACCAGTCCTTTAAAAAACAAAGATCTAATAAATAATATTCCAATAAAATTAATAAAATGGTCCTAAAACAGTTATAAACGTAATCATACAGGACTATAGTACGGTCGCAAACCATCTTTTAAATACAAAAATCCAATAGATGTACATAATGTTATCTTACACAAACCAAAATAGCAGTTTCTCCATATTAGGGCCCAGCATGGAGAGGTAGTTAAGGTATATGACTTGCAATCAGACGTGGGGTTGTTATAATGTGACGGTCAATTCCACTATTCGTTGGTTAAATAATAGCACAAGAGTTGGCGGTGGATAGGAATGACATTTACTTTCATGGAATTAAAACAACAACAACATTGTTAACCTATTCTCTAATATATTTCCTTAAGCCTTTTCTTTACACTCGTTTAACTTAACGTTTACTCCTTGTTGAACCCTTTCTCTAAAAATCTAAATCTTACCTTGGGGATAGTCTTCTCCTTGTCATAATTATTTCTTTGGATTGGTATTAATTTAATTGTTGTGAAATTATGTTTTATTTTTCGTGTTTATATTTCTAAATCCAGTTTCAGTTCTTCCAGTTACTTTAATCATGTTGATATGAGAACAAACTTAGTCACTATAAAATTATTTATTAAAATAAGTGAATAATTAACAGTGTATGAAAACCCACTAAATAACCATAAAATTATTAATTTCAAAAAATGGGTAATTAACAAGATTTTGGACAGCCACTAGGATATAATTAATTTCCAAGTGGATAATTAACATGATTCATGAAATTCAATGGTTCGGTGTGAACTCGATATGAACAATTTGTTGACAAATGAACAAACGTTACCTCTGGGTTCATTAATTATTAAATCCTGTTCCACCATAAGAGCTCACTGAGTAAAATCAAATACGTGTTCTACCATTTGTTTATCGTAATGTAAACATTTTGTAACAGTTTGTTGGCTTTCATTGACACAGAACTACCAGGCTATCTGCACAAACGCCCGCTATCAAAACAAAAGTAAAATAATTTAAAAAGAAAAAAACAAATTAAAAACGAAACAAAAAGTGTATAAAACCTAAAGGAAAAATCAATGACTGCAAATCGTTCAAAACATGATCGAGTTGTACAGTGCTACACATCGTTTGTAAAAATACTGATTTATGACATCGTCTGTAGGAGTACCGACTTATCACATTGTTTGTAGGATTATTGACCTGTGACATAGTTTGTAGAAGTACTGACTTATGACATCGTCTGTAGAAGTACTGATGTATGACATCTTTCGTAGCAGTACTGATTTATGTCATCGTTTGTAGGATTATTGACTTATGATATCGTCGTAAAAATTATTGGATATTACATCGTTTGTAACAGCACCGATTTATGACATCGTTCGTAGCAGTACTTATTTATGACATCGTTTGTAGGATTTTTGACTTATGACATCGTCTGTAGGAGTAATGTCTTATGATACGACATCTTTTGTAGAATTATTGACTTATGACATCGTTTGTAGGAGTACTGACTTATGACATCGTTTGTAGGATTATTGACTTATGACATCGTCTGTAGGATTATTGACTTATGACATCGTTTATAGGATTATTGACTTATGGCATCGTCTGTAGGAGTACTGACTTATGACATGACGTCGTTTGTAGGATTATTGACTTATGATATCGTCTATAAAATTATTAACTTATGACTTCGTTTGTAGCAGTACTGATTGATGACATCGTTTGTAAGAGTTCTGACATCGGGCTTTCGTTTTTAGATGTAGATGTAACACCGCGCAGAACAACACAGGAAGCAAGTCTAACACATTACTCGACGTAACTATATAAAAATTTCCTCCTTAATATATGCAAAACCACCAGGAAATATCATGGAATTAGCTTCATTTACATAAAACAAGAACGCGACTCTCATATAGAACTCCTTTATTTAACTGGTAATGAAGAACGACCCAGATAACAAAGTTTAAATATTGGTATTACTTAACATACGACTAATTTTGATTCTCTTTACTCTCTTGTTCCATAAACAGTTTTTATTACATCTTTTAAGAACAACGGGCTCGTCTCATTAATACATGTATATATACAACTTAAATATTGAAGAGATTTTGCTAACTGTACTTCAGTTTTTCGTTTCATAAGATCCATTTACACTAAGAAGTATTTTCTTGAAGAATTTATGTTAATTCTTTAAAACCATACTATTCATCCATCGTGTAAAATACATTGTAAACTCGCATACTTAGTTTTAAATATCTGGGTATATAATTTCAATATAATCACTCAACACTGGCCCAGTGTTTGTTATAGATATGTTGTATGCTTCTTTTCTTGACGAATGTCATATATATGTGTTTCTATTGCTTTATTATATTCTTGATGACGAGAAACCCACTTAAAGTAAAAATATATTCTAAAGACGGTTGACATGATTTTTGAAACTATTATTAAAATACAGTTTCAATAACAGTTTTAATACCCATACCAGCCGTCTGTAAAATACATCTTTATTATGTTATTATAGGCGAACGACACTGACTAATGACTGAACCCAGATATTTAGAACGTATAGCGGATCAGTGATTCACTTTAACCACTGTTTATGGGCTGGCTTTACTGCCTGATGTTCAGGTATACCGTGGTCTTGTTCTACGAGCTGGTCAGAAACATCTGAGGTACGAAATGCCCGTCCTAATTTTGAAATGTAGACCAGTAAAAAGTCATCTAGTCGACATCACCCGCCACTTGGCTGAATACATTTATCCAAATAACGGGAGTGACAGACATTCCTATAACACTCCCAACTGAAAGTGTGAAACGCTTTTTTGTAACACCGTATAGGAAATGCGAAACCTTTGTATCGCCAGAATTATATGCTAACAACTAGGCCTAAATCAAAGAAAGTAGGGTATTACTTGACAATTTTGAAGCACTTTCTCTCAATTCTATAATTTATAAAGTATAGCTGAGATTTATTCTAAAACATAGTTTTTAATTTGTTTTTACTTTAGATAAAATATTTATTAGTTAAGGAGCTATTTATTTGGTGTGTTATGTATAAAGCGTTTGAAATGCCATGTTGTTGTTTATATTATTGTTTGGAAATTTAAACCAATAAAATATGTTGTTATTCATGTAGAAATTTCTAGAATTGGGTAGATCGATCATTTGACTGTAAATAGAATGTATGTCGGCCTGGTGTCTAGACGACGAGTCTCGTGCAAAAACAGACATGCGCAGATTACTCTGGAATTATGTGGAAGTTACGCGATTGTTGGAAAACATAGTAAGCCTACTAGTATAAAAACAGACGGTGACGCGAGGAGAGAAAATAAATCAGTCAGTTATTCGTTTTTATTTAATTCAAGAGATAGTGTCTTCGTTTGAGAAATTTTCAACGTTTGCTGTGTGTTTATTCAACTTGGATTTGTAACTGGAGCTAGATCTACAAAAGCTGTGATTTTATTTTGTCAATCTTTACGATTCATTCGAATTACTTGTTATACTGAAGGACAACACGTATAGAACTGTTTAGGGGAGACCGGAGCAAGACGGAAAACGACAAATTTGAGACATTCATCGAAAACATCGTAAAAAGAACTTCGTCAAATTTATTGAACTGTGAATTGTTTCTGGATTTCTCCATTCAAACTTCGGAATTTCCTCGTGGGACCAAATTCACCCCTAGACTGGAATTTTGGATTTCTGATCTGGACTTTTGGACTTTCATTCTAGATCATTATATTGGACACAGGCCAGTACCATTTTCTATTGTAATTAATTTTGAAGGTTGAAACTGAATATCTGTCACTGTTATTATATAATTTATTTTATATCTGTCACATATATAATAGTTTATTGTAATAAATTATATAAGCTGTTATCTGTGTCTTTCTGTTGCGTTCAGTCTACATACATAAAAAACGTAACAGGTGGAATAAATTTAGAGTGAAACTGAAAATAATCTAGACAGACAAAGAAACGATTATATACTTGAATATCAAGTAAGATAAAAGTATTTGGATATCTACGGAAGATGACGTAAAAAATTATTTTTATGATTATTTATACTTTATTACAAGTATTCTACTTGTATTTGAAAATGTTTATTATATTCCAAACTTTGACACGTGACGGCAACTGATTCTAGTTCTAGCCGACATACTCACTTGCCCGTGTTTGTGAAACTAATGAACATACTTAAAAATCAAATAAAAATAAATCTGATAAGTTACAGTTCGATAAAACAATTTTTTTTAATTCCTAAATTTATCTCAGTGAAAGAAATGTACACTTTGGAAAAGCATTCGAATTAGGTATGTTCTCTTTAGAGTTGTGATTAGACTTAAAATAATCCCTTTTGCGAAAAAGAGTTTGTTTTCAAAGTCAGTCAATTAGACTGTAAAAAAAATGCTTCTACTTCTTATGTTACTCAACTGCATAAATAAACGGGTTAAATTTTCTTGAGAATTCTATAGTTAATTATTTCGTGTAATGAATCTATGCAGGCTTATACCTTCTTAACATTGTTTACATATATATATTTTTTCCTTCTGAATATGCGTGGGTTTGTCAAGTTCGTATTCATGAATACCACAAATTGCATAAGTGTTCACTTGTTAGTGTAATTATACATTCAAATTAAGGAGAATGTGATTACAGAAAATAACAAACCACGTGGTAGAATTCCCAACATTCTGATCCAATTGCACGATCAACTTTTGTCTCGTTTCATCTCTCGTATCACTTTTGTACGTACTGGTAAAAGTTAAAACTTTAGTTTCTCATAGGTATTACGTTTTTAAAAATATTGTTACTTTTTGAATACGTTATATTTACATAATAGTAAATTTTGGTTTGCTTTTAGATTTCTTACTTTAGTTGATAGAGAAAACCCAGGTACACTAGTGTTTCTAACTATTTTCAAAATTATTGTAAATTAAAAGAAACTCACCCTGAACCGTAATTATTTGATTTGATCAGAAACTAGATCTTTACAACGGTTAAAACATAAAATGCTTGTCTTAAACTAAAACCTTAAAACTATTACGTTTATTTCTTAAAAGAACCTAAAGTAATCATTTTAAACAAGCAACACACAGTTCTAATATGTTTTTCAAATGGAGGTTAAGACAAAGTATATTACCTGATGAACTACTAACAAAGCACGTTACTTGATGAAGTACTAACAAAGCACATTACTTGATGAAGTACTAACAAAGCACGTTACTTGATGAAGTACTAACAAAGCACATTACTCGATGAACTACTAACAAAGCACGTTACTTGATGAACTACTAACAAAGCACATTACTTGATGAGCTACTAACAAAGCACATTACTTGATGAGCTACTAACAAAGCACGTTACTTGATGAACTACAAACAAAGCACGTTACTTGATGAGCTACAAACAAAGCACATTACTTGATGAACTACTAACAAAGCACGTTACTTGATGAACTACTAACAAAGCACGTTACATGATGAACTACTAACAAAGCACGTTACTTAATGAACTACTGACAAAGTACACTACTCGATGAACTGCAAAAGAAGCACAGTACGTGGCAAACTACAAGTGAATACAATCATTACTCAAACATTAAAGTTAAATAAATTCAATAAAATGGACCTTTTAATTTTGATTTTAAACATTTCATAATGCAGCTACTTAAGTAAGAATGCCACATATTTTACTGCTCAGAGTATTTGTTATTGTAGCGTAAAACCATATATTAATCTATTTATACCTTGCTTACAGTGGGGAATCAGACCTGTATATGAGCATCGTAAGTCCAAAAGCTAACCTTTGGATCACAAAAGTTATTAGCTATTTTTTCCAACATCATACGATTGCGTGGATAAAGCTCCTAAGCCCGATCTCTGCAACCGTATTTTTTGACTCCAGATATATTTCATTGTTGAAGAAAACTCTCTGCAACCGTATTTTGAACTCCAGATATATTTCATTGTTGAAGAAAACTCTATGCAACCGCTTATAAGATTAATAGTTTTGCAAATTACACTAACCTTATAAAACCCTATCACGTCCACACTTTAATTTCTTAACTTCTCCTACGATACTAACAAACAACTTTAATATAGGGACTGTTGTATGTCTTACTCTTTCTTATTGCGAGTTATGTTACTTAATGCAGTAAGATGTCCGTTGAATACAATTCAACGGTAAATGTTCCTGAAATAGTGATGAATACATATAGAATATGCAGTCAATCCGTAAAAGGAATATGGTTTTTAGTGAACTGTGTGCAGCCGTGATTTGTGATTCCGTGGGTAATTTCAATAAAGTACTTTGCACTGGGTTTCTTTTTTAAGCAAAGAAGACTCACTGAATTGCATTGTTGGGAAAAATGTTTGGATTTCGATGCAATGAGTGTATCCAACGCAATAGAGCACTCAAGTTATCTTAAAAGCCACGAAAAGTTTTACCGCTGGATGCCGCTACTCCTTCTTATTTAACTGAGTGTAAGAAAAATACAGCTACAAAAGTAATGTTTTTTCATACTTATAATTTTCATAAGAGGTTCCTAAGAGGAAATATTTAATCCAATTTATCCGACACATAAATAAAATATATAAATATATATGAACTGAACAACAACAAATACAAACTCAAACATTTCCTTCATTTATAAATGTGAGATTTTTCGTTCGTGTTTCTCTCCTCAAAATATTATTTCAACCAGTTTTCTTTTTTACAAAAAAATTGCTCGCACAATAAAACATTTTTGCTCTTAATAGTATTTTCTTCTCATACTGATCATTCATTGCCGACAAAAATTGATGAATTAATGGTGATGTAGCTATGGAATTATAAAAAGTTTTAAAAATCCTATAATGTGATATTGACGATAAATATTTAAATTTCTTTATTTTTCTGGATAATGTATGCTACTAAAAATGCTCGCAGAAATTTTGCTTATTTTTAGAAACTTTCAGCATTTTACAGAAAAGACGGAGGAATGTATCTCCTTAAAGCAACCTGTAAAACTTTTAAGGTAAGACGTTTAAAGTTTCTTACATAGCTTTATGAAGAAAGTCCATTACGGGCTGAAAGTAAACTTTTACTTGAAGACTTTAACCAGATCTGTCGAGCTTTCACCAAGAGAAAACTGGATATTCAATTTACCACTCAATGAATTTATCTAGTGTCACATCTAATTATTGATTAAGTATTTTCCTTAATGTATACTTAGCTAATCTAATACGTTTTTGATGTTTACAATCTAGTTACTTTGACAATAATAAATAAATAATACAGACAAAAACAAGAAATATTGTGCTCACTTGTTTTCTCTTGTTTTTGGTTTTTGTTTTGCTACTGACTTAAATACGAGTAATGCACGCAAAAGCATAGAGTAGTATAAGAAAACCCTTTTAAAAATTTATTTAAATTTGTCAATATAAACACTGCGAGAGAAACTTTTAAACTGAAGATGAAATAGACAGTTCTCTGTGCAGAAAACAATGTGATGTATTACATCATTCGATAGTTTATATATAGTGTAAGCTATAATATAATAATATAATATGAAACATCAGAGAAAACTATTGGCTATTTGTGAACGAACGAATATGACAGGTGGATGTGGCAAGTGGGTCTAATTTTCTAGTTCATGACTACAAAAATTATACTTTGCCTTAGTAATTATGATATAAATATAAGAAATTTACGTTACATTTTGTACTTTTCAGAGGGATGGTAAGTTAAAGAAGAGGGAAGAATTAGAGGACAAATGTTACAACTCTCACACCAGGGAAGAAGGAAGAGTTTTTTAAGCGTATTTTCTAATAACATTAAAAAGTTATATAATACTAAATTTACATTTATTAGTTATTGTGTTTACTATATGTAGTACAGGATTTTAATTATTGTGTTTACTATACGTAGTACAGGATTTTAGTTATTGTGTTTACTATATGTAGTACAGGATTTTAGTTATTGTGCTTACTATATGTAGAACAGTATTTTAATTATTGTGTTTACTGTATGTAGTACAAGATTTTGTTATTTAATTAATTTGTTAATATTAGATAAATAAACATTAGATTATTTTATCAGTACTATTTGAGTTGTTCTAGGAGATGTTAAACAGAATATGTATTGTTTTGAACTGTTTAGTTTTTAGCCAGTCTTAGTATTCAATGTTTTGTTTTGTTTTGGAATTTCGCACAAAGCTACTCGAGGGCTATCTTTGCTAGCCGTCCCTAATTTAGCAGTGTAAGACTAGAGGGAAGGCAGTTAGTCATCACCACCCACCGCCAACTCTTGGGCTACTCTTTTACCAACGAATAGTGGGACTGACCGTCACATTATACACCCCCACGGCTGGGAGGGCGAGCATGTTTAGCGCGACGCGGGCGCAACCCCGCGACCCTCAGATTACGAGTCGCACGCCTTACGCGCTTGGCCATGCCAGGCTCTTGGTATTCAAATATTAATATATGAGGCAAGTGTTACCACTGGAAGCAATATTATTCATTTAGAAAATATTAACCTTATAAAAATTAAACTCCTTTGCTTTAATTATTATTTTTTTTTGCATATGGGATTTGCGCATATGCCATTCAGTTGTTGGTGTTGTTGTTTGAAATAAGCACAAAGCTATACAATGGGCTATCTGTGCTCTGCCCACCACGGGTATCGAAACCCGTATTTTAGCGTGTAAATCCGCAAACATACCGCTGAGCCACTGGGGGGCACGCACTTCAGAGCTCAAGCAAAAATAATAGTTTGATTGTTTTTTTAATTTTGCACAAAGCTACTCGAGGGCTATCTGTGCTTGCCATCCCTAATTTATTAGTGTAAGACTAGAGGGAAGGCAACTAGTTATCACCACCCACCACCAATTCTTAGGCTACTCTTTTACCAACGAATAGTAGGATTGATCGTAACATTATAACGCTCCCACGGCTGAAAGGGCGAGCATATTTGGCGCAACGGGGTTGCGGACCAGCGACCCTCAGATTACGAGTCGCATGCCGTAACCTTGGCCATGCCGGGCCGTATAATAGTTTGAAAACGTTTACAAGTATTTTTACTTAGAACTATTTATTTTGGTGTCTCTTTCCAGTTTATGAAATGATTATAATTCAAATTATTGTAAAAATTAACAAAACAGTACGTTTTCACGGCTAAGTTTGAAAAACAAAAAATATTTTCTTTGTGCAAAATACCAATGAACTGTAATTGAAAATATATATTACCGTATATTTTCATCACAATTATGGGAAAAGTTTACAATTTCTATAAATACAGCATAAAAATTTGTAATGAAAAACATAATAACGTTTTGTAATATGTAGATTTTCTGCATTAACACTTTTTGATCAGTTTTTGGTAAATAGATGTCCATAAACTTTATACAAAAAGGTTTTTCTTTCAACTTAATTTCTGTCACATAGAACAAATATAACGTTTCATAAGCTGACGTAAAATTTCTTATAATTTTATGTTTCCCCTTCCAATAGTATAAAAACTTTCATTTTTGGTCATTTGCTCTCCCGCGCTTTTAAAATATAGTTCAGTAATTTTTTTCGCTTTTTATCCTTTTGCTTACTGCTGTGGCCATCACAGTTACCTTTCTAATACACTGTAATGATAAAAAAAATGGTCACATTAATACTGGTTACATGTTAATCAAACTTCACAGCATTATTTCGTTTCCAGTTTTCCTTACCTTATCTATCGATTTCTTTCTTTCCAAGGTTCGCCAGCTTAATATACTTTTATTCCTAATCCATGGATACTTACACACTCATGAGGCTGCACTCTATGGCCGCCGAAGGAGACCGAAAGTATTAAATAAAAAGAATAGTCTTTGCGTAAACGTAATGCTCAAAGATCAGTAAATGTGACAGAGGAGATTATCCTATTCGAATTATTAGAAAACATCCAATAAAAAGCGTATTTTGAAGCTAAGCCTGTAATGCTTACAAGTGAACTATCCGTGTCCATAGTAAATTACGTTCTTATATGAGTTGCACACATAAAATTCTATATCAAGTAACCAGTTATATATATTGTTGCTTTTGTGTTGAATATATATTTAATTAGATTATTAAAGTGTTGCTAACGCAACTCCTACTCAAAACCTGTGATTCCCGTACTGTTTCTATTGTCACACAATGAAAACTACTTGTATAGTTAGTCTCGTCATTGTATTCTTAATCAGAATGTTATTAGTTTATAGAACAAAGTGACGTTGTTTTAAATCAATAGTCTTGTTGCATCTGACAAACATCGTCATGTACTTCAAAGCGACATTTCAAAACATCGTTTATTTCTTGAGCGTTTTTTTAAAAACTTCATATATTCTGTGAACATCCTTCGAAAACACCATGAAATTTACGAGCACACCATTTCAAAATACCACATGCTTCACGAATGGGATCTTTTAAAAATAGCATGTATTTCATCACCATTAGAATTTTTTAAAACTCCGTTCGCTTCACAAGCCCACTTCCAAAATACTAAGTCATTTGTGCTTGTTCTATCTCAAACCGATATGAACTTCATAATCGCTCTGTATTTCACCGAAAGCGAAGAAATTCTATAAGATTTCAAATAATTTATCCTGGAAAAATTGACCTACAGTCAATTAAAATATCCTTGGAAGATGTCTAACAGCCAAATTAACTATCCTTAAAAAATGTTTAATAGTCAAATCAACATTCCTTGAAAGATGTTTAAGAGTAAAGATTCAGTTCAAACAATATTATAAAATCTTTACTATTGACTACCAGTGCTCCCACGTAAAAAATAATATTCTCATTAACCCTTGAAGTTAGTTTTCCAGCCAATAGTAGGTAAGCATTAGATGAATGTATTCTCAAGTTTCTTAGGCCGTTTTCAGTTAACCCGAAGATAACCTAAAAGGGTTGAAACACTGTTCTGCACTCTACTATAATTAAAGTTTTAATATCCATACCAGACGTCTTGAGAGCACATTTTTACTTCAAGTGGATTTCTCGTAATCACGAATTAGATGACTATAACATGTCAGTGCTTTGTACACCATACTATAAGTGTCTTTACGGAGCGAACCCCTATATTATGTACGAAGTGAAGACACAGAGATTTATCTAAAGCGATATTTTTAAACGTATATATTTCATTTGAAAAGTGTACTTTTCTACTGGTAAAATGTTTATACGTGCTTAGTGATGGGTTATGTTTTAGTATAGACATCTACTTGTCCATACCTATGCATGATATATAGAGAATTTAGATTCACAGACACTATAAATTCTCACTATATTTCCAAACAAATCTCCATTCAAATCTCCAGTTGCAGATTAATATTTCACTTCTAAAATTATTCGATCAAATAGTCAATAGCTACAGTAAATATCAGGAACCGTATCAGCTGGTTACTAACACATCAATAAATCTTTTGCCCACAGTTAAGCACAAAATACAGTAAACAAGATAAATACACTACTGGGAATTTAAAAATATGTAGTTAGGGATCGCATAAAAAGTAAGGAAACAAGGTTGAAATTGCTATAGACATTATTTACTCAAAACACAAATTCCTATTGTGACTCCATTAACGTAATTTTAGGTAGTAACTAAGAACTATAATAGAGGTTTGTAGTTTGGGTAAATCATGTCTACAGTATCTTCAGCTTTGTTTCAGTAATTTTTACGATCCCTATTTCAAGTTTTTAAATTCCCAATTTTAATTTATCTTGCAAATTATCCAGATCCTCTTCGTCGGCTGTTTGATAAAATTAGTATATAAAATAAACACATATTTGTTGGGTATAGTATGTATGATATTAAAACTTAATCAATAAACCTAGATTTTTTAAACTTGCTCTAAACTAACAAAGAAATTCAAAGTTACGAAACAATATTAACATAAATTTACATATATCATATGTTATGCAGGAGTGAAAATATCGAAAACAATGCTTAACAATATTAAAAACAGAAAAAGAAATGACCTAATTTAAGGTACAATTTAAAAATCATATACTAGGTGTTTGAATTTAAATATCAAAACAGTTATTTTGAACAGTTCTGAATAACGTGACTGATAGTTGCAAGCAAATGAATGATTTATATATATCACTGGTATTGATTTTTGTAGGAAATGCAAATTATAGAAGCAATTACATGATTTTTACTTTTTACATGCTTGGCTGGTTATCACCACTAATTCTTCATTCGTATTTATGTAGCAAGTTGATAAAAAGGTGTTTAATTTTTAATGTTTTAAACTACTTTGTTATAGAATTTTCACTTAAACTAATTTTTAATAGAAAATGTTAGAGATTACTTTGGTAGGAATATTATACTGAAAACTACCTAGGCATGGAAGTTTGCTCCACTGTAATATACTCTAACATATATGTGCTTATAAAGTGCTTTATCATAGAAGGTCCACTGTAATATACTTTAACACGTACGTGCTTACAAAGTGCTTTATCATAGAAGGTCCACTGTAATATACTTTAACACGTACGTGCTTACAAAGTGCTTTATCACGGAAGCACCGCTGTAATATACTTTAACACGTACGTGCTTACAAAGTGCTTTATCACGGAAGCACCGCTGTAGGCTACTTAGGCATGGAAGCTCAACTACAATTCTGTTTTTTCATATAAAATACGTTGTAAAGTATTTCAGAACTGATGCCTCAACGTAGATATCTTTCCTTGTCTCTTCCTTCTTTGTGACCGGCTGGCATCGAGAGAACAATAACAGTAAAAGAGAGACGATAAAAAAGTACGTAATGCCATCTTTTTGAAGACGTTTTTATGTTACTACAGAATAAAACTCGAACAAAAGATAAACATCTCGAATACACAGGGGAAACCTAATAAACGAATCATCGTTGAAAGAATAACGGTGCAACGTTGGCCCAGCACTCAAAGCTAAGTAATACGGAAGTCATGGGTTTAACTGAACAGCCGTCAAACCAAATCATATTTACTGGTCTTCTCAACTGAAGACAATGTACGTTGAAGGAACTACTAATGGACGTAAGTTGTAGAAGGGAAAACTTTGTATAAATGTCCTCAAGCCAGAAAACAAAAATGTTTTCATAACGAGTTTAGTTTTCAATTGAAAATTCAATGTTTTGCATCATGACGTGGCTGTGGATTTCTTGTACTATGTGTAGAACAAATAGGGAAGGAACTCTATGTAAATAGAAATGTGTCTCAAGACAGTTGGTATGGATATCAAAACTTTTATTGAAATAAAGTAGAGAACAACGTTTCGACCTTCTTAGGTCATATTCAGGTTAACAAACTATGTAAGTAGATTTTCTGTCTTCTTTCCTAACAAACCTTCGAAATAAAATAATAACAGCATTGATGAATTCTGTCTACGTGCCTAAATACAAGTTAACACGTATTGTATATAAAACTACTAATAAAAAGTTAACTACGTAAGTTCACACTCGAGTGTAACTTAAACGTCAGTGAAACTGGTTCTGTAGAGAAAATAATAAAATTTGTATAATTTCATGAATTAATATGACATAAAACTACAGCCTAAAAGTATTGAAATGTACTGGTTCCTCAATTGCGTAGTTTCAGTACTAATAGACACTGGAATGACCAATAAATGAATAGAGGGATCACCAACTTTGTAAGACATCATACTGACTGATGTATTCGGCTATGACTAGTTGTTTCAGAAGCCTGAAGCCGGTTTCAGGTTACTTTAAAAAAGTGATTGTTTACACGAACGTCACCAAGTTAATAAATTGTTAAAATAGTTTTTAAAGGTAATTTTGTTTCCTCTGAAAGTCTATTTATAGGCACCATTCTCCTGCTTCTATAAACGTATACTCTAGTTTCTTCTCTTCTACATAACTATGTGTTAGTTTCCAAATTTTATAAGAAACTAAACTTCCATACTTCTATGCAACAAAACTTTAGTTTCTAGTTTCTATATTTGCACACACATTTCCGTTCGTTGTATCTTCATGTCACCAGTTTCGTGTTAAAGGATCGTTTCTACAGACTTGTTTTTGGAATTTCGCACAAAGCTATTCGAGGGCTATCTGTGCTAGTCGTCCCTAATTTTGCAGTGTAAGACTAGAGGGAAGGCAGCTAGTCATCACCACCCACCGCCAACTCTTGGGCTACTCTTTAACAAACGAATAGTGGGATTGACCGTCACATTATACACCCCCACGGCTGGAAATGCGAGCATGTTTAGCGCGCCGTGGGCGCGAACCCGTCACCCTCGGATTACGAGTCTCACGTTTTATGCGCATGGCCATGCCAGGCCGTTTCTATAGACAAAAGAAAGAATAGTTACAGACCCACGTAGTAAGATAATTCACTTAAAGTTTGGATGTTATAAAAGTTTAAAAGTTATAAATATAATTTACAAAATTCTTAGTAAATGATCGTACAAAAGGCACGTATTTTGAACTTGAAAGTTTGTGAATTTTTGTTTAAAACAATTTCAGTTTGTATTTTCAGTTGCAAGTCAAAATCATTTTTGGAGAAAAACTTGTTTTTGACATCTCAAATCAAAGTCCATTTTTTATCTCTGACTAGACGTAATGGATCGTGAGGTTTCATTACGCTGTTTGGTGTTTGCGTACCTACTACGAATGTTTTTCATAATGCTGGTTGAATTTATTTTTTGAATTATATTTCTTAGATAGTCCACTCATGCATTAAGTAATCATGTTGATATCTTCTAATGTTTTCACTTACACGCTAATTTCTAAACACAATGTAAAAATAGAAACAATGTTAACTCAGCAACTAGGCATTCTCCGATTTAACTTGAGACTTCTTTGGTAAGCAAGTGGATTTTTTTTACCCTGCATAAAATGAATGGATCATGGTTTCTTTCATAGTTTTCTAAAGCTTTCAGCAAAGCGAATCCTATTTTCTACAGCTTTTAGGGCCCCTGTAGATAGTTACGGGAGTTGTAGTTTTTATACAACTTTTTTTTCTTCCTGATGTTATACGTAAATTAGACAAATAGTGTTAAATCTAAATGTGCGTTTCTACGTATGTTTAGTGTATACATATCGACAGCTGCATGAAGTATTTTGGTATACCATCAAGAATACTATCATGTAATTTTTTGGAAAAAAAATATAGGTTAAGTTAAAGTTAATATAAATCTGGTGTAAAGTTTCCGAAAACACAGACACATTGATCAGTAAGAATTTATACACCACAATAATTCATATGTTACTAATGTCGACAACCTGACAAATTCTAAATGGAAGGTTTTTGTCAGCAACAAAACTGAATGCTGTTGTATCTTCTTGTTGTTTTCAATGTGAAGCCGATAAAGGACAGTAAAGAAAGATTTGGTACAAAATATTATTATGAACCTCCTTGTAATGTAACGTTACACAACTTAAAATTTGGTCAAATAGCTGGTAGAGCGTGTTATTAACAAGTTGCATTTTCTATCAATTCAAGGTTAGAGACAGTTATTTTTATAAAGCAGTTTGTAAAGATACAGTATAAAAATAAGGAGAACAGAGTTAACTGTAAAACGTAAATAATTATTCAAGCATGAAAAAGTAGACATATATTTCAGATAAAGATAATATTTTGTTCGTTTAAAAGCGACATATTTGTTAAGGATATTGGTAATTACCTGTACAAACTGACAGAAACAAACCTTGATAAAGATTGTACTAAGTAGCTATCGAGACTGATAGAAATATAGCTAGTTAAGAATAGTGCTGGCTAATAATTGGAACTGATAGAAACTATTCTAAAGGAGAGAAGCACTAGATAAATATATCCGACCTAACAGAAACACAGCTTGTTAAAGATAGCGCTAGCTAAGTGAAAGAACCACGCATATACATGTTAAATATTTCTTTAGATATGGTACATAAAATCACGAATAATTAAATATATTACTAGACACAGTAATAACAGCATTTATTAAAGTATACCAAGTCTCTATATCCGACCTGACAGAAACACAGCTTGTTAAAAAAAGATCGCAAACACTTCCTATAACATTTACAATAAGTATACGCCCCCTCAACAAAACCATATAAAAGGATCAATAAAAATTTCGTCCAGTCAGTTGGATCTAAAGACAGAAGATATACCATTCCAACAGACTTATTTGAAATAAACTCTGCAAGTAAAAAGTCATTTTTTTCGTTCTTGATGTCTTTTTTAAATTTCGCGCAAAGCTACACGAGGGCTTTCTGCACTCGCCGTCCCTAATTTAGTAGTGTAAAGCTAGAGGGAAAGCAGCTAGTCATTATCATCCACCGCCAATTCTTGGACTACTCTTTTACCGATGAACAGTGGGATTAACCGTCACATTATAACGCTCTCACGGCTGAAAGGTTGAGCGTGTTTGGCGTAACGGGTATTCGATCTCGCGACCTTCAGATTTTGAGTCAAGCGTCCTAACCACCTGGCCATACTGGGTCCTCATGCTTTCGCAATGCCATAATCAGTTACGTATCTTAAATTAAGAAAAGGTACAAATAACCTACAGTTACCGACTCTTCTGACACTTTGCATAGCAAGTTAATCAACAATTTGTTACACAAAATAAAAAAGAACTTTTTTAAATAAAGCCAAGAAAATAGTATGGAAAATATAAATTCTATGTTTACCTTATTACCCGGCACTCTATGTTTACTTTATTTCCCGGAACTCTATATTTATCTTATTACTGGAAACTCTATGTTTGCCTTATTATCCGGCACTTTATGTTCATCTTATTACCCGGAACTTTATGTTCACCTTGTTACCAGGAAGTCTATATTTACCTAATTACCCGGAACTCTATGTTTACTTTATTACCCGGATGTCTTAAATAAAATAGCTACACTATTGAACATTAATGAAACCAAATCACCTTTTAAACCCATCGGAAAACTTTCAAATGAACTAAATAAAGAAAAAAACCTACTCAACAGTGTCCAGAAACAGGGATTATGTCCCCCAGTGGCTCAGCGGTATGTCTGCGGACTTACACGCTAAAATCCGGGTTTCGATACCCGTGGTGGGCAGAGCACAGATAGCCCACTGTGTAGCTTTGTGCTTAATTCAAAACAACAACAACAACAACAACAGGGATTATATTCGATCCAAAGTTTAAACGTATAAATAAAAGAACAATAAGATAATTGTCGCCATTTGAAATATAAATATCAGCCGTCTTCACTCACATATACCAACTGATCACATACCCATGTTCACAGAAGTAAAACTTACCGCAGAACCTAAATATTTTTACCAAAGATATATTAGAGGAGCTATTTAAGTATATAGAGCTGCAGACAAACTCGAAAACAATGATATGGACTTCAAAATTAATCCGTTATGGAAACAATGTTTAAAGAGAACATCAGACTGATAAAACAACACTCACAAGATGTCGCTGTACAAATACACACAGTATGCTCTCTCAAATGACGTACTTGGTACGTCAAAACTAGTGTTGTAAATTTGTATTTGTTCTTCGTTTCTTAATTCGCGCTTATAAAACTGTTCATCTTTACAGCATAAGCTATTGTCATACAGGAGAAAAGGTAAATCTAGAATAAATACAGCAATTGTTATATTAATTATTTATGTTTTTTATATTTCTTGCACTAATTGTTCGACAAGTAAATAGAGAAGTAACTTACAGATAATATGCTTCTCAGATGTTTGGGAATCATTTATAATATTCAAGATATTTCACTGTTAATATCTTTGTGTTCCACTCTTTTCCGGTGCGGCATGGTCACGTGGTTAAGACGTCAGACTCGCAATCTGAGGTTCGTGTGTTCGAATCCCCGTCGCACCAAACATGCTCGTCCTTTCAGCCGTGAGAGCGTTATAGTATGACGGTCAATTTTACTATTCGTTGGTAAAAGAGTAGCCTAAGAGTTGGCGGTGGGTGGTGATGACTAGGTGCCTTTCCACTAGTCTTACACTGCTAAATTAGGGATGGCTACTTCAGATATCCCTCGTGTAGCTTTGCGCGAAATTGAAACAAAACAAAACACTCTCTTTCAACAACACTCATACATACTTGAGTGAGCAGTTAAATAAAAACCACTGAATGACCTAAAGCACAAAAAGGTTAATTTTTTCTAATATTAAGGTAAGGTCATTGCACTACAATATGCAAATTCCATAGGTTACATATATTACTTTTGTATAGGCTTAGTTAGTGCTTGATAACCGTACTTTTCTTGAAATATACGCACAGTGCATATAAGTTAAACATAGCACATGTGCCAAAACTTCTCGGTTCATATTCATTAAACATTTCACCTCCTAACGACTTTCAATTAAAATTTTGATAAGAATGAAACAATAAAAAAAAAACATTTCTCATTTTTCTTTTCTTGACAATTTCAAAAATAAAAACATTCTGTTAAAATAATTAAAATAACAGGGTGTAATTATATGGATTTCTAGCATGATATCTGTGTAAATTGACTTTACTCTTAAGATATTGCCCCCCAGTGGCTCAGCTGTATGTCTGCGGACTTGCACGCTAAAATTCGGGTTTCGATACCCGTGGTGGGCAGAGCACAGATAGCCCATTGTGTAGCTTTGTGCTTAATTCAAAACAACAACAACAACTTAAGATATTAATTTCCATAACATGCGCTCCTTAGTGATATATTGCGGACTTAACAACGCTGTAAACGCTATCAGGTGAGCAGATTACACATTACATATAGCATATAGTGTAGCTTTGTCTTTAATTTCAAACAAACCCTAACATGTACTTTTCCATAAGTAAAACATTTAAACATCAGTTACTTTTCTAGCATTACAATGAAAACAATCATTCTTCTTAAATATCCACTGTTTTATATATCCAAGAATTAAGTTTTCTTGTTTAAGATATTCATTTGTATACATTAAATATTGTTTTCTATTTTATGGTGCAATACGTATTACACACTTTACATAAGATTTTTTTAAAATAATAATTTATAAAATTGTAAGTTCTCATTTAGCCCAAAATATTCACAGCTTTTGAAAATACTTTTCCTTTTTATCTGCTACCACTTAATCAATTTTCTCTTTGGAATTAAGTTAACATTAGTTGATATATCTAGACAATGGTTTATAGCTAGTCGTAAAGTATTTTCATTATTATATTGATATTTTAATATTTTTTTTCTGTTGATCTTTTCATAATATAAAAAAATCCATCAATAATAAATTCTGAATAATGAAAGTTTATTAAAATTCTTTAATTATTTGAATCTGAAAATTTTCACCTTCAGATGAAATATTGTTTGTTTGTATCTTTTGAATCTAGCGCGTAACGCTACACGAGGGCTTGCTGCACTAGCCGTCCCTAATTTAGTTGTGTAAAACTAGAGGGAAGACAGCTAGTCATGATCACCCACCGTCAACTCTCGGGCTAGTGTTTTACCGACGAATAGCGGTATTTACTGTCACATTATAACGCACTCACGGTTGAAAGGTCAAGCATGTTTCGTGTGATGGGGATTTGAGTCCATGACCCTTAGATTACGAGTCAAGCGCCCTAATTATCTGGCCGTACCAGGCCTCAGATCATATTTTAATGTATATACATTATGTGCCAGTATAGCAGGGATAGTTACCCTGTTTTACCAATTTAGAATGTTTGTTAAAATATCTAAGTACTGATGTGAATTGGTTGATGTATGACAGATATCAGTCAAACTTTGATTTATTTTGCCTCCCAGTGGCTCAGCGGTATGTCTGCGGACTTACACGCTAAAATTCGGGTTTCGATACCCGTGGTGGGCAGAGCACAGATAGCCCATTGTGTAGCTTTGTGCTTAATTCAAAACAACAACAACTTAAATTTCGCCCCCCAGTGGCTCAGCGGTATGTCTGCGGACTTGCACGCTAAAATCCGGGTTTCGATACCCGTGGTGGGCAGAGCACAGATTGCCCATTGTGTAGCTTTGTGCTTAACTCAAAACAACAACAAATTGATTTATTTTAGTCACGACAAAAACATCAAAGAACGGTATGCGATTTTCACTATACTAGAATTTAAAAACGATTATTTTACGTAATTCGTTTAAAACCTCGTAAAAAATTACAATATCAAATCTATTGGCCAAAAGCATTAAACAGCCACTTAAAAATCTCTTCTACAATACCTTTAAAATAATTGCAAGGTAATCATCTAAAAGAGGAAAGTAATCATAATACAAATTAATCTAGATATTTCAAACTGATGTCCTTATCTTTAAACATCTTATTAGTGCAAATAATGTAATTATCAAAATAATATTTAATTACTTTTAATGCAAAATGATGTGAAATATTCAAATATGCTCGCCCTTTTAGGTGTGGGGGCGTTATAATGTGACGGTCAATACCACTATTCGTTGGTAAAAGTTGGCGGTGGGTGATGATGAGTAGCTGCCTTGCGTCTAGTCTTACACTGCTAAATTAAGAACGGCTACCGCAGATGGCCCTCGAGTAGGTTTTACACGAAATTAAAACCAATCTTCTCTTCTTAATTTTGAATACCTTTAGATTTGAGTACCTTTCTTTCTTAGAAACATTATAATTTATTGTTTTTAGAAAGCACAATATGTTTCTTATTTAATCACAAATTAAATCTAAATTGGAACTGATTCCCTTCCGCTTATAATGAATATATTTAATTTGAATAAATTTGGGAATATTATTTAGTGTGGAGGTAAATCCAAGATTTAAAAGTGTAAGTTGACATTAATGTAAATCCCTTTCAACCGCAAATTTACAAGTTTGTATAACTATGCTTATTTTGTTTACAGTGCCTATTCTAGATTCTTGTGTTCTAATTTGATTTCTGCTTGAGAATGTTAAATAAAATATTTCTATTATCGTATTTCTATCCGAAAAGTGGGGACGATGTATTTGATACGCATTATTTTCTCCATTTTCACAGAGAACAATTTTCAAACTTTCTGTGGGGAGTTCGAAACTAACGATTCCATGTTAATTTCCATTATCCTTGTGTTTAGATTATATTGTTTTCGCTCTTTCCAGATATTATGTTTCTTATTCTTGCCGTTTCAAATAACGTTTATTTTTCAGTTAATTTTTCTGGCTTCATCTATTCTTCTTGGCACAGTTTCTTTCAATCTTTAGTCACACTTTTAAGGAGTTCTTTGTTGTGAGAAAACTACGTAAAGTGCTTAATAACCTTGAAATCAGTTTCTGCCTAATTCAGTTTTCGTTAACATTAACTTAGAGTACATTCGTTACTTTCACTGTTTCTAACTACAAATGTTTTATAATAATATTTTTCCTTCTACCAGTAGAAATTCACTAAGTAAAATATAATAAGAGGACTCGATGGTGGTTCTGAGTTTATATATTTCTTTCATATAGAGTTGATTTTTCTACTCTCAAACTCTGTCAAAAAATCAACTTTCTGTTTTTAAATTATTTTTTTTTATAAAATTAGAATTATTTCCAAGATTTGTTCTTCTTTCTCATAATTATCTACTTTAAGAAATGTATCACAGGAGAGCAAAACACGAATAAAATTTTTCCAGAGGAACATTTCTCTCTGAAACGACTTTCTGCTGGACTTATGTATCTATTTCCAGTTTTTGTAACAGTTTTTAAAATTAATTTCAAACATGGACGATAAGTAAGTTAAAAGATTTTCTAATAAGTATTAAAATTTCCTAAATACTCTTAACTAAGAGACATTAAAAATATTTTATTAGTTTCTGCAGCCACTCGTAATGAGAGGAAAATAACCTTGTTGCAATGGATAATACGAACTACAGCTCACGATTTCACTTCTAGATAAATATATTTAATAAAACTTTACTAGACTAGTTTGATGTCATTGCAGACTAATATTCAGTACAAAAACTAAAAATCAGAAAATATATAAACTTGTTTAGATTCCTAGTTTAAATAAAAATAAATTGTGGAATATATAAGTTTTATTTTTCAAATCAACTTTTAATTTAACTTTTCTAAACCTAAGGTGAAAAATAAAATATCTCCTTACTATTGATATAAAGTCTAAACTTAATTAAAGGGAAATTTTAAGTTAAAATCAATGGTTGAATATTTTAAATGTTAACAATAAAATTGTTACAGTACAATAAAGAAAATAAGATTATCACGCAAATTATATCAGTGACTTATTTTTCAAAAATTAATTTTTCTTGTTATTAATATTTCAAAAAGAAAGACTTTGAAAAAAGGGTTCACGTAATCTGCAAAGATAATTAAAATTACAGAAAAACAAAGTATTAGATATCACCGCTTGAACCAGTTTATTTCTGCTGCAGCTTTGTAATATTTTTAGGGCGGTTATAGGTTGAATTATATTGTTCTTATCTCGTAACTTTAGTAAAATTTTAGATCTGTCGTAGGTTGATTCAAATTAGTTTATTGTCATTATATAAGATTTATAGATATGTTATTACCTGAATCATTTTGTTGTTTTTATCTAGGAATTATACTGTTTGAATAAACTTGTTTTTAATTGTTTATATGTTTAGATATGTCGTTGTTCGAATCAACCTATGCGAGATAAGTCAGTTAACAAAATTCCGTTGGGCTGTTTCTTTTCTAAACAACATTCCTCATATGCTACTTAAACCCATGGTCAGATGATACTTATAACATAAGCATGATACGTTTTAGCACGAAATCATTATGTTATTTTTACTGGAGCCTTGCTACTATTTATCACATTATATGACGGTATTCATTATTCTGTCCTATAAACATAATATTAGTTATCATGTAACTATGTATTGCTCTTATTATCGGCTTTTAGAGCACGTGAAAAGCATAGGATGTGTTTAAAAGGCTCAAATTTATAAAATCTTTACCTAAGTTGTTTCTGTTATGTATAAAGCGTTTGGAATGCCATGTTGTTGTTTATATTATTGTTTCAAAGTTCAAACCAATAAAATATGTTGTTATTCATGAAGAAATTTCTAGAATTAGGTAGATCGATCATTTGTCTATAAATAGAATGTATTCGGCCTGGTGTCTAGACGACGAGTCTCGTGCAAGAACAGACATGTGCAGATTACTCTGGAATTCTGTGGAAGTTACGCGATTGTTCAAGAACACAGTAGGCCTACTAGTATATAAACAGACGGCGATGTGAGGAGAGTCATTGAGTCGGTCATTCGATTCAAGAGATTTGTCTTCATTTGAGAAAATTTTCAACGTTTACTGTGTGTTTATTCAACTTGGATTTGTGACTGGAGCTAGATCTACAAAAACTGTGATTTTATTTCATCAATGTTTACGATTCATTCGAATTACTGGTTATACTGAAGGTCAACACGTACAGGACTGTTTAGGGGAGACCGAGGCAAGTTGGAAAACGACAAGTTGAGACATTCATCAAAGACATCATAAAAAGAACTTCGTCAAATTTATTGAACTGTGAATTGTTTCTGGATTTATCCATTCAAACTTCAAAATTTCCTCGTGGGACCAAATTCACCCCTTAGACTGGAATTTTGGATTTCTGATCTGGACTTTTGGACTTTCATTCTAGATCATTATATTGGAAACAGGCCAGTACCATTTTGTATTGTAATTAATTTTTAAGGTTGAAATTGGATATCTGTCATTGTTATTATATAATTTATTTTATATCTGTCACATATATAATAGTTTATTGTAATAAATTATATAAGCTGTTATCTGTGTCTTTCTGTTGCGTTTAGTCCACATAAAAATGTTACAGTTTCATATAATAAATAAAATAAATTTTATCTGCTCTCCCTCATAAGATGAATGTTTAGTTAGAAGCAGGTCATCTTAATATGGATTAACATTGTAAACTTCAGTCAACTTGTTTGTGTTAAATTAATGTTGTAATTTTGCTGATCTGTTAATTTTTATACAGCTTTAATAAATTTGCTATTTCTTCTGTTTCAACCAGGGAGAAACAATATTTTCGTCTTATCTAAAATTTACGATTATGAAATTTGATTCAGTTAACGTCAACCTGGATTCAGTAATATTTGCGTCTAATATAAAACCATCATTGTCCACACCTACCAATTTCACCAATAAATATATTTGCCTCTTTAAGTGCAATGTTAAAGGTCAGAGTTTATGTAATATGAAAGATTGTTTTTTTAACGTTTCTCAGAAGAACAAATATCCATCACTTCGCAACCAGAACTTTGTCGTCAAGGTAACGGTCATACGTTTGTCTTGTTAAAAATAACTATTGTGACGCTATATCTACATCTCATTTTTTCCTTTCGGCTATCCTACAAAATTCAGGGCTTGGCATGGCCTAGCGCGTTAAGGCGTGTGCTTCGTAATCTGAGGGTCACGGGTTCGCGCCCGAGTCGCGCCAAACATGCTCGCCCTCCCAGCCATGGGGACGTTATAATGTTACGGTCAATCTCACTATTTGTTGGTAAAAGAGTAGCCCAAGAGTTGGCGGTGGGTGGTGATGACTAGCTGCCTTCCCTCTAGTTTAACACTACTAAATTAGGGACAGCTAGAACAGATATCCCTCGAGTAGCTTTGTGCGAAATTTAAAAACAATCTAAAATAACAAAATCCACACGAACGTATAGAAGTCAGCTATATGGAACGTGCGCTGTTAGCTGTGTTGACATTAATAGCGAGCTTATTGTTTTATTCTGCGTTTAGATAGTAGTCAGCTAGAGTTTTAACTCCCATATATGACATCATTAACAGTTATCTAAATAGTTCTTCCCTCGTTTAATTGTCAACCAGTTGAAAATTTAACCCTTATATTGGTTATCTTACATTTGTTTTACTTTAACGCTGTGTTGGGAAGGAACATAACGTCGACTTTCTTTTTAGCGCTGGCCCGGCATGGCCAAACGTGTTAAGGCGTTCAACTCGTAATCTGAGGGTCACGAGTTAGCATCCCCATCGCGCCAAACATGCTCGCCCTTTCAGCCGTAGGGGTGTAATAATGCTACGGTCAATCCCACTATTCGTTGGTAAGAGAGTAATCCGAGAGTTGGCGATGGGTGGTGATGACTGGTGCCTTCCCTCTAGCCTTGCAATGCTAAATTAGAAACGGCTAGCACAGATAGCCCTCGTGTAGCTTTGTGCGAAATTCAAAAACAAACATTCTTTGGAGTGATCCCATCAGATTTTCTTCTGTAGCAGACAGTTAAGTACAAGAAACACGTTTGTTTTTCTTTTTGACAATATCAGCACATTTTTCGTACTTTGTAATTAGGTAAGTATTATATACCATTCAACCTCTCCCTTACCTATTTGAAAAAATTCTCGAGTTAATTAATTATATCAGTAGAGTACACACTTCGATCTTTCTCTCTCACCTATCCCAACAGAGGTCAGAATTTACCAACCAGTTAAGAATAATGCACACCTCAGTTTTTCTTCCCAGTAAATTCTTGAACTTAGTAAATTGGAATATATACTTATTGCTTTTCTTTCAGGAATAACCTAGTTAGTAGACTGGAATACGTATCTGTTTTCTGAGGCATAGAATCAGTTAGTGATTGGTCTCGTGATCCAATGTATTTGTAGTTTTCAATATTCCATTACTCGCAGCGTCATTCTTTGTCAATGTTTTATGTAATTGAAACTAATCTGGACATAACATATCGAAGTACTGATTTTAGGCTCTGGAGGCTGAAGGCCCAGATTTGGAGAAACTGAGAACCAGCAGTTAACTTGGTTATTTACCTAGCTTGGCAGGGACAAAAGTAGATATAGAAACGTGACGTAAGGGTTGGAAATCCTGATCGGACATAAGATGTGATGTGCTAGAATTTTTAATTAATAGTTATGGATTAAATGACACGTAAATAAAGCAGACATAAACTCGGTTCATTTTAAACTCATATAGAATTTCAATATAAACATTTTTAACTGTGGCTTAGTGGCTCATAGAACAGTTCTGAGTTGTTGTTTATTTCAAGTGCAAACTTTTATCTTATAGCTCCGTCATCTCTTAACCGATTTGAAATCTAATTACAGTTTTAGACTCAAGAGGCCAAACCTTTTCGATTGTTTTATTTGATCAATGGTCTCATATAATAATACTTTTTAAATCTGCCTGAAAATGTTAGGTTCTGTAACCGCTGAAGATTTCTTCTTGTTTAAATGAACAAAGATTTATTTAATAAACAAAACAGTATTGCATAAGATAGTTATTTTAATGAGTTCTTTTGTGTACAATACACTATCGTACAATATTATACTATTGTACTATTATACAATACCGTATAATTACAGTATTCAGACACTCCTAATAAGACAACCACATAAGAATCCAAAAATATTAACTTCATTAATTATTTATAATGTAACCAAACTGTAGCTACTAAATATTTTCATTTTTATGAGAAATAATATTTTCCACAATCTTCTGTGAAGCTGTAGCTTTGGATAAAGCTCTTACTAACATTTGTAATAACAGGCGATGTACTTAGTCGTTTTCTTGGTATAGCCAGTTTCCAGACTAAAATAATAAAATCCATCTTTACACGGAAACGTTAGTTTGTGAAGTTATCAGTTTAGTAACCCGTGTTTTGATTGTCGTGTTGAAACACTCCACGGAAGTAAGAAAAACCAACTAACGTCTCACAGTACAAATAAGAAATATAAAACAATGTTGTTGGATAGCTTAGACTCTATAGCAAAAAACAAACATTTCTACGAGTATTTATTTTATATCACAATAACTATAATCGTAAAGTGTTTAACATTCTGATTAATATTTTATAAAATGCTTCGTAAATCATCAAGAAAATACGGCTGGGTCTTTAATATGTTTTTATTTGCTATTCACTTGTCCAGGGATGGGCAACTTATTTTTCATAGAGGCCATAATTGTGGCAAATGAAAACAACTTTTGCCCCACTATTCAGAAAAGAAATTTGAAATGTGTTAGTTTAATTAAAATAATTGCATTTCAACTAACCTTCAGTATAAAAATTGATGGGAGTTTTCATCAACAAGTTTCGTGAAATTTGACTTGATATCTATGCTCATTAAGCATCTTCTAAATTTATGTCAGTTAGCTGGGATCTGTATTTAGACTTGAGAAAATCTAGCTTAAAACATGTTGACTCGCACACCCATGTGGATCAAAACATGGAAAATAATTTTAAAATTGTTATCTTTTAATTTGGAAGACTCATTTATCAGAATAATGACCCCAGTATCTCTGATAGAACATTTTTGTTTACCTTTCATGTGTTCTACACGTTGCAGAGTAAACATCTCGTCTTAAAATCTACACTTTTCCAAAGACAAAAAAGATGTAATTTTTTTACTGAATTATTCTAAACCAAATTAAAATAGATCATACAAAAATTCAAATATAATTTCAATTTTTTTTAAATTCGAAGAAACGTGATTCAAATTTTCGAGATAGATAAAACAAAGATCCAGTTTACATAGATATCATCAGATAAATCATAGTCCTTATTATTTTCTATAAAACTATTCAACGTTGCAAAATGTGTTAAATCATTCTCTTGTAATTGTTCTGTAAGGAGGTTTTCCTTCAATTGAAATTCATGAATAGATTGTAATTGCTCAGTCACTATTTTATCTTTTCCCTGAAGCTTCGTATTCAAATTATTCAAATGAGCCATCATATCCTACAGAAAGTACAAACCACACTGTCATAACAAAGTTTAAACTTCACGAAAATTTTCAATCTTACCTTTTTCAACAAGATACTCTTTTATTTGAGAAAGTAAGAAAGTAAATCGTTCCAAGACTTTTCCCCTACTTACTGCTTTTCTTCAAAGACTCAACAAACTGTTGATGGATGAGAGAGCTTCCACTTCTAATATAATTCACAATTTTTACAACAATGTCCATCACATTTTTCAGTTCATCACTTTCAGACATCTGAGCACATACATTTTCCTGATGCAAAATGCAATAGAAAGATGGCAGTGTGAACTTCACATTATTTTCAATTAAATGTTGCTTCAAATGAGAAACAAATCCTAATTTCGCCCCAGTCATCGCGGGATCACCGTCTGTTGTGACAGAAACCAGTTTTTCAAAATCCAGATTGAATGTTTTTGACATTTCAAGAATTTAAAAAAAATTTTTTTTTACATTTTCGATCTCGTAATCCACAAAGGTCAAGCGTTTTTCCCTCACATTCCCTCACATGAAGATCTAAAGTTACATATCGAACCTAAAATATCAATTGTACAGTGTCACTAACATCTGTTGACTCATCTAGTGCTAAAGAAAAATACAACCAGTCTTTTAGATGTTCAAACAACTTATTTTCTATGTCTTTTGCTAACTCTAGCATTCAGCGGACAATTGGTCTTCTACTTAATTACAAATGATTTATCCACCATTACACTAGACGATTCATCTCATCCAAAATGACTTTTTCTGCCCTTCTGTGTTGAGGGATTGAGTCGAATATTTTTTCATGTTCAAATGAGAAACTTAGGCCTTTTACATCAGAATGAGTAATGATCATACTACAGTTTCATTTAATTCTAAACATACGTTGTTCAACAAGCAAACAAACACCTTACTTAGGCAATTCCTTACATCAAAATGTGTGATATGTTCTGACAATATAACTCGTTTAAACCAAGTGGTTAGTTTTGTGAAACTGGAGCTTTTTAATAACTGTTAAGCAGAATGTGTGTTATCAGAAAGACGACAACGATAAAAAAAAATGGTTTGGTTGTATTTATAGACACTGATTTTCTTCCTGATATTGTAATCTATCGTTGTGCTAACGGTCAGTAATTGTAAGATGTTGGTCATCCTGAGTTGATTTCTGTATAAACTTTAACTCTAATATTCATCTCAACTTCTTCAACAGATGCAACACCTAAATTGGAGAGGAGTTGAAAATCAACAATTTGTAGTCGTTATTGTTGTTGTACAATAATTACAGATTAAAGGATCATGTGATTCACATACAGCCATTCTTAATTACTGAGAGAAGGTAGATAATATACAGCAGCCGCTGTCATAAGAGTTTCTGTCTGAGCAATGGAATTAGCTGCTGTTCTTATAAATCATTCACAGTTCGCAAATCCAGCCTTAGAACTTTCGATCCGCAGCCCCACACTCGTTCGAGAGATTTTGTAACTGGATCTTATAAACAGACTGTATAATTCAGTTAGAGATAGTAAAGTATGTTTATCGTAGGGAAATCAAGTCCAATAGGTTCAGTGTTTCATAATTTAACTTTTAATATAAATAGAACCAAACGATGACACAGTTCTTTAACGCGAAAAAATTTCTCCTGGCGACACTTTTTTCAGTATTAAATGAAAAAAAACCAACGAAGTCACAACATGGAGAACACATTCTGTTTAGCGTTTCACATTTTAATCCCTTTTCACGGTACGACCATGTCAAGATAACAGATCACAAAGTATAGTTCTACTGTCAATCAAGGTACCCCGCTGTTACAGTCTACGGATTTACAATGCTAAAATCAGGGAATCGACTAAGCAAATACATTGTAGCCCGATGTGGCTTTGCTATCTGAAAACAAACACACACACACACACATTATCAATCATTCTTTATTAAAACGTAAACAGATGTGTCGTTACTTTCGTCAAATAAAGCTAATAATACTTCATACATCAAATTTTTAATTGCGTCGTTGTTAATGACTTACCCAGGCTACGAACTAAACATAGGTTTATCGTGTTGTTGTTGTTTGTTGTTTAGAGTTAAGCACAAAGCTGCACAATGGGCTATCTGTGCTCTGCCCACCACGGGTATTGAAACCCGGATTTTAGCGTGTAAGTCCGCAGACATACCGCTGAGCCACTGGGGGGCAGGTTTATCGTGATTAGTCCTTAACAAGAAAAAAAATTCTTTTAGGTTTCATCCGGTTTATCTGTTGAAATGCTCCAGTTAGCTTCGTTCAGTTTGAAAAACGTCAAGTATAATTACCGTACTGTTTAGTTGAGACCGTTTTTTGCGCAAAGACGTTTTACGGTTAATGTAACGTTTCCTTGACGAACTGTTGTTAAGTTGCTCTATTTTCAGAACGTGGAATGGGCTGTAGCATATCGTTAAGTCATCTCGCTTTACATACATTTATGAAGTTATTTTACTGACAGCTCATGATATTATAATGCCGACATTTTTAATGAAACCGGAATAAAAGGGACAGTTAACTGAAGACTTCCAGTGTAATATTCTTTGTAAAATACAAATCTTCTTCCCACTTTAAACCATTACGCACCCCCAGTGGCTCAGCGGTATGTCTGCAGACTTACACGCTAAAATCCGCGTTTCGATACCCGTGGTGGGCAGAGCACAGATAGCCCATTGTGTAGCTTTGTGCTTAATTCAAAACAGCATTAAACCATTAACTTTCATCGTTCGAAAGAACTTTGAAAACTGTTTTAATCTATTTTATTTCTTTTTGATTCTGAATTACGGAACGAATATATTTTCTCTTCAGTATTGTCATCCACATCGGAACAAAAAATACACCGGTTCTTCCGGTGTTTCTTTTGTTTCTGTCGACATAACAAACATCAGATTCATTCGTTTATTCAACTCCTTAGCAACCGCCACAAAGTAAAATTATTTTTGTTCTTCTTGTGATGTCTTCAACATTTTATGTTTTAGTTTTTGCAAAACGTGAAATATTTTATTGCATCTCTTTTCTTCTAGCAATGAACATGATAATCAGACATGATTGTAACTGATTACCTGTTTTATTTTCATTCCTTATAACACCCACTATATATATTTCATCATATCAGTTGTCTCTTTCTTTTTATATCAGCATAATAACGACTGTGACCACAAAGTCGTTTTAGCTTTGTCTCTATCTCTTCAAACACATTTCTTCTATTATTCGTTTGTTGTGCATAACGATGAATAGGTTACTATAATTACCACACGTCTTTTGACTTTTTCACTAACTATAATTAACAACGAATACAACATTATGGTTACCATAGTATCATTGTCTTTTTATTAATTATTGATAACAACGAATACATTATTGTGGTTACTATGGTTTTTTTTTTAATAACTGTTGATAACAACCAATATATTATTCTGGTTATCACGAATGTTTTATTAATTGTTGATAACACCCAATACATTATTATGGTTATTACGGGTGTTTTATTAATTGTTGATAACAACGAATACATTATTGTGGTTACTATGTTTTTCTTTTATTAACTGTTGATAACAACGGATGCATTATTATTGTTATTACGCGTGTTTTATCAATTGTTGATAACAATGAATACATAATTATGGTTATTACGGGTGTTTTATTAATTGTTGATAACAACGAATACATTATTATTGTTATTACAGGTGTTTTATTAACTGTTCTTACTACATTGTAACTTATTTTTAGTCAGTCATTACTCTTTCTGCAGCTTATTATCTATTTTTATTAAGTGCTTTTAACAACGAATACATCTTTACGATTACTACAGAGTTTTATTCATTTTAACAACTGTTCTTAACAATAAATACACCATTGTAATCAATACAGTGTGCTACTCTTTTAATTGATATACATTTCCACGAACACATACTTCTCCGAATGTTCTCTCTTGACCATAAGCTGTGAAGATAATTAGACGAAGATCAAATGAGTAAACACTTGTCGTAAGAATTAAAACACCTCGTGTAACGCTAATATAAACATATAATTACAAATTACGCTTTATAATGTTACAAATGAGTAACAAATTAGAAAGTTATTGTTATCACTCAGAATTTATTAATTAAATTCTGTAAGTTCCCAGACATCACGTACTTAAATAGAAGTATATCTATCACGCACAATTGCAGTGACAAATACAAAATTAAAATAAATATCTCAACTACAAACATTTATTGTTGTTCAGTTATTCTTAGTATTGTAAAATATACATTCTAACTGACATTGATAAGTTTTCTCTACAATACATCTTACACGTTTTTGACAATATGTCATACGAAACTAGAAAACACTAAACATCCAACCTCGTTATGTACAACCAAGTCAGGCTAAATCCTACTGGTGGTACCTTCCATAGTTTAACGAAATTATTGTTGATAGCAATCAAGGTTTCTACATTTGTCATTGTTTTGCTTTACTACATAGTTCTTTATTTAAGTTTTCCATCCTTAAAAGAGATAAAGATACCACTTTTGGTTAACTATGTAGGTGTCTATTTATCCAATTCAATGTATTTTATCGTCCTCAGTAAGGCTATACAAGTACAAATATAAAATTATATATGTTAAAAAGTAGTTATAAGTAAGCTTTAATACTGAGTAAACTTACACAACTTTCATGTTGGTATAACATATACATATCAATATCCTATATATATATATATATACACCTATTTCAGTGACAAATTATAACTGATGAAACACCTGTTCTCAAACATATAACCACGTCGAACACTGCAGCATCCATCCATCAAGATCTGCAGCTTATTACGTCACAACATGGCAGAACGTTCTTGGAATTTTCTCTGCTGGTGCAAGCGAAACTCCAGACAACTGTAGGGAGCAGCAGAGACTGCCAAAGTTCCAGCGAGAATGTATATTTGAATTCCAGGGCAGAAATAAAGACTTCCACAAAAGGCTAGAGTTAAGCCTAATGCCTGAGCGAGGGAGTAAAGAGAAAATGGAGAATGCCAATCTTCACGATACGTTGTGGCAACGAAACCTAATACACACAGAAATATAAATGTAAATTATTTTTATGTAATTTTGAAACAAAACTTCATGGTATGCCTAATAATTCTAAAAAAAAGAAAGAAGTATTTATCAGAAAGTGTATTTGATCTTTCACTTTATGTAAGTTAATCTATATACACTTTTCCTATGAAAACGACAGCCTCTTCCATGATTACATTTTGGTGTCATTTATTTACTCAAGAGACGTAGATTCATATTCGTTTTTTATTTCAAAAATTTTCAGCCAAGTATGAAATTTATAAAATGAGATACATTAGGAATAAGTTCCCGGTAGCTAAGTGATAAGACTGAAGGATAATAATGATAAAAATTGTGTTTCAATTGTCTGTGCTGGATGCACAGCACAGATAGCCTGTTGTGTAGTTTGATGTTTAGCAACAAACAACACAAAAACATACAGAGTATAGCTAGTGCACATAAAACGTTTTATAATAGTTGCCTGTTTGCAAATAAAATCAGTGATAAAACAAACGCATACAACCAGAAATACAGGTTTAACTGCTTATTGTTTCTCCAATTACGGGCTTTGCTAGTAAACAGACGTCAAACATTTAGTTTAAACATGTACTTATATAAGCTTCATCAATGATAATTTAGTTTTTTACAGAAACAAGTGTTCAACAAATGGAGCTCGTGTTTTACTTTTTTAAATGTTCATAATTGAAAATGTATTGATAGTGCGCTTATCTTTTGGTTAACAGATGTTTTTCTTAGCTTAGTTGAAAGAAATTCTAGCAATCTGAGTTGTAATAAAGGATGATGTAGAACACAATGAGTACAACGTTCCATTGGTTTGACCAGCAGATGATAATACAGCTGGTGTTGTAAATTCAAACTTTAACTTCTTTCACTAGACTACACAGCCTTATAATGGTTGATGAAAATGGAAAGAAGAGCAGAACACTGCTCTTCTTTGATAGCTAAAAGGAAAACCAATAGCACAACACTGTCAATAAAACACACGCTGTCACACTGTTTACCTAATGTGTGTAAGTGCAATCCAACATTAACATTACCCGTTTGTGTTTGTGTTTTTCATATAGCAAAGCCACAAAGGGTTATCTACTCAGCCCACCGAGGTGAATCGAACCCCTGATTTTAGCGTTGTAACTCCGGAGACATACCGCTGTACTAGCGGGGAGGCAACATTACCCCATTACTCCCACTAGCAGAAGTAAATAGATTAGAAATACAGTTTCAGACTGTTCCATATGAAATGCAAGATGTTTAAAGAAAACTGTGAAACAAGTACATCTTTCAGTTGTTTTATGTATTTTATTCTTTCGCTACCAAATTCGACTGTAGTCGATCCTACGGCTTTGCGTCATTTGCGACTACAGTTAAATTTTATAGTCTTCTTTATTTAATAGATAGCAGCTCTTTTACGGGCAAATGCAAAACTCCCACTTAATATTCACGAGCCTTAGATGTTTATCTTGGACTATTTACATATTCGTGGACCTGATCATGTGATTAGTAATGTTTCCGGGACGCGAAAAAAGGGAAGAATTTTTCAAGTAAAGTTTCCAAGATGGCTTCGTGCAGGCGTTTATTATTCATTGCAGCTCAAGTTTTGTAAATAATTCAGCAAAATTCGAACTCGGGTGGGGATTATTTTGAGTATGAAAGCTCAGAAGAAGACTTGGAAGACAATGGTGAAGAAAGTAGAACAAGCACACAAAGCAAATTTGGAAGCAACCAAGGGAATAGAGAGGGCGTGGTTCCATTACTAGGGAAAGGCCAGCGAAATCACGGGAGAGAACAACTCAATTCAGGGAAGGGCCCGAGGAAGCAGTTCAGAAATTCCACTTCAGCTGCAGTCCCCATCTCCACCTGAACCTGAACTATCAACCAGTTCAGAAGAGGATGCCCAGTGGCAGTGGAAAACTCTGGAAGAAATGGAGATGTTTGAGCAAGACTGGCTATCCAACTATGTGTATTCCAAACAAACTCTGAAAATTTCATGTTTATATGTTCATTTGCAGTGAAGTAATAAAGTTTTATGTAATGCACCCCTATTCGGTTCTAACAGGATTAGTTAAAAATAATAAGTCGGCACCCAAAGAGTAAATCAAAATAAACTCCTTTAGTCTCAATAAATTCTGTCAACAAATTGTAAGTTTATGAAAATAAAATGAGTTTACGGGAAAAAAATTCCAATAGTTTATATCTATCTTTTCATATCTGCTGTTTATTATACATTTCCCCATTTCTTGATCAATCAGCGTCAAATTCGACACAGTGACACGGGGTGACATGAGACAAGATTTTGACCCCACATTTATTTTAATATCCATATAATTCTTGAAAATTGCATATATATATTTTTATTAATAGTACCTTCATGTATTTTGATTGTACTTTGAATGTTATAATCTGCAGACAAACGATAGAAGCACAGTTTTCTATCCTTTCTTATAAATGTGTTTGTATTTCATCCATTCAACAGAGTGATACTTCAGCTAGTAATATAACAATAATAACAAAAATAGAGAGCTTAGGGTTTGTTTTCTCAATTCGATGGTTACAGGTTCTGCCGCGAGGCTTTAATCAATGAAAGAACATCGTAAGAATGTAATCAGTATTTGCTGCTCTTCCTACACCCGAGCCACAAATCCTCAGTAATTAAATGTGGTCATTAGTGAAACCTCAGAGCTGTTTCCTGAAGATTAATAGGAATGCTAAAACTGACCTATATGTGATAGATCAGGTAGGTTATGGATGATACTGGACAATGTTATATCTGTGGAGTTGTCTTCCGCTAGGACAGAGCTAAGTCTAAGGATTTAACAAGCTAAAATCATGGATTCGATTCCACTCGGTGGACACGGCAGATAGTCAGCCTGATGTGACTATCTTTTGCTATAAGTAAAAAACACAAACTAGTTGTGCGAAGATGTTTTGACCACATCATGTTAATTGGTATAAATGTTCTTGCGTAACAAACAAACTCCTGCGTATGTTAGAAAAGAAGTGACTTCAATTCCACTGGAAGAAAGTGGCAATAACCAAACTTACAACATGGGACTATTTCTATAAGCTTCCAATATGTGGTTATTTCTATAAAAGACTCAGTACTGATAATCCCGTCATTTAAGGACAATTTTTTTTTAATTTGACCATTAAGTAAAATGAGAAATAAGTTTGATTAACATACAATAGTATTCAAATTTAACAAGTTTAAACAGCTTTGAGATATAAATAACTTCTATTTTTAATGTCTTGTCTCCATATTTTTTGGTACCTCTATCTCGACATTTTTTGACATTTCGCCTAATCCTGTTGTTCCCGGATTCTTCTCGTGCTTCATATAATACCACGCGATTTAATTTTATACTTCACGTGACGGAAAAAAAAACGTTTTATTTTAAATTGGCATAAATATATATGCTTACACGAATGATGAAACACTATGTTATAGCAGTTCAACAAATACGATAAGCAAGCTACTGCTTCCAGTCGAATGAATTTAAAAGAGCTGAAAAGACAGAAGTTGTCAGACATCACTGACAACTCGTTCCTTAGATTTTAATAATATAGAATGTTTATTTATTTGCATAGTGGATTATCAGTTTCAAAAACAGAAACTCATAAAGACAGATACAGTGACTTGAGAATGTTCCTTTATAACGGGACGTCTCAAGAGGATTGAAATGTTATATAAGATGGCGTATCAACAACAGTAGGTATCTGATGGCGATATAGATTTTTTCTCTCTCTATCTAGTGTACACGTAAGCATTTTAAAGTTCGTAAAACTGTTTGTCGTAAAAGAAGAAGCAGAACATCCTACTATCTCTACTCTCCACAAAGACCGAATTGTAGGGTTACGTGCCCTAGAGCTTATCACTGTGTCATTGTAATGTAGTATCGTCACTCCAGATAATCAACCTGATAAATTATCTAGCGGCCTTCATTGATTTTGCACCGCAGCCTGTTTGTTTGTTTTTGAATTTCGCGTAAAACCACACTAGGGCTATCTGTGCTAATCGTCCCTACTTTAATAGTGTAAGAGTAGAAAGGAATGCACCTGGTTATCACCACCCACCGCCAATTCTTAGATTACTCTTTTATTAACGAATAATGGAATTGACTATAACTTTATAACGCCCGCACGACTGAAAGGGCAAACATATTTGGTGTGACGGGGATTCGAACCCGTGATCCTCGGGTTACGAGCCGAACTCCCTAACCACATGGCCATGCTGGGCTTTTATACTGTAGCAAACTTTATTTGAGACTCCTGCATCCAGTCTCAAAGATTAAGTTCTAGTTTTAGTTTTTTATTGATGAGGGACAATTAAAGTAAAACTTTAGTTTTGCGTCATCAACATAATTTTCAGTGACAAATAGTTAGCACTAAGTTTAGGTTTCAGTTTTCTAATGCAGAACACACTAACTCCTTTCACGCCAATCTCCGTCACATTCACTACGTTGGTATCGTAGGAACTTGAATTTGGTTCACATCAAATCGGAAGCTGTTAATAATTAGACAGGCTTCATGACTGTAAATGTCTTTTAATTTAAAAAACAAAACAGTGTGGCGAATCTTTGCTCAAAAATACTTTCGTGAATATCAAGAACAATACAGCCTCTATTTGTTGTTTGATATCATTACGTCCCAACTTTAATGAGTTTAAGTGTTTTTATTACGCAAAACGCTACACAAAGGGCTATCTGTGCTGTGCCCACCACTAGCAGTATAATTCCTGAGACATACCGTTGTTCCTTTTTGGAAGAGAAACGAAAAACACACAGACCAGAAATGAACCTTCTAATTTGTCGATACGATATTTTACTCTGAAAATAAAAACTGTAAATTCTCAACACAGGATTCAAACCAAACAAAGATTTGTGGGTAAATCAAAATTGTCCTGTTTTAATTTCTCAGTATTTAACCCTCTTTACTCAAAAACTAAAGTTAATTTTCTACACATCACGACAGATTGGGGAATAGCTTAATAATTCTGTTGGTAATGGATAAGTTAAAACTTATTAAATGAATATACTATTAATTATGAGAAGAATAGTGAACTTTCTTTATGCTATATTTTATATTTTAAAGCATCGATTAAATTATTCTTACATTCGAAAGATGTGAAGCTATCAACATGGTTCGAACACTCCAAATGTGTTGATTTGGGATAAATACATATATTTAATATGTTATCCAAATTAAAATTATCCATATCCAAAAAAGAACATCGAAACATTTTTTTTTCTGCTACTAAAAATTTAAAGCAATGGTGGTAACATTCTTAATAATCCATAAACAGTTTTGTACGTCCTCTCTCATTAAAAATTATAAATATGTCATCTTTATATTGTCCTTTAAAGGGCAGTTTTTTAGCTGTTGTTTCTCGTAATAACACAAAAATAAAACTAAATGCTAGTTTAAGACTAAGTTCCATAAAAAATTAAATTTTTACATAACTAAATTTAGACTTCAAATTATCTGTAAATGTAATAATTTGTAAGAATGTAGAAAAAATTCGGAAACTAAAACTTATTATATAAGGAAATTCTTAATATATGTATTTGATTTAGCTCTATTACACGTTTTGATGCTTTATTATTAACTTCTAATTTACTCATTTTTATCAAAGTTTTATTGACTCTTTTTGAATATTTTGTACCACACAAATAATTATATTATTACGTACTCAAAGTGAGTGTTTCCCAGATGGCGTTGCACAGTCCCCAACCTGCAGCAATGACATAAAAAACTGCTATGTCGTCTCTGACAGGTTTCCACAGCCACAGGACCATAAGAAGTCCAGTCTGAAAGATGAATCCTGCCGCCATGATAATTGGTCTTTTGATGTGTTTTGCGAACTGGTAGACCGTGAAGGACCCAAGTGTGTTCATAATCCCCATACACATCATGGTATAACCCACTGCCTCAAGTCCCAGAGCACAGCTTACGTACATCTGTATAGAAAAAAAAGGTTAACTGTTAATAATCACATATCTGTGTGTAAACGTGTTAAATAATTTCCATGTTTGTTTGTTGTTGTTGTTAGTAGGTTTACAAAGAATTTATCTGAGCTTGTTGTGACGTAGTTTGTTATTGAAATTAGCTTGCAGACATCCTTGTTAAAAAATACACAATTTCTTCCCACACACTGAACTACTCCACCTAACGAACAACCACAAAACTACACTATAAAGAATACAATGACGCATTTCCAAATTGAAAACATTGATACCAAACGAAATGTGACTATCCTCACAGCAGATCTACCAACGTAATTGTTGCCTTCCTTCCGACTCAGTTGATACAGCATGGCTTCATCGATTGCTCTGGTGAAATGAGGAATGCGTATCTTCAGATATTTTGTTTTGACGCTATTTTCAAGGCGTGTACATCGACGTGTACGTTTATTGGATATATTTATCACTATTCATCTGTAATGTATCTTTGACTTCATAAATTCCTTGTCAAACCGTAGCGCTTACTCTGTAACTACATAAAATAGTTGATTGACCAGTAGCGCAAGTAATACTCCTGTTATCAAACCCCTGTTGCTGATATAAACACGTGTTTCTTGGGTAAAAGTGTCATACTATGTGATATGTTATTTTTCATATTGGCAAACAGTTACATTTATCATTTTCTTTTTGGTGTTCTCTTTCCTCAAGAAACTACTATCAGCAAGCCTCCACAATACAGAAACAGACCTGCTGTGGTGAACGTTTCATAAGATGGGAAAGTGATATGTTAAATAGTACCATACCAGTTTATTTCTGACAGTTAAGGCTTATTCTATTAAAGATAAAAATTATATAAGTTACAGCGGTATGTCTGCGGACTCACATAGCTGGAAATCCGGTTTCGATACCTGTGGTGGGCAGAGCACAGATAGCCCATTGTGTAGTTTTGTGCTTCATTCCAAACAAACAAAATGATGATTACACTGGTACAAGAAGGTATCATACAACAATAATGATGTTTACACTGGTGGTAGAAGGTATCGTACAGCAATAATGATCTTTACACTACCGGAACAAAGTATTGTACAGCAATAATGATGTTTACACTGATGGAACAAGGTATCATACAACAATAATGATGTTTACACTAGAGAAAGAATGTATCATCCAACAATAATTATGTTTACACTAGCGGAAGAAGGTATCAATCATACAACAATAATGATGTTTACACTAGCGGAAAAAGGTATCATACAACAATAATGATGTTTACACTGGTGGAAGAATGTATCATACAACAATAATGATGTTTACACTGGTGGAAGAAATAATAATAAATAGACAACAAACGTTTTAATACTCATGAAAGAAATTATACAACGGCTGAGTATGTTACATTAAAATAGATTAAAGTCCACATCTTCAACGTCTAATTATGATATATCTCATGATCGTGCATTTTCAATGTAGACCTGCAATGTAGTTTATATTGCAAAAAACGTTGTCCTAAAGCTGTCATGTCCAAAGCATACCAGTTCTTCTTATATGGTTTAATATAACATTAAGGTACAGCAAGGAAGGTTTTGGTACATCTAGACTACTCTTTCCACTAAATTAAACTAAACCCTTAAAAAGCTAGTTTTCAATGTTTTTCTCTGAGATAAAGAGCCCAAGACTAAACACAATACTTCAAATGCGATTTAACCAGCGACTGGTAAAATGACATTATAACCTCTGTATACTTGTGTACAATATTTGTATACAATATTTCTCTAATAATCACTAAAATACTACTTGTCCTGTTATTTGCAACAGCATGTTAGATGGATGGTGACGAGACTGGTCCAACGGAACATCAAAAAATTTTATTCCATAGTAATATTTTGATAATTCTCATCAAAATTATACTCATAAATGAAACTGTAACAACTAACACGTATTATCTTACATTTATTATAATTAGAAACCGTCTTGCAATTTTTCGCCTCTTTAGCCAATTAATCTACATCATTTTGTTATGTTTTAGTACCATCCTCACCGCTACCAACAATCAAAAATTTAATTTCATCAAAAATTCAAATAATCTATTGATCGTTCTTTTATCTGTATCCTTGACGTAATTTATAAAGAGTAAAGATCGTAACGCTGAACCGTGAAGTATCCTACAGTAATTTATTTTGAATATTTCTTTCACTTAGCCAGTTTTCTATCGAATGAGTGAAACCATTCTTTACACCTACAGAGATAACATTTTCACTTTGTGAAATAATTTCTTAAAATTCAAGTCCACAACTGTACCCTCACTTCAGTAGCCTCTTCAAAAATGGCAAAAGATTTGTAAAGCAAAATGTTCCATCAGTGAAACCGTGTCGACTATCCAACAAAACTCTATACTTTTAACAAATTTCTCCAAAACTCTTTATACTACTGGTGTAAGATTAATAAGCCTGTGACCACTGGGACAAATTTTATCATTTTATTTCAAGATAGAAGTGCTATTAAACCACTGTTCAAGATCTTAGAAGAAATAATAGCACGTGACACACACACATACTTAATCTTTAAAATCTTCGAAAGGCATAGCCAAATGGTTAAGGCACTCGACTCGTAATCTGAAGTTCGCAAGTTCAAATCCCCATCTTACCAAACATGCTCACTCTTTCAGCTGTGGGGGCGTTAAATATTACGAGCAATCCCACTATTCATTGGTGAAGCAGTAGCTCAAGTGTTGGTGGCGGGTGATGATAACTAAATGTCTTATACTGCTAAATTAGGGACGGATAATGCAAAATTAAGAAAACAAACTAAGAGGCACGGCTGGACGAAATAGTAGTTAACCAACATGAAATCAAAATCGATTTTGTGATTGGGCGAAATTTATGATTGTTAAGCAGAAACTAGCTTTCTGTTTTTTGAGAATATAAGATTGTAATTTAACTCTAAAGCTTCGGTTATTTTTTCATAACAAAATACTATTATTGAACATTGTAGACGCTGCTTTCTTATCTTTAATTTTTATGGCTCGTCATGGCCTAGTGATGGAGGAGCTCTATTCGCCATCTGTGGACCGTGAATTTTAATCCCATCAACGAAAATGCTCATCCTTTACATTGAGACAATACAATGTGACTGTGAATCGTTGGTAAAGAGTGGTCTAAGAGTTGGTAGTGGGTAATGCTAGCTAACTGCCTTCTATTTAGTCTATGGTTGCTAAATTATGGATGACCAGTGCAGATAGTCCTCGTGCAGCTTTGCGCAAAATTAAACGTAGTCGAATTTTTAACTTATAAATGTGGAGGTCAGCTAGTCAGCTTTTCTCACCACTAACTTTTACATCACTCCTCATTAACCATATAGTCACTCATATAGTATATTCAGCGCCCCAAAATGCAAAGAACCTTTTTTTATTTTGCGACAACCAGGCGTGAGCCGCGAAACCGTGAATTCATAAACCGGATACACTAGCTACTAGACCACGCCTGGCATTAATAGTTTAGAAAATGTGCTAAAATGTCACTGTTGTTCCGGGTCATTTTTAATGTTTTGTCACTTATTTTAGTAATGTGTAAAATGTGTCATAATAAATGATTTTGTAATAAGGCGAATTCTAACATCGATTACAAAGTCTGGTTCAGCGTATACGTATAATGTATTTAAGCTAACATTACACACTTATCCTCCTGAAAACCCGTATTGAACCATTTAATAAATTAAGTGAAGAAATTATGTAAACTGATGATATGGGACCATAGAAAAATATACTGTAAACTTGGTTAACATTTCTATTGGAATTAAACAATCCTTATAACATCTTTATCAGCTCTAGATGAAACGTTTTCTACTTATTTATCTCTGTGTTTTTCTTTTATTTTATTATGGATTGTTGAGATCCTAGGTAACTCCTAATGAAACGTTAGACCCGGCATGGTCAGGTGAGTTACAACATTCGACTCGTAATCTGAGGGGTCCCCCAGTGGCTCAGCGGTAAGTCTGCGGACTTACACGCTAAAATCCGGGTTTCGATACCCGTGATGGGCAGAGCACAGATAGCCCATTGTGTAGCTTTGTGCTTAAAACAACAACAACGACACCAATCTGAGGCACGCGGGTTTGAATCCCCATCGCACCAAACATGTTCGTCCTTTCAGCTGTGGGCGTGTTATAATGTGAAGGTCAATTCCACTATTCGCTGATAAAAGAGTAGCCCAAGAGTTGGCGGTGAGTGGTGATGACTAGCTACCTTCCCTCTAGTCTTACACTGCTAAATTAGGAACGGTTAGCACAGATAGCCCTCGAGTAGCTTTGTGCGAAATTCCAAAACAAACAAACAAAAACAAGAAAGATATTTCGTTGCAAAAGTTATTATGATACATGATAAATGGACCTCGTAGACACAAAGCATTTTACAAATAATCGTTCACTTTAATGCCACTGCAATATAAAAATAGCTTTTGAAACGAGTGTGACTTTTTTTTTTTTTTTACTTGACAATGTTTTAAATAAACATTCGGTTAAGTTAAGGCATATTATGTATCGTAACTTAGATAAAACTGCCAATGCATACCGCGAGCTACAGGCTTGTACATACGTTTCAAATACGTGATGACGAGAAACCCACTTGAAGTAAAAATGTATTCTCAAGACGGCTGGTATGAGTATTAACAAAGGTTAGCTTCTTTTTAATAACTTGAAAATGACCTAAGAGGGTCGAAACGTTGCTCTGTACTTCATTTTAATCGAAGTGCTAATACCCATACCAGCCGTCTTGAGAATACGTTTCAGATACTTTCGCAGTTCAGAACACGTTTTCGATTTTCTTTGTAAGAGTTTAGGGTAGCATGTTGTAACTTATGTTGTGGCGTGACGTTCATATCAGATGACAACTTAGCAACGTGATTGTGGTATAATCTTTATAAGAAGCATTAGTATGGACTATAAGGCTTGTCACTGTTGCTCTTTAAAATATAAGAAATATGAGAAGAATAAGAAATGAAGAAATAAAAAATATAATATAACAGTAAAAAGCAAAAATATAAATATCTCAAAAGTAAATGGTTAATATATTCAGTTATATTTAACAACATCTAAACTTTGTGTAAAAACGTTCATAATTCCAGTTCCTATCATGAAAACAAAGACGGTCTTTTCTTAACTGCTTACACATTTTAATCTATGATGAACTAAAAATGTCAATAATATTTTAATATTATATTTCAATAAAATTATTAAATAGAGGACCAAGACTACCAAATAACTTATCCCGAAATTTATTTAGTATGAGATGAAATTAAATAAACTCCCGACGTGGTGAGCTTAACTAATCCTTATTTTTTATAAACTCCCGACTTGATAAGCTTAATTAATCCTTATTTTTTATAAACTCCCGATGTGGTGAGCTTAGCTAATCCTTATTTTTTTATAAACTCCCAACTTGGTGAGCTTAGCTTATCCTTATTTTTTTTTATAAACTCCCGACTTGGTAAGCTTAGCTAATCCTTATTTTTTTTTAAACTCCCGACTTGGTAAGCTTAATTAATCCTTATTTTTATAAACTCCCAACTTGGTGAGCTCAGCTAATCCTTATTTTTTTTTATAAACTCCCAACTTGGTGAGCTTAGCTAATCCTTATTTTTTTATAAACTCCCGATGTGGTGAGCTCAGCTAATCCTTATTTTTTATAAACTCCCAGCTTGGTGAGCTCAGCTAATCCTTATTTTTTTTATAAACTCCCAACTTGGTGAGCTTAGCTAATTCTTATTTTTTTTACAAACTCCCGACTTGGTAAGCTTAATTAATCCTTATTTTATATAAACTCCCAACTTGGTGAGCTCAGCTAATCCTTATTTTTTTATAAACTCCCAACTTGGTGAGCTTAGTTAATCCTTATTTTTTTATAAACTCCCGATGTGGTGAGCTCAGCTAATCCTTATTTTTTATAAACTCCCAAGTTGGTGAGCTTAGCTAATCCTTATTTTTTTATAAACTCCCAACTTGGTGAGCTCAGCTAATCCTTATTTTTTTATAAACTCCCAACTTGGTGAGCTTAGCTAATCCTTATTTTTTTATAAACTCCCAACTTGGTGAGCTTAGCTAATCCTTATTGTTTTCGGAGATTTAATTAAGATTCCGAAAGTAACTTCACAGTTTGGATCCGTTCAGATAAACTGGATCTATTACGAAATGAGGATTCACGTGGAAATCATGATATGAAACTAATTATATATTTAATTAATACCACGTAATACTATGGATTTTCCACACCGAGACAAGTCAAAGTATCAAATAAAAGTAATCCAGTTTTCACGACATAAACGAAGTATTTCAACATACACGTCTATAAGACCGTAATAGAAATCTGAAAAACGATTCAGTAATATAATACTATCATATTCTCAGAGTTTCTTAGGTTGTGATAATGTGAGTTTACGAACATGTACCGTTTTTTTCGTCGCGAAAACGAGTGCGTATTGATATAATCATTGTTACTATAGGATGAAGAAGACGTGCCTGACAAACCAGTGGGGAGTCGTCCCTGTAAGGATACTGAGACATAGAGTATTGTCTATATGATAAATCAATAACACATATTTATTCGTCAGCATTTCCTTATAAGTTAAGCCAAGAATCCTGGTTGTTCGTGTAATGAGGACATCACCTTATAATTCCCAGAAGACAAATATCAAACACATCACGTTATGAACACAAACATAAATATACTATTTGAGCATTACTATTATCACATTATAAACATAAACATCAGCACACTTTGAACGCAATTATTAGCACTATCGAGCGTAGCCATAAGAACATAATATGAAAATTAATATTATCACATTATGAATATAAATACCAGTTCATTATATGAACATAACTATTAGTACACGAAAAATACAAACACCAGCACACTTTAAATGTGCACAGCGCACATAAATATGTGCATACTATGAAAAGTGCCAGCACGTTAAGAACATGTATTTTAGTATACTATACGAACATAAGCATTTGCACAGTATAACATAATTATTAGCACACTATGAACGTATGTGCCAGCAGAATATGAACATACCTATTAAAATATTATATTTACGAAATATCAGAACAAGATGAGCATACCTATTAGTGTAATGTATGTACATTATTACATAAGTATTAATAAACAACAAACATAAGTATCAACACACTTTGAGAGTAGTTAGTACCATCATACTATATGAACACGAGTATTAACACACTATAAAATAGCTATTAGCGCACTGTGAACACAAAATTTTATATTGAAAAATACGGCAGACGATTATCAGACAGACACATTAATAGTTCTTGCACTCTTTGCGTTTTACACATATATATGTGTATACATATTACCAACTAAAATCAACCTAGTGCACATTACTAAGTTACAACATTGTTCCAACCCATTATATTTTAAAACCATTCGTTTGGCCTTTATTACGAGCCTTTTATTTCAACGTAATCAAACCAATGTTATTGATAAACTAACCTAAAATATGCATAATCAGAACAATGTTATTACGAAACTAACCTAAATTCAGGTTAAGTAGTTAGTATACAGGATCACCTACAAAGCTTGTAATGTTTTCAAAACGAGACCCGAAACTCGAGCGTTTTCGAATAGCTTCTTCTGGAGAATAAAAATAATAGTCAACTATTTGAAAGCGTTGAAGTTTTGGGTCTCATTTTGAAAGTAGGAAACTAGCTTAAACTTTATATATATATATTGAAACCAGGGGCATCACAAAAGTACCTAAAGTTATGTATAACACTGGTTTACAAAAAATATTTTTTGAATGAGGCAAGAATGTGAATAGGTATTTTTTACTAATTTGGGTGTGCTGAATTCAAATTTATAAACAGTTTTGCTCTATTACCTCTAGTTTTCTGGCTTTTAAACAGTCTCATTATACGTGCTTATTTCAACAGTTGCAGCAGCTTATTACAGATAAAACAGGATAGATAAAGAACATTGACGGAATAAATATACTTGGATGACACAATGTGCACAATTCATAGTACCGCAGACAGTTAGAAGTGTGTTTTCTTAGATGATCTGGTGCCTCCGGGATGTAACGCTAGAGCATCCAGCAGAAGTCTCCCATCATGCTGGGGTTCCACTTGCCTTGGTAGTTTCTCTCCATCTTCGTAATGTCTTGGTGGAATCTTTTTCCGTGCTCATCACTCTCTGCTCCAAGGTTTGGAGGGAAGAAGTTGAGGTGGGAATGGAGAAAATGAATTTTGAGTGACATTCGGCATCCCATATCCTCATAAGTCTTTAGCAACTTCTCAATACAGGCTTGGTAATTTGGTACGCGTGTGTTACCAAGGAAGTCACTACAGACTGACTTAAATGCTTCCCATGCTCTCAGTTTCTTTAAGGTAATAAGCTCCTCAAAATCAGTATCCTTCAGCACTTCTCGGATTTGAGGTCCGACAAAGATGCCCTCTTTGAGCTTAGCAGCACTGAGAACTGGGAACACAGTAGACAAGTGTTGGAAGTCAGCTCCATTTTTGTCCATGGCCTTCACGATATATATATATATATAATGTAATGCTATCACTTACATTTATTACATAATAACTAAAAAAGAAGACATAAGTCACACAATATTAGAAATTAACCCTGAATGCATAAACGCCTTTATGTACAGTATGTGTACAAAATTTACAGTATGCATATCTAAAAAACTAGAGGTGATGAGTAAAAACGGATTTCAAATCTGAATTCAGCACCCCCAAATTAGGTTAAAACAGCTATTTTTGTGCTTGCCTCAATTTCTTTGTAAACCAATGTAATTAGGCCAACTTCATTACGAAACTAACTTAACTCTGATGATTAATCAACATTTACTCCAATTTTAATCAGGTTGTTTCAGTGCTTAGTTTTGGTATAAAATATTTAATATAATTAAGTGTATGGTTCGACGACGTGTGTATTTACTAACACGCTTGACAAGTTTGTATGGAAAGTTGTGTTTGTTTATTTATTTCAAGTGATAATAATAAGAGACTACCTTAAGCCTATCTTATACTGATTTAAGTTTGCGTGTATTTATGCAATGTCTTTTTAAACAAATAAAATATGATTAATTAGACAAGCAATATTCATGAATATGTACAAAAAAGTAACTGAAAATCTACGCCGATGGTATTAATGAATACCCAAAATAAGCAATATCCGTTGTCACAAAGAACAGCAATATTATTTGCTAAACACACGAAAAATGATCCATTATTATACAGAACAAGAATATTATCTGCTAAACACATGAAGAATGATCCATTACCATGTAAAAGAACAATATTCGTCAATAGATAAACAGGCAGTGCCCATAAAGTGACCGAACCAAACAATATTCATAAATATCCAAACAAAAACTACATACTTAGGCTTGAATAATTATTATATACACAAACATTAAAAAAATTACGAAATTAATAAGAACTTTAATTTCGTAGAAAATAAAAACTAACAATCAGCATTTAAAAAACAAATTAAACAATGACCCTTATTAAAAGTCACGTCGTACATAAACAAAATTACCTGTGTAAAAGTGGCATATATGAACCCTTGCTCCATTCCAATAAAGAACACCAGTGGAAGCAGCAAAGGTTGATTGGGGTCCAACAACAGTACGATCATGTTTCTAAGAGCTCTTGACCACATTGACCTCTCAAGAGGATCCTGATAAACATAGACTTCAAACTTATCCAACATGGTCGCCACCAGGGCAACTCCCATAAGCACTAAGCCTAAGTAAATACTAACAAGCACAAAACTGGTATTTGATGGTAGAAGAAAAATGAAGTTTGGTGTACTTTTTAGAATTTCGTTATTTTGACATTCGACATTGCGGCAGAAAGATGGCCCCGTGACATCTCTTGACAAGGAAACAGACATCTGAGTATCATGTATCTGGTAACTAACTGTCATTGACTGACTGTGGTCGTAATGGTGAATCTTCTTTGTCATATAGACGAAGACGTTATCTGTGTAACGTAGAACCAGAGCTGTCATTAAGTTCCCTATAATGCGACTGAAGTTATACAAAAGGTAAAAAAGTCGCAAAAAACGTTGCTGAACTTTTTCACGGATTTCCTCCGTCAAACACGTGATCTTGGATACCAGGTGCATGATAAATGATGTTTGGGCACTGAAAAGAGGTCCAAAAGTCAGTCCTACTAAAACAGCACTGGGAACCAGCGTGTAGAAACGAGGATAAAAGAAAGTCGAAGTGAACAGCGCCACCATGACGAAAGAGAGGGTGATGACCCAGTTGGGAGTCACTTTGTGCACAAAAACAGGGGCGTACAATGTTGAAATTACTGTTAAGCCGTAAACGCAACACATTGCCTTTAGGCCTAACGCACTTTCTTGAAACAGTGAGCTTTGAAGACTTTGTAACGCCAAAAATGAACTGAATACACAAGCGAAAGCTATCCCCAAGATTACAATGTTCTTTACTAATTGTTTTTCTGTTGTCATAGATCCTAGATGATTTTGATTTAAGTGAGTGCGAGTTTCGTCAAGCACTTCGGGAACTTCGGCTGTTTTCGGCTTTAATCGGCTCGAAGAACTGATTCTTGATCCCTCGTACCTGACTTCAATCGTTAGCTGCTCGGTATTCTCCTTTAGCTTCGGACTCAGCAGCTGAGCCTCTTCCGGAGATTTACATCTTTCTGCAGCTTTGGCAGCCATCTTTTTTTCTTTTTATCGCTTTTAAAGCTAACACGTAATGATTTATATTTCTCTGTTGAGAAAGGGAGAAGAATCTTTCGTATGTTTTGCTTAAAAAACAAATAAATCACAACTTTAAGCAGCCAATTCTTCACAAGATATCCTTCAAAATAAATACTTTAAAGTCAGTTAAAGCGTGACGATATTACCAAAACAGAATTATAGAAAATTCTCTTATTTTTATTGTTTATAAATATGCAATAATGAGACTAAAATAGGAACTGATAAAGCCAGCGTTCCAAAAATTCCCGCCGAAAACGATAGTTTCTTAATCCTTGAACTTAAACTACACTGTGATGAGTTGCATCTTTACACCAGTGTTAAAGAATAAATCGCTTCTTTTGCCCACGTAGGTTAGGTTTAGTCGACTACGATGTGTCATACCTACGAATAAAGAAGAAAAATGTATTACCAATAAGTTAAAAACAAAATAAAACCATAGAACAAACTCCTCAAAAATACTTGGAACTTTATAAAAGAAATATGACAAACGCACGTTACGATGTTTTGAGATACAACAGTAACACTGAATATTGTGAAAAAAGGAGAAGTACTATATTATATACTATATATATATTATTTATATATATAATGAGAAAATATATTAAAAAAACAATCCATAAAATTCTGAAAAGTGATGTTTGTTTGTTTTTGAATTTCACACTAAGCTACACGAAAACTATCTGTGCTAGCCTTCTCTAATTTAGCAGTGTAAGACTAGAGTAGTCATCACCATCTACCGCCAACTCTTGGGCTAATCTGTTACTAACGAATAGTTTGATTAATCATCACTTTATAACGCCCCCATGTTTGATGAGATGGACATTCGAACCCGCGACCCTCAGATTACGAGTCGAGTGCCTTAACCACCTGGCCATGCTCTTGTTATTTAGTTTTTTTTTAAATTTCTTCGAGATTTAGTTTTCCTCACAATTTAATTTTTTAAGCTTCTCTGTATTCAGTTTCCTCGCTATTTTTTCTAGTTTCTTTGAAATTAAATTCCCCTTATGATTATATTTTCGCCAATAAAACATGTGACATTTCACAGAATTACAGTTGCTATAAGTATATATAATAGTTCGATGGAAAAAAGAACAAACTAGTATAATTAAGCAAAAGAACTTTTTCCTGATGTTACTTTACAGTCAATGAGATATTTTCAAGTTCATTGTCTTCGAGTGTAAAAATGACGTTTAAAACTGTTGAAGCTTCCAATTCTCCATGTCGGAAAGTAAATGAAACCTCTGTAGAAACTTATCTTCACAATGTAAGATTCTATTTCAAAATGAAAGTAGGGTCTCTATGGAAACTTCACGCAGCTGTACTTCGTCACCAATAGTTGCATTCCTATTGCCAGCATTGTTCGATCAACAAGACTGATATTCAGCAGGTAACGGTTTTGTTTATTCACTTTGAGCTATAAACTATACTTTTGTAACATTAAGAGGTTAAGATTCGAATAATTCGTGTAAATATTTAAATTATATTAAAATACTCAAACGATCAACGTTGTTTAGGACACAATTGAAGATTTTATCCTAGACCGATCCACAATCTTAGAAAGCACTGTATTTGTTAAGACGTCAATTCAATTTGTCCTCACGAGTGTGAAAAACAAACTGTGAAACCAAATAAACACAAAACAGTCATGGTAATTTGATTGCTTAGCTTACATACTGAAAAAAATCACACCATGTATATATTTTCTAATTTTTGCAATCTTTCTTCCCCATTTAACATATAATTATTTTTACTGTCTCATTATTTCTATAGTTTTATAATATTTCAAGCCGTCATATTATTCGACTGAATCAAAGAAAGTTTTTCTCCTACTAGTTAACATGATTAGTAAAATTTGGTCGTTCAGTATATGGAGCGTTTCCATTGTTTTTATTCTTACTTTTCAACTTCTGTTTGTTTGACCAATGTATTCACAACCTCACAACCGCGTTGACATGTATCTTAGAAATATGATATAACCTAAGACCAAGAGCGTTGCACATAAAACAGTTGAAACAAAAGTTCAAACTACAAGTCGGAGGAGATAAAAGAAGACTTAGTGGTAGAGGTGGCTGGTGTAATAGAGTCAGTATAGCAGTAGGGGTACATATCTATAAATGTAATTAATCTCCATTCGCAAGCTTCATATGTGAATTTTGTTTGTTATTAAACAGTCTATTACACAGTGTGCTATCTGTGCTGTGCTCACTATGGATATCGAAACCCAATTTTTAATGTCACATTGAATAAAAGATTACAAACATTAATAGCTATATACGTCCCGCATTTAAAACTATCATTCACTGTTTATAAGCAGGAAAATAATTACTCTTAACGAAACAGAATAATAGATAATAAATAGGGCAGGTACTGCATTTAGTCCAATAAGAGCAATATGTAACTTCCATATTCTGAATTAGGTTTTCAAACCATGAAATTATAATTTACCTACACGAAGAGTGAAACAGCTGTGAAATGATTAGATCAAATATCAGATTATTTTTTTACAGTGTCCATATTGTTTCCAGAGTATATATTAAATATTATATACATAATACACTACAAAGATCCCAGTTTTCGTTGCATGGAGTGTGTGAATTTGCAGTTAAGGCATTGTTTTGAGTTTGTTGTTTTTCTATGAATTTCAGTCTTAGCTCCGAATTGGTTTCTTATGATGGAAGCGTTTAGAACTATCATGAAAAATTGTGTTCGTTTTCCATTGTAAAATGAATATTGAAATGTAACTCGTTGATGTGGTAAAGAACCTTTGTTTCCTTTGTCAGCCGTAGAAAATATTATCGATATATCTTAACCAATAATATTTGTTTGTTTTGTTTTTGAATTTCGCACAAAGCTACACGAGCGCTATCTGCGCTAGTCGTCCCTAATTTAGCAGTGTAAGACTAGAGGGAAGGCAGCTAGTCATCAACACCCACTGCCAACTCTTGGGCTCCTCTTTTACCAAAGCTAGTGGGATTTACCATGCATTATATACGGCTGAAAGGACGAGCATATTTGGCGTGAAGGGAATTCGAACCCGCGACTCTCAGATTAAGAGTCGAGCGCCCTAGCTACCTGGCTATGTCGGGCCATCAGCTAATAATAAAGGTTTAAAATGACTGCCTTTGAGGCGTGTTTTTCTAATTGACTTAAAAATATGTTTGTCTGATAATGTTCTGCCTACATAGTGCGTTTTTCTGATTGGAAAGCAACATCGGGCTATCTGCTGAACCCACCGAGGGTAATCGAAAACCTGATTGTAGTGTTGTAAATCCGTAGACTTACCGCTGTACTCGCGGGGGGATGGCTGCCTACATAGACGCAGATGATTTGATGATAATAGAACTTTATGATGAAGCTAAATATATCTAAGAAGTTTGGTAAAGGTGCAGAAATTTTACGTTTTATGTCTTTGGTAATCACTACAATAGCAAGTTTTTAGGTTTATTCTCTCGCCATTTGGACGTATAAATTCTGGACATCAAAACGTGCTACTTTGTTTCGAATATCCAATATTATTAAGGAGTCAATAAAATGTGAGGTGCTATTGGTGGATCAAAGTTTTATTTGAAGTAATTTAGATCAAATAATTGCCATAGTAAGGGTTAAAGAAATAATATGTTGGCATATTTAAGGGCATTTTCAATTTTTTGCAGTTCATAACATTAATGGATTATAACCAGTCCAAACTCAGGGGAAATGCAGCCTTTTTTTAAACAATTATTGGGGTCACTTAATCCTGAATTTGTTAATAACAGATATTCCTTCTAATTGGTTAAAAACAATGTTTCGACTTTTGTCCGCTCTTTTGATAATTAAGTTGAGTTTATGACGTAGATCTGCTAATTCCACGTTTCCTTTTTGGATAATTTTTTTTTCTCATCTTACGTTGATTTTCTATCTATATTAATATTTTATGCGCCTTATTCTATTTAAATAAATCGTTTCATTTTCTATCAGTGTGGCATTGACAAATATGGCGTCAACATAGTGATTGAAAAAAGGCCGATTAAACATCCTCTTCTCTTTTCTGTCTTTTACTCCTACTATACAATGATTAATTAAGACAAAGCCCATACTAACGTCACTGTTGCCGTGGCAACGATTACTATCACCTGCAGTGCTATGCAAATTCATGTCGCGTAGCTGTTGAGTAATAAGTAATTATTGTGATAAAGACAAAGTTTAATCTCTTTGTTCCTTGTATGTGGTACTCGATCAAAGATCCGCAATGTCACGTTTGAGACCAAAATGTAATTTTAACTTTGCCTAGCAGTCAAAAGATTCCACAAGTGTATTATGGTATAAATCTATGTATAGAAACGTCTGTTTGCCTTTGTTTGTAGATGGTTTGTACAGATACTTGCATATAGCACAGGGTTCTCTGTCATTACTTCAATAATGCCTGGCCACAGAGGTTCCAGCATTTCTTTGGAAACTTTTGCACAATACAATATCCAATGACATTATAAATACACTTAGCAATAATGGTGACAACGTTCGACAACCGCTGCAGTAGCTCACCCCAGCGACGTTTCTGGAAAGCAGTAAATGTGATTTCTTAGGCACGTACGAAAAGCATTTCCTCCATATATCTGACAGTTTGCCCTACAGACTTTTCAATGATAGTCATACTGACTGCATGACCACCTTGTGGTTAATTATTTGTCAGTATCTCATCATTTTTAGCCTTAAACTATCGTTATTCATTTCCATCCAACCGAGTTCAAGTCAGTTCTAGCTAACAGATTCAATCCAGATTTAAACCAACTCCACTCATTAGAATCAAACCAGGCTTAAGTCAGCCATGATAACTCGTTCAAATAAAACTAAGTTTAAACTAGCTTTATGTATCACATGAAAGCCAGGTTTAAACAACTACATTCATAAAACACAAACTAGGTTTAAACCAAATCTGCTCATTAGACCCAAAAATATAAACAGTCTCTACTGATAAGACTCAAACTGTTTAAAACAACTCTTCTTATTAGAATCAAACCAGGATTAAACCACTCTATTCGTTAAACTCAAACTAGATTTAAACCAGGTCTACTCATTAGGCTCAAATGAATTTAAACGACCTCTACTGGCTCGGCATGGCCAGGTGGATAAGACACTCGACTCATAATCCAAGTATCGTGGGTTCGAATCTCCGTCACAGCAAACATGCTCGCCCTTTCAATCGTGTAGGCATTATAGTGTAACGGTCAATCCCACTATTCATTATTAAAATAGTAGTCCAAGAGTTGGCGGTGGGTGGTGATGATTAGTTTCCTTTCCTTTAGTCTTACACTGCTAAATTAGGGACGGCTAGCGCAGATAGCCCTCGTGTAACTTTACGCGAAATTCAAAAGAAACCAAACCAGTTCTAAACACTATTCATGAGACTTAAACTAGATTAAAACCAACTTAGCTTTAGGCTAAGACAAGCAATTTAACATTTAAATGTTGATATTTTCCAACTGGTCTGATGTTCTTAATGTAATATTGTGATAACAATATTATATCATAACTAGATTATAAAAAACATTTCCATAATGTTTAACAGGGTGTTAGTAATAATGACCAAAACCACATGTTTTAGTCTCATATTAAAACAGTGTGTAAAGTAGAAAGTTTAATACTCTTGTACCCTTGAAATCAGTAGACTAGCATTTACTGTGCAGGCAAAACAACCATACGATAAATGTAATATTCGGGATAAAAACACACTGACTGAATTCAATTTGATAAATTTATTACACTTTTATGTCAAATATATGTACAAAAATAACAATGATATTTCTACCTTGACATTGGTAATAAATGAACGAGATATAAAGAAGCATTGCAGTAACCTAGGAGTTTTATCACCAACATTGTATTTATTAATTCTCAGAATGTCCTCAGATTTTGACGGTTAGCATTGTTAACTTGTCTTAATAGAGTTAAATAGTGTCACCATAGTCAGAAGGTTTTCATTTATTAGGCTGAACTTAATAACTGGTGAGAAAACGATTTTGTTACTTCAAGAATCATCCTCATATGACTGAACTTTAACTTTTATAAACTGGACTCCTTTACCATCAAAATGCTTTTTTTTTGCACAAAAAGAAGTCTGAAAACATCTTTCACTGACGAAGGGGTAAAATACTCGTATACCCAATATTCGATTTTTGTTGTTGTTAAAAGAAACAAACAGCAAGTCTTAAGAGGCCAAAGTTTCCTACCCTCCACCTACTGCTCCTGGAGAAAGTTAAGTTTCGCCATTGCAATAAACTTTAGATGGAGCTTGTTTATTTGTTTTAAATTTCGCAAAAAGCTACATGACGGCTATCTGCGATCGCCATCCCTAATTTAGCAGTGTAAGACTAGAAGGAAGACAACTAGTCATCATCACCCACTGTAAACTCTTGAGTTGCTCTTTTATCTACGAATAGTCGAATAGATCGTCATATTGTTAACGTATCTACGGCTGAAAGAGCGAATATGTTTGGTGTGATGGGGATTTAAACTCGTGACCTTCAGATTACGAGTCGAGCGCCCTAATCACCTGGCAATGCCGACCAGATGGAGCCTCCAAAAGATTTAAGAGACAGATTCTAAGAATGCTGGTTTTACTAGAAATAAAAAGATCCAAATACGAACCAAGTGACGTTGCACTCTAGAGAGCGTTGCTTTAGTTCAAAACGTAGGCCCAGCATGGCCAGGTGGTTAAAGCGTTCGACTGGTAATCCGATGGGTCGCGAATTCAAATCCCGGTCGCACCAAATATGCTTGTCCTTTCAGCCGTGGAGACATTATAATGCTACGGTTAATCCCACTATTCGTTGGTAAAAGAGTAGCCCAAGAGTTGGCGGTGGGTGATGATGATTAGCTGCCTTCCCTCTAGTTTTACACTGCTAAATTAAGGACGGCTAGCGCGGATAGTCCTCGAGTAGCTTTGTGCGAAATTCAAAAACAAACAAACAAAAGTTCAACATATTAAGTCAACTGTATACCAGACGAGTGTTATCAAAAAACGGAATAAAGTTATATGATTGCAGAAATGATGAAAGGAAAGAGGGACACTGAACGTGATATAATAACATAATGTACGGAACAAATGTGATCATCTGCATTTTGTATAAAACTACATGACATCTAATTTGTGCTTGTTGTTCCTAATTTGAGGCGAAACACATGAGGGAAGGCAGCTAGTCAACACCACCTACTGTCAACTTTTGATTTATTATTATCAGGCCTAAAAGTGGGATTTTACCATCGCTCTTATAACACATCTACTTCCCCCAAAGTGCACAGTGCGATTTCATTTGGGATATAACGGACGCGCTTCACATAACTTCAGCTCGGCACGCTAACCACGAGGCCACACTCGCCACCCTGGAATAAAAAAATTAACAAAAGACGTCGCGTACTTCAACGTATCTAAAACATTTTAATTATTTCTGAATTGTTAATTACTTTTACGCAAATAGCTGAAAGACAGAATTATAGTTTCATTCATAAGTTTATCTCTAGAATGGTTACAACCATATACACAAAGAAAATGTTTATATTCTGAAACATTTGCGTTTAGTTACGCCTAAATTTTCGAAGCCTCAGACGTTAAAAGATGTTAAATCTTTGTTTTTGTTTTTTGCACAAAGCTACTCGAGGGCTATCTGTGCTAGCCATCCCTAATTTAGCAGTGTAAGACTAAAGGGAAGGCAGCTAGTCTTCACCACCCACCGCCAACTCTTGGGCTACTCTTTTACCAACGAATAGTGGGATTGACCGTCATATTATACACCCCCACGGCTGGAAGGGCGAGCATGTTTAGCGCGACGCGGGCGCGAACCCGCGACCCTCGAATTACGAGTACACGCCTTAACGCGCTCGGCCATGCCAGTTAAATCACTGAGTTCAAAATATACGCTCTCTATATTTCGACTAGATATTAAATGGAATGCTTTGCTGATATGAACATGATAACGACCCTTACAGTTTGTTAACCTAAAGTCTCTCATGATGATATGATTTCATGTTTTGCATTATGCATGGTAAAACTCAAAAGCCCAAAGGTTATTGCTTGTATGATTGTAAACACCAGACGGACATGTTCATACAATTAAATGTCATCGCTTTCGATTCTAAGAAAAGCTTTCTGATGATGAAAATTAATACACTTGTGTGATTCACTTATCGCTACCCAAATTCGTTTCGAGCTGATTTCGAACAAAGGGCCCTCTAACCAAAGGATCTGTACAAAACTTTTACGTTACGTAGAAGTTTTATATATTGTATGAAGACGATTTTGGAGCCTTACCAATTCGTAACAGTCCTGTAACATTCTTCTGACGATGGAAGGACTTGTGGCATACCCTTTCCCAAAGGTGTCACTCTTCAGTATCATAAAACTACCTTCGAAACGCCAAAAATATCACAAGGTAGTTCTCATACACTTTGTTCCACAACAACGCTTTATCGGCTACTACTCAATACTTTCTATGTTAAAAACGTAAAAAATTCGAAGTTCGTCATAGTTTTAAAACTCACATGAAAACCTGTATCGAGAAGTGAAATAATAGAATATTTGAGGTCATTTATTTCTGTTTATTTATTTTTCTATTGTCCAGGAAATATATTAACAAAGTTATCGAGAAGTATTTCTGAAGATACTGTCACTTCTATTGGATCAGCGTTACGTTGCCACAGTATTCTATGTATGCTGCCGGTGAAACGCTATTGGTCTAATGGAATTTTAACAGCTATTGTAACAGAAGTTCAGTGCTCTTTTTGTGAAACACAAGTAAAGAATTTCGTTAACGTTATTTCCTGAAACTCCGTACTTAAAAGTATACAGCATATTAAATGTAATACTTGATGTCATACTGCCAGAAAACATCAAAAGTTCACAAATACTTATGGTTTGGTTTTTCTTAAGCGCAATTCTAGAAAATGGACTATCTGTTCTTTACCTATCACGTGTATCGAAACGCAAAGTCTATGGTCATTAGCCTAGATAATTATATATACTTTACCTTTTAAGAACATGGCAAAAATATTAGCCATATTTGAATTGTACATCAATATATTTATTTATCTATAATAAAAAAGAAAATATTTATTGTTTAGTGTGGGGGTGTGCTTATTCATTATGTATTATTATTTGTTAGGTACGTAGGGAGAGTGTAGTTTATTAATTATATTTATTTATGATTCATATTGTATGACCTATCATCGCCAGGTAGTTAGGGCACTTGACTCAGGTTCGAATTCCCATCACACCAAACATACTGGTGGGGATGCTATAATGTTTCGGCCAATCCTACGGTTCGTTGGTAAAAGAGTAGCCCAAGAGTTGTCGGTGGGCGGTGATAATTAACTGCTTTCCCTCTATTTTTACACTGCTAAATTAGGGCTGGCTAGCGCAGATAGCCCTCGTGTAACTTTACACGAAATCCTAAAAGAGACAAACAAAACAACCAAACCATATAGTATACATACGTTTGAACAGAAGTTATTAATGCTAACCACTGTAAATGGACGCCTAAATCATAATGTATAATATGACACTTTACAGAAACAAGCTGTATGAAGAAAGTCGTGATTTACTTTGAAGTTCATACTCGAAAAAACAAATAACGAAATAAGATGAATTAAACCACCAAAGAAATTTTAAATAAAAAACAGCTATGGTAATGTTGTGTCGATTAAAATGTTCTAACAATTAAAGTTCACTGACTATCATAACTTATTAGCAGTAAATACATGTATCTTGCTTACGTCTAATCGATAACTGATATTTAGTATCCAAAACTTATACATACTTCTGACTGACTCGTCAACAATTCTGACGGACTTAAATATTTATATGCGTTCAAATGTTGTTGTTTTTTTGAATTAAGCACAAAGCTACACAATGGGCTATCTGTGATCTGCCCACCACGGGTATCGAAACCCGAATTTTAGCGTGTAAGTCCGGAGACATACCGCTGAGCCACTGGGGGGCTCGCTCAAATGTAACGTTAGTTGAAATGAAGAAACCTAAAACGTTTCTGTATTTCTTAAGTTTGCATTTTTTCACAGTTGTTGGTCAGATAATTGTTACGTTGTTATATCTCATTCATTATCCGAAATATTATCTATTTGTTTAATGAAATTCAGTCTGAGTGGACTTTAATGGATATGGAGGTCCAAAGCTGGAACCAACACTATGTATTATCCGTACTTTCAAATGTTGAAATACTATAAAAATGGTTGTCTATCCAACTCTTCGGTAAGGAATAGCCATATAAAAGACGGGTGTTGCTGTTTTGTTGCTATTTTTCCCGGCTGCAGTGCTAAATTAAGAATAGTTATTCATGAGCCTGTGTCCGCTTAACCTATCTATAATGATGTAAGGTGTCTTTCAAACTGAAAATACCGAATACCTTTAAAAGTTACTATATAAGAGCTTTCAAAGAGGGTTAAGTAATCTGGGTTGTTTTGTATATAATTTTGGGAATGTTTTAACAATATAAAAACAATACTGGAACAAAACGTATGAGTAGTTCAATATGCCGAACGAACGACTGTGGCTCACCCCTTTGTAAATAAACTCAGCCGTAAGCCAGCACGTCCAACCCACTGAGGACAAGTCTTTTGTTAAAAGAACAACAACGGCTCCACGTGGAGTTAATTGAATTCTTCACCTGCAAAAGATTTCCCTTTTGGACAGAAATTTAATTGACGAGTCTGTAATGTACGAGGAGAGAGTCCCCTTGGACGAATAAAATCGACATAAGACCGTTTTTGAAAGTATTAAACAAGAACTGTAAGAAAGTAACAATGGTGTGAAACGACTATAAATCTCAATAAACACCGCTTGAATAAACAATAGGTGTGAATCTCAGTGGATATGAAGGTAATAATGATAATGAACAGTAGAACAAAATATATATTTCATTTCTCTGTTTATACGTTACATCACGTTTAATTAACAAAGTCAAACATTATATTCTCACTTGGCACAAAGCTAACAGTGATGAACAGTAGAATAAGCACTAGTTTTGTATAGACACGTAAAGACAGATATTTTCAGTATTGTAAGTAAATGTGTGGACGACTAACACCAAACCTTCAATAAACCAATACAAACAAGATAGGAGAGATGACATTTGAAAGATAAACATATTAGCCATCTATAAATTTACTTCCCTTTCTTTTAAAGTTTTCTTTTACTTGTTTGTTTGACAATTAAACAAAAACAGCAAGATTAAAAAAAATTAAATGAAGTGTTTGTTTGTGTCAGAATGTTTGTCCAACTACACTAGGGCTATGTCCGCTAGCTATCCCATAAGCTAGCCAATAGTATCCATCGCCATCTCTTGGGCTACTCTTGCCAAACTGAATAGTGAGATCTAACCGTCACTCTTACAGAGTATCCACGGCCCCAAAATGCAACTCTTTCCAAATTAGTAGCTCTGTGCTTTACATTCCAAGCAGACTAGCCACTAGAAACTCGCTAGTTTCAAATTATTATTGCCCCCAGTGGCTCAGCGTTATGTCTGCGGACTTACACGCTAAAATCCGGGTTTCGATACCCGTGGTGGGCAGAGCACAGATAGCCCATTGTGTAGCTTTGTGCTTAATTCAAAACAACAACAAAAAACAACATCAAATTATTATTTACAATTTATTAGATCAACACAGTTTAGTTGTCTTTTGTTAAGCACAAAGATGTACGATAGGTTATCTGTGCTGAGCCCATCACAGGAATTTAACCTCTTAACCTTCCAGCGTTGTAAGCTTCAACCTTCCTGGTAGGCATAGAATCATTTATAAACAGCCAAAATAATTATTTATTCTTATCTCTTGTTTTGAATGTGTTTGGAAAAAACAATAACTCTACTTTAGCGGTAGATATATTCGGAAAATTAAAGCTGAAATTTCCGCTGTTCCTTCGAATTATTTACTTTTATATAGATAACCAAAATCACTGCTATATTTTCCGAGAAAAGGCTCTATAATCTGGAGTTATAGTTAAATAAGAATTAATCCACTGCCCAGCCAGGTGGCAGTAGTATACAAACTACTGTTATCGTGTTACGTACAGTATTTACTTCCTCATAAAATATAAAACTGTCTACCAACACACCGTCATTCCTACGTTATATCTTGCTTTATAAGGAATGAAAACGAAAAACATACCTGACTTGAAGGTGGTAATTCTGTTTATTCAGAGCTCACAAAGTGCGTTCAAGCTACTTCTGTGGTGAACACTCCAACTAAACACTTGTGCATTCCTCGGGAAAGCTGATACACCGTCACAGGGGGCGCCACAGACGTTTTGCCATGACAACCACGGTCCTGACAATGAGCACCAAGCTGAAATTTTCCGAGCAGTGAGGATAAGAAACATACCAGTCATGTACTCAGTCCTTTTGGTTACATATGACAACTAGTTTCATCCAATCCTGACCTGCTGTTAATGAAATTGATATCAATAAAAGCCCTGTATATTACGTGGCCTAATATTACGAGGTTAACGCAGTTCAATATAAAGTCAAAAATGTTTCATTCTCTTGGAAAATAAGTAACTTAAAACAGTTTTTAAATGCTATGAGTGTTATTATCCGTTCATCCACTACTTGGCGTTAACAGAAATCCATTTCCCACATGCAAGTTGCGGTATCGACATGCGCATTCAGTCTGTGTTCAGTAACATATTTGTTATAATGTTTTTCTTTTTCATAATCATTTATTTCTATTTATTTGAGCGTGCTTAGTAAAAAAAAATTGTAGTTTCGTCTCTGTGTTTGTCTTAGCACACGATAGGCTATCGGCAGTTTATCAATCCAGAACAAAACAAACCCTAGACTTTAGCGTTGTAAGTCAATCAACTTGTCTCCTACCCTCTGGTGTTTTTCCTCTATTTATCAGTTTTCTCTCTACAAAGTGTTCCCTTTTTTGTAAGAAAAAATTAGTTGTTATTTCAGAGAACTGGTAAACCGAAGTAAGCCACACGTATACTGCTTCTTTAGACATTTGTGTAAGTATTGGTAATCGTGATGAAGCCTCTGATGTGGTACAGAACTTCTACAAGTATTAGTGAGAAGATGTAAAGAAGGTATTTTGAGGTATAACTTTACTGATGCGTATATATTAACCCTGACAATATGAGTATATATCTTTTGCTAAGAAATATGGTGTAAAATAGACACTGAGTGTATGTATTTTACTGAGAATTTAGAGTAAACCGGACACCATGAGTATATATCTTTTGCTAAGAAGTGTGGAATAAAACATACATTGAGTATGTTTGGAGTAAACTGGACATTATGAGTATATAATCTTTTATTAAAAAGTTTTGAGTAAAACAATCATTATGAATATATATATATTACTGAGAAGCGTCTACTAAATAAGGTACGTCGAAGATTTATTTTTGACAGAGAAATATTGCGCGAGACATGAACCTTGTGAGGTTTAGTAGATTACTTAAATTTACTGGAATCTGTATTCTCAGAAAAGCTAAATCTGTTTGATTGGAGACTATAATGTATATAAGATATATCTTGATAGGCTGATATCATAAGATATGAAAATCTGCCTTTCTTGCTGCCTTACAGAAACCCATAAAACTGGAATATACATCATATTCTAGTATTTAGATGCCATCCCAAAAAACTGGTTCTCATGATTACATGACAAGTTTGTTTGTTTGTTTGTTTAGAATTAAGCACAAAGCTGCACAATGGGCTATCTGTGCTCTGCCCACCACGGGTATCGAAACCCGGTTTTTATTGTGTAAGTCCGCAGACATACCACTGTGCCACTGGGGGGCTACATGACAAGACTCGCACACTTACGCGTTCTTAATTTTTGGTTACCATACCACTATATTGGTTTCCATGGTTACCCGATAAAACTGAGAAATACTTGAACTAGTTGGTTTTATCAGACATTCTAGAGTACTGGTTTCCTTAATTATATAAAAAAATGGAAAAAAAGTTAGGGTTGTGCAGTTTCGACTATCATTACATACTACTGGTTTCCAAAGTTACATGATAAAACTGAAAACCTGTATTGTTTAACCTCATAGCTGCAATATCAGGTTACTGGTTTCCATAGCGCGAAAATAAAGTTTAAAAAGTATCTGCGTTGTTTAATTTCAGATACTAATTCATACTACTGGTTTACATGACTGCACGATAAAACGTAAACAATATCTGTCTTTTTCAGCTTTATAGTTACTATCAAGGTTTATCAGCCACACCCACTGTTTCAAGTTTTAACCAATACACCGCTACATTTTATCTGAAATTGTTGAAACTGTCAAAAGAGTGTTTCTTATTATTTTGATTTGGAAAAGAAACAAACACCCAAACAAAATTGTACGTAAGTTTATGGTTAGCGAATTTTTAATATTTTTAAAGTGAATGTTGATACGGTCTGGGTCTAGACCCTAAAAATCATTCTTTGTGGCTGAGTGTTAAAAATCATTCACTTAGGCATATCGGATAGCCCATTTTATAAGTAACTAATGATTTGTTGAGGGAAAACTGGCTGAGAAGATTAAATACTTTGCTATTTTTTTTAAATCTGTGTTCAAAATCATTAATTGCAAGACTAAATCGCTGGTCATAACAACAAGGTATGCCTACCCATCAAACCAAGCATCAAAGAACTTAATGATTATCGGACCTATGTCAATCTCAGGTAATGGGGAGAATATGAGACGATGATTACACCAGAGACATGACATCATAAATCCACGAAGTTGAACCAGAGGGCGCGTTTGAACCTTCTATTTTCAATATCAAGTATGATATAAATACATAGATAGCGACTTGTTCAACTTTTGGTTTAATAAAGTTTTTCTGACTTCTTATTTTATTAAAACCGTGAGTCAAATGAAGTTTTTTTTCTGTGTTCATTCAAACAAAACATTGTCTGTTTTAACTAACACATAGATGAAGGAGTGGTCAATAAAATACCTAAATTTGCTGATTAAGTTCTTGGTTACTGTTGGCTGTGAAGTGGATGCTGCAGCTTTACGAAAGGATTTAGATCATTTAGTGAGCTGGACAAATAAATGGCAAATGGGTTTTAATTACAATAAGTACTATATATTGCATGTGAATTATTATAATTTGATTTATAAAATATAATTTAGACAGGAATTCCTTCAGTGTCATAAAGGAAGAGGATATTAGTGTAATGGTTGATCAGTCTCTGAAGCCATCTAAGCAGTGCACTGATTTTAGGTTGTATCTACAGAAATGTTGAATACGAATCTAAAGAGGTTTTAATTTCATTGTATAAATCATTGATTAGACCACATTTGGAGCATTGTGTTCAGTCTTCTTCTTACTCTAAGAAAGACATTGATTTGTCGGCAAGAGTTCAGAGGTGAGTTTCCAAAATGGCACTTGGGATGCAAAGGTTGTCATATGAGAACAGATTAAGATCCTTAAAATTATTTTATCATGAAAAAAGATACAGAGAGGATCTGATTGAAGTGTTTAAGATTGTAAAAAGAATTAATGACGTTGATGCATCAACATTATCATACTTAGCGTCAATAATTATAGAACTAGGGGACACAAACGTAGATTTGGTTTGTTTATTTAAATTTCGCGCAAATCTACACGAGGACTATCTGCGCTAGCCGTCCCTAATATAGCAGTGTAAGACTAGAGGGAAGGCAGCTAGTCATCACCACCCACCGCCAACTCTTGGGCTACTCATTTTATAGATTTCTAGCATGAGATAGAAAATAAGCTGAGTTCAGTGATATCTTGGAGTGACTCCAGTGCTTGGCAAGGGTTTCTTGGCTTTTGTGTATTAGTTTGCTAAACATTTAGAATGTATTTAGGTTTAATGTTTATATTTTAATTAGTTATTTATTACCTGTGTTTACAAATGTGTATTTGAAAATTTTATGATTTTTTTACAATTCACTTGATATAGTTTGACTTGCAGAAATGTTCAAGCAAGATGACATCATTTATGTGTGCAAGCGTTTGTGAAAGACTTTATGGATGACCTTTGCCCTGTGATATGTATAACGAAATATAATTTCTATATAAAAACACTAAATTGTATAATTCATTTTACCAAAAGAACGTTTGACATATTTCCCTGATTTATAATTTGAGAAACTAATGAGTTTAAATGAATCATAAGAAAATATAATTTCTTATTTGTACAATCAAAAGTGTTACTTATTTTAGACAAACACAAGGTTAATCTTGTAATTCGTTACCACCAGGTGACTAAATAACAAACTTGACGTCAAACATTCTCAAAGTCTATTGAAGAAGGAATTTTATCCTTTAAGTGAATGTTCTATAAAAATGTTTACATAAACAGTAATTCATTAATTTGTTATATTTTGTTGTTGAAAAATAAGCGCTTTTTTATCACAATAAGGCTCCGACATGGCCAAGTAGTTAAAGCACTCGACTCTAACTCTGAAAGTCACAGGTTCGAATCCCATTTGCACCAAACATGCTCGATATTTCAACCGTAGGGGTGTTGTATGTGGGGTTCCATTCCACTATTCTTTAGTAAAAGAGTATCCCAAGAATTGGCAATGGGTGGTTATGACTAGCTGCTTTCCCTCTAGTTTTTCAGAAGGCCTGGTATGGCCAGGTGGTTAAGACATGCTCGCTCTTTCAGCCGTGGAGGCACTTTATGTGACGGTCAATTCCACAATTCGTTGGTAAAAGAGTAGCCCAAGAGTTGGCAATTGGTGGTGATGACTAGCTATCTCCCTCTAGTCTTACAATGCTAAATTCGGGACGACTAGCGCGGATAGCTCTCTTGTTGCTTTAGGCAAAATTCAAAACAAACAAACGTTACAATAATAGTATGTAAAGTATATTTTTGTCTATAATAGCTATCTCATTCAAATAGTCGATAATATATATATGTCATGGTAGTTATAGCATTGACTTGTGAAAGTGAAACAGTAGATGTTCTACAAAACATTGCCCAAAGTAACACTATCCATGTAAAGATAACAAATTTGGCTGTAAAAAGTGTAAAATAAATAATATACTTTGTGAAGAGTATAGTTATATGGATAAAGTCAAACTAGTGAAAGTGAAAAAAATTATAAATAAGCGTCCTTTTCATGACATTAACTGTAAAAAGTGCGCTTAAATGTAAAAAATTAAACTGTCATTAATATGTTAAATCAAAGCCGGCTGTTTATTATCTTGTCCATTATTATAAGAAACAACGAACTGAAATATTTTGGCACCAACATACTTATGTGGATACTACAAAGACAAGCAAATGTAAAAGTAAAATTATCATAAGTTTGTAAATTTATGTTTTATAAGTAACTTAAAGAAATATAAATGACCTTTGAAATCCACAAGATAGCCATATTATTATACATAGTATATTAGAGCATTATGTTTTAATAATTTAATGTACATGTTAAAAACGTATTAACAACAAAAAAAAGGACAAACAATAATCACATTATGTAGTAACAAACTCAATGCCTTCTCACAGAACTGTGTTTTAATTATTTAATAAATGTGTTATAGACATATAAGTAACAAAGAAGAAGGCATACAATAATCAGGTTAACTGGTAACAAACTCGACATCACCCTACAGAACTATGTTTTAATTATTTAACGTATATGGTAAAATCCCTCCAGTGGCTCAGTGGTGTGTCTGCGGACTTACAACGCTAAAAGCCTGGTTTCGATACCGGTGTCGGGGATAGCACAGATAGCCCATTGTGTAGCTTTGTGCTTAATTTAAAACAACAAGGTGTGTGTTAAAAACACATAAATAACAAAGAAAAGGAGAGACAACAATCACTTTATGTAATAACAAACAAACTGCGCGCTAATACAGTGGTATGTCTACAGATTTACAACACTAAAATCAGAGGTTCTATTCCCTTCGGTAAGCTCAGCACATAGCCGGATGTGGCTTTGCTATAAGAAAACACATCACAATGATAAGCATGGCATTCATCAAAGATCTTTACTTCTATTTTATCTTATTGTATGAGTGTGGATGCTATTCATAAATGTAAAACTTTTCCTAACTCATCTTTCCGCGGCCTCTACTGACTCGCTTTCAGTTTTATTTTATCATTATTATTAATACTTGTAGCTATATTTTAGAACGTCATAACTGCCGAACCTATTTAATGACTTTTCTGTTTTTTTAACAGACTAAACGACGCCATTACGCACATTGATGGACTTTCATTGATGACTTTGCTGCCTAAGCCGTACTATAGTAGAAGGCGTTGAACGACACACCGTATATATCCTATCACATTAAAGCTAAGAGCTCGAAATATTTCAGTAAAAAAACGCAGGGGTTATAAAAATAATTGAAAACAAAACGTGAATAGAATACAGTCCCTTTTATAGCTCAACGAATTTGCACTATTTTATTAAAGTCAAGGCATTGCCGAATTCATCTCTCTAGGATACCGACTATCTTAACATTTTTTTTACCTAAATTATTTAAAACAGTGCTTGTAAGTAGATACAATTGAAATATGTATCAACATCAAAATAATTTCACAACAGATATTTAATTAAACACAGAAACCAGTCCAAAAATGTTCCGATGTTCTTAATGACGATTGTTGCATAAAAACTTCGAGGCAAGTGGAGTCCTTTTTAAGCTTGTCCTTGTTTTTAATCAATTATTTACAATTAATTTAGCGCTGTACAACTTTAACTGTAATATATATGTAAATTCAGCCTGTTAGAACTGACTAGGGCCTGGCATGGCCTAGCGCGTTAAGGCGTGCGCTTCGTAATCCGAGGGTCGTGAGTTCGCGCCAAACATGCTCGCCCTCCCAGCCGTGGGGGCGTTATAATGTGACGGTCAATACCACTTTTCGTTGGTAAAAGAGTAGCCCAAGAGTTGGCGATGGGTGGTGATGATTAGCTGCCTTCTCTCTAGTCTTACACTGCTAAATTAGGGACGGCTAGCACAGATAGCCCTCGAGTAGCTTTGTGCGAAATTCCAAAACAAACAAACAAAAGAACTGACTATTGCCCCCCAGTAGCTCAGCGGTATGTCTGTAGACTTGCAACGCTAAAAACCTGGTTTCGATACCCGTAGTGGGCAGAGCACAGATAGCCCATTGCGTAGCTTTGTGCTTAATTCAATAACGACAACAACTGACTATTGTATTGTACCACTCGCTAAATAAGGAAGAACTAAAGAATGATTTTGATTGGAAGACAACAGACAAAGATATTTACAATCCAATTTTTTTAAACATCTCAACATGCACACACACATATACAGTTGTGACAAAAAGTGTTCGTACCCCAGCGTCGTGAGTAATTGTTTCCTTATAACTTAAAAAATATCATGATTAGGAAAATGAAAGTAGAGTATATTATAAATATTATACTAACACATATCTACATAATTTTGTATGTAAATGGAATAACAAATAAACTGTTTATAAGCAAATAATCGAACATAGGAGGGCAGAAAGTGCCCTACTTTAATGGTCAGTTGTGTAGCCTTTCAGGTGAATTACTTGGCGCAATCTCTTCTAATAGCCCTCCATGATCGTCTGACAGTACTCGACTGGTATATTGTTCCATTCTTCTTTACAGAAGGCCTCCAACTTTTGTAAGTTTTTCGGATGATGCTGATGAACCCCGGTCTTTAACTCATGCCAAACGTTTTCAATTGGGTTGAGATCATGTGACTGCGATGGCTACTCCAGAACACTTATATGGTTCCTCTGCAGCCAGGACTGCACATATTTTGATGTGTGCTTAAGGTCATTGTCGTGCTGAAAGATCCACTGACGCTCAGGCCGCAGGTTTCGAGCATCATTCTTGATATAAGTGCCTAATATATCAACGTATTCTTCTTTTTTCATGATTCCGTTGACGCGATGAAGGCTGCCTACATCAGAAGAGCTGAAGAAACCCCATAGCATGATCAAGCTACTTTCATGTTTAACTGTAGGGACGGGTGTTCTTTGGAAGATTTCGTTCTCCCTTCTTACGGAAATTATTGCGAACATCATTGTGGCTGGATAGCTCAGTTTTAGTCTCGTCTGACCAAAGAATACTCTTCCAATAGGTAAAGGGTTTATCTACATGCTTTCTTGCATACCTCAATTGTCCTTTTAAATGAACAGGCTTTAAATATGGAGTTCTACGAGGACGGCATGCTTTGAACCCAGAAAAACGTAACATGCTCGTAACTGTAGAGGTGGTTACTTCAACCCCAGTTTCCCTTATCAGTTTCTGTGTGTTATTACGTGTTAAACGAAGGTTCCTACTAATTTCTTTGAGAACCTTCCTCTTGGTTTTCTTTAAAATTTTGGTAGGGCGTCCGGAACGAGAGAGGTTTGCAGTTGATTCTGTAAGCTTAAACTTGGCAATTATGCTTTGAACAGTAGATTTCGGCACATTAAGTTGTGTAGCAATACCGGAAAGAGACGCACAATATTTGTATTTTACAATAATTCGTTTTATTTTTTAAATCATTGGACAGTCGTTTCCTGTTTGCCATGATGACCAAACAGATAATGACGGAGACGGCGCTAAATTGCCGGAAGTAAATGTTTTGCTGGCTAAATTCCAATAACTGTGAACCCAGAGTCTAGTTCTGGAATGGTATAATGTGGTTTATTCACCAAACCAAACAACCTTTTTAACGGGAATATCAGTTCTTTCACACGTTTTGAACTGTACGAACACTTTTTGCTTCTCCTATTTTTGGTTATTTGTTTATAAACAGTTTATTTGTCGTTTAATTAACATACAGACGTATGTAGATGTGCGTTAGTGTAATATTTATAACAAACCTTACTTCTATTAGCCTAATCGTGATACTTTTAAGTTATGAGAAAAAAACTACTCGGGACATAGGGGTACGAACACTTTCTGTATTTATGTACACTTATTTTTTATATTCGTCATTTAATTGACATATATATAAATATATATGTATGAATACTGATTTTTGATATTTGTCAGTTATATCATTAACTTCTATATGCAGCTGGTAAATCACAGATTTAACAATAAATAGTTTTGGAGATAAACCTTTTAAAAAAAAAGACAATATTTCAATGGGAAGCACTCGAATTAATAGACCCGCATCTTGCCAAGATAACTAGTACTTGTGATTTATCACGTCTTTTTTTAGGCATTTGTTTAATGTAGTATTTAAACACGGGACCGTGAATACAAAGGTTCGTTGCTCGTGTTAATTACTGTTCCGCAATATAGAGCTGTAGGTGCATTACAAAAGTAACAGTCAGATTCCACTAGCCAATTACGATGACTCACAAATTCACGATGAGCACGATTGACTAATCCTATAATATATCAGTTCAAAATTAAGGACAGCTTATGCAAATAACATTTGTAGAGCTTTGCTTGAATATCTGAAATCAAGCAGTATAGCAGTTCGTTTGTTGTTTTTAATTTTTGTCTCTTTGTTAAAGAGCATCGAAGCCAATTATTCGATTGAAACATCTTTTTTATTTCACGATTAATAGTAAGTAGCCTTATTACGTTAAGTGTAAGAAGACGTGATTGTTGATGACATGAAATACAAGCAGGATACATCGTTTCCACAGTTCTAGACCACGTTTAAGGCATTAATTCCAACCCCGTACCAAACAAAGACCATCTTGGAAACACTCCGAAGAAATCATTATAATTTCTATAGAGATATCTCTCAACTCACGAACCAATGTGTTTGAATTTTACGAACTTTTATATTTTATCTCATATTTTTAAGAATCATAGAACTTGTTTTTCGGCATATTACATCTTGAACTTAGGATTTTCCGAACAAGGCCCTTTACACCAACCTTATGCTTTGAACCTAGTTTTTTCCCCTCCTATTTTACACTCAACTTTTTGACTGTATTTTAACATTACGATATCCAATACTTTTTTGTGGCAGATGAACTTGCCACATCAGATTTTTGTTTCTAAGAAACGATAAGCAAGTCGTATGTGAACACATTTTCGACGCGTTGATTTAAGGTTTTGTGTTTATTTACACAGCACACGTATTTACTTTCTGTTTTTTACATTTTAGTTTGTATATTTAATTTGTTTGTTAGGTGTGTTCCTTAATGATTTATTTATTATATGTGGAGTTTACAACAACAATTTCGAAGTTAATTTTAATATCTTCAGTGGGAACCTATCAAAAATAAATGTAATAGAATAGTTCATTTCATTCTTTCACGTGACTTCATTGATTGTCTTGAATGCTAATCATTTAAAATTGGCCCATTACGAATAAATTACGATTATTCACAACATCAGAGACAGTTGTACTTAATTTTGGTTTTCTTGACTTCTCTTGAAAACAAATGTTGCCATAGCAACCAGTTAGCAAGCTGCGTATGTTGTCAATGCGTTCACGAGACGTAGTCTCAGTGACGCCTAGAGTTAGGGAATGACGTCATTTGTTGTCACGATCTCTTTTTATTCTTAAATCATACTGCGCACCTGCCAGTGAACATCCTTACTAAATATTTATTTACTTGTAAAAAAGTAGTCTTGAATATATACTTGATGCTATGACTTTTTAACAATATTCTGTTATCCAGTGTTTATCTATAAAAGGCATGTTACGTTTTTCAGTTAAAATGTTCCTCTATTTCATATGATAGAACCTTATCAGAAAAAAGAAAAAAAACTTTCACAAAAAAATCTTTCAAAATCATAAAGTAAATATTTTGTTTCTTTGATGGAACGAAAGGTTTGCTTAGTTATAACTATTTCAGAATACCAGTAACTATGTAGATAGTACTGCTGCCATCCATGATGTTAGAAAAACACGCAAGTTCAAGAAGTCTTGATAAAAATGAATAAAACCCTACAACCCGAGCGCTTTCTTCTTCAGGGGCAAATTGGGGACTGCTACCAAGTATTTTACACAAAGTGAATGTTTGACATTGTAAAGAAAAAGGGCCTTAGGTTATATACTGAGATTACTTTCTTAATATTCCATAGAGTCACTTCAGATATCTCTGTGCGTACAAAGTTTAACTTGTGTTAGGTCAGCATAAAACATTTGTTTGTGAATTCGAGTGGATGTGGTAGAACGCAGCACATTCCTGATAAGACTCAGGACACAAAATCAAGTAAATGAAACGGTTTTGTATAGTGCATCAGGGTGTTTCAGACATCTGATAAATTATAGATATATAAAACATAGTTACGAAACGGTACTAAACACATTAACTTCTCACACAGGACTACCCAAAGAGCACTAGGTTTCACGTCAATTTCTTACAGAGCATTGGGTCTCTGTTCAGTTTCTTATAGAAGATTAGGCCTCACGTCAGTTCTTTATAGAGCACTTGGCCTCACGTCAGTTTCTTATAGTGTACTAGATCTCACGTCAGTTCCTTATAGAGCACTAAGCATTACTTCAGTTTCTGGTAAATTGATGAAAACGGATTATTCCAGATCGTCTTTCTAATACAATAATAATCGATATGTCGGAAGGATATATTATACTAGAAACCGGTTTCAGTATTCGTTGCGGGCACAGAACAGATATCTCAATTCTTAGCTTTGTGGTTAGCTACACAGTTTTCCTTGAAAAACAAACAAAATGCCATGTTTGGCTGAAACAACTTTCCATGAATTCTGTAGTTATAGATTTAATGGTACTATTATCTATATTACATAATTTTATATGATACAGGACTCGGCAGATTCACACACGCATCACAAGTGGTGGACTCAGCAGACAGCCCGATGTGGCCTTGCTGTAAGAAAACACTCACACACGCACAAGACAAGCGGTAGACTCAGCGGATAGCCCGATGAGGCTTTGCTCTAAGAAAGCACACACACAGGTTCTAGTTCTATAATTTTCGTAATTTGAGAAGTGTTGAGGCATCAATATTATCAATTCCTTTTACAATCTTCAACACTTCATCAGATCACCTCTAAATCTTATTTTAAAAAAAATAAAACAAATTTTAAATATCTTAATTTTTCTTCATATGACAACCTATCCATTCTACGTACTATTTTAGTAACACTACTCTAAACCTTTTATAAAATTCACTGTCTTTCCTAAGGAGCACGAGACTGAACACAATGTTCCAAATGTGACCTAACCTTATTTTTGTAGATAAAATCTAACTTATTATTTTCTATACCACTATTAACAGCACAGCTATAGAGACTGATTAATCGTTACACCGAGATATTTTCTTTCATGACACTGTTAAGGTTATTTCCGTCCAAATTCTACTTATAAAGCAACTTATGATAACCTACATCCAATATATCACAACATTTATCGTAATTAAAACCAATTTGCCATTTACACTGCACAACAAAGTTTTTGCTTCTTGAACACTGTTAGGTATTCCTTATAGATTTTGCCCCCCCCCCAGTGGCTCAGCGGTATGTCTGTGGACTTACACGCTAAAATCCAGGTTTCGATACCCGTGGTGGGCAGAGCACAGATAGCCCATTGTGCAGCTTTGTGCTTAATTCTAAACAACAAAAACAACAACAACCTTATAGATTTGTGGCTGCTGATACGAAAATCACATCCAAATTTGCTCATCACGTACCGTTTCATCGAAATCTTCAGTTTCATCAGGACATTGCTACAATGAAAAAACAATATCAGGGCAACTGTCATCCGTCAGTGCTTGCTGACTATTGTTGGACATTGTAACGTGATGCACCGGACATTGAATACAAACGAAAATCAGGAGCAAAGCATTTTTAATTATGTTGAACTTAATAGCGTATTATTGTTTACTGTTTCCAACTATAACTAAATTTATCTGTTGAGTGAAGAGTGTCAGTTTTGTTCAGTTTAAAACATTATTACTTGAAAAAGAGATATGATGCAAAACTACAGCTGTTTACTGGCACACAGTTTCAGTAGAAAGACAACTAGTATGTTACGCAAGCATGCACACAATATTTTTAAAAAGTTTAATAAATCTTTGTCCATTTTCCATCACATGGAGGCAGTAAATATGAGTTAGTTTAAAAAAATGGTTGATAGATAAATGAATGATAAGGGCTGATTTTAAGATTAATTTTTTTCTTAGTTCGGCTGAGAAGATGAGACAGTCGAGATGATCAATTGGTCCCATATCTTTTCTAAACATTACATTACGCTGTTTATAAAATTCAGTGAGACAGTTTGTCAGTGGAAAATATTCAATTATAGCTTCGTGAAAAGTTATTCTCTTTCCTTATGAACTAATGATCAAAAACAACTTTTCCTGTGATTTGAATAAATAAGCCCAGTACGTCGTTACAATTTTGTTAGGATTAAGAAAAAAGGCACTTGTTTAAGTAGGTTAAAGTATCAAACATTATAAACATTTCAATTTAAATAAAACTAATAATTTAATGCTTTATAAAACACAGAATAAAAATCTTTAAGTAACAAATTCTTATGCAAAAGACTAAATAGGAAACAAACTGTCTCCCTAGTGGCTTAGCAGTAACTTAACAGGTTTACGATGCTAAATGTTGGACTTAGAAAAAACGTGGTGGCGGAACACAGATATGTATTCTGTAGCTTTACGCTTAACAGTCAAGCAGTATATTTAATTATACCAAGAAATGAAACAAAATTGTACTAAATCCAACAAATGTTTACGTTTTATAATTACGAAATTAAATCTTTCATAAATTACAATAATTAAGAAAATATTGTATTGAACAGAGTTACTTTCTTTGTCGGTTTAAAAAAATATCAAAATGTTAATAAATCCATTTTCAAAGTACTTACATGCTATCTGCAATGTGTCTGCCATGAATGTCGATACTTGATACCTTGTATTTAATGTTACAAGCTGAGACAGTGGGAACCACTGGGACACATTCACTTGCAATTACAAGCTAATTGTTTAACATAATTATCGATAAACTGAGATATCCAGATGCCACCTATAATTTTATTTGTGGTTTAACAGTTTATAAGTATAAAATAACTGTTTTAGCAGAGGATATAGTTTCAAAAACTGTTAAATATGAGATTATTAATATAATGTTAACTCAATAGATGGCGACAATGATGGGAAACTTAAATAGCGACAACGATGATCAGTGGCATAAACGCAATTAAATACGTTATTGCCGGTTAACAGTTAACTGTCTATTTCTCAGAGTTCCTACGTGATTAAACAAAACCAAAACTATATTTGTGCATGTCCACCATGTATCTCTCACAATCAGCAAAACCTTTTCAGGAAGCAAAACTTTTCCAAAAAACTTGTTGTGCAGTGATATTTGCCCAACTCAATAAAGATCTAAATTCTTTTGTAAGTCATCAACATCCTCTATAAGTCAGCAACACTCAACATCTTGATATCATCAGCAAATTTAGGTAATGTAATGACCATTACTTCATCTTAAAATATATAGTTATCAGCCCTAATGTCATAGTATGTCGATAAGTAAACAGTTTATTTTACATTTTGTCCCATTTTAAAGTCACTTCAAATAACAAAAGCATGTTTCATAACATACGCTTCTGACAATATTTTTTACGATTTATTTTATATGGAATATTTTGTAAAACTGGCAATTATTTCAATAGAAATCACTTATATACTGAGCGACATTGCAAACGTAACAAGTAACAAAATGAGTTGTTTCATACAGGTTGAGAAATAACGGTACAAACACGCCTGAGTTTTAATCATGAGTATTCTCTGAAAACAATTCAGTAGTTCAAATCATTTTAATCAGCTGATCACGTGTCAGTATTTAAACCAGTCAAAACTTACCCACTCCTTGCTGTTGTACATAATGTGAGAATATGCAAAAACTTTTGTATGCAGTACACACTGGTCCTTCCGCCTATAAAATACTGGGTTTTAAAAGTTTAATTTCACCAACAAGAAAGATGTCACGGCTGACACAAGAAAGCAGTAATCAGGCGGTTGGGATGCTATTGACAGGTATGATACCAGCCAGGGTCGCGGCACACTTTGAGGTGCAGCTTCACGCACGTGCGCACACGGCAACGGTGTGTACAAATTGATTGAATGAAAACAATGTGAATGTTCTGGACAGGCCTCCATATTCGCCCGTTATGAAACCCATTGAGCATTTCTCGAACATTCTGGATCAGCGCACCCATCATCGGTATCCTGCCCCCAACTCTCTCACTGAACACCGTGCAGCACCTCTGACCGAGTGGGACATCATCCCCCAGAAGCAAATTAACAATCAGATGACATCTATGTCACGCGTGATCTAGGCTCTTCTGGCGTGAAACCCATTAATAGTGTTCTGTACGTTGAAATCCTGATTAAACTGTTTGTGTGCGTCTTCTAACCAAATTTGAATATTGTGTAGCGCAAAGACATGATGATTTCATGATATGTTCATTCAAACCTTATGTTTAACCTAGCATATTAAAATTGTTTAACTGTTTGTACGTTGTTGTGTTTTTAATGCCTCTCAATATATTTGATTTGGAACAAATAATATAGTGAAAATTGACCTCGTTTATAAAACTGAACTTTATCCTTTAAAGGCTTTTATTTATTGTTACCAGTATTTAAACTAATGAACTGTGAACTGTTAGAGTTTTATATAGCTGTTTTACTTGAATTGTTAAGTTGTATTACTTTCATAGAACTGTTCTATTTAATCTGTTAAGGTGTATTACTTTTATAAAACTGTTCTGTTTAAACTGTTGAGATGTAATTTTCTGATAGAACTGTTCTATTTAAAACAATAAAAAATTTTTAAAAAACTGTTCTTTTCAAGCTGTTCAGGTGTTTAAATTTAATACAACTGTTCTATTTAATCTGTTGAAAATTTCTACTTTCATAGAACTGTTCCATTTTAACTTTTAAGTTGTAGTACTTTTATAGCATTGTTTTATTTTTAGTGTTGACTTGTAGTACTTTTATAAAACTGTTCTGTTTAAATTTTTGAGTTGCAGTACTATCTTGGAACACTTCTGTTTAAACTGTTGAGATGTAATTTTTTGATAAACTGTTCTGTTGAAAATATTGAGTTGTAATACTTTCATAGAACTGTTTTGTTTAAAAAGTTAAGGTGTATAACTTTCATAGAACTGCTCTATTTAAAGTGTTGAGGTGTAATTTTTCGGTAGAACTGTTCTATTTAAATATTTTGCTTTTATAGAACTGTTTTATTTAAGTCATTAAGATGTCAAACTTTCATAAAACTGTTCTATTTAAACTGTTGAGGTGCAGTATTTTCGTAGAACTGTTTCACTGATAATGTTGAGGTGCAGTATTTTTATAGAACAGTTCTATCGAAACTGTTGAGGTTTTGTACTTTTAAAGAACTGTTTCATTTAAATTTTTCAGTTTTAGTAGTTTCACGAAACTATTCTCTTTAAAGTAAGGTGTATTGCTTTCACAGAACTGTTTTTTTAAACTGTTGAGATGTAATTTTCTGATAGAACTGTTCTATTTATAAAAATTGAGGTGTAGTACTTTCATAGAACTGTTCTATTGAATTTGTTGAAATTTAGTTTTTGATAGAACTGTTCTATTGTAACCGTTAAGATGGCGGACTTTCGTAAAACTGTTGTATTTAAACATTTGAACAAAAGTAGGTTCATTGAACTGTTCTATTTAAATTTTTGGGTTGTATTACTTTCATAGAACTGTTCTATTTAAACTGTTGAGATGTAATTTTTTGATATAACTGTCCTATTTACTCTGTTGAGGCATAGTACTTTTATAGAACTATTCTATTTAAACTCTTTGGTGTTGTAATTTTATAGAACTGCTCTATTTAAATTGTTAAGATGTACTTATATATAACTATTCTTTTTAATTACTTCTCCCTGGGATGGTATTTCGGGTCAGGTAGTGATGGGTCATGTTGAAAGTTACCTTCAGGTTTTCAATTGTGCATCGTTCATAACAACTTACCGGTGAGAGAACTTCTATATTTCCCCAGTATCAGTGTCACCGAGCTGTGTCCATTGTGGAGTCTGTTCTTCACATATTGGTCCTTTTCTCGACATCGGACTAAATGTGAATAAAGGTGCTCGCCTTTTCCGTATGCCATCGCTCTCGGCTGAGACCATTTTGTATCTCATGCCTTTGTTCCCGTTCCCAGTCACCTGGCTTTTACGTTTCGCTATACCCTATCAGTGATTAAATACGTAATTTGGCTTACCCGTAATCAATTCGATTTTAAGCGGGATTCATTGTAGTATTTTAAAAACTGGCTGAAACCAGGTTCAAACTGTTACCCAAACGAGCCGTTTTTGCATATATATAAACTGTTACTCCACCTAGAGGCGGATTATTGGTTACTGGGTTCGTTTGTCTTTTATACTTTTTGGCGCTCGGACGTCTTGCTTCACGATGGCTTGAGGGTAGCGTGGTCAGGCTGATTTTTTTAAAGACTTTCTGTATTCTATGTAATTATTGTTTATTTCGGGCTCGGTATGGCCAAGCGCGGTAAAGCGTGCGACTCGTAATCCGAGGGTCGCGGATTCGTGCCCGCATCACGCCAAACATGCTCGCCTTTGGGGCGTTATAATGTTACGATCAATCCCACTATTCGTTGATAAAAGAGAAGCCTCAGAGTTGGCGGTGGGTGGTGATGACTAGCAGCCTTCCCTCTAGTCTTACACTGCAAAATTAGGGACGGCTCGGTGCTGTAGGCTAACAACCTACTCACTTAAACTCCTGTTGAAGAATCCACAAGTAATTGCAGCCCTATGTTCCTTGATGGAATCGAGTGATGAATGAATAAATGAATTTTTTATTTCAATATTCATTATTTATGTTTATCCATTTTGTTTGTACTATTTATTTTATTCTATAATTTATATTTTTAATGTTTTTTACATATTGTATATTTCGTGTAATATTGATTTATACGGTTGTTATGTTGTAATTAAATCCTAAATAATTTTTGTTTCTTTATTTTTCTTTAACCTTTCTATTTCCTTCTGTAATTCATTTTAATTATTTGTAATTTTCTCTTTTTGTGGTTTCTCTACTTGACTTTAGGTTTAACTATTTGTACATATCCGTGTATATTATTCTTTTACGCACCGATTCATTTTCTTAAATTTAATATTTGGTGTATATATATATATATATACACTGCTGGCCAAAATCTTATGGCTAATGAACATAAAGAAAAAATATGCATTTTTCGTTGTTAAACTCAACCACTTATTTGAGTAGGGCTTTGAAAGATGAAAATAAGAAAAGAGAAAATAATAAAATATTTTTTCAGCATATAATAGAAACAATTTGAACACTATGAAATTAGGCTAAATACTAGCTGGTAAAAGTTTAAGACCATACCAAAAAGAAGTCACAAACAGGGCAGGAAATGCCCTAAAATAGGTATCAGTAGTTAGTTGCACGACTGTAATTGCGAATAACTACAAACAATCGCTTTGGCATGGTCGATATAAACGTTTGCAGAAGGCTGGCTGGAATGTTATTCCAAGTGGTAAAGATGGCCTCAAGAAGATCATGCACTGTTTGGAATTGACGTCCATTTCTATAGAGTTTCCTTGCCATTCACCCTCAAACATTTTCAATGGGCTTCAGTTTGAGCGAACACGCTGGATGGTCCCAAAGAACCACGTTATTATCCTTTGTCCTGCGGCAATTGTGGATTGCAGCGTTGTCCTGCTGAAAGATCCAGTCATTTTCACACAAGCGAGGGCCTTCAGTCAACTTATTAAGAATGCTCTCTCCAACATGCCAATCTGCCCAGCTGCCGTTTAACGCTCCTGTATAACCTGGAGATTCATTATTCCCTGGAAGGAGAAAGCACCACAGATCATGATGGAACCTCCTTCACTGTGTCGTGTAGATATCCTTATCGTGCCAGTAACGTTGGAAGCCATCTGGACCATACAGACTAAATTTGTTTTCATCAGAGAACAAAACCTTCTTCCACTTTTCTACGTCCTATGTTTTGTGCTTCTCAGCAAAGTTTAAACGAGCTGTTTCGTGTTGTGGAAGGAGGAGTGGCCTTTGATGACGCTTACGGTGTTTAAAGCCTTTCTTCCGTAGATGCCATCTTATTGTTCTTAAATTGCATTCTGCGTTTTTAAGGCCTTAATCTGGTTCGACGATCGGCTGGTGTCTTGCTGGACAATTCCTCAAATCCTCCTGCTCAATGCCGGCGAAATTTTCTTGGGCCGACCACTTGAAATTCTCGTTCCGTATCCCTCAGGGTCTTTTAACAAATTTACAACAGCAATTTTACTACGCCTAATCTCACCAGTGATGGCACGTTGAAAGAAACCTTTCTTTTGTAGCTCGACAATTTTTCCACGTTCAAACTCTCTCAACGTTTTAGCCTTTGCCATGTTTTTACCCAATGTAACACAGGAGATGTCAGTGGAAGATGTTGACAACGCTAATGCGTGAACACAAATGACTAAATTTCGTTACGTGTTTACCAATTAACGCTTCGTTTCAGTATGGCCTTAAGCTTTTGACCAACTGGTATTTGGGTTAATTTCATAGTGTTCACATTTTTTCTGTTAAATTGTAAAGAAAGTTTCTTATTTTTATTTTCCCTTTTCTTATTTTCATCTTTTGAAGCTTTACTCAAATAAGTGGTTGAGTCTTACAACGCAAAATGCATATTTTATGTTCATTGTCCTTAAGATTTCGGCCAGCAGAGTATATTTCAAATTCTACTTTTGTAATTCTCATGTTTATTTATTTACTTGTATATATTGTATATTTACTTGTTTCTGCTACTTCGTTCCATATCATTTTTGTACATTTTTCTATATACTTTCTATAGAGTTTTGTTCTTTGTTCTGTTATCATGTATTATAAATTCAAAATTGGGAATTCTGCATTTTACTGCTTTCATGTTAATTAGTACCAGAATCAGATACATGATCAGGTTTTCACTTTACTCTTTATCAGAATAATCAGTTTCTTTAGAAATTGAACAGTAATGCCCTTCTTTACTATAAGTATAGTGGTCATAAAGCCGAGTTATATATTGATAATGGAATAGAAATTTGTAAACGCTCAACAGTTACTTACAATATCAGATTTTAAAACTTATTATTTTAGTCATATAAATTACCCGTAAAACTCATTACAGAAGTACTGACATTAAAAAACCTTATTTCATCCAACGTCTTAACTTTGTACGTCGTATTATATCCTGTACCTTAAAATTAAACATCGTATTTTGACATTATGCAGCATCTTGTTTTAACTAATATCTTAAATTTCTACAGTTTTTTTTTATTTTACTCAGTATTATAAACAATTAACAAGACATCTGATAACAGATATTATAATGTTTTTCCTACAATAAATATTTAAGAAAACGTCATTCTCACGTTGACATTTTATCAACAAAACTGTTGTTACAATCAAATTATAAAACATGTTAACCAACGTGTTACTAAGTGCATAGTCATATTTGTGACACTGAAATCTGGCTCAGTACCAGGATAGAACTATATAGGTCTTTTGTATAGTCATAAATTATGATAAATGAAATAATAATTTGTTCAAAATAATACCGTTATATTTATCCGATTTGTAAAATTCCTTACGAGAAACGAATAGTTTCGAAATCAGCTAAGCTAAATTATGGCAGATCCTTCATTAAAAACAAAATAATTAACGTTTGAGTTCCACATGATCAGGCTGATTGTTATAACGGTTGAATCAGGGTTTAGGGGTCCATTAGCTACAATATAATTATGCTTGTAAACTTGTATGAATTACTTTTTCCCTTTTTTTCCTTCACTTTGTCTCATCAGTTAATAAAGCAGCACCAATCTCATCTAATAAAGTTTTGGATATTTAGTGAAACATATCATCCTAGATGTATAGCACTGAAAGTACTATCTTAAACATTTATTAAACAGAATTTCATTCATGTTTAGCTTTACCTGTTATGTGTGTTTTCATATTTGTTGTTTCTTTACAACAACAAGTAATAATGTCAGGCTTGGTTGTACATATTAATCTCAAAGTGAAAAAGTTATTTTTTCTTCTAAAAATGAAATGAAACTTCTAATAATATTACGTTGAAAACATCGAATTCCTATGAAATACTGACAAAATGAAAATATATATATATGTACAATAATGTGTTAACTTTCTTGGGTATTATTACTGTATTATTAAATAAACTATAAATGTTCAAATATACATCCAAATAAACAAATACATGTAATTAAAGTTAAATCATAAACATGACAACAGACTGCAGTTACTACTTGAACTATCTACCAGTAACGTAAACATGAGCTATGTTATAGATCAAACCTCCAGTGAATAAACTACAAATACATATATTTTAATATTTATTTACCAGAATGATATAATTTCTTTTGTCACCACTTAACAAACAAAACAATTCAGTGTATTGTGTGAGAGTGAAACATAAAGTAAATAAGTATAAATCGTGGTTACTTTCAAGGAAACCATTCAACTTTTAATAGAGATTGTAAGATCTATAACATGTCTTTAAAGTAGAGATTTTGTTTTATTTTTGAAACAAAAATAATGGCAGATACTAATATTAGTTTCCATATACAATATTGGTTAGTATCAACTGGTTTTTACATTCACTTAGCAAGCATTATGAATCATTGCATCTTCACGTACAAAATATACAAATTCAAAACATTGTACTTATTTGGAATAAAGCAGGTGGTGATATGTTAAAATAAGAAATTTAAATTCAGATGGTAATACTGTGTATTACTTCTTCAAACACTATGTTGTTACCATTCGTATTCATATTGTTTGATAAAGTAAGAAAAACAATTGTTAAAGAAAAAATGCACAAACTGAAATGTAGTTTCACAGATTACTATATGTTTAACAAGTACTTAAAAAGAACATTAGTTGAGGAAATCCTTGCTGTCCTAAATGAAATTGGATGTGAAATTTAAAATTCTTTAATTTACTATAAATTATTTAATAACTGAATTATTACTTGGTTTAATATGACAGCTTAAAATGAACAAAAGAACTGTATCTAAGTAATTTTTATTAAAAGTAATAAAATGTATGCCATTTAAACATGAACCTGAACTTGCAATCAATCTTTATTACTATAAGATGTAACAGAAAAGAAAGAGTACAATATTCTGCCAAAACAAATTCCTTCAGGATCTGTTCATGAATTGAATATTATAATTTTTAGATAGAACAAAGCACTCATAATACAAAAAAAAGAGAGTGAAGATAATACTGTGCCTTTTAAGAGATTTTGTTTAGTTTGGCATATTTTGAATTTCGCACAAAACTAAACAAAGACTATCTGTGTTAGCCGTCCCTCATTTAGCAGTGTGAGACTAAAGTGAAAGCAGCCAGCCATCACCACCCACCGCCAACTCTTGGGCTACTCTTTTACCAACGAATAGTGTAATTGACTGTCACGTTATAATGTCCCCACGGCTGAAAGGGTGAGCATGTTTGGTGTGACAGAGGTTCAAACCCGTGACCCTTGGACTACGAGTCGAGTGCCTTAACCAACTAGCCATGCTGGGCTTTTTAAAGAGATATCTAAATAATAATAAACTTAGTTTCTTTATGAAAATAATATATGCGCTTTAGTTTTATACCTAATGATGCATGTTTTAAAGGAAATAAGAAAAAGTAAGTAATGAAAACAAATTATTATCTAATCAACATGAAACAACAAGTAGTATGTACTGAACCTAAAAAACGTGGAATTAAACCATTAATTTAAACCTCTAACTTCAAATAGCAATGTGTTGCAAGTAACAATTTTCGATAGTTGTTACAAATGAAAAAAACAGAATAATCTTAACCACTATAAATCAATAAATACAGTGAAACAAAAATAAATCTATATTGTCTTATTCGGCTGCAATACCTACAGTCTAAATTGGCCTCTGTTGTAAACTTTAGTATTTATTTTATTTAAAAGTACAAATAATTATTTTGGGACATTAAACAGGTGAATAAGTAAAAAACAAAATATCCTGTAGGAAGAATTTCCCTCTCAAGATTGATGTCAAAACTACAAACTCGTGATGTTTGTAAAAACTTCTGAATATGCTAGTTGAAGTTCAGGTAAAAATAATGTCTAGAGTTTATGTACATATTTTCTGATGTTTGTCCACAAAGTCATCTAAAGCTTTTAAGTCTGAGAAATAAATTACTCGATGTTTCAAAGGTAGTTTCTTATAATGAACTTCTGTGTAATGATTTATCATGTATTTCTGAGGATTTTTAAAAGTGAAAAACTACCAAAAGCTAGTTCTTTAAAACTAATCTTTATTAATATTGTGTTTATATAGGAACCTGAAGGGAAGAAATTCACGTTTTCTTGTGCAAGATTCTTATTAATATTACTTTAACGAATATTTCAATAAATTTTCATGTAACGTAATGTGTTTGACAGCTAAAAACCTTACGACTGAACACACTAGGAGAAGAAAATCTATGTGATTCTTTTTTGCTTGAACACAAGAGTGATTTTACAGTTACATCTGTAGCTTGTTTTTATTTCAATTTCGCGCAAAGCTACTCAAGGGCCGTTTATCTGCAGCCAGATTCAATTTATAAATAAAGGCATTACCCAATATCTCTAGCTTATTTGATAAGAATGTGTATTTTAGTAGTCTTTAAACGTGTATTTTTGAAATGATTTTGCAGTCTCCTTTGTTGTTTTCTTCTAGCGGGAGCCTGGCATGGCTAAGTGATTAATGCCCTCGACTCATAATCTGAGGGTCGCGGGTTCGAAACTCCCTCTCAACAAACATACTCTCCATTTCAACCGTGGGGCGTTATAATATGACGGTCAATCCTGCTATTCGTTGGTAAAATAGTAGCTCAAGAGTTGGCGGTAGGTGGTTATGACTAGCTGCCTTCTCTCTAGCCTTACATTGCTAAATTAGATAAGGCTAGCGCAGATAGCCCTCGTGTCGCTTTGGACGAAATTCAAAAACAAAAAACAAGCATTCCTCTACCGCGTTTAAAAACACTGTATGGAACGGAAAGATCTGGAAGACCCTCTGGTGCTGAAAATATGACTGCTGGGTAAGTAGATATTTTGGAGTCTATTCTAGTGATCCCTGGTTGCGAGTAAAATGCTCCGACAAAGAATATTTATACGAGAAAAAATTACAGGGTGTTAAAGCAAAAACTAATAAAACCCAGGAAACTGAATACGATAATTGAAGATTACGAAATATAAGATAATGCATGAAGGGCGGAAAGACATAACAAGTCTGTTGAAGATACAACAAATAATCAAAAGTTATGAGATATGTGAAGAAATATTAACATATGATTCATGGATAAGGGTTCATATATGTTTAAAGTTTTTGCTTTTTATAATACTCAGTATTATACAGCATAGTCATATATTCACTAGTTACAATGATGTGGACTTAATATTAAACTTTCTCTTGTTGTAAGTTTATTTATTAGAACATATATATTGGACAATTATATATTATGTATTAATTTCAGTGTCTACGCTGATGGAATTAAAAGTAAATTATTAATTATAAAATAATGGCAATTATTCTCATATTTAATTTCTATGAAAATCTGTCATCTGATTACACTATGTAACAATTTTTTTACTCTTTCTTGTTCCTGGGCAGAAAGTTATTTCCCAATTACTTATGCCTAAAGTAAATGGAAAAGACCTATGTTTTTCTTCTTCAAACTTTGCTTTTAATACCTGAGTAATGAAATTTTCAAATTTACCATTTTACAGAACATTCCAGGTAAATTTAGTGCTGAGTAGCTGATGGAGAATTTTCTCGAACTTACAAGAATTTTCAATAACTTTCTAGACTGTTGTGGAACTTAATTCGTCAAGATAGTCTTTGCTTTTATCACAATGTATCCTGTCTGTGCCAGGTAATTGGAAATGCCTGTAACTCGAACGAGTCACGCCTTTTCATTGATAGTTCACCCAGAAGCCTCAAATCTGTGCTGCTCCATAACGAGAGTAAGTGTCCGTCTCTTACCCTGGCTCATTCTGTGCACCTTAAAGAGGAATACAACAGTGTCAAGACCTTGCTAGAAGCCTTGAAGAATGATAAGTATGGCTGGGAGGTTATTAGAGACTTCAAAATGGTGGCATTCCTGATGGGTCTCTAAGGAGGCCTTACCAACTTTCCCTTTTGTCTCTACCTTTTGAACAGCAGGGACACCGCAACGCATTGCAACAGGAAGCACTGGCCACAGCGAACCGAGTTCTTTGTGCGGAGGCACAATGTCAAGTGTGAGTCACTAGTGGACTTCCAAAAGGTATTGTTCCCACCATTGCACACAAAATTGGGTCTTATGAAAAATTTGTCACAGCTCTTGATAAGGAGTTTGCAACCTTAAAGTACCTTCGAGACTTCTTTCCTAATCTGTCAGAGGTAAAAGTCAACGCTGGTGTCTTCGTTGGACCACAAATAAAGAAGATCCTGGATCACACAGAATTCCCCAAGAAGCTCAGTATGGAGAGAAAAAAGTTTTGGGTAGCTTCATTGCAGTGGTTTGGGGCTTCTTGGGCAATGACAAGGTCAAAAATTAGATGGAACTGGTTTAGGCTCTGATAAAGAACTACGGCAAAATGAGCTGCAGCATATCCTTGAAAGTCCATATCCTTGACGCTCATCTTGATAAATTCAAGGAAGACATGGAAGCATACTCAGAGGAGCAAGGCGAGCGCTTCCATCAAGATATACTGGACTCTGAACGCCGCTACTGAGGAGCGTATTACGGAAACATGATTGGAGACTATATGTAAGGGCTGATACGTGAAGATGATTTACATTAAAGTGACAAATCTTGAAAAACTACTCATTTCTAAACACTTTTTGTTCATTTTTGTATAACTTTAGTATAGATACATGTAAATATTGATTCATCTGTTATTCATTCAGTTATTGAACAGGTGTCCCATAATTGCAACGAATGGCAGACAACGGTAATCTTCTTAATATGTGGATGGTGTTCTGCTTAATCCATTACTGACGTATCTGTGTCATTTTGTTGTAAGTGGTTCCACATACTGTTAACGACACTTTGAGACACATTACAACTTTCTTTATAATCAGCCAACATTCAATGGTTATATAGTCTCCATCAGTAAAACATCCAGTTACCTTCTTTCTGACTCTGTTATGATTATTGAATATTTTAAAGCACTTTAAACTCCATGCTTTTCTGCAAAATGCTAACTAAGATAAGATAGTTTGAAAACCCTCTTTCTGTATAAAGTAAAGTAAATGGCCAGTAATTTCCAGTTAAGACCACATGACGTCATTACATGTTTAATTTGTATAACAATGTAATAAGGAAAACAGTTGACATTTTTTATAAGAGTAGATTTATCTCGTTTTAGTAATGGTATAAATAATCCAATTATCTTTCGTGAACGTACAAAATATAGTTACGAAATATTATTTAAATATATAGTCAGCTATATATTTCGTTCCTCAACAGTTGGAACAATATTTGGCATAATTTTTCTAGTTCTCTATGAAACGCTTAACAAACATCTGTAACCAACGTCATAATTTACAATTTTCATACAAACATTTGTTTGGTTTGTTATGTATATGTGTAAATATTTTGTAAACGACAACATGTCGTATTGTGTTTGAATTTTCATTTGTATTATTCATTTTTCCATATTGATATTATTGTTTCGAAGTTTAAACTAAAATATGTTATTTATTTAGGGTAACATTTTAGAACTTTCTCGAATTAAGTAGACCAATCACATTGTTTGTAAATGAGTGCTGGTGACTTCCTGTCTAGACGTGTAGTCTCGTGCAAGAACGGATATGCGTGGATAGCTCTGGAGTTGTATGGAAATTTCAAGATTGTTCGAGAAATAGGCCTATCGGTATAAAAAAGACGGTGACATAAGAGAGATTCAGTCATCAGTTTTTATTCGAAAAAAGAAGATAGATTCAGTCATTAGTTTTATAAGAGTGAGATTCAGGCATCAGTTTTAGTTATTTGAGAAAGATTAAGTGTTTGCTGTGAATATTCAACTTGGATTTGTGTTTGAAGTTAGATCTACGGAAGTTGTGATTTTATTTCGTCAATCTCTACGATACATCTGAATTACTGCTTGTGCTGGGAGACGGCGATTTCATTGAACTGTGAACTGTTTCGGAATTTCTTCGTGGGACCAAATTCACACCCTAGACTGGAATTTGAGACTTTAATTTTAGATCATTACATTAGATACAGGCCAGTACCGTTTTGTATTGTGATTTATTTTGAAGTTTGAAACTAATATTATTTTGTTTTGTAATTAATTTCGAATGTTGTAACTTAATATCTGTCACTGTTATAATATAATTCATTTTATATCTGTTATATTTGTTAATAGTTTAGTGTAATAAATTATACAAGCTGTTATCTGTGTTTTTCTGTTGCGTTTAGTCTACGAAGAACTTAAAACATCAAAAAATACGTAACAGAAAATTGGGGGCCCGTCCGGGATTTCGAACAAACAATTTAATTTTATTATAAAATAAGATTTATATTCTATACAGATAGACAGCTTGTATATTCAAAATGGCTTTCCAACTTGAAAATTTTATAAACGAATTTAATCAGAATCCCTCTTTCGAATTAATCAGTGAATTAAAAAAATCTGAATTGCTTGATGTTGGTAAACATTTTAATTTAGAAGTGAAGCAATCAATGAAGAAAGCAGATACTAAACAAATTATTGTTGAACATTTGGTCAACCAAAAAGTTTTACCTCAAACAGTTGCACAACAATTGCCTGTCACTCATTTTGACCCAGATTTCGAATTAAAAAAAATGGAAATGGAAATGAAATTTCGTTTAGAAATTGAAATCAAACGTCTTGAGGCAGAACAAAAACGTATTGAGGCAGAACAGGAAAACAGACGCCTTGTTCTTGAGGCAGAACAAGAAAACAAACGCCTTGATGCCGAAATACAAATGGAACGCATTAAAGCTGATAAAGAAATCAATATGAGAAAGGCACAGACAGAAGAAAAGGTTGTCCAAATGCAGTTGGATAGTTTTGATGCTTCCAAACAAATTCGTTTAGTACCTCCATTCAATGAAAAAGCTGTAGATACATATTTTCAGCAATTTGAAAAATTGGCCCTTAGGCTAAAATGGCCTACCGAATATTGGACAGTATTACTTCAGAGTGTTCTCAAGGGTAAAGCTCAGGAAGTATTTTCCAAGCTCACAGCCGAACAAAGTTATGATTACGAGCACGTCAAAAAATGCATTTTGAATGTTTATGAATTGGTGCCAGAGGCATACAGACAAAAATTTCGTGGTTACAAAAAGTTTGACAGCCAAACTTATGTCGAATTTGCTCGTGAAAAAGAAACTCTGTTCAACAGGTGGTGTGATTCCAGAGAAATTAAAGATGATTATGCGAAACTCAGAGAACTCATGTTAGTCGAAGAGTTTAAAAGATGTATTCCCGTAGAGCTAAAAACTTATATTGATGAACAAAAAGCTTCCAAAATTCATGATGCTGCTGTCTTGGCAGACGAGTATGCTTTAACTCACAAAGATTTCTCATACAAAAGCAAAACATCTCACACAACAAAGAAACCCAATGACTCATTCAAATATTATGCAAATGTCGACAGAGACAAAAAAGAGCAAACTTCTAATTCTCAAACGAAGACTCCATCTTATTCTATAAGCTCATCATCTACTAAAAACGTGTCATTCTCATCCAAAACATCTGCTTATTGTAAGAAACCTGGCCATCTGATTTCTGAGTGCTATAAGGTAAAAAACAAGCCATCACCCCATAGTTTCATTTCGCCCTCGTTGGATACATCATTGGTTCCCAATGATTTTGACCCTGTCCAGTCCACTGTGGATTCTAAGCCCAATATTATTGATGTACCTGAAAATATTGTTGAGGACAAATTTAAGTCTTTCATGACTGAAGGTTTTGTTTTTTTTGTTGGCGATTCACGTCTACAACCAATTAAAATCCTGCGGGATACTGGAGCTTTTCAGAGTTTGATTTTGGAAAGTGTACTTCCGTTTTCTGAAAAGTCATCCGTTGGGGCCAATGTGCTCATTTCTGGTGTAGAAGGTGGCGTCGTTTCTATTCCTCTTCATAGATTAGATTTACATTCGGACTTAGTTTCAGGCCCAGTGACTGTGGGTATTAAAGCTTCATTGCCTGTTGAAGGTGTGTCTATGCTTTTGGGGAATGATTTGGCTGGTAGTAAGGTGGTACCAGAGGTTCGTGTTGTTGAAGCACCTGTTATTAGCCCCAGTACAGAGCAACTCGTTGAAGAGTTTCCTGATGTTTTTCCCGCCTGTGCTGTTACTCGTTCTCAGGAGTCCAAAGAGGATTTCTCTTTATCTGATACGTTCATGTCTCACATCGATGAGATTTCTGACTCAACTTTAAGTTCTACTGATGACTCTAAGACATTTTTCGACTCTCTTCATCGAAACAAACTTATTGAGAAACAGGACAATGATCCTGAAACTCGTTCTCTTCTACAACTGGCTGTTGATGAAAATGAAATAGGAACTGTCCCTATTTGTTACTACCAGAATTCAGGTGTGCTAATGAGAAAATACAGACCTCCTGACGTTGCTGCTGATGAAGAGTGGAATGTTATTCACCAAATCGTCATTCCAAAATGCTATCGGAATGATATTCTTAGTCTTGCTCATGACCATACATTGTCGGGACACTTAGGTGTAAGAAAGCTCTTAGATCGTATCCGACGACATTTCTATTGGCCAAAGATGCGCCAAGATGTGGTTAACTTTTGTAAGGCATGTCATTCTTGCCAAATCACTGGAAAACCAAATCAGGGTATTCCAAATGCACCACTGCAGCCTATTCCTGCCTTTGAAGAACCGTTCTCAGGGGTCATCATCGACTGTGTTGGCCCAATGCCAAAAAGCAAAGCAGGAAATGAATACCTCTTGACGATCATGTGTGCTTCTACACGTTTCCCTGAGGCAATCCCTTTGAGAAAAATCACTTCTCCCAACATCGTTAAGGCTATTGTTAAATTCTTTACCATGTTCGCGATTCCAAAAGTTGTGCAATCAGATCAAGGCTCAAATTTTATGTCCAAACTATTTGAACAAGCCATACATGAATTGAACGTCCACCAAATTTCATCCAGTTCATACCATCCTGAATCACAAGGTATCCTTGAACGTTTCCACCAAATTACTGCCACAAACACTCAAAGAACTGGGTTGTGGGTGTTCCCTTGTTATTGTTTGAAGTTCGTGAGGTTATTTCAGAATCTACTGGATTTAACCCTTTTAAGTTGGTTTAAAAAGACAAATAAACAAAACAAAAAAAAGTTTTCACAAGTTCAAACTTTTTTTTTTTACTTTTAAGGGGGAGAGTGTTATGTATATGTGTAAATATTTTGTTAACGACAACATGTCGTGTTGTGTTTAAATTTTCATTTCTATTATTCATTTTTCCATATTGATATTATTGTTTCGAAGTTTAAACTAATATTTTGTTATTCATTTAGGGTAACATTTAGAATTTTCTCGAATTAAGTAGACCAATCACATTGTTTGTAAATGAGTGCTGGTGACTTCCTGTCTAGACGTGTAGTCTCGTGCAAGAACGGATATGCGTGGATAGCTCTGGAGTTGTATGGAAATTTCAAGATTGTTCGAGAAATAGGCCTATCGGTATAAAAAAGACGGTGACATAAGAGAGATTCAGTCATCAGTTTTTATTCGAAAAAAGAAGATAGATTCAGTCATTAGTTTTATAAGAGTGAGATTCAGGCATCAGTTTTAGTTATTTGAGAAAGATTAAGTGTTTGCTGTGAATATTCAACTTGGATTTGTGTTTGAAGTTAGATCTACGGAAGTTGTGATTTTATTTCGTCAATCTCTACGATACATCTGAATTACTGCTTGTGCTGGGAGACGGCGATTTCATTGAACTGTGAACTGTTTCGGAATTTCTTCGTGGGACCAAATTCACACCCTAGACTGGAATTTGAGACTTTAATTTTAGATCATTACATTAGATACAGGCCAGTACCGTTTTGTATTGTGATTTATTTTGAAGTTTGAAACTAATATTATTTTGTTTTGTAATTAATTTCGAATGTTGTAACTTAATATCTGTCACTGTTATAATATAATTCATGTTATATCTGTTAAATTTGTTAATAGTTTAGTGTAATAAATTATTCAAGCTGTTATCTGCGTTTTTCTGTTGCGTTTAGTCTACGAAGAACTTAAAACATCAAAAAATACGTAACAGGTTTTACCTATATTATAATAAATTGATTGTTACATAAAGAATAAATTATATATTTTAAACGTTGTTTATTAAAGTGTTATTGTTATTAAAACGTTTACTCCATTGATGAGCGTTGCTTCACTATATATAATTATACTTTACATCTTCAGACAGAAACATCAGCTTCAAGAGGGAACAAAGACGTTGATAAAAATATCAAAAGGGAGACTTTTAACTAATCAGGCTTATGAGTACTGGATTTTATAACAATTATGAAGAAATTATCACCTTGAAACCTAGCTGTAAACCACAACATCACCAGACAGACGTCATTATTGTTTTTGAAAGAGCTGGCACTTGAGACAAGTCTTTTATCACACGAACTTCAAAAACCAACATCCAGATGCCAGTTAAAATATTACAAAAGCAAACAAGATATGTTTATTGGACATTAAACCAAACAGGATAATCATGTTAAAAATTCTTACATCCAAGATGCTGTTACAAGTACTCAGGTGTCCAGCACCTACAAATAAGTTGGAACGTCGTGAAAGAGAATATACAAATTTGGTTAGAAATAAAAATAAACGACGTAATTGATTTTGTTTTCCCAAAACTGGGAAATTGAATCAGTAAACGAAGTTAAGAAAAACCCTAAGTTAACAAATTGTCTTTACGATTGAGACAAATCAAGATGGCTTTCATTACCACAATATGGAGGTGGCACAATTGGGTTTGACACTTACAAAATTTCTGAAATTTTTATTAACTAAGGATCACTGTTTTGGCAGAAACTTAAATAATAAATTAGTTATTTATGTTGATGTACAGGCAAAATAAAAACAAATTGTAAAAATCTAAAGTTTTAACATTTTATCGGAACATTTATAATTATTATCTAAATTTAATGGATGAAGACTTCAGTTCGACAATCAACAATGTGTAACAAGTGTGTTTTTCATATTTTTACCATCAACTTATAATTCAACATTTACTTGTACTGAGACACAATGTTAAAAGTTGTATATAGTATCAACACAAAAGCAATCATATGTTTGTTCACATATTTTTCGCCCATTTGACAGATATTCTAAATTACAATGCCCATTTCAGTTCCACTGGTGTATTTGCTTATAGTCTTTTTTGTACCGTAGCTCTAAGTGTGGCATTATCGACTGTATTAATCTAAGTCTGACAATTCGCAGTTCTAGCACCGAGATCTACACGAGACATTTTCCACTGCAGCACACGTTCTCTATCAGATTATTGTAATGTGTAACGTGTTTGTGATAGTAGATTACTATGCGTAAGCTACGTGTCGCTTCTTCAATGATTATATTGTTATCAGCAAGTGATATTTATAATTTTCTTGGTTTTTGTCTACACTTTGAAGGGATGGAGTGTTTTATTATTAATTTGTCATTGGTATATTTTATATTTACTCTGTAATATAAATTTTCGCTGTTCAGTTGTTACATATTATTTACATGCAACATTTTCAGTTGAGTTGTTGTGATTTACATATGTCATATTTAGCTGTTATCCCACAGTGTATATTTAACGTTTTCTAATGCTATTCTGTGATTAACGTGTAGCATATTTGATTGCTTTTTTCAATCATCTAATGACACTTTCTATTGTTACGTTAAGATTTATGTACGAAAGCTTCGTTGTATGAAAAACTCATGTTTCATACGGCATCTTTTTCTCACACTCTATATACAGCAGTATTTTTAGAATCTGAAAACGAAGAGAATCAAAGTAATTTTGCTTTCTAAGTACGTTATTCACGCGTGTGCAAAATTACGCGTTGTATAGCTCTGTAAATATCATGATTTAATTACAATTATTAAGATAATATTAAGTCTGTCAAGGATATAAGTATGGCGGGATGCCTTGAACTAGTTACTAAAACTTTCTTAACTTAACTACCCTTGGAGGACTTTAATGTCGGACAAGAATAATTATAATGAATATACAAGTACAGCTTACATATAAAGTTTATCCATCAATAATATCTACACATGAAGATAATAGAATGTATCATTATGAGAAAACTGTTTGGATTGTCTTAATTTAACCCAGGACTTGGAAATGGATGCAATCTGCATTTTGTTAAAAGACAATAGAACAAAATTATAAATCATATACATTCATTCATCAGTAAAGCGGTAGTGATTGTGAACTTTAGTAATTAATTTAATTTAGAATGAATTATTGGTGCGGTCAACACATGTTCATGGAAACACGTAACTATGATTAAAATGGATAACTTACACAAATAGAATTAAGTCATTCATCTAAGAGTGAACAAAAACCGTAAATTACTAATCACATCTATGAATGTATTTTCTATGCTCTTAAAGTATTATATCAAAAATCTATGCTTTTATTATATAAAGTCTGAGGGTGGGATATCTTTAAAAATAATAAAACTAGTGTAATCGAGGCATTCATTGACTTTGAATAATTTTGTGAAGTTCATGTTTGTTTTCCAAAAATAATACACGAAATGAAATTATAGTTTATTGAAAATTAAACACAAAACTACACATTGTGCAACCGAAAACATACCGCTGTGCCACTAAGGGCCATTCCAGTTATTCCATCATCCGTTTTTATCAGTTGTTCATCAGTTCATCTCTCTTCATCTGCAACTTAAGTTAAATTCTAAAAATATTCAAAATAACAGTTCAGTGACCTATTGTTAACATAATTCGAATCTCCGTCACACCGAACATACACGCCCTTTCAGCCGTGTGGGGCGTTATAATGATAGATTAATCCCACCTTTCGTTGGTAAAAGATTAGCCCAAGAGTTGGCGGTGAGTGGTGATGACTAGTTGCCTTTCCTCTAGTCTTACATTGCTAAATTAGAGACGGCTAGCGCAGATAGCCCTCGTGTAACTTTGCGCAAAATTAAAAACAAACCAAACCTATTGTCAATTAGAACTTATTTCTCTAAGTCATATAGCCACGCAAGGAAAACATTTTGGTGGATCTTTAGATCCTAAAGGAAGTAAACTGAAAATACAGAACCTTCCTTAGGAGTTTCTTCATCTTATACAGGTATTCTCGAATATGTAAATGAGTGAAAGTCATAAATAAATTTCTTTGTTTGATTGAAGTTAAACACAAAGTTAAACAATGTGGTATCTATGCTCTGCCCTCCACGATTTTTGAAACCTGGTTTCTAGCGTTGAAAGTCCGCAGGCATACGGCCGTGCCACTGGAGATCAAGAGAAATTAGGAGTTCCTACCACTACTGAAGCCTTGACACCAGATCTTCTAGAATGGTAGTGAACATTTGTTAAGCTGTGATTATCTAGTAGAATATATTTTGGGCTGTATGAAATATTTGTCAGATTGGCTCAAAAGTAGCATACTTCTTTCAGTCGTTAAAGATCTTCATGCAACAAGATATTGTCCTCTTATAGATTACCAAACATACGAGGCTCCATTCACCTGGGTGCTTGTTCATGGAAATGACAATTTAGTTTTGAAACATTATGAAATGTAAGAGGTTCTTTAATTTTATTTGTGGAAATTGTTGGTAGTTCTTTTTTTCCTAGCCTTACAAACTGTGTTCAGAACCCTTCAGTGAGTTTTAGTGGTACAACAGCAAATGTGGATGCTCTCACATTGAATGATCTCTAAATTAAATGATCCTAGTCTTACTGTAGGAAACCTTTTCATCTACATCAAAAGTAGACTTAGAAAATTTTCAAAGTAAGAAAGAGATCAAACTCTAAACTTTTGACGGTAGTCATTTATTTCATGATAGGAATTGAGTTTAACGGCCTATAGATAGCAGCACATTATGGCACTGTAGTTATATGGACAAGTCAAACTAATTTTCCTCTAAGTGTAGCATTGCAGGAAACCATTATTTTTCTTCTATAAAAATCCGCTACCTAATGAATATTTTAATGTCAAATCTGAAACATTCGCTCACCAGCATTAATGAAATATCAGGTAAGCAGAATCTTCAATTGATACTTTACAGGAAAGAAGTTACAGTTAATTTCGTATCTTAAAGTCCTAAAATGCAGATGGAATCTCTTATTTTTATTCATATATTTCAAGACATCTGTATTCTCTCTGTAATTGATTCATCTGTGTTATAAAACCCCACTGAACGATTTTCTGTAATGTTCATACACGTGTGCAACACCAAACACATATTTGTTCATATGCATTTATATTATTATATACAGATAACCCATCATCACACAAACAAGTAACTATAGAAACTCCAGTAATAGCACAGGCTAAAACAATGCAGGAGGAATCTAACCGACCATTCAGTAATCCTTCTCTGACCGACTTCAGTCTATAAACAGCCCAGTCAAAGAGGTCCACTTCAGATCCCATGGCAATTCATGTCATGCCAGAAGTGACTGAATTCAAACGAGATCATCTCAGAATCTTGAAGTGCCCTGCTAGTGGGTGCCAGGTAGCGAAGCATCATAGACACCGAGTGTGCACTCCCTTGAGCTGGTGGTACCACATATCAAAACCTAAGAGTACCTTTCCAAACGTCAGATCTTAACTGAGTTCTTCCAAGAACTGAAAAGGTTTAACCACTTCAGCTCAGCAAGGGTTGACCTACCATCAGTAGAAGAAGTTCTCATGATATCACGTCTATGTAAAAGCATTCTCAATTACTGTTGTAGCACTAAAACTTACTGTGAGGTGCAGGTGTTGGACACAGCCTGTAAGGATAGGAAAAAGAAACGCCAACAACTACAACAAATGATATTAAGGGACTTCTCACAAACTGTTAAGGTAATTCCCAATGATTCTTTAAATTCTCTCTGAAGGGCCACCTTTAAAAGTGATATACAGAATCCATTGTGAAATAATGAAAAATCAAACAAAATTGTTTTATGAGAAAACAAAGAGAAACTGGGAAAACAAGTTATCTGAAAAGTCGTTAACTTTGAAAAAAAACAAATAAATAACAAAAATCAACTTCGGAATAATATTTAAAAAATACGAAATTAAACAAAAGACACGAATGAAGAGCACTCTGAGAGATCCTTACTGATTTCTTAGCCAAGAATTTTCTGCAGTGACACGTGACTCCACTCACAAAAAAATAATTATTGTCTAAAATTGTTCTGATTTTGACGCTTACATTATCAGGTCCACCTGTCTCTGTCAAGGAAGGTGATCTTAACTACAGTGTACAGCTATGTATTTCTAGCCCTCTCAGATGTTTTCAGTGTTAATTATTCAGTCTTTTGAAGACATCTTGCCAGTGTTCTTTGATGTGTGCTCTTTGTGGCGGCAAAGATCATGAAGGTTATCAGTGTCAACTGGACCCTCACCGTTACTGCATTTTGTTCCACTACTACAATGGAAATACAGATAATTCTTTTCTGTGCCTCCATCAGTCTTTCTCGCACCATATGAAAAGTATTTTTCCTTCCATGATTACACAAATTGGTAAGTTAACGTCTGCACCTGTCTCTGTCCTCACTGTTGCACCCATTGATTGATCGGTTCCAGCTCCTTTGGCATCAGTACGCAGTACCGTTATTTGGTCATTGCCTCAATCTCTGGATTCTCCATCCTCTGACAAATATCTACCCAATCGATTAAGGACAGATTTCATGATGGTCAACAGGCCTTTTCCTACTAATGGTAATCGTCGTCATCACAAGCAGTTTTTCTTCAACTAAATAAAAATGACAACTTTAATACAGTAAAATTATCGATGTTTTCTTTCTGATTTGGGTGACATTAAGGGCTTGATCGATTCCTATCAGCCCTTGTGTGTCTCTCCTTAGAGAGAACATTTCTTTGATCTTCTGAATACAGTCACCTTTCGGCACTTTTACCTACATAAGAATAACAGGTTGTGTGATGGACGAGTTCATGGAAGGATGGTACTGCTGGTTGACCAACACGTACTCACCATATCTGTGCTACTCGATACACCCTTGGAGAGAGTAGCAATCCATTTCTCATGGAAAAGCACGATATGTAACTGATATATATATATATATATATATACACACACACAAGTGATATATAACTGATATATTAATAAGTGATATGTAGATATATAAATAAGTGATATATAACTGATAAATAAATGATATATAACTGATATATATGTAAGTGACATATAACTGCACTGTTTGTTCTCTCTACTTGTCTCCCAGAGAGACTTATTATAATCAATCAGACCTTGATTCTTTCGTAGAACAGTTGCGGTCTCCTTTTTTCACCTTAAAATACTTTAATAGACACAACCTCTTATGGGGTGGTGCTGATATTAATGGGGACAGTCGTTCTGTGGAGTGCATGCTTTCAGATCACAACCTTTTTCTCTTCAGTACTAGTTCTTTTACTTTTTTATGCACCTATTCAATCTTTTACTGCTCTTCATCTATTTATCTTTTCACCTTCAATTTTTTCGTTGTTTGGAGAGTTCACAGTAATATTTTTCCAAGCACTTTGAGAGAAATTGGCTATTTTCGATGTCACTCGACCTGACTGCCATGATGGAAGTTGAAGCAGGCTGACTCTCCTTCATCACTCTTCCAAAGCGAGAGCTTCCTGTCGTTAGTCTTCTATTCATTAACCACAGTATGGAAGCTGTAACTAATTTTATAATTGAAGCAACTATCTCTAAAACATTGATATGTTTTCCATAATACCCTCGTCCATGGTTGTCTCTCGCCTACCAACAGTCATAGAAAGCTCAGAAACGGGCCTCGAATACTTTTAGCAGGTATCTTACTCTTTACAACTGCATTGCTTTTCAGCAGGCCCGTGTGCATGCTCAACAGGTCAGACTTCATATTCAGAAAGAATCTTGGATTACGTTCACCATCAGTTTCAGAGTCATCTGGGATTTGAAAGATCAATGGAAAGTACTCTTCCCTTCCCTTTTTTGACTTGTTGTCCAATGACCAGGAAGTTGTTGATGTTCAAAACATCGTTAGAAGCTCTTGAGAAGAGTTTTGCATGTCTGTCGGAAATTTTTATTTTTTTCTCCCCCCTCCCCCCGTCTTCTTGGTCATTAAGTCTCTAGCAGAGCAATTTTTTCTTTCCATTTCGGCTGATTGTCTCTATGACTGTGATCGCCATTTTGCACTAGTTAAACTTCATCCTGTTCTTCATTGGTCTAATAGTACATCAGTAAGACCTAATGATGTTCAATATGACATCTTGCATCATCGCTCTCCTGTCTTTCTTTCTGGTAGTTTTTAATTTAATATGGCAAAATAATGTTTTTCAGACGCTTGGCGCAGGACTATTCTTCTTTTCTCTAAGCCCGAGAAGGATTCCAAGATGTCTTCTGATTATCATTCATGAGGGAAGATGGACCCCTCCCCCACTAATTTCATATCAATAGAATTCTTTATTTTCAGTATCGGTACTTTTACGTATTTTTATTCCACTTTTAATGTTTTTCTTATATTAAGACAAAATAGAAGCACAATTTCACATCCATTTTTACAAATGAGTTTTTATTTCACCCGTCCAATGGACGGGCACTTCAGCTAGCACAGGTATAATATATTAACAATATTAACACAGGCTTTCTTACCCATCGAATACCCAGCATTCATGCCATAGAACAAATGATTATTTTTTGTAAAAGAAATACAAGTCCAACGATGTAGATGATGTTAAAATTTTGGTTTATGTTTATAACATTTGTTTTAAAACTCGATTTTGTCATCGCACTATTCAGAGAGTGGTTTTTCAAACAATATTTTACATGTTATGGTCAGTAACTTCATATTTCAATCTTAGCCAGATTTATCAAAAACATTGTTTGAGTTAATGAAGTGTATGAATACTCAAGGTTATTCCGACACACACAAATATATATATATAAATACATATTCTACTACATTATCAGTAAGGAACCATTTCTTTCAGTAAAAATTAGACAACGAAATAAACTTCCTTATTGTATAAAGAAGTCTAATCTTCGTGCAGTGTTGTTTTATCTTTATTCTTTCATAAGTTATTCTCGCGGGATCAAGTTTTACGTGCGTAGTTACGAGACTTGCCAACACCTACGTCAACACGTTACATCAACAGCCTCAAGTAAAATAGGCTAAAGTATTTTTAACCAACAGTTATTTAAAACTAACTTTTCCTGGTTTTTCTTTCTGAGAATTCAAATTCTTCATTATTTGTATTTCATAAATCAGTATTTCCCAAACTTAGAAAAGAACAAAGCGAAGTTTTTGTGTGAGTAATGAATTATTTTTGCTGTTGTCAGTGTTGAAACTATGTAATCATAATTAACTTGCGAGGCTCGATGAGGAACAAGGATACTTTGTAAAGTTTCACAACACTGCCATAAGTAGTGAAATTCCAACATGGTTACGTCATTTCTTTATAATTGTAAAAAGAATTTCCATTGATAAAAAGTAGAACAAAGATAAACACGTTTTTACCCGATTCGATGACATTATTGAAACATATTAACAATTTAAATAACAGAGATAAAGAAAATACACGACGTGATCCAGTCGTTTATTTGCTATACTGAAAAATGAAATTTTCGTAGCCTCCCTCGCAGAGTAAAATGGAAAGAGTTCGGTATATATGACTGCAGTTGTAGCAGAATGGATGATATAATACAAAATTTGTATAGGACTCTTCTTGACCTTGAAACTAAGAAATTAGGATTCGATTACAATCAGGCGAAATATCAGTTTTTAACTGGAATATCACAAATAAGAGAAGCATATAGTTACTCTTCTCTCGTTGCTGGGACAACGGATGTGGATTTTAATGATGTAAGGAACCGTATGGCCTACTTTTATATGTATGCTATTGCACACACCAAAGTGGCTGAAAAAATATTTTGTGACATAACGCACACATCAGATCCTCTTATATATTGGCTCCAACAACGTAACAATACGTTGAATATTTGTTCCATCGGTGGAGGTCCTGGAGTTGATGTTGCAGGAATCATTTTAGCTTTGAAAAATACGCTGATTCCATGGAACGTCAATGCTACAATCATTGACAGATGTCAAGGGTGGAAAGAAACATTTTTTTCATTAGTAGATCTATTAGGAGAACAACGCATTCATTTTTCACGAACAGTTTTCGTGTGCCAGAATATGTGTGAATCGAAATGGAAAGCAGAGGTGAATGAGGAAATTAAAAGAGCAGATATCATTGTCGTAATGAAATTTATATCTGCCGTTGCTTCAAACAATGAAATATGTGAAAATCTCCTAAAGGTATGTGTATTTAACGTTTCTATATCGTATAGTACTTTAACAAATGCTTACTTTAATAACACTTTATGTATGTATATGGAAGACAATAATATTTTTGTACTCAGGCATGTATTGACAGTATCTATTTTCACACGTTGTCAACATTACAGTAACTAAGACTCAGTAGTCCGGTTTATTTTCTTTCCTGTATATAAATATAGTTTAGAATATTAATTTGTAAGCAGAAAATAGCTTTGTGATTTTATTTTGCGTTTTTTTTCAAAAATTCTATCAAAATAAATACTCAATTCCTCAGACTAAAATCTGTGTCGGGAGCATAAATCTGGTGGTTTGGGGTTCGCGTCACTTTGGTATAAAATAAAAGTAACAGTTAAGCCTCACTATTTGGTCGACAAGAAAAGTAATAAAAATTGGCATTTGAAGCTGTTGACTAGCTGCTTTCACTCTTGTTTATCAGTTAAAAATTAGGGAAGAACGTGTGCAGATAGCCCTTGTGTGGGCTGCGTCAAAAATTATAAAACAAACAAATAAGTAATTGTTATGTCACATAACTACATCGAAATGAACGGGTGGTTCGAAAATTTGTGAATGGAAGTAATTTATTTTTGAATTGCGCGTAAAGTTACACGAGGGCTATCTGCGCTGACCGGCCCTAATTTAGCAGTGTAAGACTAGAGAAAAAGTAGCTAGTCATAACCACTCACCTCCAACTTTTTGGCTACTTTTTTACCAACGAATAGTGGGATTGATCGTTACATTTTCCGATGGTTTAAAGAGCGAACATATTTTGTGTGAGGGGGATTTGAACTCATGACCCTCAAATTGCCAGTCAAGCACTCTAACCAACTGGATATGCCGAGCCTAACGGAGAAGGAAAGAGAGAAATATGCTTAACGAACACAAGTAAATAAGTTAACGTGATTTACTACTTCACGTTACGAAGTGTTCATAGCGAAACGATCAAACTAAGTTGGTATTACTGAACTCCACTGATAAAGTTGAATTTGGTAAAGAGTGTTAGACGAAAACAGAGGTTGAACAAAATGTTGAATTAACTACAGTGTTGGTAGACAAAATATATCAAGTATAACAATAGGACTGTTTGTTGTGGCACTGCTGGGAAAGGAACTCATAACTTTAGCATTGAAAATCTATAAACATATCACTAACTTACCGGAAGACTCTGGCTTTTGTTTTGGAAATAACCCAAGACCAAACTAATAACACTAAAGCATTGTTTTTTTCCAAATCAAGTTAAAAAACCTAAACAATTTAGAAATCTCCGATGTTTTGTTTAATTCACTAGTCATAGCAGAATAACGTAAAGATAGAAAAACAACCACAGTTATTTACGTTGAACAATCGATACGTCACATTATGACAATAAGAAAGTGTAGAAGTATTGTGTATTGTTGCATCACAAACGTCAACTTACAGTAAACTATTAAAACGCATCCACGTTGTAAAAGTGTGAATTTTCGTTCTACAAGTATGAATTTTTGTTGCATGCCAAATACAAACTGTAGTAAGTTAGAGAAATAAAACCACCATGTAGAAGTGTAAATTATTGTTGAACATCAAAGAAAAATAAATGCTCGTCGTGAGTGTTAATTACTGCTAAAAGCCAAATATAGACCTATAATAAGCTAGAGAAATGAAATCACTCTGAAGAAGTGTGAATTTTTCTTGCTTGTCCAACAAAAACTTGTGATGAGCCATCTTGAACAACTTTTAGCTATGAAAAAAATGTCCGTGATTCTCTCTTCTTAAGAAAGCGTCATTGGTCAATTCTAGATGTCATTGCTTTGAATAACTTGGCTTTACACAATATTCTATATTCTAAAAAGCATGAATGACTAATTGACTCAAGACTTTCCGATCTAACATACACTAGAACTTGATATGTCTAAATAGCTTCAGAACAGTGGTTTTCAAACTTTATTCCATTGCTAGTCCCTTCTAATATCAAACTTTACCACTCATATTCTCTGCCCTGTTTATTACTTGATTGTTAGAATTCGTATATAAAACAGGCAGCATTAGTAAAACTAATATTTTAGAAACCAAGTGGTGAGAGACACTTACGATCCACGGTTTCAGAAATTCTGTTTTAGAAGAAAGCCTCGGTGGTAGAATGGTATGTTTATGGGCTGATAACACAAGAAACCGGGTTTCGATACCCGTGATGGTCAGAACAAGGCCCGGCATAGCCAGGAGGTTAAGGCACTCGACTCGTAATCCGAGGGTCGCGGCTTCGAAACACCGTCACAACAAACATGCTCACCTTTTCAGCTGTGGGGGCGTCACAATGTTACAGTCAATACCACTATTCGTTGGTAAAAGAGTATCCCAGAAGTTGGAGATGAGGGATGATGACTAACTGCCTCCCTCTAGTCTTGCACTGCTAAATTAGGGACGGCTAGCGCAGATAGCCCTCGTGTAGCTTTGTGCAAAATTCAACTAAGTTCGGGAAAGGGCAAAAAACTACTAGAAGAAAAATATGAATTACAGAATATTGGAATGAAAATCAACCAAATTAAAAAGAACTGGAAGAATGAAAAAACGAACCTGAGATTAGGTTGGAAAATAAGCACAAATTACATAATTAGGTTTGAAGATAAGCACAAACTACATAATTAGGTTTGAAGATAAGCACAAACTACATAATCGTCTATCTGTGTTCCACTCACAACTTTGAATTGAAACCCAGTTTCAAACACTGTAGGTGTTGAATTAAATTATGTTTGAGAAATGGCAACAGATAAAACAGTTAAAGAACAGGCACAACAGAATTGTTATAGAAGTAATTTAGATAATGAAGACAATTGGCTGGTACGTTGAGGCCTTTGTTAATCAAAAAGGTACCATAAAATTCTGCGGCGGAGTTTGAGTATTTTATGGTAGTAATAAGTAAAAAAAATAGTATACTCACTGGTAAAAATTAAATTTTTCAAGAACAAGACCTAACGAAAGACCTAAGTTCACTATTGATAAATATAAAAGCATTAGAAAATTTAAATATGAAATTGTGTATTTGTTTTGCCCTTATTACATTCGTTCATTCAAGTCTTCCCCCCGCACTTCAGTGGCACAGCAGCATGTCTGCCTACTTACAACACTTGATTTAGACATGTACCCTCGGCTATTAAAGTAATCTCTCATACTTCGCCTGAAGTTTAAATTTTATATTCAAGAAGAGCTAAAACTTCACCTTTCTTGTTTGTTATTGCGATTTTTGTTCAAATTTTTAATCGAAACATTTATGTAAAATTAAAAATTGAAATATTTTTGTGTTTTCAGAAAATATTCATATCAATCAAACCAGAGAGTGTTGTATTGGCAATTGACAATTCAAATGAAAATCTTTTTGAGATCTTACAGAAAACAGCTTCAAATTGTGGATTATTGAAAGTTTGTCGTCCTGTTTTAGGCCAGGCATTTCCTAACTTAGTTCAAATAAACTTCAGTGGAATTTTCTGTTTCATTAAAAAAGAACTTGATATTCTTCCCCTGACATCTCCTAAGGTATTTTATTCTGCTTTTCAAAAACAATCCTGTGAACAAGATTCCACTACAAATAACGAAGTAGAAAATGAGCATGCCCAGATTGCTTCCAACACGCAAGAATGGCTACCAGTTTGGCAACAAAACAGCAGGATGGCTTCAATCAGTAAGATTGAACACGAAGGTTCTGCTAAACTTCAGCTCGCACCGAGCTGGTACTATCCTAAAACGACTTGCAGTAACGCCAAATATGACCAATAAAGCATCCAGCTGACTACTATATTATACTTCGTTGGCAGTGGAGAGGTGAGGGTTACAAAACCATTGCAACAGTTACTGTGATGGTATAGAAAGTAACCAAGAAATATAAAGACAGAGTTCGACCACGATAGCATATAAAGAAATAAAACACACATTTCAGGAAAACTTCAGACCAGAGATTGATTAATAAAAGATAAGATTATTCGCAATAGTTTTATACAACAGAAATACAATAGCTCAAACTTCGTGTACATCATCACTTAATATAACTTGTAATTATTATTGAATGATGAAGACTCACTTAGTGTTGACTTTTAATTATTGTTTATTTGATCAAAACTTATTCAGTGATGAATGACTTTTATTATTAGGTGCTTGATCAGGACTCACTCAGTGATTGCGTTTAATTATTATTTGTTTGATCAAGACTTATCAGTGATGACTTTTAATTGTTCTTTATTTGATCAAAACTTATTCAGTGATGACTTAATTTTTCTTTATTTGATCAAGACTCATTCAGTGATGACTTTTAATTGTTGTTTGCTTGATGCAGGTTAAAATAATATTCACGTATTATATAAAGTGTATAATCTGTCGTATATGTAGAAAGTAACAAAATGAAAAAATAAGAATTTGTAAAGTTTTTTAACATAACTGGTTTATAAAATGGAAAATGAAGGTTTGTAATAAATATTAAAAACACAGAAATACTAATTTTTTATTATGAACGTTTCAGAATTGCTTCAGATAACATCACCACCTTTAAAAATCGAAAACTGATTCACAATTATCTAATTACAGAAACATAAGAAATTAATCAAATAGTTTTTATATAACAAAAAATTAAAAATCATCATATGCCACTTAATTTCTTAAGGAACATAGAGCCACAATCACTGCAGTTTCTGTAACAGGCTGGTTTTAAGTGGGTAGGTTGTTAGTCTACTGCACAACCCCCAATTTGAAGGACATTTTCTCGGCCCACCGAGGGGAAAGAACCGCTGAATTTAGCGTTGTACATCCGGAGACCGCCCGCTGGACTAGCAGGGGGCAAAAATTAAATAAGGAACAGATTAATAATGTAACAACGAAAGGAGTATGCGATAACATGGTGCGTAATTAGTATGTTTAATCATATTAATAGAAAACATTATAAAGAACGGTTTTAATGGGCACTGAAAGCTCAAAGAAAAATTAAATAGCACAATAATATCTATAATAATAATATACAAACACCGATCATCTGTAATTTATTAATTTATTGACAACACGGAGAAGTTAATGTTATTACTTATTGCTGCGTGATCACTGAAACTGGAGAGGCTTTCTTTACTAAACAGTTTGTAACCTGTGGTACCGGAAACGAGAATTTTAAAGTTTTCAAGAAGTGTGTGGTGGGTTGTTACCCTCACTGTGTTATGGATACAAGACTTGGGGAGATTTCCGTTTCAGTTGAAATTCTCGTGTGCGAGTATTTCAAGGCGTCATAGTTCTGTTAACATGAGTAGTTTTACAGCTACCAGGAGAATATTACTAAACAACCCACAGTGCTTAAGGTTGGATAGAGTAGCTTTGGTTGTAAACAAGTCTTGAATTCCAAATAATGACTTAAAATATTAAACGTTGTTTAATTTACGAATATTATGTTTGGAACATTTTTTTTGAATTTTTCTTTAAGACTAATGTTTGCCCTTGAAAGGAGTGTTATAAACTACTAGATACTTGGAGACAATGTTTCGCTTCTTGGTATATTTCATTTGACTTGTTAAAAATGTTCATATGATAGAGTGTAAGAAATTAAGGAGATGCAATAACTTTGTAATGTGTCATGAATGTCTTAAAATTATGAGTAAAGAACGTATGTTGCATACTTTGTTTAGGAGATTTAGAACAAATTTATGTTTGAAGGAGCCAGGTAATAAACCGTCCAAACAAGCATATAAACCAGCAAATATTTGTTTACAATAAAGTTTGTTTGTTTTGGAATTTCGCACAAAGCTACTCGAGGGCTATCTGTGCTAGCCGTCCCTAATTTACCAGTGTAAGACTAGGGGGAAGGCAGCTAGTCATCAGCACCCACCGCCAACTCTTGGGCTACACTTTTACCAACGAATAGTGGGATTGACCGTTAAATTATAACGCCCCCACAGCTGGGAGGGCGAGCATGTTTAGCGCGACTCGGGCGCGAACCCGCGACCCTCAGATTACGAAGCGCACGCCTTAACGCCCTAGGCCATGCCAGGCCCGTTGTTTAGCTAGATGTTCTAGCTCTGTTCAAGTCTGGTGATTGTTTTCAGGTTCAGATCTTCAATCAGATTGGCGAGATGATGATTATTGATACACAAAATGTTCCTCTTAAGTTTAAGACTTGTTACAATATGTTAATCAGTTTTTTAGTGAGAATATTATGATTTTTTTTTTAGTTTTAACGTGATGATGGAGTTTTGGTATGATTTTTGCAATCTACTTTTGAATTATTAATTGACAAATTACTTTAAAAGCTATTTGACTATATACATATTTATTTACGATGTTGAATGGTTAACGCGATCATCTTGATTGCCCTGAAGGACTAACGTAATAGAAATTTTATTTATGTGTTGAATTATGGAGCAAAATCTCGCGAGGGGTAATTTAAAACCGCTAATCGGAAAGGAACAACCAGTCAGTAGAAATGGGCAACCCTCAACTTAGCAAAATTTTTATACTGTGTGTAAGTAGATTTGTTAATAAGACCTGATTTTCTCGTTTCCCGTCGTGGAGAACTTCACTTTTCTCCATTCTCAGAATGTAGATATGACGTCATGAACACGTCACACGCAGATCTAATGCACTGGCGTCATCTACATAAATATAATAGTAATGTCTGTTGTATATCCATGTAAATACTTCGCATGGTGTGAATTGGTCTTCACTGAAATTGGTATGGAGGTTAATTAGATCCATGGAGAAATACACACAAATTTTCAATTATGCACTGTCCGGTTTTTACAAGTGTTTCTGCGAGGTGTTTTTACTACTGCTTCGCCTCCCACACGATGAATCTTCACTCCATTAGACATGAAGGTTTGTTGAGTCCATGAGTAGATAAATGTTAATTTACGGTTTCACATTTTACGTGTTGCTGTTTTTGTGGGCGTTTTGGTTTCTTTAAAATTATATATGAAGAAAACTTGTTGTGCCCCAAGATAACTTTTCATTAATCATGAATTTTCATTACTTCCGTTCAGGGTACAGGTACCCCGGCTAGTTTTACATAATTTAAACTTTATTACTTGCTAAACCTGTTTAACAATATTTATATCTGCCATAGCAATGAGCCTTGATTTTAAACACAAACTTGACAAGAAACTTGATACACATATATATATATGTATATATATAAACAAATGGCACATTTTGTTTGAGAATAAAATAATATATTCAGTTTTTTTGCTTCAAGCGTTCTACAGAATATTTTTTTTATTCCAGTTTTATTTATGATGCTGTACAAAACCGTATAATTCATTTTTATCATTACCCCCCAGTAGCTCAGCGGTATGTCTGCTGACTTACACGCTAAAATCCGGGTTTCGATACCCGTGGTGGGTAGAGCACAGATAGCCCATTGTGTAGCTTTGTGCTTAATTCAAAACAACATCATTTTTATTTTTTGTTTTCATGAATAAAGTATTTTTTTAGCACGAAAACTGTCTTTTGATAACAAGTTGACCTTGACATTTGAATGTATTTGTCTCAAGTCCAGTTTATTATGTTGGATATTATGTGCTACAAACCATAAACTGCTTTGACAAGTAATCCTTTTTAAACAAATAAATCTGAAACAGGTTTTTCGCAATCATTTTGTTGCTCATAGTCTCATTCTAGAAATCAATTATAGAAAGATGAGTGTCACATTTTTTCATTTATCTTTAGTTAAAAACTGCTTATATAATGTTATGAAAGAAGGTTATCTTTACACAAAAGTTGAAATATAAATAAATAATTTCTTTTTTTAAAATAGAAAAAACACGTGACCTTTATACATCCTTTATGTTTTTACTTGTTTGTTTTTTTGAATTTCGCGCAAAGCTACAAGAGGATACGACTAGAAGTAACGCAACTAGTCATCATCTCCCACCGCCACCACTTGGGGTACTCTTTTACCAACGAATAATGGGATTGAGCGTCGTATTATAACGCCCCCACCGCTGAAAGGGCGAACATGTTTGGTGCGTCGGAGATTCGAACCCGCGACCCTCAGATTACGAGTCGAACGCATTAACCCACCTGGCAATGTCGGGCCTTTGTTTTTTACTGCTTTCTTCGATACATTTCCAATATAGCATGACAGGAATCATAACTTCTAAAGAAATGAATTATTTACTGATGACATTGGCCCGGGCCTGGCATGGCCGAGCGCGTTAAGGCGTGCACTCGTAATCCGAGGGTCGCGGGTTCGCGCCCGCGTCGCGCTAAACATGCTCGCCCTCCCAGCCGTGGGGGTGTATAATGTGACGGTCAATCCCACTATTCGTTAGTAAAAGAGTAGCCCAATAGTTGGCGGTGGGTGGTGATGACTAGCTGCCTTCCCTCTAGTCTTACACTGCAAAATTAGGGACGGCTAGCACAGATAGCCCTCGAGTAGCTTTGTGCGAAATTCCAAAAACAAACAAACAAGACATTGGCCCGGCATGGCCAAGTGTGTTAAAAGTCGACAATAATTTGTTCCCAATACCTAAAATTTGTTTTTTTTAACCGAGTTGGCGACTGACGACGAATGGTTGTTTTGTGCTCAGAAGCAAGAACAGTTTTAGGCTTAAAATTTGCTATGCTCTTAAAATCTTAATACGATAATAAAACAGAACCACTGAATTCTTTATCGTTTTTATTTGTCAAGCCCAAAGATACACAAGGAATTACATGTTCTCGGCCATTGTTTTAAAATCGGTTGTATTGAAACTTCCCACAATTCATTTGTAAAAGAGTAGCCAAGAGTTGGCAGTAAGTGGTGATAACTAGTTACCTTCTCTCTACTCTTATACGGCTAAATTAGACGCGTCTAATGCAGATATCCCTCGTGTAGCTTTGCTCGAAATCCTAAACAAAAAACAAAGCCTTAGTGAATCAACAGTATTTTTACGAACTTGAAACGCTAAAATCTCGGGCTAATTACCATGCGGTGGACAAAGCGTAGATAATATTTTGTGTAGTTTACACTAAAATAAGTCCTCCGCTTTTAGAGCGGTAAATCTACGGATTTACAATGCTAAAATCAGAGGTTCGATTCCCCTCGGTGGGCCTAGCAGATAGCCCGATGTGGCTTTGCTATAAGAAAACATACACATACACTAAGATAAACTTTAATTATTAATACACTTGTCTCTATTGAACACTGACATTATAATGTCACTAATATAGTGTGTCAAAACTGAGAGCATTTTCTTTAAAATTAAACCTTCAAAAACAATGCTTTCAAAACTCTTGGCGTCCTAAAACCCTACCTGCACACACTTATTGTAAAATAGCACTCAACATTAAAATTCGGTTAATTTTTTACAATCATTTTTATTGTTGGTGGTCTAACACTTATTAGCCTGCATCTTTAACTATGGTACCATTAAAGGTAATATGTATGGGACATCAGTTACATCTACTGTTGTAATGTACTTTTTGGTATTTAAAACATGTCGCTGCGTATCTTTTAGCTTGTCACCAAGAGAAAGTTCCACGATTCTACTCCCTTAATATTCACTATTGCCGTTACACGCGGTTATATCTGAAACATGAAAACTTGGCGTGGTATACAGTGTAATAATTTCAGGTAAAGCTTATCTCAGAACAGCTATCAGGCAGGCAAACCCGCAAATAACAGACGAGTACATCAAGTGCTTTACACCATTCCAGCCAATGCTTGGCATTGCACGTGGTTATCTTAGGCTTATGTGCGACTGTTCGGCCATGGAAACCCATTTCATAAAGCTCCCGACGAACAATTCTCGTGCTGATGTTGCTTCCAGAGGCAGTTTGGAACTCGATAGTGAGCGTTGTAACTGTCGACAGACGATTTTTATGCTCTACGCGCTTCAGCACTCGGAGGTCCCGTACAGTGAACTTGTGTGGCCCAGCACATACAGTTGAGCGGAGCAGCTCCAGCAGGACAAAAATTTGACGAACGAACTTGTTGGAAAAATGGCATCCTATGACAGTGCCACGTTGAAAGTCACTGAGCTCTTCAGTACGACCCGTCCTACTGCCAGTGTTTGTCTATGGGGATTGCATCGTTGTATGCTTGATTTTATGCCTCTGTTAGCAATTTGTGTTGATGAAATAACTGAACCCACTAATTAAAAGGGGTTTTCACATACTTTTGGCCATGTAGTGTATTTATGAAGCGTGTTAACTTTTCATTATTCCTAAGAGCATATACTCACCAACTGGATGGAATAAACCTTTAACAATAAATTACACTTAAACACATTAATAACAAATCGGGTCCTTTTAAAATAAAATAAAAAACAATCCTTTAACGTTTAAATACATAAAATATCTGCCAACACAGGGTAGATACAGACAAATACGCATACAAAGATAATAACAAGATATAAAAAAAAGAGAAGTTTACCATTTGTGACAAATAATAAAACTACGTCATTAAAGAATACGAACCCCGTTTAGAGGAGGGTAGTCTAACATACTAAACATTAAAATAACTCGTATAAATAGTCTCCTCTCAGGCAGCTATTTATGTTAGTAATTGTTCATCGTGGTATTTATACATCAATGAAAAAAATTAGAAGAAATTGAGCATTTTATGAAAAAGGATTTTCGGGAAAGTACTGCATGGGAAAAGTGTTATGACTGTGCTGATACGTGCTGTAATGTTTTTATTGGTGTCCTTTATTGAAAAATAACTTTTTTTTTTCTGGAACCCCATTATTTTAGTGCTACATTCACAAGCCTGGCATGTGCAGATTGGTTAAGGCGTTCGACCCGTAATCTGAGGGTCACGGGATTGAATATCGGTTGCACCAAACATGCCTGCCCTTTCAGCCATAGGGATGTTATAATGTGATGGTCAATCCCACTATTCGTTGGTAAAAGAGTAACCCAAGAGTTGGTAATGGGAGATGATGACTAGCTACTTTCCCTCTAGTCTTACACTTCTAAATTAGGGACGGCAAGAACAGATAGCCCTCGTGAAGCTTTGCGCTAAATTCAAAACAAACAAACAAACTATATTTATAAATTAAATCAACAAAGATATAATCAGGCCCTCACGTATAGCCCTAGTGAATGTGAGAAGAGTACTTTGATTCACAGTTGTGTTCTGTTATATAAAACTGGTTGTTATACATACAACAGTTATCTTTATAATTGTCTGAATCTTGGATACCCAAAGTGTGGGCCTGGTATGGCCGAGTGCGTAAAGCGTGTGACTCGTAATCCGAGGGTCGCGAGTTCGCGCCCGCGTCGCGCTAAACATGCTCGCCCTCCCAGCCGTGGGGGTGTATAATGTTACGGTCAATCCCACTATTCGTTTGTAAAAGAGTAGCCCAAGAGTTGGTGGTGGGTGGTGATGACTAGCTGCCTTCCCTCTAATCTTACACTGCTAAATTAGGGACGGCTAGCACAGATAGCCCTCGAGTAGCTGTGGCGAAATTTCAAAAACAGAAAACCCAAAGTGTGAAATTTTTGTGTGTGTTTGTATATGGTGCCATTCAATAAATGGTACCACATTATATTTATTATTTAGGTCACATACATAGATGCATGAGTACACTCTGCGTCTATTATAGTAGCTTATTAAATGAAACTAAAAAAAATAAAATAAGAAAAAAAACTTTTTACTAAAACAACAAAATATACAATCAGACAAAATAAAACTTTTATTGAAAGAAAATATACAAATAACTCTAGATAAACAAATCTAGATATAATTGGTTTGTTTGTATTTCGCAGAAAGCTACATGAGGGTTAGCTGCGCTAGCCGTCCCTACTTTTGCAGGGTAAGAGTAGAGGAAAGGCAGCTAGTCATTCCCAACCACCGCCAACTCTTGGGCTATCGTCACATTATAACGCCCCCACGGCAGAAATGGCGAGCATGTTTGATGTGACGGAGATTTGAACCCATGACCCTCGGATTAGGAGTCGAGTGCCTTAATCATTTGGCCATGCTTGGCCAGGTATAACTGAAAAAATAAACCTTTTACACAGAAATACGTTGACAATATTAAAAAATATATATACATTTAAACCAATTAAAAGAAACCACTATCAAAATAATTATGCGCAAATACTTGGGAATTTCATTAGTTGTGTAATGTACAGACTGAATAAAAGTTTTATAAATGAAAAATAATCTACAACACATAATTACCCAGCTCACACTGACAAAGAGGACTGTAACTTCTTGAGCTACATGTATATATTTCTTCTTATATCTAAGCCACTGTCTGTATATTTTATTCACTACTGATAATTTCGTCTGCTCGTCAATATTTCAACTCAATTAAGTCGAAGTATTTTCTGCAATATACAACAGTAAGATATTTTAGAACAACTTATAAAACTATCTTCTAAAACAAAAGATATGTAAACCGTTTTTCTTTCCAGTCTTATATGATCCCTTGTTACTGTTATTTCCTCCATGAAAATTATTTGCCTGCTGAAAATTTCAGTGTCAAAACTGAAACATCCTCTTGCTAGTATTAGTGAAAATATTCAGCTCACTGAATTTTCAAATAATTCCTTCCAATTCAATTATTACAGTTAACCTCACGCTTATCAGTTTTTAAAACCTACAATAACATCCTTGGTCTCCAGTCTCTTGCTGTGAATGAGCTTTTCAGAAAAAATGCAATTTTCTTGTATTTTGTTGGTTCACCATGCTTCCCATGTAAATAGGAGCAACAATCTGGTGAGTGAATGGTAGCATGCTCTATCGTATTTTCACTACTCAACTAGATAATGGGAGAGTTTTTGTTAAATAGTGGGAGAAGTTTCACATCAAATAATATACTCAGTGGCTTGAAATACGGAGGATCACGATGCTTTTTTCAAACACTGACGTTTTCAATCACATAACTATTCTAACTGTTAAGATGTTAAGCTGAAATCATACAATGTAATGCATGCGTTTTAATCTGCGTCAGTTGGTACCTGGGAAAGCAAAGAGACAGATATCATTATTAACCAACAGCAAAGCAAGGAACACTAATGCATTTCAATCATTAGTTGCAAAACCTTATGAGTGTCTTAGTTTTGTCGGTGGGTAATCACTGTTTCCTCTGTCAAAGAAACAGATGTAAATAGCAGAGTTCATACTCCATTGGAACATTACTCATAATTGGTGCTATGTTGCTCAGGCTGATGAAAACCTGAATGCTCTGATAAAACTTCCCCAAGTCATCTTGGATTCGACAAGTTCTAATTAATGTTGACAAATTTCGGTTATTTTCACTTTCCTAAATTTTTCCTCTTAATCGTGATGAAAGCTTCTACTTCTATATTAAACAATTATTTCGGTATAAACATCCTTTAAACTCTTGAAATCAACATAAAAATCAATCAAGAGCCAGTACGCACATGAATAGAAACAAAAATTGTGCAATACATCTTCCTGTTATGAAACAAACGTTTCTTTTTTTCACTGTTAGCTATTGCAATTTTACCTTGAATGAGCTTCGAATTTATTATGTTACGTGTTATAATTTAAAATATCCTGAGAATTAGTTAAACTGTAATATAAATTTAGAAGTTAATTAAATGTAGAAATGTAACAAATTTACGATGTTCGCCAACAATATTGATAGACACAGTTTTCTTACCCAGTACAAATATATTTTAATGTGCAAAAAATTAATACAATTTATAATAACGGTTATTATATAAATAGTTAATACAGATAATGATCTAGATCCACAGGTTTCACAAACATAGAATTACTATCAAGTCTTCTTTCTGGCCTAGAACTTCCTTAGTATCTCATCGAAGGTTCACGACGAGCGAATTAATTCTGAGTTGGTATAGGTGCAATTCATTTAACGGAAAACTAATTATCTTTTCAAGTGTGAGTTTTTTTTAGTTTATTTCAGCTGAATTTGTACATTGTCTTTGTAGAAATACTAATGTCCGAAGACTGTTTGATAAAGTTAAACGGTTTGTCACGTTCGAAATCTATAAACGATCTTGGTCAAATATCTGTAGTTTCCCGATTAATAAGTGTGAATCGCAATTATAGCTTCTGAGGTTTATAGTATACCGACTATAGCAAACCAATAATATATACTGTCTCATAGCATGTCGGTTTACAGACGTTAAACAAGGTTCTCGAAATTTCAATTAGCAACAACACTAGCAGTCACTAGTACTTCATCTACACACATAGTACAACGTTAATTTTTACACCCTAGAATCTTCTACAAATTTAGTGAATAAGCAGGAATTTCGAAATACAAATTTAACAGTATACGTTATTTGTACTTCTAAATATATATTTACATAAGTTCCATGATAGTTTATTTCTATATAGTTAAGACAGTTAATGGGGTACCATGACATTTATTTCAGACCCTAAATTTGATCATTATTTTCAATGAAGCAGTTCCTTTATGGCATGCCCTTGGTACAAGTATTTGGGATACAAAAGAATAATAAGTATTCTAATCCTGGCTCATTCAGTTGTCAACTGGAATCAGTGAAACAATAATATAGTGTTGAAATTTACATTATGTAATGATATGGGAGAATTTGCCACATAAAATGGAAAGAATGACAAAATATTTTTTTGTTATAAAACTTTTGCACGGAACTGTGTATCGCTATTTACATAGTATTGTCATTATTCACTTATATACATTCTTAACATAGTAACTGATGCTTTTCAAATTATTCAGATCTGTCATTTGATTGTTGAAAAACGGATAACGAGCATTTCCTTGGTACTTTAAATGTCTGTGGAGTTATTCTTACTGTTTGTTGAATTAAATGCAGGTCAACATTTTCATGAAAATTTGCCGTGGATATGTTTGAAACGCTGGTCCTCATTAAAGCCTTTATCAATGGAAATGAAAAACACCAAAATTTTCTAGACATGTAAAGAGACCAAATTTACCAAATTTTACTTTCTACAAAAGAGATGATTTGACATCGATTATTCAGTTGAATGTGCACAAGAGGAATTACCTGTTCACTAAAGTAATAACGCGCGCGCGCACGCACACACACACACACACATATATATATATTTATATTCCTTAAAAAAGATTTTGTTAACAATTATCTCTTCAAGATGATGAAGGTGATTTCAGAAGATTTTGGTTTGGTTTGTTTCGAATTTCGCGCAAAGCTACACGAGGGCTATCTATGCTAGCCGTCCCTAATTTATTCATTTACCAATGAATCGTGGGACTGACCATTAAATTAGAAAATTCCCACAGCTGAAAAATGAACATGTTTGGTGTAACGGAGATTCAAACCTGCAACCCTCGGATTACGAGTCGAGTACCTTAACCACCTGGCCATGCCGGGCCAGTTTTAAAATATCTTCGGCAAACTTATGGAAACTAGTTGTCGGGTTTGTAAATCAATTGTCGTATTCATTTTTCCCCACAGGCCTAGCATGGCCAAGTGATTGGAGCGTTCGATTTGCAACCTGAAGGTCGCAGGTTCGAATTCCTATCACTCCAAACATACCCTTTCAGCGATGGGGCGTTATAAATGACGGTTAATCTCACTATTCATTGGCAAAATAGTAGCCCAAAAGCTGGTGGTAGTTGATGACGACTAGTTGCCTTCCCTCTAGCCTTACACTGCAAATTAGAAAAACAGACAAGTAAAACAGAATCTAGCCAAATCAAGTAATTAATATATTTAATTGGAGACCGAATAACAATCGCAATAACTTAACAAACTAAGATCATTTTATTTGTATAATGAATCTGACTTCAAATATATAGAAAACTAAGTGGAAAAACATGTTTTAAGACAGTCATGAAGAAGAGTGCTAGTTGATTGTGTTATAATTTAATAACAATTTTATTATCAGAAATTGGTTTAGCGTCACAGGGAGAAGCTGGAATTCCTGAGGGCGCTGTGATGATTGTAAGTTATAAGAACGTTATTAGCGAGAAAAAACGTCAGGTAAATTTAAGTTAAACTTAATAAATATAATTGATTAAATGGTAAAGGTGGGATTGTTCTGTATGTTAGTAATCATTCTTTTCATGTGGCAATTACGTGTTGATTTTGACTTTGCTGGCCTTTGTATTTCTATTTAATTTTGAATGTTAATGCGTAATTCGAAAATTCTATTAATAGTAGTTTTGAAGATTAATATTATCTGAAACTAGTAAAAATGATACACAGTATTGTTAGTAATTAACTTGACTGCACAAACATTAATAAGTTCATTATAATTTATAAGCTGATATCTTTTTAACACTACATTTGAGATCAATACCAAAGCATTTAAATCAAAACAAGGATCCCAGCTTGAAGTTAACTACTACTACTACTAGTGGCAATGGTAATGCATATTTTATGTGTAGCCTGTAAGCCTAAGTATACATTAAGTTCAAAGACTAATTATTCTCTCTTCCAGTACAATATTTAGTAACAATACTATTATTGGTAGTGACTTTAAGTAAAATAATAATAATACATTGTGTAAATTAAATACTCTATTTCTTACTCCAGTAGCAATAATAATTAATACTAATGGTAAATGCAGTTTCATATGTAGTAAGTAATGAAACATGGTTAATGCCAATAGAAAGACAGTATCAGTTGTGGTAATATTATAATGAATATTACAATAAAAATAATATACTATTATTATAATGATTGTAATGTCAGTAGTTTAATGTATCTAGACTCTGGAAAATTATTGTGAATGTAATAAAAATAATTAAGCAGTCAGGTTAACTCTAATAACTGATTAATTGACAATAACAATTTAAATTTATAACACCAATAATTTTTAGGTAAAGTAGGCTAAAAGTATTAAGACCCTGGTTATTTGGTAGTTTCAGCTTTTCTAAATTATAAAAATTTGTATTGAGTACCATTTGTGTTGGAAAAATATAAGGGCTTGTTTTTGAGCCTTTGTTGTTCTGTGTCAGTTATACTGTAAGTATAACAGGAGAAAGATTTTGAAATTGGCTAGTTAATTGTAAGGAAAACATGTAATTTTTTGTAGCTGCTCTTGTTTGAGACTGTGATATTAATTGGTGATGACAGAAACCCACTTGAAGTAAAAGTGTATCTCAAGATGGCTGATATGGGTATTAAAACTTTTATTAAAAATAGAGAACAACATTTTGGGGTTCTTAAGCTATCTAAAGTTGACCTAAGAAGTCAAAACATTGCTTTCTACTTTATTTTAATAAGAATTTTAGTAAACATGCAAGCCATTTTGAGATTCATTGTGATAATAAAATGCTGGGCAAGGCTTATATTTTTAAAAAATGCTTCCACAGTGCAGAAGGATTGGCATTCTTTCTGATTTGGCTAGTTATTGGAAAATGAATTTCAACATTGGTAAATAAAGTTCTAAATTTAAGGTTCAGAAATTAATAAACAGTTTTATTGTGTGATAGAAATATTAGTGAAAAGGATTTGTTACAATGACCAGTAAAAATAAAGTGAACCTTAGTGGCACCTGAAGAGCTGGACTTTTGCATTTTATTTATATGAATAATATTGAAAGAAGTATAATTTAGTAAATTGGTGAAGTCTACAGATAAAATTCATCACTTGGAAATTTCTACCTGTATTTAATGTGTTTAAGTATTAGAGTGAATTGGGTCAATGGTCAAGTTGGACAGATATTTGGAAAATTGCCTTTAATTTTAATAATTGCAAGTTAATACATTAGGGGTATCATTATTTGGGTCACACAGTTAATATACATGGAAGCTTAATCAGTATGGATATAATTAAAGATAAAATTATTACAAGTCAAAAATACAAAACAATAGTTAGGCCTACATTGGAAAACAGTTTTGGTCTCTTTATATAAGAAAGGATATTGACTTATAAAAGATAAATGCAGGAGAGAATTACTTAGCAGGATCCAAATCCTAAATGAAAGGTTATCAAAGCAGTACTTAAAGGAACAAATGAGCTGGTTAGACCTGTGACATAGGTTTCAAGTTAAACATGTTAGAGGTAGGTTCACTTAAACAGTGTAAGTGATAAGGTGTTTATAGCACGACAAATTATATAACAGTTTTAAAGAAAAATCTGTCAGATTCAATCATAAGAATAGTTGTTATTATACTCTTACTGTATTTCTAATTATCAGGAACAAAATTATATTTTCAGGGATCAAGTTGAAATGAAACTGAAAAAATGGAAATTACTGAAATTTGGTCAGATTTTGGAATATTGACAATTGTGATTATGTTTAAATTTAAGGCTGTAAGCTATTTAATATAAAGGAGAAAGGATGGTAAATGTACAGAACAACAGGAAGGCTGTGAATGTGGTATTTGAAAAATCCAAAAAGTTTTCTGAGAAGCAGCTGGCTGATAATGGCAGAAGTAACATTATCTTCAGTGATCAGTGGATTATGAAAATAATTAAACATTTATATAAGGTATAAAATAATGTAAAGTAAGTATTGGTTTGTTGGCTATGTGTGTGTGGTAATGATTTGAAGTACATCTTAATGTAATAGTATGTTGGGAAAACCTTGGAAGGTTGAAGTTAAAGCCACTGACACACAACATGGCATTTCCAATGTTAACACAGTATCTCACACTTGTACATAATTGTAATAGATGAGTCATGTTTTACACAAATAGTTTTATTCACCATCTCTTTAGATGTCTTTTGGTGTGGAACATTACAACAGTAAGAAGTTGGCCACCAATACAGTGTATTAGAATATTAAAAAATCAATAACTGATAACTAAAATTTCACCACTTTTAAATAAGGTCTTATAAAGTTATAACTTCTGTTTGTGGTAATTTCACCTCCATGAAAATGGTAGGTGATACAGTCTTATTTTCTATTCCATTGATTATTCGCATCTCGTGAAAACAGAGTTTGATGTAATCATTTAGTGTGACAGTTAACTGGTTAGCAAATTCCACTAACCACCTGGCTCTTAATACCTCATCAAATCAATTTTTTTGTTTATCAGAGATGCTTCAATGTGCTTGTTAGAATTTTCTGATGAAGTGGATTGAAGAATATGATTGCTGGTACATTTATGAATAAAAGTTTAGGTGAATGATAAATATATTTTTATTCTTATGATAATTATTAAAAAACAAATGAATCATCAAAATATTTCAGACTTTTACTTAATATCATTGTAATCAGTAGTTTACATTAATTTCATTGTACTTGGTAGTTCTCAGTGGTTCTTGATCTGTTCTGCAAAAACATGTTTAACTCTAGAACTCAAGGTTTACTGTGAGAGTGACAGTCAAATCTCACAATTCAGTATGATGAGATGTAGCTGAAGAATTGATTACAGATGATGTTGACTAATTGCATTTGCTAAATTACATCAGAATTAGAGAACACTAATATACTGATAACCTTCATGAAGCTCTGTACAAACCTTTGAAATAAACCCAAATATGAACAGTCAAAATTTGTTTATAACTGCAAGCCGAATTTATGTAAACTGGATAAAATTTTAATTCAGGTAGTCTGTTTTAATTTAACAAAATTTGAGAGCAAATGCATTTAACAGCAACAAAATAATAAATAATTGTGAAAAAGTCGAATTAAAAAACAAACAAACATATTTCCTTCTCAGGTCACATTGTGGAACATTAAAGTGAGGGTTAACACATCTTGTTATGATACAGTTGGTTGGTGTACGTATATAACTAGTGACATTGATAGATTTAAAGTTTCTAGAAAACTCAATTATTCTAACCATTTTTTTAAAGTAAATTTTTTAAGTCTAAGTGAAATGTTAATTTTTTTATAAATATCAAATAGCTCTGCTTTATAGTCAAAATTCATGCAGGAAAATCTCAGTAAATCTGAATATAGCTAAATAATTGAGAATCAAACTTTTTGAATGCACAGGTTGGACATGTGATAGAAAATGGACAGAAATATTAAACTTAAATTGTGTGTGTATATACATAAAATACCAGTTGTCTTTCCACTGAACCTCTGAGTTAGTCAGCAGCTATAGTCTTTAGGCATATCTTTTTCAACTAATAATGTTTTTAACTGAACAAATCTGACACCCTTTACTAAACAGATAACTTTAGTTATAGTTGGAAAAAGTGAACATTAACTAGTTCTCGTACATCAGAGTTATGTTCAGGGACAATAAGGGACATGTTGGTTCATCTTGGCTGTCCCATCCTCTAAGCCAACATAAATATGATTACAACCAGCCCTTATTATTCATATACCGTATTTTCCAGTTAATAAGCCAAATAAGCTGAGACCAATTTTCAGCTCTGAAAATGAGTGTTTTTGCTTATTACCACCCAATAAGCCAAGGTCCGTGAATGGAAGAAAGCAGAATGTGTGCTAAAAGAAATGTTGAAAACAAGTACCGGTAAATGTAACCAGAAAAATCAACCGAAGTGGCCAAAACTGGAAGAAGATGTAGCGACATGGGTGAATGTAAACCGGCAGAGTGGCCTGTCATGCGTGCCCAGATCCGTATTTTTGCACTTAAGTGGGCTGGTCGAAATAAAGAAAATTCAAGAGACTTTGACGATGAAGATGATGAATTTGATGGATTTTAATAAATTTCTGAGATTAAAGTGTGTATTGTTTTATGAATTTTGTTATTTCTATGAATGCCTGTCATTCGTAATGTATAGACCTTTTTCTATTAATAAATAAAGTTTATTCAACTGAAATAACTCTGCAGTAACTGTGAGATCAAAGGTATGATTTTGGGGCCGATTTTGGTCTTTGGTAATTTGTGGTCCAAAGCTGGTGATCAGCCAATAAGTCGACCCTCAAAAATCAGGTCCAAAATTTAGGGCCAGAAATTCGGCTAATTAGGTGGAAAATACGGTATCTGTTGAGCTCATTCAAATTTACTGCCTCCACAACATTCAAAACCAACACATTCCATAGGCCATCTACCATATTTGAATAATAAAATTGTCTTAACTGAAAATAAGTGCTACCTTGCCTAAATCCATGTTTGTGTCCACTGGTTTTATAATTCTTGTTGCTAAGCATGAAAAATCTTGATTCATCAACATTATCAGTTATTTTTAAAATCAAACACTTTAAGCAGATTCCCTATAACTCTTCTTTTTTAAGAAAGAAAAAAAATGTTAAGGATCTTAATCTGTTTTCATACAACAACCCATCCATCCCACATACCCTTCTTTAAACCCTTTCCAACAATTCAGTGTCATTCTTAAGTTAAGGAGCCCGAAAATTAACACGATACTCTAAATGCAGCCTAACCAGTAACCTGTTTAATGAAATCATTACCTTTGTATACTTGTATTCAGCATTTCTATACATGCAACCTAAAATCCTATTTGACTTACCACTAGCAACAGCACAGTGTTTAGATGGTCTCAGACTAATCAACCATTATACCAATATCCTTTTCTTTCACAACACTGTTGAGGTTATTCCCATCTAATTGGTGCTTACAATTCAAGTTATGATAACCCACATGTAATATATCACAAAATTTATCATAATTAAAACCCATCTGCCATTATTTGCCCAATTCACTAAAAGATCTAAATCCTTTTGTAAATCAGCAGCATCCTCTTCACAACCAGCAATGCCCAAAACCTTTATATCACAATCAAATTTAAGTAATTTATTGACTATTCTGTCATGTGTATCATTGATTTAAATCAAAATAGAGAAATGGTCTTGAGGCTGATCCATGAGGTACACCATTTTTAAATCTACACTTTTACCCTCAGTATTTTCAAAGCATGTGAAAATATTTATGAACTAAGATATACCCATGTTGACTAGCCAATAAAATTCTAAACATTATTAAATGACTTTGCAAAGTATCTTATCAAACTTTCCATAACTGATGCAAGTTTAATAGTCCTATAATTACTGGAACAGCTCCTGCTATCCACCTTGAAGATAGAAGTGACATTAATTTCCAATTAATTTGTACTTGCTCATTATTTAAGGACTTACAAAAAATTGTGGCAAGAGGCTCACATATTCAATACTTGACCACCTTTAAAACAATCAGAGAAATATCTGGCCCAGGAGCCTTGTAATTCTTTTAACTTCCCAATTTTATTGACCCAGCATGGTCAAGTGTGTTAAGGCGTTCAACTCGTAATCCGAGGGTTGCAGGTTCAAATCCTGGTTGCACTAAACATGCTCGCCTTTTCAACTGCAGGGGCATTATAATGTTACGGTCAATCCCACTGTTCGTTGGTAAAAGAATAGCCCAAGAGTTTGCAGTGGGTGGTGATGACTGGCTGCCTTCCCTCAAATCTTACAATGCTAAATTAGGGACAGCTAACACAGATAGCCCTTAAGTAGCTGCTTTGTGCAAAATTCAAAACAAACAAGCAAACCCAATTTTATTTTAACATGCTCAGAATTTATACAGCTGTCTTGTTTTCTTGATCTTCTGTACAATCTAGTAAATTTTCTGTGATATCAGTCAATTTAAATATTTTAAATTTGTGATGCTTTTCTTTAATTTTGTCTTATACCCTTTGTCATCCAACATGGTGTTTTTACTTGTGATTACCATTTTCTTTCTGTAAGGAACTTATGTTTGAATATTGAAAAATTTTTTCTTTGAAAATGTTCCACATTTGCCCAGTATCTCAATACTTCTTAAGAGTTGCATCCCTTCAAAATCTGTAATAAAATTATCATTATTCCTAATTTCTGTATGCAGCAATGATCACTTGTACCTAGGTGTTCCCCTACTTCCACTATTTCAACCTTTTCTTTATCAGAAGTCAATGTTAAATCTAAAATCACATTATTTCTAGTAGGTTACTTGACTAATGAGTGAAGAAATCTACCTTGAACAGTTTTAAGAAACTGTTCTCCATCATGGTTTGACTCTACTAATGATTAAGCCTGTCCTAAAACTACTTTTGTACTGATTTCCTCTGCTAAACTTTCCTCCACATCTCAGTTGTGTTTCATTTAGTTTATCTGTGCCCTCACCACTATCTAGCTCTAACTTAGAACTTCAATTACAACTGAGGTAATATCCCTTGCAAATATTCCAGACTCTTTCCTACTCTTGGATACCATATACTTTTGTTGTGAGAGACGTTCCAAATGTTGGCCTGTTTCTACACAATGTGTGAACTTGCAGAAACATCCATTCCCATGAACAAAGTAGATAATATCTACCATAAAATAACACACAAACCAAAACCGTTTAATTGGTTTTTCTGGATCAAGTGTTTATGTTAAAACTGCATTGATACAAAGGATTTTAAAAATTTACTTGTCAATAAAAGCATGTATAAGACACACGATAAGCGTGCATATCGTAATGATATAATTATATTCTTCTGTGGTATTTAACAGAAATAAGCTTGAAATATCCTTGAATACTTTACAAAATGCAGTTGTGTTATGATATACACTGAGTGTTTAGAATGTTGCATTACTATAGGTATCAGGATGTAATTTGTTGTGAAAAGTGCTTTAGTTGGTATTTATGTTTGTATTATGTGTGTAATTAAAACGTTTTTTTTTTCTCTCTGTTATAGAAGTGGGATCTCGCATTTGCTATCTTCAACACAGTATGTCTGGAAGGGTTAAACAAAGAGGTGTGGCTAACAAAGTTGACACTGCGACACTTTCAACAAATGAACGTATTTTAAAGGAATGTCACACTCTGTATGTAGATCCAGAAAATGGTAAGTCATAAATGAATCGGCTTTTATAATTTGATTGCATAGCAGAAAATATTGTATGAAATATGAATTTAGCAAACAAAACTTTTATGTTTTGAACAGATAAAATGTTTTCTTGCCTTTTACATTGTTGTATGTGACACAAACTGGATGCATTAAAAATGGGTATTAAGACATTTTTTTCAACAAATACCAAGAATAGATTACATAAATGGAAACAGAAATATGATAACTTATTGGTAATCTTATAAACATTTCCATACTTTAATGAAGTGTTTACAATAATAACTTGATTATAGAAGTAAGATAATTTGTTTTTAATTGAATGTCCATATTACTGCATAGATATACAGTAGTAAATGACAAATAGAAGGTATTGTTCAAGTCAGATGTTTTAGAAATATAAGTTTTAAAGGATGCAGAAGGTACATGCATGTATTTTTCAAAAATGAGAAAAGAGAATAGAGCTAAGTAATTAATAGAATTTGCTAATTGGTTATTCATCAGGCTCAGAATTCATTTGTCTTTAACAAATAATTTTCATATAATTGAGATTATCTTTTCAAAGCATTGATCAAAGTACGTTTTGTTTTGCTTAATCCATAAACAGTGACTGTAAGAAGAAACATTGAAAAATCATGTTGAATGAAAGGTAGTCAAAAAGTGTGTACAAAAACAAAATTATTTAAAAATATAAATATTTCCTATTACAAGAATTCGTAAATTTGAGACAACCACATTATCATATTTTTGTTTTAAAAATTTGTAGTGGCTGATTTACATGCTGATTTTATGCAAGTAATATAAGTTGGTAGGTAATTAAATAATGAAAAACATTTTACTATTGTTGATAATGGTAATAATGTTTCTATCTAAATATATAATAATTGTAATTCAAAATTTACAGCTATTGATATAATTTATTTTTGTATGCCATTTGAAATTATAAAAATAGTATTCAATAAATTGGGATTTGAGTCATCAGAATGTAATTCTGTTATCTACTATATTCACAGAACCTCATTAAAACTTATCTGATATCTCTTCATTTGAGATTTCTCTAGCTTTTCAGCGGGTATAATTTAACAGAAAAATGCTTTTGTGGATTAGAATAATTTAAGAAACCATAAAAAAATTTCTCAACTCTGTCATTTACTTTTTTGTCTTTGCGACTTCTCACTTAACATTTCTGGTCAATGCTTAAAAAAATACTCTTGACCAAAAATTTTCCCACAAAACCATACATTATTGCTCAAACCACTATTTACTCTGCTGTGAATTAAAGCCTAATACTTCTTTAATTAAAGCATATTCAGACTTGTAGCTCTAAGTAAATAATTAAACCACTTGAAGTAACATCATACCAAGGTTTAATACAAGGTTTGTGCAAACAGTAAGCAGAAAAACACGAGGTAAATTCTTGAAATTAAGAAGTGGGCAGAATATTTTCAAGGGGTGAATAGTTTTGTAACACAAAGCTATTTTGTGGAAGGGTGGAAATTCTTTTTAAAATTAGGTGAATATAAATGTTATATATTCATTTCTCTTCACAAATTACAGTAAATAAAAGTTAGCAAATGGTAAAATAAAAATGTTTTAATTAAAACCGTTGAAATGCTGTTGTGATTAAGATAAAAATATTTTGGGGAAAAGTGATGGCAAAAAATACAAAAATGGAGAAATTTATGTCTTTAAGAACAATAATTTAAGGTTAAGTTAATTTTTTTAAATCCAAAATTGTTGTCAATAAAGACAGTATGAAACTTTTAACAAGCTGAAAATATTATTCATTGCATTTTCTGGATTTCTTCCTACAAATTTCCACAATAGTACAGTATGAAAGATACTGAGTTTTCATTTATCATGGTAAATTATTGACTTTGTGACATTTTTAAAGTATATATATTTATATAATTTATGTATATAAACTTTAGTCTGAAAATACTTGCAATTAAATTGAAAGAAAAATAATAATTCTGGCTTACATGAGTTGTATCTTATTTGAATGTCTTTGTTACTGTTTTGTTGGAAAGAATATTACTTTTGAAAATACATTAAAGAACATTTGAAATGTGACCAATGATACTGATTTTAATATAAGTGAAATATCAGAGTTTGATGGATGAAGTATTTTTTTATTTTTCAAATGAAAACAAAAACAACAATCACCAGAAACATTTGACAATCCTTTCATATGTTTGAAACATTTATTATTTGTATTAATATTATTACACTACACTGTACACTGATATTAACATATAAAATGTTTCTCATACATTCTATAAAAACAAGAATTAAGTTACTCTTAAGTTTATAATTTTGTATCTGTTCTCTTAACAAATGTGCAATGTTCTTCTCTTATAACATATTTATTATCTGTAAGTGTTATGGATTATAGGCTTGGAGTCCTAATAATAATAATTACCTGAATACTTTCCCACTGAATGAATATTTTATGATAGGATAATAGTTATATTTTATTTATATGCACCTTACTGGATTCACTTGTTTGTCATGCATTAACAATTCTTTATAGAATTATTAATTAAATACACCACACATTATATACATCAATTGTGTTTTTAATACAACTTTTCACAGTTCAGCTTCATGAAATATGAAGGCTGTAAGGTGTTCATTTTTATATTTTAAACTAGTGTGTAGGTGTTGTAATATTTTAAGTTCTTCAGTTGTAATAAACGAAAACTCATTTTTTTCTGAACTGTAAATATAATTATATACCTTTAACATGTTAATCTTATTTGCAACATAAATCCCAATTTTACAAACAAACTGTTAGCAACAGATTTTCATTCAACAACTCATTTCTGTGTATTACACCATTACAATAAAAACATTACAGTTGAAGTCTTTCACAAAATAGACAGTTAGTTATGCAGAATTGCAAATATTTTAAAATGAACAAGAGAGCACTAGGACACTCAGTGCAGATAGCCCTTGTGTAGTTTTGTGTAAAATTTAAAACAAACCAAACCAAGCAAACACTTACATTGTGAAGGCATGAGTACTAGAGGCCTGATAATACCTGCATGTTAAGCTGCTATTCTGAATTATGAGAAAAGTCATAGCTTAACAATGGTTACGTAAAAGACGTTGTCAAACAAAATAAGCTAAATAGCATTACAGTTATTTGTAAATAAAGAATACCACATATTTTAACTAATTGAATAGCATTGTTAGAAGTTCCTGATAATAATGTTAAACAAGAATCAGTTTAAATACGTGACATTGAATAAATGTATTGGGAAATACCACACATTATCCACTAAGGCATACAAACAAAAAATTTGCAATAATGATAGAATAAAAACATGACCTGTATTTTAAATAAATTTATTACACTTACTACAGTGTGAATGTTTTGCTTGATTTAACTTTGAATTAACTAAGATAATGTTTTGGAACAAAACCAGACCTATTGGTACATCTTGGCTGATTCACACTCTCAACTAAATTAACATTTCAAAAAAACTTAAAGCCAGCTTTAATCATTCATATACTTATCAGTCAAGTTCCTTATTAAACACATTTCAGTTTAATACTTCTACAACACCTGAAGGCAACCCACTTCACTTAACACTGTGAAAAAGTATGATGCATTAACACTATAAATTCCATTTACAATATTAAACATCTCAATCAGATCCCTCCAACTCTTTTTTCTTTTTTTTTCAAGATAAAACAGTTTGAGAGATTTTGGTATCTTCCAGCCAGAGTTTACATTTCTGGATAGGATCGTTATAAAATTTGCTCAAATTATATCAGTAAATGTTTGTAATAGATAAATATTTACTTATGCTCTCTGGACATTTTTAGGGGAAAAATATTAATGTCAGGTCATTTTTTGTGGATTGGTTGAGTTAATGCAAAAATAATTCTTTACTTTCAGAGGATATTATTGAAATTACAACCTATTTATTATGTAATTGAACATGGATTGCTTTTAAAATACTCTGTAACATAAAGTACAATCCAGTTTATAAGTTGTTTTTGTTCTGTGAATTTAACAGAATAATTGTTACTGTAAAATTGTAGGTTTATATAATTTATTGATTTATTTAATTTGTTGTTTAAAATGTATTTCTACTTTTACATTTTCAATTTATTATGAGGTTAAAAGACTAACATTACTAAGTAGATAAAGAATGCTGGTTTATGAGTTTTGCCCTGTGATCAGATATTTGTGTGGGTTCGGGATATGCATGTACCTGTTGTAAATTCTACCAGAACACATTGTGAAAAGTGTTATGAACAATTTGAGTAAGTTTCTAGGCACTCTTGTGCAAGTCCTACTACATACAAAAGTGTTATCTCTAAACCTCATAACAGACTTTTGTAAACAAATACACCTATATCTTTAGTTCATGACCCCTAATTCCCTCACAGAACAAAAGTAAATGTATTTAAATAAATCCAATAATATTACTACAGTGATATAGTCTACAGTGCAAAATCAGTGAAGTTTGTTTTCTCTAGGAGTAATGTGTGACATGATAAAAACTGAGATGCTTTATATTGTTTTGTGATAAATATTGAAACACTATTAATGTATAATTACTTTTTGTATATGTTGGATTATGAAACTAACTGGATATAAAAAGTCATAAATACATGGCCAAATATATGTAAAAAAACTGCCTGAGATGTAGTTATTGTCCACTTCTGGAAGAACTGAGCCAAAACTATATTGATTATGTTCACTATTAAGTAAACAAGAAATTGTAAAATTAAAGTAACTTTTTGTCTGTATGTTTTTAGGAAGGGATAAGTAAATTTTTAAGAACTTTTTCCAGCAATTTCTGTCTCAGAATATTTTTCAAAAATTTTACATCTCTGATAGGAAAATCCAATTGCACATTTATGGACTGGCATTAAAAGCTCAAATGGCTGTCTCATCTAGGCTTTCAAAATATTCTACAGAGAGAAACATCTCAACATAAGAAAAGGTTTAGTCCATTAGTTAAGAAGTACACGATTTTCCACTATATTTATATCATTTAAAATTATTTTTTGGTATTCTTGTATTCATTATTTTACCTATTCACTGTAATACTTTTAAGCTATATAGTTTACACCATCTGGTACCAATAATCTTAATTATTGGGAATTTAAATTAACCGGAAACTTGTGAACTCATTTATTTTAATAATTTTCACATAGACCAAAAAATATGTGTCAGTAACTTTTTCTTCTTTCGAGCCAGTGTGATAGCTAATTATGTAATATTAATTAGTGTGATCCTATAAACTTGTGATGCTACTTATTACTTCTCTGTTACTCAGCAGATATGACTCTGTTATGCTGGTTTCATTTTACTTTTTCTGAGGAATGCCAGAAAAATAAATCAGTGACAACAGTTTTATTTATAACAATAATTTGACTAGTGAGTTAAAGATAACTAGAAACAGCATGCAGGTAGCATACAGATGCAATAAAAAAATTGTCTTGTTTTCTCATTTGCCATTTAAAACACTGAAAAGAATTGTAAGCAATTTAATCCACTGGTACATTCTGAATGAAATGGTAAATTAGGTGTGTTTTTTGTACATTAAATAACTTGTTGACCTCCAGTGGCATAGCTGTATGTCTGCAGACTCACACTGCTAAAAAGCTGGTTTTGATACCCTTGGTGGACACAGCACACATTGCCCATTGTGTAACTTTGTGCTTAAATCGAAACAAACAAAACTTGTCTAGTGAATAATTCAGAACAAGCCAGTAGCATAAGTGCAATGTATTCTTCAGAACCAATATTGGGTGTGTTAAAGGAAACTAAAAGACACCATATATATCTGTTATCTCTGAATTATAAAAATATATGTGGGTGGGAAGTGAAACAATTTTATTGTCACAACCTGAAGATGTGCTTGTTTCTTCTGTCACTGCTCAGTGTGATTTTATACTTCAGTGATGTACTTACTGACTTTATTTGTGGGTCTAAAAAAGAAACTCCATCCAAGCACTATATTTTTACTTCCTTACATTCAGTGACAAAGCTGTATGTATAGTAGTATTTTTGTTTTTTTTCAACACCTGTAAATTTTGTAGTAGTTAGACTTTATGGAATGACAATGAACAAAAATAGGTAAAATACCAAAACATTTTTATAACACGTTTCACTAGCTTCTGGTAATCCACTGATGGAAGGTATAGACAGAGACCTGTACTATAGTTGTAAAATGTGCAATTACCTATTTTACTTTATGTGATCCCTTTTTCTCGGAATTTGAAGTGACACTGCCAATTCAACGTTTACAGGTTTACCCGTGAAACTGTGCCAAGAGTGTTGTGTCGACTTGCATGAAGCTCATTCTTCACAGGTAGCGAAGTGGAAATTCCACATACAAATTATTTATGTTAAAACTTTCTTAGTCACAGGATGATCTCGATTCGTGTGTTCCTTATTCAAAATATAAAACGTAGCTGTTTTCCGCCATACTGGCAGAGCTTCCTCGTCCTGTCTTAGCTCTGTCCTTTAGTGATAAGGTGGTTTCCGGTGCCAAAAAGCTCTTATCACGGAATTAGCGGACGCAGCTACGGAAGTGTATGATGGAGTCAGGGTGTGCGACGCCGCTTCCCGGAGTGGCCACACCTGCTTAATTCCTCCGTCCTGACGTGAAGATTCTGTGAAGTAGTCTGTCCAGTATTATTGTTGTCTCTCTGTGGCTTCTGTCGATATATAAGTTGGTCGCGAGTTGATGGAATAAACGTTAAGTTAGTCGTTCATATTGTTACGAGATATTAGTCCCATGTAGAGATAATCATCACCCCTGTAGCAACGCTTCTTTGGATTTGCCCGGTTACGTCTTGATTTTTACCTTCAGGTCGTCAGGTTTAGGTTTGCTGTCATTTTTCACAGGAATGTAAGTTTTCTGTTTGTTTTTTGTCTGTTCTTAGTGGTGAAACCGACACGGAAAAGAAAATTTAGTTTAAACTTCAGAGATCATTCACGATTATCGTTTCATAAAACAAACAAACAAACGTGGTTCCAAAGGCGTCGCTAGGGGCTTAAAAATGCGGGAAATGGGCCCATGGATACGGAAAGTTTCGGTACTTCACTATGATATTGACTTTTATTTTCTATCATAATTTTTCGAGACAGCAAATGGATATTAGTGCACTGTCAGGTCGAATCGGGGCATGTTCCAATGTCCAGCGACACCTCTATCATAGTTTGTGGCTATGCACGCTATTCTGATGTATTCTCAACTTGTACGGTAAAGTTATAACACCAACACCACTATCCGGCAGTCGAGTTACTCTTATAATACTGTGTACGAATAATTATAAACTAATTTTTTTCCATTTGAGTCTAAGATATTACGTATGTAGATAAGTACGTCACAGATATTCTTGCGGTTTCTTGTCACCATAGTGTGTTGGTCAAGTCCAGTGGACAGAGCAAAATGTGAAAACAGATATAACTACTAACTGCATTTTAATTAATATATCATGGAATGTGTTTCCCTTATATAACGGTAATTAACAGCTACTTTTAATGTTAAACGACAAAAGAATATAATTATTTTTAGTTGTCCAATCGCTTGAACTTGCATGTTGCGCCATTTATACCGTGAATTTAAATATTTTAATATCACAATTATATATACGTGTATATTACACAATATATAACAAATATCGTTATTGTTGTTTTAATGGTAAAGAGTGGCCCAAGAGTTGACTGGGTGGTATTGACAAACTACTTTTCCTCCAGCCTTTACCACTTAAAAAGTAGGGACAGCAAGTGCAGAATGCCCTTAAAATAAACTTGTGTTTTGCTGCAGTAAAGTGTGCGGGCTTTGTTTTCACTACCATTACTATCAATACAATTTAAATGTAGAACGCTGAGTATTGTGTTCCCATTTGTTTACATGCCAACAGATACGTGCCATTTCCATCACATGGGCCCGGCATGGCCAAGGGTGTTAAGGCGTGCGACTTGTAATCTGAGGGTCGCGGGTTCATGTCTCCGTCGTGCCAAACATACTCGCCCTTTCAGCCGTTGGGACGTTATAATGTAACGGTCAATCCCACTATTTGTTGGTAAAAGAGTAGCTCGAGTTGGAGGTGGATGGTGACGACTAGCTGCTTTCCCTCTAGTTTTACACTGCTAAATTAGGAACGGCAAGCACAGATAGCCCTCGAGTAGCTTTGTGCGAAATTCGCAAACAAACAAACAAATTCTGTCACATAATGTTTTGAAGAACAGAACAGAAGCGTGTGGTTCACAAATGTAATTCCATTCCATAGTTGGGGTGAAATAAAGTAAAAATAATGTCATTAATTAAATTTTTAAATTTGAGGTTAGGTGTGGATTGTTCATTGGCACTTTGTTTACTTTAGTTATGCTAAACACCAAGAAAGTGAGCGTGTCATAATATATTGTATGTAGCTTTTCAATGCACTTTATAATTGTAAGTTGCACAGGTTTTTTACCCTGGCGGTGGTCATTTGAAATTAATTTTTAATCATGGTGTATTTTTTTCTGGAAAAAAATATGTAGTATTTAAAATTTGTTTCTGATTTTACAGTTCGTCAAAATAAAATTAGATAATCACTCTGCCAATTTTTGCAAAAAATAAGTTGTATGTACACATGAAGGAGACGTCAAAATAAAGTACAGAAATTATTACAGTCGTTACACAACTATATAAGATAATGCACACATACGAGAAATAGAAAAAGCGAGACGTTGAATAGATTCATCCATCTTTTCTTTACTCTCGTGATGGCGAGAAACTCACTTGAAGTAAAAACGTATTCTTAAGACGGTTGGTACGGGTATTAGCACGTTAATTAAAATGAAGTACTGAACAACGGTTTCCATCTTCTTGGGTTTACGTTAACCTGAAGATGACTCAAGCGAGGTTCCAAGTGATCTCTTTTTACCAAATTTCATTGAAATTTGTGCAGTTAGTTTATTCAACTAATGTACGAGTTAAATTAGTATACAGAGAAACAGCTGTGGGGCGTATAATGTGACTGTCAATCCCACTATTCGTTGGTAAAAGAGTAGCCCAAGAGCTGACGGTGGGTGGTGATGACTAGCTGTCTTCCCTCTAGTCTTACACTGCTAAATTAGGGACGGCTACCACAGATAGCCCTCGAGTAGCTTTGTGCGAAATTCCAGAAAACAAACAATTTCCTAAGAGTGTATACACATATTTTTTGAGTATATCTCCGCGAGTAAGCAGTGAATCTATGGACTTACAAAGTTAAAATGCGGGATACAGTTACCCACAGTGGTCACACTAGTTAGCCCAGTGTGGCTTTGCTGTAATACAAATAAACGAATGCATTGAATAATAAGTTTTAAATATAAAAGAAACCTAAAATACTGAACTACAGTATCTTACTGTAACTACACATTTCGTGTCTTCCAAGATAGACCAGTTGGTCCTTTGTTGTCCTTAAGCGTTATATTAAACTTTAACTTGACTTTGTAGTAAATCGTGTTTTATGTTTACATTTGAAGCATGTTTAAATAACTGATTCATATCAACTACTTTTATTTTGATAACAAATATTTAAACCGTCTCAGACATACTGAATCCATTTGTCTATTGTAAAAGTGTGTGAAAGGTTTGACTAGTAAATACTGATATTGGTGGCTAACTTGAGTGTTGCGAAAAGATTAATTAATGTTGTGCCCTGAGTTGTGTTGCTTCGACAGGTGTCCAGGTCCTTACGACTCAGTTAAATATAATAATTATAAACAGAATTAAACTAATAAATATAACTAAAGCGAATGGCATAAACCTTTAACTTAACTTACAAAATTACAAGTCAAATAACTACTTATTCAATCATAAGTCAACCGTTTATTTTGGAGCCAAAATTATTATTTCACATGTTCTTTTGTATACGTATTTTATGTTTTCAGGAGAAAACTTTATTTGTATTTCATATTCAAGGTAGTATTTTTTCCACCTTTTGTGCCCTTAGAAAGTTCGTACTGAAGTAGCACATGTTTGTTGAGTTAATGGGTTTACAATAAACCTCTTACTATGAGAACCCCTACTTTATAAACTTGTATTTTTTACATTTTTTGAATAGTAGAAGTATGTGCACTTGGCACTTTAGACTTCTTGGTGCGTTATAAGTGTGGCGATCAAATACCACTGTTCTGTCGTGCAGGAATAGCACAAGAGTATTGTTGATCAACTGCCTTCCCTCTAGTCCAGTGTTTCGTAACGTTATCTGACCATCGACGCACTAAATGTGGCTTGAAATAGTAAGGCAAACCAAAAAATACAGTAAAACATTTATTTTATAATTTACATTATACATGTAGAAACACACAGTGCCGTTCTGTATGTCAGTAATTAGTGGGAACTTTGTGCCTGCTTCGCTCCACGTAGAGGCTCGATAGTGCTTATAGCTATTCGAAGAGTTTTTAATTTTTTCCTTACTTTTAAAATCATGACTAACGAGTCCAACCAATGAAATTACTCATGAAATATAGAAATACGCGGTTCAGCTTGGTCAGCGTCAAGGCACGCCGTTTGAGAAACACTGCTCTAGTCTACCAGTTCGATATTAGAGACGTCTAGTGCAATAGCCTTCGTGTAAATGTGTGTGCGTGCGCGCGAAATAATTTTGCGCGCTTATGCCTGCCTATAGAACTAGCTGAGTTTGAAGTAAATACTGTAGTGGCCAGACTGGTTGCATGCTTTTGTACAGGGTGGTCCTAAGTCCCTACCCATCCATATATCTTATGTATCCGGTGTATCTGTGTGCTGCCCCTCATTCTCGCTGCATAATATGCACCCACGTACTTGTCACAAAACGCTCTTCAAGTGTAAATGGACTTACATCGGCCATATTTCTATGAAAAAAAGAAACAAATTTATAATACATGCGTAATTGATTGTCACATAATAACATATGAATGGGTGGGGACTTACGGGCCACCCTGTATATCCAGACTGGATATTTTTAGTAGTGTGCGTGACCTTCTTAGTTGGTGGATATACTTTGACGGAAATTTGTGGGAGTAATGTTTCCTGCTAAACTATATTTGTTATTATCAAAAATTTAACAAAACCGATTACAGTTGGTTACTTGAAAACATGAAAGTTGGCGATCGGGTAAACTGAAGCGGAAAGTGTCAGGAATTATTGATTATAGTAAAATGCCTAATTTTGCCATAGTAATATAAATTTTTTTTCTATTTGTATCAAATTCATAACTTCAATTACTCCATTGGTGAAGCAGTAACAAATCGTGTAGTGCGTCAAAACTCTTTGGCCACCTAGTGGCTCGGCAGAAGTTTGCGGGCTTATGACGCTAAAAATCGAGTGTCGATATTTTTGGTAGGCAGAATACATTTATGTAGTTTTGCACATAACAAAAACGCAAATAAAGAGTTGTGGTTAGTGCAAATATGGTATTATTTGACCTTAGTTAACATCTTTTAAACATTCATAAACTGCCTTTTCTTGTTAGTTCTATGACACTGTTTTGTCCTCTTTTGACGTCCGTAAACAAAGGAGTGACCAATACTTAAACCTAAGTCAAAATTTTACTCCAGTCTTTCACTGTGAAAAGTGAAAGGTTTGTTATTCATAAAATTAAAATATTTAGTGATTTGTTGCATATCTTAAAGTTTTATTTAAACTTTTGATTATTCAAAGTTATCGAAAACTAAAAATCATTTTTCTTTCAGGGCTCATTCGGATAGCCAAGAGTGTCGGCCTAAACCTCTTAGCGCCTCGAAAGAAAATAAATGTTATGCTTATAGGCAACCATTCCGCTGGAAAAAGTTCCTTCATAAACTGGTATTTGTGGATTACCAACAACTTTGTTATTTATGTATTTACGAAATATAAATGAGAAGTAACGAGAATGTTGATTTATATTAGGATTTCATAAGACGTTAAAAACGTTTTGATTCATTATTTCGACATTGTTATGTCGTCCAGAACTGTTATAGCTTTATGTACTTTTTATAATGTTGATTTAGCAGTTGTTAGGCTGATGGTTTTGAAAAAAAGTTTATTGTCGAAGTATTTTGATGACATTGAAGGATTTTGTTTTATATTAACATCAAATATCTTTTGATGATCTGTTAGAATATTATTCAATTTCGTCTGTCCTAAAAATGCGCGCGAACCTTGGTATCTAAATACGCATGTGCAAGTATTTTAAAGAGTGCAAACAAAATGCGAGTGCAAATATACTTTAATGTACATTTTGTTCAACGTATTCAAATATTATAAAAGTTTTTTGGTTTTTTTTAAATAAAAGATCCGACGTTAAATTTTATAATAACATCATAAGTTTATTTACTGTTAATATTAAGTATGGTAAACTGGGCCCAACTAGGAGAAAAGAATGTACACAACCTGCTGTTATCTCGTAATCAGATATAGGCCATTCTTACTAAAAGGTAATTTTACCGCGAATGTTTTACAGGTTTCTGATTGAAACAATTATTCTAAACCACCTTTATATGTTAATCATAATTAATTATGTGTACTGTTTCCACACTGGTAAATTCATTTACTAACAAATATATTTATATATATTGAAAATGTTTTTTTTGTGTTTTTTGAGGGGATACTGTTTATGAGTGGATGAGCTTAAATCCCTCAGTAATCTTCAAACATTTAATTTTGTATTTCTGTTAGTCTGCGAATCGTGATTATAAGAAAAAAAGAACTTTTGACAAACAAAGGATCATAAAACACTAGTATGCTGAAACAGATATACTGACAAAACAATGAGGTTTTTATGCCTGAAATAATTTTCAGGCATCTTTGCTCAACCCGTTTCGTGATTATTTTTCTCTATCAACAGTCCAGGTGAAAATAACCCGTCGATTAGCAGAAAGATCTATTATGTAACCGAAAATGAAGAGATGACTTTTATATATTCCGTAATTAATTCTGAAATTTATAGCTTTGACGTTTAGTGTTAAATAAGTAGGTGTAATTCCCGAGTTATCACGTGGTTAAGAATCTTCTGGTATTAATGTCATGCAGTGGTAAATTGTACAATTACCGACACACCTGGGCCTAGCCTGGCCAGGTGGTTATGACACTCGACTTGCAATCTGAAAGTCACGGGTTCGAATACCCCTCCCATCAAACATGCTCGTCTTTTCATCCGTGGGAGCGTTATAAAATTACAGTCAAATCCCACTGTTCGTTGGTAAAATAGCAGCCCAAGAGTTGGCAATTGATGGTGATGACTAGCAGCTTTCTCTGTAGTCTTACACTGCCGAATTAATGAAGGCTAGTGCAAATAACCCTTGTTTAACTTTGTGCAAGGCCTGGCATGGCCAAGCGAGTTAAGGCGTGCGACTCGTAATCCGAGGGCCCTGGGTTCGCGCCCGCGTCACGCCAAACATGCCGTGGGGGCGTTATAATTTTACGGTCAATCCCACTATTCGTTGGTAAAAGAGTAGCCCAAGAGTTGACGGTGGGTGGTGATGACTAGCTGCCTTCCCTCTAGTCTTTCACTGCTAAATTATGGACGGCTAGCACAGAGAGCCATCGAGTAGCTTTGTGCGAAATTCCAAAAACAAACTTTGTGCAAAAATCCAAAGAAACCAAACTTGTGTACCTATGAACTTGATGATACCGCTAGAAGACAGTGATAGTTTATTACCAGTAAAATTACATTTTCGAATTTGATGTTAGCACACAGTACTAGGTAGACAAACAATGATTTGTAAGCATAAGGGAACGTTGTTTGTTTTTTATGGTAGAACATGCATTCTATCAGAACACGTAGTGTTACCTCATCAGTAGGACCTTTCCTTATTTTTATAAATCATTGTTTGCCTACCTATTATGATATCATGATCCTTAAATATATTAATGTACATTTATTGATTCGTTTTTTGTTGTTGTTTTTTTATCGAAGAACAGAATTATATCATATCTATTGCTTGTGTGTATCTCTCAAAATTTTAACCATTGAAGACTTCTCGTTCTACGTGACGTTTGGAATATGTGGTTGACAGTTTAGAGGTATTATAACTACGGTAAAAACTTCTGTTATCAACACGTGGTGCTTGAAACTACGTACCAACAGTTAATGTTTAAACACAGGGCATTTTTAGATAATTTATTTGTAAAGATATTGAAATTATGGTATTTTATTCTCGTTCTTTTTCTAGGTTCTATAAACTACAGCAGTTTGTAAACTTGTGAAAAAGTATGCTGTCACTATCGTATTTATAGAGGGCGTATCAGTTTCACTTTAAGGGATCATTTGTCAAATGATTTAAGGGGGCGGGGTTTGACCTGGTGTTTGTTGTAGATGGTACTAAATGTTTATTAATACCAGGAGGTGGTTCGGAACCACGCTCAGCGTTTTATTAAGATAATTCATATAATCAGATTAACGTGGCAATCATTTAAATCGATAAATATCTTTGCCATTATATCGTTCAACAGGAAAAGCTAATAGTTGAATCTACAATTCACAGTAACAAGTAAGTAATGGTACTTCTAATTTTGTCTTTACCAGATATATTAGTTTCGAATTTGAACTCACGAAATGAGGAGATGAATTACAGGCTTTCGCCAGTTTATGCTCGACTTTTTAGTTTCCACCAAGACGTATTGTTTAATAGGAGATGGATTGATTTATATCGATTTCGTTCGTGCTCCACCAGAATAAATTTTAAAAGTTGTTTCTCTGGATAATATTGTTTTATCTTCCTGTCAGAGTATGGTGATGATACAACTGAACAAATATGGCGTAATGCTAATGACATTGTATACGAATGAACGGTTTATCGTTGTGCTTAATTAAGATGTTTATGACATCTGTGTCATTGGCAGAGAATAGAATCTGTCTCGAGCACTGACAGATATAGCAAGCATATCCCTGTGCTTTTAATATTCGGTATATTTCAAACTACTGTTCGTGGTTTCGTAGCACACTTTTCCAAATGTCGCTATAATGTTCATCCAGCCCTATAAAAGAAGACCTACAAAGGGTTCACTTTTACTGGAGTTCGCTCAGAACATGTACTTGTTGGACTTCCCTTGCTGTAAAAATAGAGCTGGGAGGAACCTAAACTTTATTAACTCTATTGGGTAGATTTATCAGGAGAAGCTAAAGTTTGTTTTTTGTCTTCTTTTACTAATGAACTCAAGCTTCTCGTGATTTGAGAAGTTAATTTTGAACTTTATAGTTTCCTGTTTGGCGAGTTTTCGAGAGTGACGTCTCTATCTTTATTTGTTGTAATTACAGAAGGTTTTGTTTAGGTCGTTGCAAGTTTCCTGTACGCTTAAAACCCTGCATGATTACGAAGGTTGCTGGAATGTAGTTTAGGAAACGGATATTTACAACGTACAATTTATAATTTCTTTAACAATACAGCTTATATATTTCACATGGAGGAGAAAAAGTAATGAATGATTATTCCGTTGTGGTTTTCATTTTGAAAAAAAAAATAGATTTCTATTTTGGATTACTTTTATAACATAAACCCAAAAGTAAGTCATTGAGATATTTGATATATGTTACTGTGAAGTGAGGACTATTTGTATTGATTTGTTTTTGGAATTTCTTAAATTATTAAGAAGTACATATTTTTAATTATGCGTTTATTTGTGATGTGGTCACTAGATGGCGATGTATGTATTACATATTCGACTGAAATGTATGGTCAAGTTGTTAATGATTTTGTAGTTTAAAGTAACATTTTTAAACAATAGTTAATTAGATGAAACATATAACATTCAGTAATTCTGAGTAACTTAAAGTAATTTATACCTTAGTTTCTATATTAATAAACAGAAGTATATGATCATTACGTTTTCATTATATTCTTCCTCGTTCATTTTATTCGTATTTAAATTTCGGGTAGAAAAAAATGTCAGATTTCATAAGCATTTGGAATATTACATTAATAATATCTTGCATATTTATTTCTTTAGGTACATAGAAGAACATGTCCAGAAAACAGGTGTTGCCATAGAAACTCAGGGTTTCACTATTGTTACAAGTGGAAGAAAACGGGAATCTCTGACTGTAAGTGTATATTATTCGTAACTAACACCAGTTATGTTAAATACAAACTTTTCAGAGATTACGGTAATAAAGTAGCACCACTTTCGATATTTCCAGTAACTGTAAACATTGAAATATCCCTTATGTTCATGCAAGCTCCGCTAATTTATAACTGCAGTAAATGTTAGTATATTCATACAAGTTTCACTACATTTCTCTTCTAAGTGTTTCCGAGTCAACATGTGGACAGCTTTTGTGTTCAGCATTTTCTGTTTGTTTTTCACATTTCATTAAATTACATAACGTATGATAAATGTGTGTAATTGCAAGTTGAATTAGAATGTAATCAGTCACATTAAAATATTTAATTGCAAGATAACTTTTTATTATTTTTAAATTTTGGTTTAGTAGATGGTGTGTCAGATTATAAATATAAGACTCCATGGTTTTTTCCCTTTTCAGTGAAATATTGCTCTGCACTTCAGAGTTATTATTGCATTATAAGTATAAAAGTCATAAACCACTGTTCATTTAGAACAGCTCAAGGTGATGGGTACTAATAACTGTCTATACCATTACTCTAGTACTCTGATTTAAAGTTATTGGCCTGGCATGGCCGAGCGTGTTAATGCGCTCGTAATCCGAGGGTCGCAGGTTTGCGCCCACGTCGCGCTAAACATGCTCGCTCTCCCAGCCGTGGGGGTGTATAATGTGACGGTCAATCCCACTATCCGTTGGTAAAAGAGTAGCCCAAGAGTTGGCGGTGGGTGGTGATGACTAGCTGCCTTCCCTCTAGTCTTACACTGCTAAATTAGGGACGGCTAGCACAGATAGCCCTCGAGTAGCTTTGTGCGAAATTTCAAAACATACAAACAAACTGATTTAAAGTTAGAAATAGTCATTGTGTGACCTTGTAAGTATGTCAGACAAAGAAAAATCTGGCGAGGCAGGTTGAACTCTAACTCCTGCACAGCAATCTATCTTCATTGTTTCCATCTGCTGCTACTAATCACTTGGCAATACAGGTTTATCATCTGATTTCTGGACACAAGTTCAGTCTAGTACTTTCTATCATGAGTTATCTTTAAAGCTTAAAATAAAACTGAAACAATGAAGATATACTCCTTTTCAGTAATCTGTCTTCATTGTAGTACAGGTGTTATAATTAAAAAAATTACTGTAATTTTGTGATATGTAGTTTCACCTATTCACTGAATACTTGAGTAAGAAAGCACATTATGTTAATATTATTATAGGTAGTCAAACAACAATTTATAAACATAAGGTAAAGTTTTAATGGTGATGGAACATGTTACATATTTCAAACAAACATTGGTCTGAAAAAGATATACCAACATTCTGTCAAAAGGTGTGTATAATGTTCCACAATCAATGAAAGTTTTCTTTGTAGCGAGAAATATTTCCCTGACTATCTGTTATTATTCACAGAGTTAAATTTTTAAAACAAAGAAACTGACTCCTGTCACCTAGCTGTTATCTGTTTGATATTAATTGCAGTGTTTGTGTAATAAAACTTCTTATGTATCTGTTATATGCAAGGGGAATGCAACTTTACATCTGTATCCACACTTTGAACCTCTTCGGAAGCTTACAGGTGAGTAGTTTTTAACTGGAGTTAATATTCATTTTTTCTTCTATCACTTCTGTGCCTCTTTAATTTATGCAGTTATTAAAACATGGTAAATTGTTCTAACATGATTGTCACTTATTTTATAAAATCTATTCAATATTTTAAAAAATGTTTTATTTTTCAACTGAGTGTAAAAGAAGTATTTGTGACATTACAGATAATTAATCTGTCAAAAAATGTTTTTGGCCAAGCATAAATAACATTCATGATATGCAACATCATATGCATATTCAATTCAAGTATTAGTTACAGAAATTTTTTTCTTTTATTAGACTTGAACGAAGCCATGTTAAAAAATATATATAATAAAAACAGTTAATATCAGCCAACTATTAGTACAAAATGAAGTAATGAGCACAATAATCTAACTTTAGGTTATCCTACTATCAGGTATACAGGGTGTATAAACCTGTTAAGTTCTAGAACTTGTCCTATTTGAACAAAATAGTTTAGCAGGTTTTCTTAGCTTATCTTGAATAGTTAAATTAGTGGAAAAGAATTAATACCTTTTTGTGTTGAGCTAACATTTTTTGTGGCTTATCCATGTACGCTTTGAAACAAATTCTTCATTTCAGAAATACCTTGTTGTCTATGTATGTTTATATATTTATTTCTAGGAATATAACATCACAACAGCTGTTTTTTAAAGTTACATAGTAAGTGTAACACTTTACGTCAAGCTCACTTGAATGAGTAAAGCTGTGTAAATCATTGACTCACAAATTTTGTACTTTCGAGATGTTGTATGCGTGATTTTTTCGTTTAATCTAGAAATTGGATAATATTTTTCCTTTTTTGTGTAAAAACCTCATGTTTAAGTTAAGTAATATTTTCAACTTTGCATGTTTGTAGAAGTTTTAGTGTGGTATGTATATACGTGATACAAATTTTATGAGTAACAGAAAGGTTGGAAACTATAATTAGACACTTTTTGTTATTACAAAAACAAACAGTCATATAATTTGAGTACTTTTTAAAAGTGGAGCTTTCTCTTCATCAGAGGGAAAAATTGGAAAAGTTTATCTACCTTTCAAAATTGCTTTGGTTAGTTTAATATTTTTGTTAAAATTGATTTTATGAAAGTTCCTGTTTTCCTATCTTTTTTAAAAGGTTTTCTTAGTTATCTTTCCACACCTTAACACTTGAAGAAATATTGGTAATTGGTTTAAAGTAACGTATTTTCTTTTTCTTTTAAGGAGGACACATTACATAATGTTCTAACGTTTATGGAATAGAAACAGATTGTGTTTATTATTGACCTGTTCAACTTTATTTTGATATGAAGTAGACAGAGCTGATCATATGTAATGATTTGTGATATCTGTTTGGTATATCTTCTCTTAGGGTACTTCTAGGCTTAGCTGGCAAACCAACTGATATTTTATTTTATTCCAATTTACAGCTTTTACACAAAGTAAGATTAGTTTTTACATTGTAAAACTACAATCAATTCTAGAATTTAAATTGTTGATTTTTAATGTTGAGTTCAATACTAAAAGGTTCTTAATGATTGAAACATTCTTAGTGATCGAAACATTGTACCTATTTTAAAAACTAATTTCACTGTAAAAGCTGTAAATTTCAATAACACATACTTTATCAGTAAATTCAAAATGAAACTACAACTGAAACTTTATTTTATGGATATGTGATTTTTCCAGTGCAATTTTCCAGCCAAGTATTACAAGGCTATGACTTTGTAGATGATATCTTACAGGACTGTCTGTTAAATCTGTGAGCTATCAGTTCAGTTTATCAGTGAGTAATGAGTAATTATGAACCACCAGTAACTTTACTGTTCTTATATATTTGAGTTATTTATTTTATACCATCAACATGTTATAAGACTTGGCTAGTTCCTTGCTCATAATTTCTGATAAAATCATCTGGTTTTCATTATTTTATGATATGCATTATATGTACAGAAACTATAAACAGCCCATTTCAATACACCATCAACTGTTATGAAACTTGGCTAATGCCTGGCCCAGTATGCATGATAAAGTCATCTGGTATGTATGTACTTTATGTACACAAACTATGAATGGTCTGGTTTCACCACATTATCAACATGTTATGAAATTTGGATAGTGCCTGACTTAAAATATGTGACAAGATTATCTGAAAGAGTATAAACCTTTTAATAAATTCCTCCCTTAAGATTATTTTTTGAATTAATGAATTTGGTGATGATGTGTGATATAATGAGACATTTTTGGTAAATCTGTGTACTCTTTAGTGCATTTATCATTAAATTGGATTTAAGCTGGGTTAATGACTTGAGTGTCAACACATGACAAGCTTATCAACAGAATCTGTGGCTCTTTCAGTATAGTCCATCATCGGGCTGCTGGCTGATTTGGACAGGCGAGCTGCCCAGTGAAGGGCTGTTCTGTTAGGGAAGCATCAGCAGCTAAGCCTCAGTATATAGGCTTATACATCAGTGTAACCAGAAACAAAAAAAAATCTGATGCTACAGTTGTAAAGAATGGAAATAAAACCATTTAACCAGTGTCTTCACTGTGATACAAATGTTGATAAATAATGAAACAGTGATAGAAATATTCTCTGAAAGACCTAATATTAGTATAACATAGTTAATTTTTATGTTCCTAATGCTAAGTAGAATATACTGATATCGGATGGATAGATTTTTTCCAAACTTGTACAATGGGTATGACCTACAAATTTTGAGACCAATTAAAATTTAAAGGTTAAAAGGTCTCTGGTGCCAAGATCTGCCTGAGCCTTGTGGATATATTTCGATACAGGATCAAAAGCCAGATGTAAATTTAGTGTTTGACTCAAAATCCTTGGTGTTATGGATATTGTCCTTTTGTTTCTTGTAATTTACAGATCTTTTTTTTTTTATCCTTCAAATAAATGGAAAAATTATATACTTTTGGAGAAAATAAAATAAGATAACTACTGACAACCTTCAAATAATCGGTGGATTTTGTAAAATTTCACTAAAAATATTAAAGAAATGAGAAGAAACTTTTGGTGATGTGAATAAACTAAGATGTAAAATTGTACTTTCAATATGAACTCCAAGTGTAGAATGATTGAATCAGTATTCAGATCATGAAACTTTAAACTGAAGAATGCCAAAAAAAGAAAAGATAAAAACCATACAGAACAAGGTCAGTATCTACTCCAAAAGAGACGGAAGACCCTGTTCAGACTAACAGGAGTAACTGGGGTCATAACTATTCATGCTGCTTTGTTAATTCTAAAGAACTTGAGAGCACATGAAGTTATCAGGTGAAAAATTCAATACCCTCAAAGTGAAACTTGTACATTTAGAAAAAGTAATTAATGACAAATGGCAGTCGGTAGCCTTTACCAGTTTACATCTGTTAATTAGACTTTTGTCTTTAACCTGTTTACTCATCACTCTAAATGTTTATCAAGATCTCTTCGAAGTCACAGAACTTTATCAAATTTTGTGAGCTAGAAAGAGGAACAGTATTTTGCTGCTCTTCTAGATGGAACAAGAACAGCAATTCACACCAAAAACAACATACAAGTTTTAAAGAACTAAATTCTACAAGTCACTAACCCACAAATTAAGACTATTAATGTTTATGTTTACTATGATTAGAGATATTGACAGCCACAACAACCATTTGATGGTCTCATAAAATCTGTTATGATTTTACATGCAAAAGAGACAAAAGTGTCCATACTCGAAGGACTGTATTTTCCCTGATGGCTCAAAGTTCATTGTTGGATTTATTCACCTGGTAATACTGGGGCTTGGCATGGCCAGGTGGTTAAGGCACTTGACTCATAATCAAACGGCTTTTTGTTTGAATCTCTGTCACACCAAACATGTTTGCCCTTTCAGCCGTGAGGGCATTATAATGTGATGGTCACACCCACTATTCATTGGTAAAAGAGTTGCCAGTAATGACTAGCTTCCTTCCCTCTAGTCTTACAATGCTAAATTAGGGATGCCCAATACAGATAGCCCTTGTGTAGCTTTGCACAAAATTAAAAAACAAACAAAATTTATTAAAGTGAAATGTAATATCCAAGGTAAAAAAGTGAACTATTGTGTAAACAATGTTAAACAACAGATACTGCATATGATTCAAAAGAAAAGAAGTTCCATAGCCAAGCAGGAAATTAAGGTTTACCAATTACATTTAGAAGTAGGAAAAATTGCTGGATGGAATGAGAAAGTTGTACTTGGAACCAGACAGTGAGAGGGATTAATAAATGTAAATTAGATCAGAAAACAGTAAATATCGGGAATAAATAAATCTATTAGAGGTATTAGATAAAGTTTAAGGTTTGCTTGTAAGCTATTGAGTACTAAAAAGAAAGTATTAATAATGGATATAAAATCTAAGTTGGATAATGTTAGGGATGATAACCATAAGAACATAATTAGAATTGAATCTCAAACTTGTAGACAATTTCAACTCCATGGTTAAGAAACAAAATATTGATATGAAGGCACTACTGGGTCAGGGTGATATTAGGGCCTAAGCACCTTCTGTTTGTAAGTCCTACCAGTCATACAAGTTAAACCAAAAGCTAGATAAATTATAGATACATAAAGTTTGGTTTGAAATTTAAGTATTTATATGCATGTAATGTATACTTGTTGTTTGTGTGCTAATAGAATGTAGTTCAATATTGGCTGTATATTTATGTGAATGTGAGTACACAAACTAATTCATGTGTACAAAAATATATCGTATAACTTAAAGATGTAACAAAGTTTTTCTAGTAAAATTTACATTTCATGTTTATATATTTATTATTATTGGCCCTCTAAGATTACCTTTCAAAGAAGATTTTCATAGGCCCTAGACACTGTGCCTAATAAATAATCCAGTCTTGCAATGAAGGCCATAAAGTCACTAAGAGAAAACAAACATTTATAAAGCAGATAAAAGAAGACAAATAGTAATAATTAATAAATATGGCTATGTTAAGGTAGTTGAAAGCCTATTAGAGGAGGGTAGCTATGAAAAACATAAGTATTGCCCTATGAGTAAGTGTCATGAATTAGTAAACCAAGTGTTAAACTGTTTGACTCTAGGTATATTCCAGCTGGTTTCATTACTCCAAGATTATGTACATTTTTGAAGATGTATATAAAGTTTAAAACAGTTTTAACCATAGATGTCAAGTATGGATGCATCATTATGTCAAATAGCTAAATGTCTCAAAATTGTTCATTTTTGAGAAATAAATGCACAGTTAAAAATGCTTTAGCATCTGTAAAGAGAAAAATGTAAATATAAATAAAGATTATTTGTTAGTGTCATTTGATGTAATATCTATTTATAAAAGTTCCAGTAAAAGATGCTTTTAGGTGTTTTGAGAACAAATTGTTAGAAAATAAAATTGCAGTCATCAAAACTATAGATATACTTAATGTACCAAAGATATACCATATTTTTCACCTAATAAGCCAAATTTCTGGCCCTAAATTTTGGACCTGATTTTGGGGGGTCGGCTTATTGGCCGATCACCAGCTTTGGATTTTTCTGGTTATATTTATTTGTTTTCGACATTTCTTTTAGCACACATTCTGCTTTCTTCCATTCACGGACCTGTTTTTCATTCACACAGTAATGGCGAGCGGCATTCATATTTGAGGTTTTTAAGGCTAGCTGTACTACTTTCATTTTAAAAGCAGCATCATAACGCATTCTTTTTTTTTGCAGGTGTAGACATCTTTGGCTTTTGATGGTACAGTGATAAACTCCCACCACATTCCCCTGGTATTTATACCCTGGGTTAGTGATTTTAATTACTGAGAAAAATTCTGGAATTTCATTGGTTACCTAATTACAGTGAGTGGAGCCAATAATGAATGACATAATGATTCCATCTCTGTCTCAATACGATACGTTCTGCTTTACTACAGAACGCCAATGATCACACACAACATGCATGCTGATGCTGAAACAAGACTAAGAAATCATTTTGAAGAAACTTGTCACTTCTTAAATATGGCCTTGGCTTATCTGGCGGTAATAAGCAAAAACCCTCATTTTCAGAGCTGAAAATTGGCCTCGGCGATTCGGCTTATTAACCGAAAAATAAGGTATATGAAAAATCCATTTTTTCAGATTAAGAATAATGTTTATAAACAAAACAAACAACCAGTGTTTTGTGGATGTATTTGAAACTGAAGCCATAAATGGTGAAAAATGCAAACCTGCTATTATATAAACATGTGATGGTCTAGTGAGTTGCGTGTAAGGAACTGTTGTTGAATTTATACCTAAGTTTTAAACATAGATGTATAATATGGTCTGGTAAGTTGAGTTGAGCACAAAGAGCTATCATTGGATATATTTAAATCTGTAATTGACTTGGAAGTTAAAGCTATTTTCATTGCATTCAATGAACCAGATATAGTATCAGTAGCATCAGTGTTGTCCTTATTTCCAAGGAATGAAGCTCCAATAAAACCTGTAGGTGCTCAATTCATCATTTCAAGAAAACAAGGTTTGGAGATAACTTGGACACAGTTTAGTCTGAAACTAGCATGGTCATGTTTCGTCTAAGGTACAAGGATGTACTCCAGATAATCTAGTAGCATCTTTCACAAATTATTTCTCTGCTGTTGAAGCATAAGATGCATTTAGCAGATCTAAAACACTACAGAGTCTGAATTTATTGACTTTAATTCTTCAAAAATCAAACCAAACAGATATGTGTAGAAAGAATTACTCAGACTACAGACTGAGATGTTTATCAGACTTACTTCATGTATTATCTGCTCCAATAGCATATCAGACAACAGGGATTGCATATCTCAGTGCCATTTCACTGGTTCTTCAAATATGCACTGTCAGATCCTGTTTTACAGTTCTTGCATGTTCTTGTCTTCACAGATAATTGCCTGACAACACATTAAAGAGCAGCACACTATCATAAAGTTTGAGACTGTTTATTGAAGACCAGGGTTCTAGGAAATTTTTTCTTGGAATCACATTGTATTTTAATAACTTGTTAACCATCTATCTTCAGTGTAGATGTTGAGATTTTATGCATCTGTGTTCTTGACAAATCTGATTTCTCAACCAGAATTGTGTTGTTGTATTATTTTCTGAAACATCTTGGAAAGCATTTCTGTTTGATCATCAGTACTTTCTATAACATCTGCAAGATATGTCTACTTCTTACTGTGTCATCATGGTAGACCTTAACATCATAATCTTATCCAAGTTTTACTCTCCATTGAAATAACTCATGAACAAATTCAGTTTTTAAGAGATAGTCACTCGACCTACCTTCAGTTTATGATCATGTTTCAACAATATCTGTACATTACTCAGTTGCAATAAATACTGTTTAGACCATTTCTTAGTGTACAATGAAATTTAAACAAGAATAAAAGATATTAACAGGTGCTACATCATAAAACTGGAGGGAACATAAACACTATAATATTAGTGGAGGCATAAACACAGCTTGCACTTACTAGGTTTAAAGTAGTGTGTGTTAAAAAAAAATTTTTTTTTATAAATCTTGAATTCTTAATGCTCTGTCATCATATTGAGTTTGTTTTTTGTCCATTAAATATGTGATAAATCTGAAGAAATGTATTCATAGTTCTTTCACAGATTGTTTAAACAGAGTATACATGATGAGTACACTGGAATGAATGGCTTCTGTCTGGCTTAGAAAACATGAGTATGGAGGATGATGACATTTCAAATGTCATCTTCCATAACAGGCAGCTACAACCCATTCCAATATAAATTATTATTTATGAATGCACGTCAAAAAATACCACTGATTTCAAAAACAAAAAAGTATTAAACTTAGCTGTCTTTAACTTTCATCAGCTTGAGAGTTTAATACTTGGCACATATGTTGATCTAGTAATTATTTTGTGTTGTAATATTTTCAGTTGGAGATTTAATTTGTTTTCTGTGTATTATTAGGAGTATTGGATTATCTGTCAACAGAGGTCTCCACTTCAAAACAGAAGAAGTTCAGTCTTGTGACCTTTGTGGACACACCAGGTTTGGTGGATGGAGATATGAAATATCCTTTTGACGTAGACAGAGCTATTTTATGGTTCGGTAATTACATTTTTATGGAGCATACTGAAGTACTATAGCATTTGTTAAACTTTTACAAACTTTAATTGAAAATTTATCCTTTTGTTGGGTTTTTTTGACATGTAACTTCACCATACACAAGTAATTAATTGTCTGTTTGTGTGATTAAACTAAATACTTTCAAAAATTAGCAATTTCAACTTTTAAATTACTCTAAAATGTTTTTAAATGCTTGATGAATTGTCAAAATGTTAAACATTTTTTATTTACACCATAGTTTTTGTATCATTGATCAAAGAAATTCATAGTCTTGCCATGACAAAAACATTTTTATTATATTTACGAACTGAGAAATTAACATTTTCTTTTGCAGGGGATGTGGTTGATTTGATTTTTGTGTTTTTTGATCCCATGGGCCAAGCACTTTGTAAACGTACCATAAATCTTGTGGAACAACTAAATAATAAACACAGCGATCACATCAAATTTTATCTGAGCAAGGCTGATGAAGCAGGCCACGAAAGTGACAGACAGGTGAACTTGTTTTATTCAGTAACAGTCAAATAATAATTTTTGTGGCTCAGTTTAAGTTATCAAATATTCTTTTCTCTTTTATTGCTGTGATCCAACCAATCATGGTTCCTCTTAAAATTCTATTTTGGTTTTAACAATGCATGTTTAATTTTCTTTTTAGATGTGTGTTTCAGCAAGATGGAATCTGGTATATAAAAGTATGATCTGTGTTTTATGTTTTTTTCTGTGTTGACTGACACTTGCTCATAGTATTCTGAGTGTGATGATTGGCTGTTACTCAATGTCTGTCGAAATCATTTACATAAAGAAAAAGTACATGAAAAAGACGAGATAACATTATTTTAAATTTGATAAAATTGTGAGTTCTGTCTAAAATTCTATTGACTAATTAAGAAACTCAGATTGGACTTGTTAATAATCTAGTATGGTTTCAAGATGAAGCATGATTGGTTGCAATGAATAATTCGCCTAACAGTAATTTGCTATGAAGAAAAATATCCATAAACACAATTGTTGAGTATCAGAAGTAAAGAATGCCCTTAAAAATGTTTTACCAACAATGATTAAGTATGGAGATAATTTTCTTTACATGCCTGTGTACAGATTACTAGTAGTTTTAATCGTCTTAATATTTCTCTGAAAAGGTTAAATGTGCAGGGTTTGCACAAATCATAAAAATGTGGGAAAGTTGTGTATTTCTGTAAACAAATGCATGACATATAGAAATTCCATAAAATCAATGTTTATTTTCCTTGAAAATTCTTGAAAGTCTGGCCCTATCGATTCCACATCTTCTGCCTTTCTATTGAAACAAGATCTACTGTTAAATTTATCTTAATTTTCTAAAACATAATCTCTAGAGAATGGACCAGGCATGGCTAGGTGGTTAAGGTGCTTGACTCATAATCTGAGGGTTGCAGGTGTGAATCCACATCACATCAACGTTCTCATTCTTTCAGCTGTGGGAGCTTTCTAATTTAACGGTCAGTTCCACAATTCTTTGGTACAAGAGTAACTCGATTTAGTGGTGGGTGGTGATGATTAGCTGTCTTTCCTCTTCTCTTACACTGCTAAATTAGGGACACCTAGCACAAGATAGTTTTTGCGTGGCTTTGTGCAAAAACAGTTTTTATAAAATGTGACTCATAATGGGAATACATGGTGATTTGGTAGCACTAATCAGTAACACACTTTGAACTTTTATTGGAATAATATTAATGGCATAAAATAACATCAACACTCATTTAATATAAATATGTAACCTCAAAGTCGTCAACAGGTTAAAAACATGGACATTTTAGAATTAGAAGCTTTAGGCTCAGCTAGAGTACATCATTTGGGAGAAAAACTAGAGGCTCTATCATTTGTTATTAAACTGAAGTTGTGAAAGGCAAAAGTATTCAAAAGGACTGTAAAGGATGTAGAGTTCATTATTGCTTTGTTCACTAATGCGAATTGTATAAACTTTCTTTTAAAAGCATGTTTTATTGTTTTTTTATGTATTTTTACTTCAATAAATTGTTTGAAATAGTTCATATGTTACTGTTATTATTGTATTTTCTTCAGTTGTCAATGCATTTTTTATAAAATACAATAAAAACCTTATTTAATTTTTGAGTTCATGTTTTGTTAAAATCGGAAAATTAGTTCTCAGTAATGACTATTTAGTTCTGTCATTTTTTTCCCCATATGTCTGTGTAGAGTATGGTAGTGTATCGATGTTTAACGAGTTTGTTATACAATTTCATTAATGCATGTTAAAGGCTTAAAAAACATATAATTTTTGTCACACTGTTTACAAAGTAAGTTAATTCCAATAAACTGCTAAGTAATGCTTGCAGTTTCATAGCATTGTTTTTGGATTGTTGGACAGGGAATGTCTTCTTAACTTGCTTTAAATAGATATGTGAACCCTAACAGTAATACCATATGTCATTTGATAGATCAAAACTTTGTCTTTCTAACAGCTATAAACAGGGTTGCAATTCTACCAGTACTCACTAGTACCAAGTACTGGAACTCATTTCTTAAGATTGTGTTAGTACCAGTACTTATGTGGGCTGCTTTGTTATTTTTGTTGACACAGATTTTGTTTGCTCTTTTTCCAAAAACAGGTCCACTTGACCCAACTGAATACTTCTGGTTTGTTTTTTTTAAGAATTTCACCCCTTGTTATAAGTAATGTATAAAAGGTCAAAGAGAGCTGTTAACAGTTTGTGAATGTTTATGACTGTCAACAAATAGGAAGTAGGGCTATAAATATTTTACTTTTCCTGAGCAATATCTATATTATAGTGGATAATTTATCTTAAATTATGTACATCTTGGAAAGGTAATGCTCCACTTAGTAGGACTACATTTTCTCTAAGAATCTGAATTTAATGGATTTTCAGGGAGTAAAATTTAGACAAAGCATGTTAGGGAAACAAAGTTAAGTACCGAATACTTTTAAACACTTCCATATCAGTTAGAATACTTGAATAAATGAATGAAGTATGTGTTTTCAGTTATTGGTATAAAATTGTTGGAAAATAGTGAACACAAAAACCACTGTATTTGAATTTTATATTTTATAATGTTTTTCTTGGAAAGAAATAACTGCTTTAAAAGAAATATATTCCAAGTAAGCCTGTAGGTAACTAACAACAACTGTACTATAGCTGCTGTTTACTAAAAACAAACAAACCTGTGTCTAATGTTGACTTGTAAAAGGTATAGTTGTTTTAAATATTAATAAGCACATCGTGCCATACAGAAAAAATGAAGTATTTTCTATAGATTTAATACTTTCAGTTCTATCTGAGTAGAAAATTGCTTTGTTTCAGAAAGCTAAACTTTGTAAAACCAAAATCACCATTACTATGGTTGATTAATTGTTATTGAGACATTAACTTTATTGTGATTGGTTAGTTTTCATGAGACATTAACTTACATTATTGTGGTTGGTGGATGTGCATGAAATATTAACTGACATTGTTGTATCTTTGAATGTTTTTTTTAAATACAACCATTATAAGAAGTATATTTGCAGTGATTAGGATATAAACCACTCATTTATTTCCTTTCTCAGAAAGTGATGATGCAAATAGTTCAGGAGCTGTGTAAAAGACCTGGCTTGAACAAATGTGGGTTTGACATGCCAACTATATATATTCCAAATCCAAATAAGGTAAATAGAATAATTTAAATAGAAGGTATAACTTACTTGTGTGTTCGTAGGCCCTGCATAAATGTAAAATCTTAAATTTTTGTTTTGGCCTCAAAGAAACAAAGTGATATGAATGCTTTCAAGTGATGATAAACTGCATGTTGATCAGTACAATTTGTAAGCTGGGTAGAAGTTTAAGACTCATTGCTACCCAACTTTAAAGAAATTAACTTCAATCTGTAATGACAACTTTTCAAATGAACTGAAGCTCGACATAGCCTACTGACTAGCTTTTTAGACTATAGATATGATAGTGTGATGTTCACATTCCCTTTTAAATTGTGCTTGTAACTTTGAGAAAATGAGTGGCACTCAAATCCCATTATGTTATTTGAGTAGCCCAAAGTGGGTGGGTGCTGTTGACTGACTGCTTTCCCTCTAGTCCTTCAGTTCAATATTGAGGGCAGCTTTGTGCAAATATTCAAAATAAACTCTTTTCAATGAATTCAATTAAATAAGATTTGTCTCTTGTGATTAGAGCGTACATTAGACTAGAATCTTGTTTGGTGACTTATAGTGCTTACTTATGTGAAATTGCTTGTGTTAAGAGCTTTTTGTTTTTGGTATAATCCAGGTTATTCGATGTGTAAACCAGATAGAGGAGATGTGTAAGGAAATTGAGAAAACCATAAATCGTACCATACAAAACACACTTAACTCACTGGAGAGAGATTGTGAACAAATAGCCCAATTCATTGAAGATCAGATTGCAAAGGACAAGTAGGTTTTTGGTATTTTTATTGTAAGTGTTGTTTCATATTTTTGAATTTACATGCTTTATAAAATGCAATGGCTGCTACCACTATGTATTTCTAAAAATATTTAGAAAGTTAGTTCTATATATGTTAATATTTTCAACAGTAATTCCCCTATAAGGGTGTTTGTGTGTACAAGTTAAACCTTTTATCATGACACTCGTTTCAGTTGAGATAAAAATTGAGCACTGAAACTGAATATCTTTTGTTTTCAGATAATGTGATTAATCTTTTAGTAAAAAGAATCTAAGAAGTACATAAATATTGTTTTTCTTTTAATACTTTAATGGAAATTGCATATTATACTTTGATCTTGACAGCCAAGCCAAGAACTACAATATTCAAGCTACAGGAAAAGGAGTCCTTTTGACTCTGGTTGGAACATTTTTACCAATACTACTTTTCATAAACTTTCTGGCTAGTAATACGTCTGTGGAACTTCTTCACCAAGTCTTAGGATATGATGGAACAGAAACATTACACTATTACTTGGTAATGTCAGTTTGTATGTCTGTGTTTGCTAACACCAGTTCTGTAAACTTTCTAATACCAAATATTGGGAGATCTTAGAACAGAAATGTTACCTCATTATTTATCACCATTATATTTAAAAACAGTGTCAGGTACCACTTTAGTACCATGTTCTGAGACATAATGCAACTAAAGCATTACAGTATTATCTGATAAAAACAATGTTTATTTTCATATTGGTTTGACACCATATTCTAAGTTTGATGCAACATAAAAAACATTATTTCTTTACTTAATGTTAACTCTACAGCGTCAAAGACAAGTGGAATATACCAGTTCGTTTTAGGATGGTGAGCAGTGAATTAGAACTGAATGCAGTTCAGAAAGTGTGCATAGCTACGCTCAGTGCTGAGGGGAAACCTTGTTTGTTTTCCTGACTAAAAAAGCACAGGACTTACAAAATTATGTAATAAAATGACATTTCATTAAATTCTAATTTCTGAAGGATGACTGACACGATTTAGAATGGCATTTCTTTGAATGCTAAACTTCATATACAAAATCTTTTCACCAGTGTAAAGACACAAAATTATACTTATGAGTCAATGGAAAGTAGTTGTACTACTAGTATTCTCTTGTGGTTACACTTATACTTAATTTACTACTAATTGTTTATCTTAGCTTATTCCTTTCTGCACAGGCCCAGTTAATTTGTTGAGTCTTTCATGTACAAAAAAATAATTTTTAATAAAAAATAAAGATTGTGCATTAATATATTGAGCATCTGTTTTGAATAGTCTGTGTGCAAAGTAATTGTCATGTTAAGATTAGAAAGTTTTACTGATCTCAAATTTCCTTTGTTTGTAATCCCTGAAAGCTCCTAAATATATTTCAGTTGCTTTTTTCAATAAAACTACATTTTATGTTATTTTCTCTACCCTAACTCAAAAAGGATTGATCAATTTGACCGACCTTGTAACCACCAGAAAAAGAAATTGAAATGAATCTAAATTTCCCTTTTTTCCTTTCTTAACATCTGACTGTAACATGAAATTATATTTGTTTATCCTAAGTAGCTTTAAGCTAGTAACAGTATACATCTATTTATAATTGGAATTTGTTTTATTGCCCTTTGAACCATATCTAACTTCTGTCCATGCAATTATAAGTTGTAAATCACTGGGCAAATACAGCTTACATTAAACTGTTGAATTACGTTACCCATTTCAGTTTTTTCCCCTCAGTTTTAATTCATTCTTTTTAACCAATACCTATTTCACTTTAACATTGGGAAGTCATTAGACTTAGTATCGTATGTATTTGTTGTTGGTTATTGTTTTTTTTCCATCTGAATACATTTCTTTTCCATAACATTGCTAATACATCAGCCATATGCTACCTTGAGATGTTTGAGCCTTTAATCATGTGCAATTTGATATTTTGTCATACATTAGAAACCTCTATTTCTTTGTTTTCACAAGTTTTCAACATTTGTTTCAATGAAAATAAACATGATTCTTGTCACTTAACAATGCCCACTAGTTACTACTAGTAACTAAGGCTAAATTTAGAGAAAAATTATTACATTTCTTTCTCTCTCGTACTGTCTCATTTGTAGTGTTTAATACTAAAGAAAAAATTACATAAACTCTTTGTACTTTATTTGAACTTTCTTATCAAAGGTTTCAGGTAGAAAAAATAAAAATTACAGAAGTTAATAAATTTTTACCCTTTTATGGCTAATGTACATAAAATAAACCAGTTGTGAGACTCAAAAGCTTTTTTTTTTAATCTTGTAGTCACCTGTTCGAGGGTTTTGGAAAGGCCTACCTGAAGAATATCACCTTTACGCCTTAGGAATTCTATTGGCTCTTTCTGTTTTACTACTTTTAATAGCCAAATACATGGTTAGGTAAGTTGCAAAAATTGTGTAAAGTATGTTTTATATAAAAGTTGCTATTTCTTTACATATTCCACATGCTGTTTGTTGGCCTTTTTAATATGTGCAAAGTTAATACTAGAAACTTATTGTAACTACCAGAATTGCAAAATATAGCATTTTATTAAACAAAATAAACCTAATGATAGTGACAAATATCACTTAGACTGAAAAATATTTTTCTTTGCATTTTTTTTTTTATTTGTCCATTAAATGTTTCAAATCAGAACTGTGTAGAATTAATTTTTTTCTCCTTTTTCATAGTTACTACCTAGGATAAAAACATGCCTAAAATGTTGCTTATGAAATGTAGTATAAGAATTTCAAAAGTTACTGTCTATGTACACAAATAGTATTCAGGATTAATTATTTTCAATTTGGACAATAGTGACTTGTGGGAATACAAACAAGTTAAATGCTAGTTTAATACAATATCGGTTTGAAATTTTTATTGGACAAATTGAGAGGAAAATTTTGATATGCAGCTTTAAATGACTCTACAACAAGTATTAGGTCTCTGGATTCTTTTACTTTGCTAGCTTTTACACTGTAACTTTGAATTTATTAACCTATAGTACAGAGCTAGAATTCTGGCAGTATTTGAACATAACAAACAATTTCTAGATAAGTGAAAGTTAAATTGACTTATGTTTTTTTTTCCTTCCATAAGACTAAAGAAGACCCTCTCCAGAAAAGAAAAACGGACTTTATTAGAGAAACAACATTATGTACAAAATGTGGTAAAAGTGAAGAAGGTAAGTGATTGGATGGTTTATTGTACTCTATTGATTAGTCTGTACAGTTTATAGTGCATTTGTGAAAGAATTAGAAAATTATACTAGTGTGATAATAGTTTTCATCATACATTGTTCTTTGTGTACATGCCTTGTTTTCTAGTAATGTATATGTTAACTAGTTTACAATTAATCTTTTTGACTGTGACCATATATAATGTGCCTAATTAAGTATGGTTTGATACTAATACTAATTTCACATTGGTTGTTTACATTTCTTTATAATTTGAAAATAAATTTGATCCAGATTTTAATTGCATGCAGGATGTTTGTTTGAAATACACATGCCATTTAAGTTTTACAGAAAACAATATATACTTTTTATATGTTGCCTAAAATCACTGATAATTATTGTATAACATTTTCTTTGACAGCATCAACTCTACCAAGACTACCTGCATCAAAGTGTGTCAGAGCATGATCTTTGATTGTTTGAATTGTAGACACAGCTAGCCATTCACGTTATCATTCTAATACAAATTAGTATCTACAGTAAAATAATTATTTTTATTAAAAATCTGTATATTACTCATAGATTGATTCTGTAAAGTGCTTTACTTGAATAAAAATTCTGTATGTGCATACCAAGTCCACAAAGTTAGGAAAAAAATTAGTATTTAATTTTTTTTTCTACTACCTGAAGTAGTAGGTACTTGCACTATCATTCTCTTTTATAGTTCAGTAAAGATATAACACTTAAGGAGAGTACAGATTGTGTGTAATACTTCCAACAATAGATATGTAAAAACAGCTGGTATGGATTGAGAAAATTTTATGTAGAGAAGCAAACAACATTTTGACCTTCTCTGGTTATCATCAGATTCATAAAGGAAGAAAGAGGTAACTGACCTATAACTGACTACATGTTTGAAGGAGGTTGTGTAATTGAGTGTAGGAATGTAGAGGGTGTGCTTAGATGTTTGATTATATTTATTAATATGGGTATAAAGGTATTCCTTTGTATTGGTTTATTTTGGACTTGAGTTGTTATATAAGTAAGGCTTCTTTAATTTTGCATTTGTTTATTTCGTTATTTAGTATTTGGGTGTTTTCTATGGTTATGTTGTGTTTATTTGATTTGCAGTGTTCAAAAACATGTGAAGGTGACTTTTTATGTTCTTTGAATCTGGTTTCCATTTTTCTACTTGTTTCTTCAATATAGAAGTCGTGGCAGTTATCACATTGTATTTTATAAATAATGTTGGTGTGGTGTTTGTAAGTGTACTTTTTATATAGCATAGACCTCAGTTTTGTGCCTGGTTTTTGAATACATTTGGCATTAACTGGAATGTCATGTTTTGTTACTAGTTTTTGCCAAATGTTGGTTATTTTTCTGCTGATGTTGGGAATATTTAATTACAATCTTGGCAAATACATAGCATGGACATTCTCTAAATATGTTACATCAGCCTGCTCATTCAGTTTTGATGTCATATCCCTCTTTACAGAAGTCCTATCGTGCTAGAAAGCCTTAGAACTATATCTGAGACCCTAACCCATTGATGGACGTAACCAGTTAGCAACACTCATAGAATTCACTACGATGAAGACAAACTTCATGTTGAACAACCATAACTATATATAAATAAATGGCCTAAGCATGGGCAACCCAGTATCATCAATTCTAGCCAATATTTCTATAACACAAGTTGAAACACAAGCAATTAACACAGCATTACATCCACCACTATACAGGTACAGACATGTAGATGACACGGTTGCAGGATTCATATCTACAGAACACATACTTAATTTTTTCAATCACATTAACTTCACATGTGAACAAAGAAGAAAGCGATCAAATATTTCTTAGCCTCAAAATTACAAGAACTGATACAATTTAATCCACCAAAAAATCACCCATATTGGACTATACATTCCTTGGAACTCAGCACATGAAAGAAAACAATAACTCAACATACCAAGAAACCAAATAAACACAGTCATAAAACTATGCTCACCAGATAAAATTAACGATGAATTAGAGAAAATAAAACAATACTTCATCAACATCAATAAGTTTCCTCCACAAACCGTAGAAAACGTTATACGCACACACGTAGACGAAAAGCAAAATCAACTGACAAAAATAAATATATACCACAAATTAAAAAATCACGACACCATATATTGCTGCATACCATATATTCCCGAAATCAGTAGAATAACCAACATTTGACAAAAACCAGGCACAAAACTAAGGTCTATACTATGTAAAAACTACATTGGGCAAACACAACACCAATATTATTTATAAAATACAATGTGATAACTGTCACGACTTCTATATTGGAGAAACAATTAAAAAATGGAAACCAGATTCACAGAACACAAAAAAGTCACCTTCACCCATTTTCAAACACTGTAAATCAAACACAACACAACATAACCATAGAAAATACCCAAATACTAAACAAGGAAACAAACATAAACAAATGCAAAATTAAAGAAGCCTTACTTATGCAACAACTCAAGCCCAAAGGAACACCTTTATACTTACATTAATATATAATCAAACTTCTCAGCTCACCTTCTACATTCACTCACACTTAAACATGTGGTTAGCTACCTCTTTCTTTCTTTGCAAACCTGATGATGACAGAAGGTAGAAACATTGTTCACTCGTCTTCTAGTGCTTTCTTTACCCATACCTGCCGTTCTTACATGCATATTTTTCTCTAGAAGTGGGTTTTCTCGTCATTACGCATTAATACTTCCATAAATTATTTAAAGTTGTGTCATTGTAAATATGTCAACAGAAAAGAAATTAAATCTTACCCTGTTTAACTTTTACATGTCATATGAACAGTACTGTTTATACAGCTCAAATGTTACTGGTTGGCTTGATTCACACCAAAAAAAAGTGTTTATAATCACTAGAAAGAGCAAATTGCATAAGCATCTGTTATGCTGGACATATAAAAGTCCATTTGCTGCCAGAGTATGTGTTTTTACTGAATACATTATTAGAAAAAGTAATGAAATTTTTAAACCAAATTATTTGGAGGTAAGGAAAATCAAATAGAATTTCTGTAGTTTATCATACCTTCTACCTTAGTGAGTGATAAACTTGGTTTTATAAATGTGTTTATAAGCTACAATATAGATGTTAATAATCCTTTATGATGAGAAACTCGAATTAAAAATGTATCTAAGAATGTCTGGTATGGGTATTAACACTTTTAGTAATGAAGCAGAGACTAACGTTTAGACCTTCCGAGGTCATCTTAACCTGAAGAAAGAAATATAGAATATAGAAAACAATTATATCATCTCTTCTACTTACAAACTTAAATTCATTTTCTGTTTGCAGTAGGTTGTTAAGCATTATTAAATGGAGAAAGAACTTATAGAATTTATATCAGCCATGCCAGTGACATTTATGAAAAAAAGAGGAAAAGGTATATAGCCTGGTGCCACAGTGAAATTTTTAAAAAATGGATGTTATTTGGTGCAATCTGGGACATAATTTCTAATAAAAACTGTAACTTTCATTTACAGTTTTTAGCAGATTGATTTATTCTTTTAATTTGCATTCATTTTTTAGAAGATATATCAAAATATCTAAAATTAACAAAAAATAGAAAGTAAATGAAATTTAAGATTGTTTATTTGGTATTTATTCAGTTTAATTTTTTTCTAAGTCAAAATATATTAGTAATATGAGTTAATAAAGTTAATAAACATTGAAAAAATACAATTTCTCCTGAAAAACCACCTACCCGGCCCCCAAATCGCTCATATTTTCTCCTCGAATTTACACGAATCTCGTAGGTGATCGTTGGCCATTTGAAAACCGCGGAAATCCGCGTTTCAGCGGAAAAATGGCACGCATGTATAGACACATTTTAAAATAACGAAAAATCATAAATTACTACATCAGTAACAACAGAATTCCACAATAATTTATCAAGCTTACTAACTTAGCTGTATTTGGGTCTAAAAATATTGAATTTCAGACTCACTAAAGTCTTACATTAGCTTGAGATCTAGCATAAAGAAATTCAGAGCTTTTGATTGGTTATTCACATGTCAGAAACAAATAGTTGTATGCAAACATATTCAAGTGGACAAAGGTGAATGGAGTCACTGTTTGATTTTCACATAGAAATGACAGGACATTATTTTATATTATGTATTGTCCGTGTGTAATTCAAACTCCTAAATCATAAGAAACTATACTTTGCATTTCACCATTACAAAACTAATTTGAACCAATGCCACTTTCAACACATCTAAGTGACAAACAAAAATTAATATGTAGCTATTGTTTTTTCTAAATTAAAGAATTTATCAATGTATAATATGAAAATCTGAATTAGAATCTACAATTCAGTACCAAATGTATTAGGACACACAAACTAGTAGTTCAGTACAATTTTGAATGTCATCAATAAACTCTATAACATGGCTGTTGACCATCGGAATACCCATAAAGAAAGAGTTGGGCATCTACAAATCCTTTCTTACAAGTTGCATATTACACTATTCCATTACAATACAAATGCATGTGAAGCATTCCTTAGGCTCAGGATATTATACTTTGGTGTTTCAATGCTAATAAAAAAAGTTAAGTTACTTTGAATGTGGATTGTTTTTTGGAAGCCATTAGGAAATGTGTATTCTAATGATGGCTGATATGGGTATTAAAACAAAGGATTTTCCTGCTTCAACGGAATGTACATTGTAATAGTAACATCTGTAAAAATTGAAGTGTTTTAAACAGGTTTGGTTTTAAAATGAAACTTTATTGCTTGGAATTATCTTTATCTGTTTTCAACATTTCTATGCCTTAATCCTTCATGTGTATATATCACTTTCAATTCTTATAAACAGACAAATTTATCTAAAGTTTGTTGTGTAATGTTGTAAGTTTAATCTTAAATTTAAAAATGTTTTCACTTTCAAAGCATGATTCTTTAGAGAACTTAAAAATTCTATGGATCTAGTATTGAATTTTTAATGTGAAAAGCACGATAGCATTTAATTTACATGTAGTTGTAAAATGTCTAAATAAGCTCTGATATTAATATATCAGTGTGTAACAAGTAGTTTGTACACCTGAAAGTAATTTGAATTAATATAAATTTATTGCTCAATCTCAGATAAATTGTATCTTGAAGTATTAATAACCAACAATAGTAATTAATTTTGTTAATTATACATTTATTACTTTTTTGCATTAAACATAATTTTATTGTGTAAGTTTTACATGATGTGAATCCTATCTGCCGACTTGAATTTGAATGTCTGTAATGTTCTGAAACAAAACTAAACTTGATGTTTTCAGTTCTAACAGCTGTACAATCTCCAAGCGATGTTACTAAAACTGTAAAGACAATGGGAAAGAAAACTGAGAGATGCATCATCTAAAAACTTAAAATTCTACCATTGTTTGAAATGGTAAAATATATTAATGGTTTATTACACACTGCAAATATCAAAAAACTGTCCACACTGACTATGAATAAGGAATCTTAACTTTTGGTTGTGCTCAGAGTTAATATGGTTGTGAATATATTTGTATATTTTATGTACAATATTAACATAGTAAAGAGAATAGCATACGGTGTATTTTATTTCTTGAAAAAAAATACTGTAAGGTCACAATATTTACATTTAAACATGCTTTCATGCATAAAAATATACTGGACATTAGGCTTTAAAACAATGTTTCAAGTAGATACAAGATTTTGTGGAAAGAACCTCATTATAAACATAATTTTAATCAATCTTATTCTTTATGACCAACAAATACAGTGATGCTTGAATGCAAAGTCTGCCATTATTTTCTTATTTTTTACCATAATCTATAATACCCAAAATATTCAACCATTTTTAACTTTATCAATAGAGAAAGTTTACTTAAGTACTTATAGTTTCACACAAGGAAAAAAAAACGTGGCAAGTACCTGTGCTAACCAAATGAGATGTTTGTCCAAAATGTCATGTAAATTTTTATTTTTTACTGCATCCACGATACATAAATCTCGTTCTTGCACGTAATACTTTGGTCAACAGAATAATTGGAATAAATTCTTTGAAATCAAGAATCAGCCATTTGAAAACAAAGGTCACATTTCTCAGGATTTTAAGTGATGTTCTTACTAAATAAGGAATATCTCCCACCCCCTCCAAGAAGAAAAAGTTAGGCCAAAAGCTTCATTGTTAAAAGAATTTTAATTTACGTTATTTTCTTATAAGAAAAACCACGTAATTCATTGTTTGAAAGTAGTGTAAGCTCCTACATAAGCACTAAATTGAAGAATGGCTTGAATCTGTGCACATATATATATATATTGTATGTAGCAGCATATGGTCTGTAACAAGGTCAATAATTATCACAAAATGTAAAACAACAATTAATAATGTTATCAGGAAGTAACTAAATGGAGAAATGATGTGTAATAATTTTTATATGTGAGAGCAATATATTAAACTAACCATACTTGTAAAGGGTTGATTTTCATTTTTTATCTCTATAGATACCAATTTGCTGTGATCTGAAGTTTAATTATCCAGATACCTTGAGACATAACACATGGACATGCATCAAAATACTGTAGTATTTACTTGTTACTTCCATTGAATCCTAATTTTATTTTTCATTGTGAAGCAATTTAATTTTCTGTCTTTAAATACAGTTGGAACTCAAGTTAATGATTCATCTTGAACACAATCATATCTTAATGCTAGAAAATTTAAGTCTTAAGTCCTGCACCCATGACAAGTATAACCTGGACACTTTTTACCATTAGAAGTTAATGGCAAAAAAAAAATTAGTAAAGTATTACCTAAGGTTATTTCTCATTAATGAGATACTAAACAAAGATGGCTTCTCTAGAGCAGAAACTTTTTTTTTTGCTTTTATGCACTATTATGTGTTATTACCCATTAGACAAATAACGTACGAATATAAAGAATATGACAGTGTTTTGTTAGATTATTTTGTGAAGCAACTGTGCTTCACTGTGTACCAGTTCACCAAATCAACACTCCTCTGTCCTCCACTGAAGAACTATCACACGAAAATAGTTGAAAGAATCAACTTTATTTTTCAACCAACAGCACGCGTACCCTGTTCACTAAATAACAGTGACTGACCTCTAATATGATTAAATATCTAATTAATAGTAGAAATAATCCAAAAACTTTTTCTTTCTGATTTTACAGAGCTATCTTTTTTTTTTTTTTTTTTTATCAACAGCATGATCAAACGCACTAAAATTTAAAAACAAAATATTTACCTAAAGATCTGGCTTTCTTTGGCAGGAACAGTATGACACAATACTATTGTTAAACTTTTCTGGCTGTTAAGCTCTTTTTATGTACTATACAAAAACTACACAAGTGCTATCAGAGTTTACCACCCTGATTGTTTTTTTTTATCAAAAGCCTGAAGGGAAAACAGCATCCGCTGCTAAATCTTGAGCTGTTTTAATCAAATAATGAGGTCTGAACATCGATCCACAGACCTAAACCGTAAAACTTCAGTGTTGCATGCTGGCACATTAAAAACTAGGCCACATTTATATGAATCCTGTAAGATGATGCCTAGGAACCCCCTTTACCTGAAATATTGTTCTTACCTCAGAATCAAATATTAATATAATCAAAAATGAAGAAACCTACTAAGCTATTAACACTAACTTGAACTGCTTAAAACTTCATGAATATTAATACCACAAAAATCACACCTCACATCTGTTTTTGTTTCTTATAATGAATAGCAAAAAATTTGATGACCTAAATAAATAACCCAATGAGGACTAATTAAATAATACAGCAATTTACAATGACAGTAAAATGAGCAATTAGTGTTTAACCATTTATTTTTGTTGCAGTTGTCCTGAAATGCTTAAAAAACAAAACAGAGAACTTAAGCAAATTATCATAAACCTTACAATTTATGTGAAGCAAAGTTTATCAAAACATTACTAGCATTAAATGAATGACATTTAGAATCATTTATCACAAGATATCTTGATGATCCTATTAAAACTTCATTAGTTCTAAGTTTAAAAAGAAGAAACTGCAAAAACTTTTCTGTACCACTGAAATCTTTTGTACCAAATAATAATAGGAAAAAGTTAAAATCTGTAGCCTTCATTAAAGTATATTTTATGTACCCACATTGTGAGCCATTCTGATTTCAGACCTGAAATTTTCAAAAAAAATCCTTACAACAAAGATTAACTTAACTAACAAAACTATAGTAACATTTTTTTTCTTCATTAAGCTACTTAATACTGTAATGCCTTCTAATACAGAGCTTCATGAATGTTTATATAAAAACACTGACATACAAACAAAAGACTGAGTAAAAACATTTAATTCAATACTGCATCTGTACAAACTGAAAAAAAAAAAAAATTCTCAAGAAGGATTTGTGTCCTGTTTCCTGATCTGTTTCAGTTGCTTTTTGGACATTCTCTTTATCTTTGCAGAATTTCTGATCTGAAAAATAAAATATTTTCTAAAGATTCATAAAATAATTTCAAAGCTCTCAATGTATTAACATTTTATCAACCATGGAGGGATTTTTCCCATTACCATAGCATCACTTTGATCACAACAAATTTAAATTTAACCTAAACGTATATAGGTGGAGATGATAAAGGGTTAAACAAGCTGTTTGCTACGAACTTAGTGTAAAATACAGAGGCTCATCTACACATCTGCACACATTAAGTGTTCACACTATAATTTTTGATACATCATGTGTATCTTCACAAATTTGGGTAGAATTTTAGTAAAGATTACTAATAAATTGTGTAGAAAAAATTAATTTTAATATTTCTGAAGATTTTTTTGTTACTGGTCTGAGTGCAAAGTAATTTCATATTATGAATAAACACACTATTATTCATCCCAAAAATCTCAAACATTTGTTTTCAGTAAGACTATACTTTATTTTCTACACTCTAACTGTGGAGGGGTCTTCACTTAACTGACCTTGTAAACAACATAAAAAATAATTAGGAACTAAATATAAAATATGCTTTTTTCATGCTAAAATGCCTACATGTTATAACATGAAAATACAAATGTTTAAGTTATGTAGCCTGAGGATATCAAACAAAATTTTTTTAGGTAATATATATATATAGTTGAATAACCAAAATATCATAAATAGCTACACTACACTGATACCATAGAATTGCATTGTAATTTATGAAGCTTAGTAACTAGGGTCTACTTATATTTTAAAAAAATATGAAACTTCAAGCAGACTAAAGGCACAATCCACCTCCTTAAAATCTTGGATTGAAAAATGGCTGGGAAAACCATTTTGGGGACATACTAAGGTGTTGATTGGTTATTCACATGTCATATTGAAGTATATATGAGACCATTTTCACAAATGGAAAGAGGTGAGCAAGACCACTGTGTGTGATTCAGTACATAAACCATATCTCAGCAAAATAAGAATATACAAGGTTCTTATTTTATATTCCAGATTGATAATATTAGTAACTTGAGTTTCTAATATGTACTAAGTCTGTAGTTTATTACAAATTAGAAACTCAAGTTACTAATATTATAGAATATAATTCAAACTTTAATATTACCCGAGATAATTTCCTAACTTAAATGATAATCTACAATTTAATTCCAAACCTACTGACCTATATTCATAAAAATAGTAATTCAATAAAATTTTGAATGCAAGTGACCAAACATGATTACACTGCCTTTGGCCTGTGACTCACAGTGAAAAAGTTAAAGCACCCAAGTTTAAGCTACATTATTACTTGCCAGGAAGAATTTAAGCAGTTTACAACTCTTAAATCTTTACATTGTGTGAAGGCCTAAATCTGACCAAGATAATATTATACAAACTTATAATGCAACTTTCATAAAAGCTTAGACAAACTTAATACACAGTTTTTGGTAGTACCTAATACAGAACCACTTACCACTTGCACTATTTCAGCCTTTCTCTGGTTTTCTTCTTTTCTTTTACGATGTTCTTCCCTTCTTTGTTTTTTTTCCTAATTATTGTGATGAAAAATCAAATTCAAAAGTCAAAGAAACTGGTCTCTTAGTTTATAAATATTCAAACATGTTGACACTCTGTAAATACATTGCAAAGGAAAAAAATGATGTAATTTTACAACCAAAGCAATTTTCTTACCTTCTGTGATATTTGTAAGGAAAATAAACCTTTGCATATCAACAGATATTTTAGTTACGAAAGGTTTAAAATTAATATTACAAATAAGTAATATTTGTTCCATGACAAATAGACAATAACCTAACAAAGACATTTACTTAAAAAAACACTCCATTTAAGATAACTTTCTCCACAGTGTGAGCTCAGTAACTGAGCCAGTAAAGATGTTTTAATATTAACAAGCATCTTTTATCATTCCCAAGTCCAATGTTTATGTAAACACAATAATGTAACCAAGATTGTAAAATATTTTTCCAGTGAAAAAAATTGTCCCTAAAGAATTACCTTTTCTAATTAAAAAAAAATTATTCCTTCAAGTGTTGAGAAAGCATGTACGACACTTGGTTTTTAGCTCAGTATATTACTTTTTTACACTTTTTTTTTAAATTTCATTAAAGATACAAAATACATTAAATAAAATCTGACACTTCACAAGAAGCTGACCTCGATTTCTTTCCGTTTGGCAGCCTTAAGTCCTTCCTCATACAATTTTAAAGCTTTTTTCTCATCACGTTTCTTCATTTTCTCTTTCCAGGATGTTTTTAGAGGTTTGTCATATTTCAGAGTTGAGAAACTAAGTAAAAATGTATTAAAAGTACAAGACCTGAATACCAGTGTTTCGTGTCAATATTAGAACATTCTTGGGACATTAAGATGAATCGGGTAAAGAAAAATCACTTAAGTTTGTAAAGATGCAGGAAAAAGTCACAACAAATGCAATTTTGCACCATACAAGGATGATCATGGTTTACCTAAAGATGAGCTGTTTCAAAATATTTTCCAAGTTATTTTCCATATAGGGATTTATCTAAGCTATTGCTTGATTGTGATCTATGATGGTCCAAGTTTCTGTGTACTTGCACTGTGTTTATATAGTATTGGCAGAGTGCCTAACTCAGATAAAAATAGTTTTAACTGATTTAGTTCTTTATTTACATGCTCGTTGTTGATCTACTGTAAAGCCACTAATGTAATTCATGTTGAACCCTTGTATAAATAACTGTACTACTGTGTATCTTCATATTAGTTTACTTTTAAAAAAAATTACCTGTTCATTAAAATTTGTCGAGTCTGTTAACGCTTTTTCATGTTATTTTTTCTCTAGAAAACTTCAAATTGGTTTGTTTTCCTAATTTAAATTGTAATTTGTATATTTAAAGCTTTACTAAACTATAAATTACTACTCCAAATGTCACTCACCCAACCTTATCAAAATTATTATTCATTAACAAAAGCAAACAAACAGATCCTACCTATACATGACAAGTCACCATGCTGTTGTCACCAATCCAAATTTAGTGACTTGTGACCTTGTCAGAAAGGTACATTGACTATGTATGGAAAGTGGTAATATAAGTCAGGAATATAAAGTCAACATTTTGTAATAGAGGTGGGATCACTGATCACAAAATACTCATCTTTGATTCTGGTGGAAAAAATTATATTAAATTATTAATGATCAGGACTTGATAATTTGTTGGGTTTTTTTTCAGCAAAATATTAAGTGTAGATGAAGATATGGCTACATAAAAATTAATGTATCAATGAATATTCACTACATATTATGAATGTTAGATAATTAGCATTGTAGTTCTGAAAAATCTTTCAGAATGAATTTGCAAGATACTGTACCAAGATAAAACATTTGGTTTTAACATTGATATTTACTGTCTACTTATACCACTAAAACAGATTACCCAAATGATTTTTGAAACCCATAACAATCCTTGGGCACCAAAGAAGAGTCACAATTAGTCCTTCTTTATCAAAAATAAGCATTTTTGAAGTTTAATGCCTTTCCTCACAACTTAAACAACCTCAATCATACATAACTTTTGTAATTCATTCCTGTCATGCAATCTTTCAAACATATATTAACAAACAAAGAAGATCAAACTTCACCCAACAATCTAAATAAAGCTTTACCAAACTAATAATATTAACTACAATAGCCTTAAATAAAACAATAACTATCAATTCTTTTCCCCTCAGCAAATCACTCAGTAGGAAACTTGTAATTCTCCACCATAATTTTTTGTAGTTTGTTCTTTGCATGAAGTGGGCCTAAGGCCAAAATATTGAAAAATATATCTTTTTTAGTAAGAGTGTAGAACACTATCTTCTACTTTTGTTTGTTTAAATTCCATTCTTAAAAGAGGACTATCTTTAATTAAAAAGAAACCTACTTTATACCTTGTATTTTTTCCACACAACTTCAAATCTTATCAAAACCCTATTTGTTTTTCCATCCATTACATCAAATCTCATCTCAATCTTTCTAAATGTCTTTAAGATTATTGTAATTAGAACTAATTTTTCTTCCACCTTCTGGTCTAGTCACAAAGACTGACAAGGTTCTTTAACAAAAAACAAAAGAAAACACATTTCCAACAGAAAAAACTCTCTCAAACTTTTCTCACATATACGTTTTTTAGCATGCTTCATATTTTTAGTATTATCTTTCAAATAAAAATACGTTCCAGTTATTTAACATATTACTTTAGCAACTCACCATTTCTTTTCACTTTTCCATACACGTCCTGATTTTGGCCTGCCTTTTGGAATATTTAAAGTGGCATTTGTTTCAATCATTTTAAGTTTATAGTTTCATCAACAGTTGGTGGTTGCTTCAAACTGAATATAAAATAAAATAAAAACAACTGTTTAATAATGACTTACTTGCACTTATATTTCAACTAAAAGTCAAAATTTTAAACATATTTACAGATTTCTTATGTTTCTTCACACTAGTTACAGTTTGCAGTTTCAAGACTTTAAATACATAACTGCTATAACTGTGGATGACTAGAGTTAAGAAAATAATTTCATCTTAATTAGTAAACACAAGTATCTCATTCATAACTTCAAAGTATAATTGTTACGACAACTTCTGAAAACTTTATTAATGTCACAGGGATTTTGTCAAGGACTATATAATAAGACTGTTTGACTATCTTTTCCAAATATTTCAGTCCTTTCTTTTTGCAATATTTCTACAAATTTCACGAAAAAAAAGACTGCCACTTGTCTTTCACAGTATTTCTTAATTTATATATTGATAAATGTAAGTTTCACAACATGAGAAAATGTCCTGTGTTACTTGGTTCCTCCCAAAGACTTGAAAGAAAATGTTCCAACAAATATAAAGATGAAATACTGAAATAGCAGCTACTACTTTGATAGTTTTTCTAACACCAGTAATAATGTTCAAATCCCACTGATTAACACTCTATATTATTGAAAATGACCTAAGTTACGGTATTTTTAATGTCTTCAAATAGAGTTTAACAAACAAACTAAAAGGGTCCAGTTGAACCCTCAAGGCTATCCCTGAACACCCACATTTGAGAATAAAAACTTTCCTGTCTGTTTTTCAGAAAATCATCAATTCCCCTCTTAAACTTCTGTAACATACTGGTCACTGCCAATTACTTCTAACTGCAAGTCATGCAGTAGTCTGTTCACCAACTAAAAAACATATAGCTGTTTAAATCTAGTCCAGCCTGTTTTTATCAAATCTTAAACTTGGATTCATTTGTCCTTTTTTTCTCAGAATACACCACAAAGAAATCAAAGACTTTTATTCTGATAAGCAACTAAATAATCAATTAAATTTCAATAAGATCATCTTTTACCTTTCTTTTCTCAAGAGAAAATATGTTAACAGATCTTAACATATCCCTTCTCTGAACCCTTTCCAATAAACCTGTATCCTTTTTTAGGTAAGAAGACAAAAATTGTACACGATATTCTAAGTGAGGCATAACTAGTATTTTATTTAGAGATTATTACTTCTTTTAATTTCTAAGTAAACCCTTTACTTATATTAGCTTCATTAGTACTAGCAACAGAGTACTGTTCCACTGGTTTGAATGATTTATCTATTATGGCAAGATCTATTTCTTTAGTCATTATACTTCAGTGGCTTTGTGTTATTTATATTGTAAACCAAATGCAACACTTTGAACAAACTAAACTTAACGGTCATTTGGACAACTTACCACTTCATTATACTCAAAATGGCTAGAAATACCCAACAGTCTAACATTGTCATAAATGTTACTAATTATGTCCCACATCAATATCATTAATATACAATTCTAAAATAAACAAGAGCTCACATGCTGATCTCTAAAGTTATCCACTATAAATATGGTTTGCTAAATTCCCAATATAGTCTTCTCTTATCCAACCATCCTTTTTGAAAAATCTAAGAATGTCTTGTCAACACACTAACATCTTGGTAACATCCTCAACAATGTATACATATAAAACAGAATATAAAGATAAGCCCTCCCCTTTCTAAATCTTTAGTGGCTTTCATTTATATTTTCACTAAATGATTTCCTAATACTTATTTTATCAGATCTTGACTGTGCAATTTTTCCCACTACAAAGTTAAGACAAACCTTTAAGTCAGTATAATTTCCAAGGCAAATTTGATCACCTCATTCAAAAATCAGAATAATGTTAACATTTTTTAAATATTCAAGCATTTGCTATCTATTGATCTACTGCAGTGCTAAAAAAAATAGGCTCGTATATATGATCTTATTCTTATGCCTCCCTCAATTCCTAATGCTTGGGGAAAAAACCTAATATTATTATCAACAGTAATAATAACACGAATAATAATTAACATGGTTTGGATGTTTAATTCTTCAATCTATTACTATCAAGGAATAAAATTACAAATATCGACGTATATGTTCAGTTACAATACTTCATTTAGAATATTCAGGTTTTTCAAATACGTTTTAAAATTACACTTCACACTATATTACTCGAAGATTAATTATTATTACTACAATATTAGTGTTAATATACAAGTATTAACACCAATTACCAAAATGAAATAGCATTAGAAACTGCAGTTAGGCTTAACTAAGGCTTTTAATTTTTTTTTACAACGTTGATGTGTTAATTTTGTAGATTGCATAACGTTACTGCCACTAATTAATAAAAAATAAACAAATAAAATGTACAAGTACTAAGAATTTAAAATATTTGCAACATATCAACTAACAAAAAGTTAAAGAAATGTAATCAAAAACAAGAAACCCACATGTATCAAAACTCGTATGACGCCACCTAATAGTCACCTTGACTTTCGTATATCATAGATACCATTAAAACTTGTATGAAGTAATGAAAATACATTAATTTTAACAAATATACTGACGTAATACAAGAACTAAAAATTAAATAAAAGTTTCAAGTAAGTTACAAAAACATTTTCAACATTATTTCTAAAACTTAGAGTAGAATTATAAGTTACATGAGATATAAAAAGACATAAAAGGGCGATATCCAAAATTACAGTTCTCACTGTCACTCAGTGTTATCTTGTATTTGTGAAAATGGCCCGGCATGGCCAAGCGCGTAAGGCGTGCGACTCGTAACCCGAGGGTCGCGGGTTCGCGCCCGCGTCGCGCTAAACATGCTCGCTCTCCCAGCCATGGGGGCGTATATGTGACAGTCAATCCCACTTTTCGTTGGTAAAAGAGTAGCTCAAGAGTTGGCGGTGGGTGGTGATGACTAGCTGCCTTCCCTCTAGTCCTACACTGCTAAATTAGGGACGGCTAGCACAGATAGCCCTCGAGTAGCTTTGTGCGAAATTCCAAAACAAACAAACAAACATTTGTGGAAATTGAACAAAAATAATGTCGTTAATGATGATGTACACAAAGACATTAGACCGAGAGGTTTTCACTATAATATCTTATTTGGTTTACCAAAAATTCAAAAACATAAATGTCCCATTTGACGATCCCGGCATGGCCATGTTGTTAAGGCACTTGACTCCTAATCCGAGGGTCACGAGTTTGAATCCCCGTCACACCAAACACATTCGTCTTTACAGCCATGGTGGCGTTACAATGTTACGGTCAATTCCACTATTTGAAAGAGTAGCTCAAGAGTTGGTGATGACTAGCTACCTTTCTCCTAGCCTTTTACTGCTAAATTAGGGACGGCTATTGCAGATATCCCTCGTTTAGATTGTGCGAAATTTTAAAAAAAAACCAATACCCTGTAAAAATTTTACTCTGTCCGGCTTTGAACTTTCGTACATTTGTCAGTTGCTGCCCAAGACAGGCACCAGCTGAGTTAAAAAACATTGGATAGACAAGCATTTTCCTATCGGCCTATTCACGCCACAAAAATTAAATCCAATGCTAATTTCACTAAAACATGCTTTCGATAATTGGCATATAATTAATCTTGAATTAGAATGGAGAGCATAATCACATTTAAAATGAAATTTACTTAAAAAGGACCGAGAGGAAATGGGAATGAACAGACGTTTTACGATTATTTTTGTTGTTTTTGAAATTTCGCACAAAGCTACTCGAGGACTATCTAGCCGTCCCTAATTTAGCAGTGTAAGACAAGAGGAAAGGCAGCTAGTCATCCACCCACCGCCAACTCTTGGGCTTCTCTTTTACCGATGAATAGTGGGATTGGCCGTCACATTATACGCCCCCACGGCTGGGAGGGCGAACATGTTTATGCGCGACGTGGGCGCAAACCCGTGACCCTCGGATTACGAGTCACACGCCTTACACGCTTGGCAATGCCAGGCCTCACTTTTTACGAGCTCCAGTTCCTTAAAAAGTGTCAGCACATTCATAAGGCTGTCAACATTTTCATGAGACAAAATAAAACAAATAACGCAATATAATCATTTTCCCCTTCCTAAAGATAAAAGTAGCATTTTCAAACTAATGGTCAATGGGTAAAATAATGATGAGATTAAAGAACTTTCAGAAGAGGAAGGAGCATAAGTAGCTATGTTTATCCACTGCACTGTAAGGATATCAGATAATTCAGAAAACATTGCACGTGATCTTTTAGTAATAACAGGGCAACAAATCAAAATGGCTGTAGCCAGTCTACAAAGAAGACGGGTCGTAAGAATCATTAGTATGAAGAAGTAAGCAGCCTGGTATGGCCAGGTGGGTGAAGGTGTTCGACTCCTAATCCAAGGGTAGCGGGTTCAAATCCCAGTCACACCAAACATGTTCGCCCTTTCAACCGTAGGGGCGTTAAAATGTGACGGTCAATTCCACTATTTGTTGTTAAAGAGTAGCCCAAAAGCTGGTGGTGGATGGTGATGACTAGCTACCTTCCCTCTAGTCTTACACTACAAGATTAGGGACGACTAGCGCAGATAACTCTCGTGTAGCTTTGCGCGAAATTTAAATATAAAGTAGTAAGAAATCAGTATATTTTTACAGATACTCATAAGTTGTTGTTGTTGTTGTTTTGAATTAAGCACAAAGCTACACAATGGGCTATCTGTGCTCTGCCCACCACGGGTAGCGAAACCCGGATTTTAGCGTGTAAGTCCGCAGACATACCGCTGAGCCACTGGGGGGCGATACTCATAAGAACAGTTCTGAAATCATTTAGGTAATAATAATTCTCGGCATTAACAATCAGATAAGAGAAAGAAGACTGATTATCAAACGATGGTTCCGTCTAGTTATTTGGATTATTTAAGAATGGTTTAATATTTAATATCAATTTCCAGTCATGTCGATAAAAAAAAAGTTAATTATTTAAGCAAAACTGAAATCAACATTACAATATGCTGGTGAACATAAGAAGGAGTGGAATGGATATGAGGACTCATAAGGTAAAAATAAAAAGCATTTTACCTTGAATAAAGTGTTCTCACTTATTGTGTTCTCTAGAAAATTCTAATTTAAAAAGCTTTAAAAAAGAAAGTCCTGGGACAAAGTTTTGAAAATTTCCTCAACATTTTTAAATTTTACTGCAATAATAAAAATCTGACATCATTTATGAATTGTTAAATCACAAATACACTAAAAATAACCAATATGACCTTCTTTGAGACCTAAGGAAATTACATACCGATTTTGGTTAAGATCCACCGATAGCTGTTTAATTGGTGAAGTAATTGTAAAAAAACAACAACAAACGTGAAATAGCCCATTAAAACTTCGAAACAAAAAATATGAAACTGCAATCACTCAACAAACCAACATGATAAATTTGTTGAAGATCCATCAACGTGAGCGAGGTAGTAGTGAAAGAAACGCCCAACTACAAAATGCAAAATTGAAAATTTATATATGTCTTCACATAGACCTAATGAACCTCAAACCAATTCAGGTAAAGATCCATCCACACCATGCGAAGTACTAGTATATTTATATAGATTCGAAACAAGTCGAATATAATGTACAAAAATATTCGTTACGCTATTGCTTACCATAGCTGAATTCGAAACTTTAATAAGTAATTCCCTTTTTTTTTGTCAAAAGGCGACAAATGTGCGTTTTTCGTATAGCAAAGCCACAAAGGGCTATCTGCTCAGAATACCGAGGAAAATCGAACTCCTGATTTTAGCGTTGTAAATCCGGAAACATACCGCTGTACTGTTTTGGTCTGTATTTTAAGATTATTTCAGTTTTACCAATATAAATAATCCCACATTCATATTATATTTTTAAATCCCTCTTTTTTCTTTTAATTCCATTTTTTAGGTATTCCTCGACGTTTGTTTAATTTTATTTTTAGGTTTGAAAATGGGGTAAAATTGTTGTTGTCTCTTAAACACACTAAATAATTGATTTTTTTAAATCTTAAAATATCGCGTAAACTTAGTAACGTTTTCTTCAGGTTTCACATAAATTTTAACGTAACAATTCTAACTGAGATAGATGACACTGAACGATCCGCGAGGTGGCGAAGGAACACTGTACATCCATGTACAAGGTGACAAGGGGGAAGCATAGCTGATAGCTAATCCTTTTTAGTGTAATATGTTTCCTTAACTTGAAAAAAAGTTTTCAACACATACTGTTGCTAGATGCAATATATCTATATATTTTAATGTAATTATTTTTTTCTATTAGTTATTTTCAAAACATTTAATAGCTTCTTCCTCTAAATTTGTAGTGAATAACAATGTTGCACAAAAATGACTAGTTGTTCTTCCTTGTTTTAGTTCTCTCTACAAACTCTTTTTAATTTTTATTTGTATATTATTTTTATCACTCAACATTCCGCTGTAGTATAATATAGACAAAGAACACGATACACAAGTCTAGTGATGACAAATAAGATAAATATGGATACAGCTCCAAATCCTCATAAAGAGAAATCAGGGAATTTTTCACGAATGTAATATCTTTTTTTGTGCAAGAACCACGATGTTCTTGTGTGAACACATCCATTTCTTTGCTGGTATTGTTTGCATAGTTCAGGAAGATAAAGTTCCTCAATCATTTGACGACAGTTTATCTGATTTACAGTAAGTAATTTATCTTTATGAGTACATGGAATGTCCTTCATATTCCTTTTTATGGTGTTATCTAAGAGACATAATTAATGGTAATCTCAAGTCTCGAACTGTTAATGAACTCGAGAATAATAACAGACTCAGAACATTACACCAGAAGCATTCCCTGAAGTGATTAGCAAAATGTCAGTCAGAATGTATACAGGCAGTTGTTAGTAAACATAGAGCCTACATCAAGCATGTGCTGTAAAAAAGAATTATGGGAATCTAAACTTCCATTATTACTCTTTAAATAAATACACTCTTTATTTGGTAATAAAAAATAAATAAATATTTGTTCTTTCAGAAGGCACCTTATATTTATTTTTAGTATTTCAAACAGAAGGTCATATTTGGCTTCCTTTATGGGTTGATAATAGAAACATAACTGTCATAATTCTTTTTATGTTTCACAAACACTAATTTTAACCAGTAAATATTATTATATTTTATTATACATTTTATGCGTAACTGTGTCACAAACGTAATATATTGTTGAAAGGTTACAGGATGTGCCTCCAACATGACCAGGTGGTCACGGCGCTCGATTCATAATTTAATGTCGTTGGTTTGAATCCCTGTCACACAAAACGTGCTCGCCTTTTCAGCTGTGGAGACATTATAACGTAACAGTCAATCTATCGGTAAAAGAGAAGGCAAAGATTAGGCGGTGAAGACTAGATGTTTTAAATCTGGTCTTACACTGCTAAATAAGAAACGTCTAATGCCCATAGCCCTCGTATACAAATTAATAAAACAAAGAAAAAACACGACATGAAAATGATCTTATTTTCACACATTCTATTACTGATTTGTGAAACACTCGACACGTTAGTTCTATAACATTGTTTATCCCATGAGTGTGCGTGTTTTTCTTATAGCAAAGCCACGTCAGACTATCTGACGAGCCCACCGAGGGGAATCGAAATCCTGATTTTAGTGTTGTAAATCCGTAGACTTACCGCTGTACTAGCGAGGGGCGTTATCATACGAATCGAGTGCTGTTCTTCAACATTGATGTACTGTAGCCTATTAAAAAAGGAGTAAACGTTGTGGATCTTAGTATATCAAATTTTTACCAAATTTAGAAAAAAATGTCTGTTCTTATTATTTGGGTGCCGACTCCTGGGTCACTCTAGCTTACTGAAGCTATTTAGATAAATGAATATCAGCTAAGGCAGGAGTGTTATGGGTGTGTGTTTTCTTATAGCAGAGCTACATCGGGCTATCTGCTGAGCTCACCGAGGGGAATCGAACCCCTGATTTAGCACAGGAAGGAGTGTTATGGACTTATAGCCATAAAGCTGAGTTTGGTTAAGGACGTCTTCATTTTGAATGAGTCTGATTTGATGTGTACTTTTGAAAATTAAACTTTTGTAAACATCGTTATTCAGAAGAAACTACTTGGATTGTTTCAATAACATTGAATTTTGAACCTCGGAAGGTTCTGTTACCATTGTAGGTTAAGCAGCCTTTTAGTTTCGTAACTGTTCTGAGGCCGTATTGAGTAAGCAATAAGCTGTTCAGAAACTCTTTTTGAAAGGAATTAAAAAAAACATGTTTCCTATGTGATTTAACAAGTATCAGTATTTTTTTGGCAGCAGTTCCATTTCCACGTATTGTCTTTGCACGTTATTTTAGGCTTCAGTCCTCAAAGCATAACATCGAGTACAAGACAACCATGTATTAGCTATCTTCTTAATTATATTAATTAATATATAAATTTTGTAAAGTTTGTGTATTTTTTTAGTTTAGTCTACAGGGAAAGTCGCTCAAGTAAAAAACTCCGATACGCTAATAGGACATTCAGTATATTGTTTTATAGTAGACAGGTTATATTGTCTGTTTGTTTTGAATTTCACACAAAGCTACTCGAGGGCTATCTGTGCTAGCCGTCCCTAATTTACCAGTGTAAGAATAGAGGGAAGGCAGCCAGTCATCACCACCCACCGCCAACTCTTGGGCTACTCTTTTACCAACGATGCCCCCCAGTGGCTCAGCGGTATGTCTGCGGACTTACACACTAAAATCCGGGTTTCGATACCCGTGGTGGGCAGAGCACAGATAGCCCATTGTGTAGCTTTGTGCTTAATTTTAAACAACATAAACAACAACTTTTACCAACGAATAGTGGGATTGACCGTAACATTATAACGCCCTCACGGCTGAAAGGGCGAGCATGTTTGGCGCGATGGGGATGCAAACCCGTGACTATCAGATTACGAGTCGCACGCTTTAACGCGCTTGGCCATGCCGGGCCATAGATTATATTTAACTCCTAATATTTTGAGATCGACGGTTGGTCTTTGCTTCAATAAATTGGGTAATGGCTCGGTCTATCCCGCTTTAGACTTGAATTACAACAGATGAAAAATCTCACGTGTTATGACAGATTTGTGAGAAAACTGGCTATTTGAGTATCGGTATTGATTTTCTTTTCATTTATAAAATTCTGTTATCCTATGTTTAACATATTTTAGATTTTTCAGATTTTAAAAACTTTAACTTATTGTTTGAAGAGAGTATCTTTTCAATTTAGAATTCTTTCTCTTTGTTTCCTTTCAACATTGTAGAACTGTTTTTTGTTTGCTTGTTTTCCAACTTTTTTCTAAATATTGATATACGAGAGCCGCCTCTTTTCTACGTGATATGAACGATGACATTATTGATAGACTGATAAGAGATTTATGTAAAGGATATTTCACATTCCTCTTACCAGTTCAACACAGTCACAGAAATCAATTTTCCCGTTTTATTTTGGTATATTGTGTTTGTCTCTCTCTGTTTTTATTTATTAGAATTATTGTATTATTATTTTTTTATTTATTGTCTTTTATTTTGTTAACAAACTCAGAGAGACATATAAACTCATTCTCTGTAATGTGATATTTCTTAGCTTCCAACTATCAGGCACCTACAAGGCGCTCTGGGGAAATTCATGCGCCAGAAAACACGAACGTTTAAAACAATTTGTTACTTGTCTGTATGTTGGTACCAAATGATCTTTGTCAGTTATGAGTAACTTTTGTTTCTCGAAGGATTTTTAGAACTTTAAACCTTCTGTTAAGAAATATGTAGATAAAGAGAGACCGCGCTTTATATACTATAGCTTACATTCGGAACTCTGGGTAATCTACAAAACAATATAAATTACTATTCTTAATATTTTTAAATTTCGAACCGTCATACTAATGATAAAATGTTTTCATTCCTGCGAATATACCAGTTTAATAATTAATGTAATTCTCAAAACAATCATAGACGATGTAAGTAAACCAATAATACAATAATCTGCTGCCGATTGACACCCAAAACTTCGAGTTATATACTTCTGTAACAGGTAGTTTGTGTTTAAGCACAAAATTATTCAATGGGCTCTCTGCGATGTTTTATTGAAATGTGATTTTTAGCGCGTAAGGTCTAAAATTTGCTGTTGAACTACTGGGGGATTTAATGTAAGCTGAAATAACATTGAGCTATTTGAGATGGCCATTGTATGCAATATACGGTTTACAGTTTTGTAGAATAATGAATTATTTATTTTTTGTTCTTCTTCATCTTAACAATTGAACTAAGTGTGATTTTGAAGCCTAGGCTAAAATAACTATTATTTGTTTTATTTAGCCTGTTGCAATACAAAATTATTTAAAAAAACTAACAAAACAAAAAATACATGCCAACAACTGGCTTTTAACTAACTGAAATTAAAGTATAATGACAGTATTATACATCTTCCTAATAAAATTGTCTAAAATAAGACAATTAAATTATCTTTCTTATTTTATTTTTGTAATTTTTAATCACGACCTACTTTAATGTTTCACCGCTAGAGGGAGAAGTCCAGTTTAATCAGTAATCGTTCCGGTGGCTGTATTTGTTGTGGTGATGGGCTGTTTGTTGTTAACCTGTTAAAAGATTAGCATAATTAATAATTTTTTAATTGGTTTTTCAGTGTTTAGGTGATATAATATCTCATACTTGATTTTTCCTGTACATTTATGTTATAGTACTGGGATGAAATGAGTAACGTTAGAAATACAAATTTAACAAATCCTTCAAATTCAACTTCTAAAAAAAAATCTGGAGGATTGCCTCGTCAAGCAAAATCTCGAAAGGATCATCCAATCGACGTAGAACCGGTGACAGAGGAAGAGCTGTTTCAGAAGGAACATATCACTCCTGAAGACGTTCTTAGATTACCGAAAATCACAGAGAGTATGTTCGATTTTCAGTCTCGTTCAGTAATTCAAATCTTTATTTATTATTAAATTATTTTGCCACAGATCTCACTATCAGTAGCAACAACTATTTCCAACTTTGTCCTTTTTTTGTAAAAACGATATTTTTAACTAGACTATTAAAACCTTTCTTTGTCAGTTTGTATGAAACAAAGATCTTCTGGAGTACTACTGTTAATACAAATTTAATATCAGTTTTTTTTTTTTAAGCTTTAATTGAGAAATATAAAAGTATTTTTTGGAAATATTCTGTGACTGTAAGCTGTAAGTCTCTTCTCTCTATATATATATATGCCCCCCAGTGGCTCAGCGGTATATCTGCGGACTTACACGCTAAAATCCGGGTTTCGATACCCGTGGTGGGCAGAGCACAGATAGCCCATTGTGTAGCTTTGTGCTTAATTCAAAACAACAACGACTCTCTCTATATATATATATGTATAATACACACGTTATAAACTTATGTTTTTATTAAGTTTTCTAATCATTTTTTTATACACATTTCCTCTTGTCATGTAATTTATTATCAAAAAGTATGTCTTCATCTTGTAGGCAGAATTTGGTTTATCTACAAGATGGGCTAAAAATATGTAAAATTTCAACATTTGGTAGGAATTTTAATGGTGTTGTTAGTAAGCACACACAAATATACTGTGGAAATGTGTGTTTTGTAAAACCAGAGCCATATAGTATCCTGTATATATTAGTCTGTATTTTGTCAATGGGCTGGAAATTTTAGGAAACATGAAAATATAAAAATGTTGTATAGAATGTTGCAGGGTTGGTAATTTAATAATAATTGAAAGTTATCATCTACTCATCAACAACATCTAAACAGCTGTCATTCTTTTCTGCAGAAAGCTAATGCTTTAACTTGACAAATACGAAATTATATATTGTGTTATTTATTTTACATCTATTTTAATTAATTACTAAACCGAACCAAAATATCTGACAAAAAATAAATATGATGAATAGAGTAAAGATGTAACCATGAATAATCAGAAGTAATTATGATGATCAGCAAAAACTGTTTATTTAAAATTCCACAGAAACTTTTATCAAAGTACTGTACAAATTATAGTTCTAGTATGTCATTGTAGGACAAATAATTTAACAATTGACATTTAACTAGAAGCTACATCACAATGGGTGGTCCTTTGTCAGGAAATGTAAATATATACTGATTGAGTATGTTATGTTAAAGTACTTTTGGTACTTCACCTCATTCTTAAATCCATGTTGCCACATCCAGTTATGTTTTATCTGATGTCTCTGCATCTTAACTACAGCCATAAATGGTAGTTTCCATTGCAAAAAGCTCTGTTGTAAAGCTGTCATATCTAAAGCACATCACTCCTCCCTGCATGCTTTCTAAACTTCATCTAGGTAATGAGGATAAATGTTTCCCAGCATCTATTTCAACAGTTCAATTGCTCAGAAATTCACAGATACTGTATCAGGAAATTTGACTGGTGTGTCTTTTTATGGAATAGTATAAATACCATGTTATTTTTATTCTACTTGAAGTGTGCAATAAATGAAGGGAATATATATAACTGGAAGCCTTATCATGGTGAATCCATACCTTATTTGTTGCATTTCCAAATAAAGATCTTTTTTAATTACAATGTATACTGTTGTCTGGAGCATGTAGATATCTTTTGCTGTTGAGCCTTGTGTTTCTGAATTGTCATTTTGTTTACCATGTCTATGCTACAACTTTTGCATTTTTCAGTGGTTCTGATGCCCAAAGTTTATCTTCTTTTTTTTTTTTCCAATACCATTGAGTATAATGGGTGCACCTGATTTAAAAACTCTGAACTTACAATCTGAATACACCTTTATGATCTGGAAGTATTAAGGGCTGTTACATACATTTCCTAAAAGTGTTTAATTTTTATTGATATCACACAGTCTCACACTACTTATGAAGAGTTAAAAAGTCAAAATGTAGTTTTGATATATGCTGTTCCACTGTGGCTGAGTTTGTCATATGACTTGCATATTGAAATTTGTTTAACTGTGACATACTCAACCATCTTCATATGTATTAAGGAAACACTTTGAAAAAGAACAAGTTAATTTATAAATAGATGTCCACTTCTTTATGTTAAATTTTTCATTTTTGATATTTTTACATCAAAAATTTAAGTTTTTTTATATAATATTTATAGGTAGAAGATATTTATTTGACCATAAAAGTTTTGCTTAATATGGAAAGGTAAAAAAATAAAATTATACATAAAGATAAAAAGAATAATGTATTTATTAAAAATATATGTATAGCTTTGCTAAATAAACACTTCAAGTATCATTTTGTGGTCATCCATGGTTAGGTTTTTCAATAGTAGCTTAACTTGTTGCTCTCAACAAAAAATTCCAAAACATGTAAATAATAATTCATATGAGGCTTGAGCAAAGAGGATAAAAGTTATAAATAAACAGTTTTTGGATATAAAAAACAAACAAACCACATGTCCATTCTTAAAGATTAAGAATCTTTTTAAAAACATTTTTACCAGTAAATTGACATAACACATGTAGTGATATTCATATTAAATTAAATAAGAACTTAAAATATTAGTTAATATAATTACAGAGATTCCAAGGACCAGAAAAATCATTCAGGCAGTAGCACTACCTGTGTAGGTCCAGATTGTTCATTGAAATATTTTAAATATCTTCTCAATAAGTCATCGGACCTTTACAATACTTTACACTGTTTCCTGTTTTAACAATATCTATGCAATGACCAAGTTACAAGTTCTGGCAATTTCTTGAAAATATCAGAACTTCAAAGTTTGAATTTATTTTTCAAAAAAGGAGGTAAATATAGGAGATAGCTAATACAACCCTTCAAAAATGATGTAAATAAGACAGTAGAGATGGAATTTGCATCATCACTACATAGTATCACAGGCACACCAGATAAAAGAATGGTAAGACAAAAAGAGAATAAAGGAAACTGAATTTTGATTGAATAGTTATATATTGTGTTAATTCTTGTCTGTACTATTATGTAGGGATGATGCATACTTTGTCCCAACTACCTTGTTTACATTATTTTTGAAGGATTGACATTACCCATCTCCAGATTTACCTTCTCCTTGAATAGTTTTATCTTTACTTGATAAATGTATGCTTCAAAGGTTTACCACTAGTGCTGAAGACATGAAGTGATCTGGAGAGGTGGAAGGGATTATTTATAAAAACAATAGGAACAGTTTGATTTATTTCAAGATGCAATTTGATGGATTACTGTGATGATCAAGTAACTTTACAAATGACCATTTTAGGCTGATTGCATTAGCTAAATGAGCTAATTTATTTTTTTCTGAATTTGCATGAAGTTTTAATACTAACACATTAGATCAGTGTTAGAAAGTTAAAATTTGAGGTAAATATTCAAATGATCAACATTGGATAATACACAGTTGAAATCTTTAAAGACTGATCAATGATCGTAAGAGACTCTTCATTTTTTGATGTCAGTTAACTTCCTTGGGATCACATGAATTGACATTGAAACATGTAGAGAATGTTTTATAACTATTGATTGTTTTTTTAAATAAAGATATTATTTGTGTTATAAATGTTTATAATTTGAGTATTAAGTGAATGTTGACTATTTGTTCCGTGTTCAGTGTGCAAGTCTTGGAATACCTTATTTTGATGTGTTATCACAGTCTTATATGATTTATATTTTAATCGATTAAAACAATTCTTCTCTACAACCAGGTTTGAACAAAACTCAAATTATTAAATTTTAAAAACATAAATATTCAAATACTACCTAAATACTGGCACTTTGGTCTCTAGTACTTAGTTTTAGACTTTGGCAATAGATGCTTTCCATCTCATCCTTCATATGTTATACAGGGTACAAAATATGATTTGTTCCAACCTATTGTCAGACTCTGTGATATCACCAGGTGGGCTGCTACACCCAGGTTTTTGCTTTCACAGTCCCTTCCAATGCATTCAACTTTTCCAATTCTTTTTGGGCTTTTGCTGTGGAGAATGTCATGATTTTATTTGGCACACCTGGCTATCCAGAAGCTGAAGCTTGTGGTACAGAGACTATGAAGTCATTCACACAGTATTGAGGTTTCATTTCTAAGGTTGAACTAAATGGTAGAAGGAGTAATAAATGAAAGGTAAACAAAACCGTGACAAAATAAAAGTAGAATTTACTTTCTCATTGTATTACAGAGTATTGTTTGCATTTTCAGTGTAATGCCTCTCTTCAAGTTTTAAGTTTTTGTGTTTCTGTCATTTTATTTTTCTATAGTCTCTCTTGAATGCGATTGAAATTATGATATAATATGGTTGAAATTCCAGTCCAACTGTTTTTCTCTTTCTTTTGATTCTGCTTCTTTTTTGCCATCAGTGTCTGTGACCTCTTTTCACACTGGGTGGAGCGTATACCTCGTGCAGAAGTGGTGTGACCTCCCACATACTGTTCTCTATTAAGAGGATTATCAGTATAAGGTGTTCTTTGGACACTCTCAGAGGGTGTTGTTGTTTTTTATCCCTTTCATTGGTCTCACCACTTCTTCAGCATCAGTGTGTAGCTATGTATGTGAGAGGAAGTGATGTACCATATTGGAAGTTACAGTTTTCCAATACTTAAAATATACTTCCAATAGGTACTAACACTCATACACTTCTCTCTCACTGAAAACTGATGTTTCTTTTTCTGCTTAAACTCAAAACAATAGTTTAGTAAGAATTGAATAGGGGACACGCATGTCAGGAAAGTGCATCACACTCCTATTAGTGGAGAGTTTTCACATGACAATTTGCATGTGAGTTGCTTGATCATTAATAATTGTAAGGTAGGTGGGAATGCAAGGCTTGTGACATGCAAACATATTTTTTGATGTAAATGAAAGCACAGAACAAAAACAGCAATATCTGTGAGTGGAAGTAATTAGGTTTTGGATATGTTATCACTGTAGGAGAATTATCACTTCTGAGGACTTTATGGAATAAGATAGATGTGGAAGAGGGAGGACATATTGCATTTACTTTCAAGTGTTGAACCTTTTAATATTTGTACAAGTTTTATTGCTAATGATGCAATAAATGCTATCTTTAATGTCATTGATAATGTTTATAATAACACTGCAATTGTTTTCTTGATTCAAAGCTATCTAGGCAAGTTGTATATAATATAATTACTCTAGAGGTTTTAGTCTGGGAAGGCATGATATACATTTTTATATCCTTGAAAATTGTTGAAAATTTCTTATCTGGCATGGTAGATGTTATAAATTTTAACAAAATGGCTTAGGTGGGAAGTCACATGGCATAGTTTTCTTAAAGTACATTTTTGTTTAACTTGAGTTCAATATTTTTATCATTGTGTTGCAACCTACTTTGCTACTTACAGGACATTGCAGAATAAAAGGATTTTGAAGTGATTATTGATTGGGATATAACAGACACTTTTTGCGAGTGTATGACATTATTATGAAGGACTAATAGGATACTAGAATGTATGTGAGTAAATTCACATTTGATTAAATCTATTTTCTGAATAAATTATAATAGTATGCAGAAGTTTCATCTCTATTCTATCTAATACACTGTAAAATAAATTTGGAGAAAACAGAAAGAGTGGTACAAGTATTTATAGCAACGCATGTACATGTGTGAATTGAGACTGAAAAAATTGATTTTCTTTACAAAAGAGTTTAAAGGTGATGCTAGTAAGATGTTATAAATCTTGGGGTTTCAAGCTGGCTAAGAAAAGTATAAACTCTTGGTTTTTAAAAATATTTTTGAAAATGTAAATCTGAGAAATGCATTACAATAATGCATTCAAGCGTGACACAATATATACTGCAGACATATTGTAAATTTCCACAGAGAAGAACTCTTGATGACATTCTAAGAACAACTTCAGTGACTTATTAGAAAAGATTCTGTTATATGTGTATGATGAAATCTAGTTGTATAAGGTTATAAACAAAATGAACATGTATAGGAAGACTTTTCTCTTTGTTATTTAAACAGGCATGGGTGGATGTTCAGAGGTTAAATTACATGGACTATAACATTTCTTAAAGTACTTTTTCATCTTTAACTTGTTTGTTCTTTTGTATTGATCCATTCAACCATATAAAATCATCCTTTGATAGACTATACATGTACACATACTGTTTTATGTTGGTAGAGGAAATAAACTGACAAAGGATTTTTAAGGTGTATCACCAACAGTTAATTACAATATAAATTTTACCTACTTTCATATCAGAGTGTTTTTATTCACATGTGCGTGTGCTCTATGTTGCTCCAGTCTATCCAAAATAATTTGTATTAACAATTTGAATATGACCAAAATAAAATCTAGTTTAACTGATAATATACTTATTAATTACTTAGATTAGTATAAACTCTGAGAAACATTTCATGACTGATTACAGAATTACATATTGATATTTTTTGAGCTTGTTCTGACAGTGAAAAGTAGCATTCAATGTCCCCTACTCAGTACGAAGGTGTAAACATTAATAGATTTAAACATATGATTCTTCTGCTTATTTTTCGTTATGAAAATAATTTACAGAAATCCTCATTTAATTCTTATAGAAAAATATTTGGAATTGTTTCATAGTTTTCTGTTTGATCAATGAATTCATACTAGTACATACAACAAATATTGTTTTGATTTTATCCAAACATAGCTAACCTACTTACTTATTTCTGTTTTCTACATTTGGTATGTTATGTTATCAAGGTAGCTGTAATTCAGTCATTTGTAGGTCTTGACAGAAATGGATTTTGCAGTTTCTTAATAACAGAATTTAGCATTTAGTAATTTCTTATGCTACATTGATGCTAGTAAAATCTGTACATTGCTGTTTCATTCACATTGTAGCTGTAACATGGTGTCTCTTTCTAATAAATGTAGCAACAACATGGTGTCTGTTTACTGTAGATACAGCTACAATGTGATGTTTGCTATAGATGTAACTACAACAGGGTGTTTCTTTACTGTAGATGTAGCTACAACATGGTGTTTCTTTACTGTAAATGTTTCTACAACATGGTGTTTCTTTACTGTAAATGTTGCTACAACATGGTGTTTGCTTACTGTAGATATAACTACAACATGGTGTTTCTTTACTATAGATATAACTACATGGTGTTTCTTTACTATAGATACAACTACAACATGTTGTGTCTATTATAGATGCAGCTAAGACGTGTCTGTTTACTGTAAATGTTGCTACAACAAGGTGTTTGTTAACTATGGAGGTGACTATAACATGGTGTTTGTTTACTTTAGATGTAGCTACAACATGATGTTTGTTTACTTTAGATGTGGCTACAACATAGTGTTTGTTTATGGATATCACTACAACATGGTGTCTGATAATTACAGCAGTGACTATAACAAGATATCTGTTTACTGTAGATGTAGATCAAGGTGTCTCTTAACTATTGAGGTAACTACAACATTGTGTCTGTTAACTATAGGGGTGACTTCAACAAGATATCTGTTTACTGTAGATGTAGTTGGAACATGGTGTCTGCTGTAGAGGTGTTTACAACATGTAGAGAAGAAATTATAAGTTATTTTTTTCTGCCTACACATCACATAAGTGTCAATTTGTCAAACACTAAAATGATTGAGTTAGCTAAGAGCTATGAAAATTTGTGACAGAGTAGTGTGGCTGTTATTTCTTTTGGCTCCATGTTTTTATGAACCTGTCTGTGCAACTTGTGTACACTGTACAGTGTGTGTGTTTTTCATTAGTTGTTAGATGCAATAAGCATCATAGTTTTTTTTTACTAACTCATGCATTCCTAAACAGCCTAATGGAGAGAGACTGTACACATGTTGGGGATGTTATTGAAAGGTACAGTTAAAATGTAACCAGCTTTAATAGTGTTCAGAGTGTACATGTATTTTGCAAGCTTCAGATGGTACAAATGGAAAAGGATGATATTCCAAAATATCATATAATATTGCTATTAGGATGAAGTTTGAATTTGATACAAATTTATTTTTAAGTTTATGTGCACTTTCATATTGGGATACATCTTATAGTGGAATCAACCCCTTTCTCTCAAAATGGGGAATGGGTTTGGATTAGATTTTATTTTAGTTTTGTTTATAAACTGGATTTTGGTGTATATGAGAGTGCATCCTTCACAGTAAAGACTTTTATGACAGAAGGATATAACTTGTGCTTGTATATAAATGTTAGTGTAACAGAACCTCAGTATAATGTACAACTATGATGATAAAAATAAATTCAATTAGAAATTCAGTACAAAATCTTACCTTCCTTACAGAAAGCCTTCTCAATTATTATTTCCCTTTGTTGGTGCAAATTATAGATCTAGCTCTGTGGTGAGTGGTACCCAACCTGGTATATTTAGTGTGAAATCTGCACTGTATGTTCTGTGACCATGATAGGTGACTATAACCTTCTACACTCTTTAAAAATGGGGCATTCTGTAGGACCAATTGAAGATATATGTTTTGGTCTTTTGCTTCATAAATATGTTCATCTCAGATAATATACTCATGTACTTGCATGATTAAAGCAGACAGGGATTACTGTCCATTTCTGGTTCCCCATTGCAATGAGGCTCTTCATACTATGGATTGATATACAACTTTAGATGCTTGTAGAATTTTGTTAATCAACTCTGCCAACATAGTAGTTTTACTTTTCTTAATAAAGTGTTGATGGTATGATGCCCTTTCTATTACAGATCTGATGTACAGTTCCAGATGCCATCAGTTATTTGTTGTAGCAATTGGTCATATCTATATAGATATTACAGGTTACCCCTATGGCAGAGATATCCCTCCTTCCTACCATCCTCTAGTTTTCAGTTTTTAGTTGGGTCAGACATTGGTTGCAAGTGGTCCAGTCACATAGGTCTTCATGTGTTTTTGGTTTGTTTCCTCCTCCTTCTATGAACTAGATAATAAATTTCCAATGTCACCAGGTTTGGAACTTCAGGTATTCTCCAATTTTATGTCCCTTTTCATCTTTTTATCTTCCACTAGATGTTGGTTCTTGATGGATCTGGTGTTATTTCAAGTTAGACAAAACTTGATTGATTTACAATTTACAGCCTGTAAGATCAATGTACAAATTAGGAACTGAAATTACCAAAACTGATAATTACATATTATCATACCTTACATATTATGTAAGGCTGACTAACCTGTTCCTTCAACGAACTGGAGATAACATTTTTATTTTCACCAGATTGTGGACCAGAGATGAAATCCTCCTGAACTCTTTCTACTTTCACTCATCTGCTGGATGTCAGTTCAGAGTGGATCCAGATTTGGTTTTGTTGTAAATGTACACATGTGGAGTCCGGTTCTTCATACTGACACTTGTATTTCCATCCAGTACTTATTTTTGTGGAGAAAGATAAAGGCCCCTTTTCCTACACCAGATCTTATGTATAGTTTTAATTGCCACCAGGTGTTCATTTGACCTTTTTCAGACAGGTCATGGATCAGAGACCATGACATCTCATCTGTTGACTAACATTCAAAATTGCTTTGAACTACTATTTTATGAATTTATGTCATTAAGTTTGGTATCAAGCTGTAGATTGTAATTTAAATTTTCATTTTATAAATTACTTAATTTCATAAATATGAACAAAAACTAAACATTCATTTTTATGTGCCATATTGTATTTTGACCAAATTAAATTTGGTTCAAATTAAATGTTTGTGAGGTCAAAAACAAATTCTATAGTTTTATACAAATTAGGAACTGAAATAACCAAAACTGATAAGCTGGAATATAAAATAAGAACCTCCTTTCTTTTGTATTTGCTGAGATATGTCTTATGCACTGAACCAAACTCAGTCCTCCTGCTTACATTTTTCCATTTTTGAAAACAGTCCTTCATAAACACTTCTTTATATGATATGTGAATAACCAATCGGATGCATACAATGTCTTCCTAGCGGTTTTCTCAGCCATCTAAAAATTTAATGGCAGTGTCTCTTTCCTGTAAGACAAACCTTCATGCTGATAAGTTTAGTCTTTAGCCTGCTTGAAATTTTATATTTTTTTAGATTTTAATACAGCTTTGTTACTAAACTTGATAAATTATAATGGAATACTATAATATCAGTAGAGTAATTTATGATTTTTTTGTCATTTTAATGTACATATATAAAACCTTAAGAAATTTATTTCATTTTATATTTTCCACGTTAAATTTTTTAAGGCATAGCAAGCTATGACAAGAAGTAACTAAGTGCACAGGTTGTAATTAGAAGAAATAATTGTTTGCTTTTCTTCTTTATTTACTTTTCTATATTTTAAGAACTTGTTTGTTAATAGTAATAATCTACATATGTATATATAATTGAAATATGACTGTATTTTACAATATACTAGTCCATCAAAACACTGCCAAGAGAGTTCACTTTGTGAAGATCAATTTTATATTATCGACCACGATAACATGATTGCACATGTGCTGTATCATTGTAACTTCTGTATTCTTAGTCAGGTACCTCTGAAAAGTCAGTATAATAAAAATAATAAATATGTATAGAAATGTATAATATGAGATTTAAGCAATTTAGTTCAAACATTTATGGTTTTGTGTTATAATTTGTGGTCACTCTAGAATCAAAAAGGCATAATTTATATTTAGTTATAAATTTTTGTAGTTGTTACAAGATCAGTCAAATCGACCAAACTTGTAGTACTGATATTTGTTAATTAAAATAATAGATAAAATATAAATTTTTTACTAAAAACATTTGATTATTTTGTATGTGAAATTTGAAAAAAATTTCTAATGCACAAAAGTATTTTTAATCTCAAAATGAAAATTACTTTACATGTTGGATTAGAAACATATGAAAAGAAAAAAAGACATGGCAAAAACCACAACACTTAATAAAAAAATGTAATATTTAGTGTATGAAAACATTGTAAAGTTTACTGAAAATTTGCCAAGTTTTGTGAACATACACTTATTTAAAAGATCCTAAACTTTACTTGAAAGTTATATTCTTCAACTATTTGATTAGTCTTTTCAAAAGAAAGAACTTCAATAAAAATGTTACCAGGATAAATTGCCATGGCAGCACTGATAGGTAGCACAGGTTGTCCTCCAGAATACTTTGGATTTCATCATTGTTAACAGTGATATCAAACATGCATGTTCATAGCTAAGTAAACAAAGTTTTGTTAAAGTTAGAGTTGGTTAATAAAGATAGTATGATTTCTGTATTATATATAGTTATATATGTTAAAAATAATATGAAATAGTTACTGGAACTACCATTTAAAGTTGAAAGGTCTTTGAAAAAAGTTTTAGGGTTCTTTATTCACCATAATTCACCAAACTGTTTTGAATGTGTTAAGAAGTTTATAGGAAACTGAGGTTAACACTTTTGCTCATCTTCAGTTCTAAATGTCTTTACCAACAAAAATACTTTCAAATTTTAAATTTTTTTACAAATCATTCTTGAAAGACATATACAAGAAATGTATGAATAAAAAAAATGGTTGCATTTAACATATTAAAACTTGCAATGGAAAAGAATGACATTCATGACAAATGCATGTCATGTAATTACTATAGTTCTTATTTCGGATATTTTCTTAAAAACAACCGTTTTTTGGCAAACTGCAGTAGAAAAAATTAATAAAGTTTTTAGTTGTATAAAAGAAATAATCATATTTTCCACAGCTATAATTAACCTAGACGTGATAATTATTTATCAAAATTGTCTGTAAGAAATACCATTTTTTAAAGATATTGATATAATGATAATATGTGTATAAGTGAAATGTTATACTGATAACTGTATATAGACCAATATAAGCTGCAAAAATTTGAGACATAACAAGTTGAATATAAATTTTAAGTGATGTATTGGACATTCAATGCATTTCTCAAAATAAAGTAAACCAATTTCATATTTTTGCCAGTTATAATAATATTACTGTGTATTGAACACTAATATACTGACAGTTCAGTGAGTTCATAGTACAAAGGTCAATAGCTAACAGCTAATAGTGTTTTATGAGGCAATGAGTAAGCTAATTTCTTATTATTGTATCCTAGATAAATACATGATTATCTGTATATTTGAATGTCAATATAAAAAATGAAAGGGCATAATCTGAGGACAAAACATATCTTGTGTGCTCTCATAGTACAGTAGTGTTTACCCATATTAATTTTGATAATGCAGAACATTTAAGTACATTATCTTCCAAAGTGACACATTTGTGTGCCTCACTGTTCTTGGGGGCAGCTGGTCAAGTATTTCAAAATCAGATGTCTGATCAGTTCACATTATATATTTTAGACATGTTAATGTATAGTTACACTGCATGTATTTCTTTACGCTAGCTCATTACTTATTTATTTTTGTAGATTATCTCTGCTCTCCAGAAGCCAATGTTTATGATATTGACTTCATCAGGTTCAAAATAAGAGATATGGAAACGGGCACAGTACTGTTTGAGATAGCTAAGCCTCCTGCACCTGGTGAGACTTAAATGCTAATTTCGAATTATTTGATTCACCTGATTAAAAAAGTATATATTTTATTTTCATTTAAGGTGTTACCTTATATATGTAACTACAGTTTTTGATGTCAAACTACTTCAAGAATGTTTATTAAACATTTTGTAATTTCTATTTTGCAGACACTTTTAACTTTTACCATAATTTCATCCTGAAATAAAATGTTTTGAAATTTTTTCATCATATAATTGTATTGTTTTTTCAGTGTTTTTAGTTGCTTGTTTTATTTGGAATTATTTTTGTGTATAGTGAATATTTTTAATTTATTGTAAAATGTTTGTTCTTACAGTGGATGAAGAAGAAGGGGAAGGGGGTGATGCAGATCAAGAAGAAACAGATCCCAATGCTGGTCGATTTGTTCGATATCAATTCACCCCACAGTTTTTGAAACTTAAAACAGTAGGAGCTACGTAAGTACTTTTAATGTTGGACAGCTATGTTTTTGTTGGTGTGTACATGTATTAAGTTAATCATAATTTGTAATAAAGAAAAAAAATGATTAGTGACAGGCTATCTATCTGTGCTGTGTGTGCAAAACAACCTTGATTTTATAGCCTACAAACTTGTTTTGAACTTTGTAAGTTCCATTCGACAGTGGTAGAATGTACATTATTTGAGAAAAAAGAAACATTATTTTCATCATAAATGTGAAATGCCCAGATTTCTGCTGTATATACAATTAGATATATTTCATTGGTAATACAAAAAATACTGAATGAAAATATACTTTGTACCTTATTTGTAAGGATGCAATAATAGCACACAGTTGATAATTTCTCAAAATACTACTCAATAAACTACTCATTCCTCTGTGTAATGAAGAGCTATTGCTTGTCACAGTGTTATAAAGTTATTTTGCTTGTAACACAAGCCTGGAACAAAGCTTTCACCTCTATATGTGTTAATGTGTATTTTGTCAACTTATGATATGGTCATCATTAGACTATAATCCTTTACAAGTAAGAGGGTTTGATATCATCCTCCCTGCACACTAATTTCCACGATCAGTAATATTTGAACACATGGTTATTTTGGTGCTGTTTTTCTTTTGATGTATTTTTTTTAGGAATTACATGTTTGTGTTTACTTTAAACTTTAGTCTTTCCTTTATATTTTATTATGTGAAACAAAGTTGCTCAAATTTGAATTTTTTTAGAGAGACTTGACTTTAATTATTATTCATTTAAATAATTATATTATTTAATAATTATTAGCTTGTTTTTCTTTTAATCCTGCTTGTGCTTCTTTGTCTCATGTCCTATTCTCTGTGTTAAGGTTTCTTTAACAGTACTACTTCCCATTGTTTCATCTAGCATAAAAGTACTCTTCAAGGTTGTTATTAGACTCATGTACCATCAACATACTAGGCTCATTTTTGTTCTAACAAGAAGTAAAACAACGGAAAAACCTTTCTGGATTCACATTTGCAAATTCGTGACATCATTCTAGGTTTTGGCATTCCTTAACATGACTCAATCAGTAATGTAACTGGAGGCACTCTTACATATGACAATATCAACAATCAGATTGTTGCACATTGTGCATCAGATGGTTGCTAACTCTCTCATCTTAGATCCATGATTCCTGACATTCCACTGCTATTACTTCAGCTGAGCCTGCTTCATCTTGAAAAGTGGTTTGCCGTGCTTTTAATACCCTGTTCACGATGAGTAGTCCTATATTTGTTCTTCCATACTTGTATTATACACATTTGTTTTTGTTGAATTCTTGGCTTCCTTGATTCATGAACCATTATCTCTATTTATTAAATTTCATCATAATTTAGTGGCTTTATATCACAACACTGTCACCTTTTTTGAGGTAATTTACACATGTATTTTTACACCTTACCATCTGTTTCCTGCATTTTTGTCCCAGTTCACTGATTTTTTTTGTTTCTGTGATATACTTCGTTGGATTTCTTTACTCAATACCATTTTCATCTGTCATACACATTGTTATTTTCATTTTTTGTGGTATTTCATGCACTTTAACATCTTGAGCTGATATAGGTCATCAACAGCCGCCTCTATTCACTTTGTTTTTTGTCTTTGGGAACGTAGATTCACTCAATGACTTTCATCGTTTATGGTGTTATGGGGTCACTGCATCTCATGTTTCTTATCCTCTTTTTACTTTCCAATGTTCCTTACCCTCTTTGGGGTTGGTTGTTGTGGGTCGTGGAGGTAATTTATTTCTGAAAATACTCCTTGTCTCCAGCCCACTGGAGACTTTGCTCTTTTACTTTGTACTCCAGTGGATTCTTTTTCCTACAAATTATTCAGTTGCTCAAGTCTTTCTCAGCTATTCTTTTCCTCTCTTTCTACTCTCCATCTTACCTGTTTCAAATGTTGTGAAACATTTCCTTAACCTCCACTCTGAGACTTAACTCCTGCCCTTTTGTTTTTTCCATACAGATAGTCAATTGGCTGTCACATTTGATCCATGTTTGGACTTTTCTTGGTTTTTGATGGTCAGTTTTCCCATTCTCTAGTGAATAAACCAGTTTGAAATATTTTTTTCCACATCACAGTTTGTACATCAACTTTTTGCTTCCTTTGGTCCATTTGTAGTGGTTGGATCTTCATTTCTCAATCCTTTAATTTTAAGTTTACTGTAGCCTCATTTTATTCTCTTTTGGTTCAGTGATTTTTTACTTAGAAGTTAAGTTCTTGAGGATTATTATTCCATTAGAACTATGGATATTTCTCCTCTACTTCTCTTTATGTAGTTTTCTTTGTTGTGGCCTTCATTCATAAAAGAGTGGCCCAAGAGTTAGTGTTGGGTGGTGATGACTAGCACCTTTCCTACAGTCTCCATTGCTAAGTTTGGAATGGCAAGCACAGATAGCCCTTGTGTAGTTTTGCACAAAATTAAAAAAACAAACAAATGGGATCTAGTAGGTGATCACCATTCTCTACAACAGCTTTATTATTGTGAATTGTTTATTTTTCACATTTTCTTCCACATCCCACAATCACTTTATTCAGTACCTACACTGTGGAGATGATAAGACTTACTGAGTGACAATAATATTTATCTTTTCCAAAATCCACGTTAAGTGGGAGAGTACAGAAAGCATTAAGTTCATCTGTATTTGCTCCAAGCTTGCAGTTGAGATGAGGTTTCTGCAAGAATGTAACAGTCTATATATTTTATCTTTCAGGAAGCCTTTCTGAAGAAATAAAAATATCAAACAGCACCAGGTGTGTGTCTGCCCTCTCACCTGGCTAGTACCTATTTTCTTAAGCTGCAGTAACCCATTTCACAGTCTAGCATTGTTGGACTTCATGCAGTTGTGATGTTTTCTGTTTGGTAGAAGTATCCCCTTACAAGTTCCTCCTTCCTGTTTTTTTTCTAGTGGAATAAGGAAGAATGGTACTTGCTTTTTCCAGTCCCAACCTGCTTAGGTAGGCTAGTGTGAAGAATTCTCCAATGGGACAAAGTAAATCCCACTTGTATGAGACTAAATGGATGCACCCACCCCTCAATGGGAAGTAGGGCTGCAGTGTTCCTGGAGAGGTACAAGAGGACACCTTACTGTGTTATGAATCAAAACATTTCTGATGGTTAGTCCTGCCTGAGGAAAGAGTTCTGGGATGTATCTCCCTGCACCTGGTAGATGTGGTAGGTATCTCATTTAAATATTTCTCCGATACAGAACGTCTTGACTTATTGCCTTATCCACACAACACACTTGTAGTCAGTTGACTGATTGTCTATGAGATGTGGCTGATCAAACAATCATACATTCTGCCCACCCAAATGACACTTTAGCATGAAGTAGAAGATTCCTTTAACAATATCTTTTGCTCTAGTATGTCACTTGGTTGAAGAACATTCCTTGCTTATGATGGATATGGCCTATCATCAAGTGATATCCCTCTAGGCTATCCTCTCCCAGCAGGCTACGCTATATTTTCAGGAAAAAGTTCATTTTTGTGTTTTTTGTTTCTCAAACATTTTCAGCATTGGATTATAGCTGTTTGTTGTGCAGAGTGGTGATTAGCGTATCTGAAGTTAACCATTTTACTTTCCTAAACTGTATTTCAGATGGATATTCAGTTCTATGCACAACTTCCCACCCTTTATTCCTCACTTCTAGTGTACTTGTTTCATGAGGAATTAGAATTTGTTCAAATGCTGGTGCTCATGGAAGATATTCCACCTTCCTATATATTGTTGGAAGCTAAAACTTAATGATAATTATATCTTTGTTTGGTGCAATACATACCAATATTTGTAAGGATCAAGGCTTCATTCATAACTTGTTTCATGTGCAAAATCTCTTCAGTACAACTTCTGAAGTAACAGTTATTCATCATGCAGTTAGATATCTTTCTCAAGTAAATTTTCAGCTAAGGAAAATGTTAACTTTGAAACCTTCACTGCATATTATAATGTAATGGTGACAAAATGTTTTTGTATATAGTGCTTTTAAAATTTTGTATGTAAATCTTTATTTTTAGTTTGGAAATACTGACATCAGACTTACATCATTACAGGGTCGAGTTTACTGTAGGTGACAAAGCTATCAACAAGTTTCGAATGATTGAACGGCATTTCTTTCGTGAAAAGCTGTTGAAGACATTTGATTTTGAATTTGGGTTTTGTATTCCTAACAGTAAGAATACGTGTGAACACATCTATGAATTTCCAACACTAAGTCCTGAATTATGTAGGTATATTTAGCTTAAACATAAAACTTGTAGATTTTTGTAGTCTTTGTTTTTTGTAATTTATAATCAGGATAATTTATTTTAAGCAAAACCATTAAATATTCTTTGAAATAAGTGTTTTTCACTTTAAAAACACACCTACAGAGAAGTGTGTTTACAAATAAATCAAAAACTAAGGGAAAAGCAGCCATAAATGTGAATGAAGACTTATTATTACTTTCCTGATAGTTTGCCTCTCAGTGGAATTTGAGGAGAATAGATATGCATCTGTAATCTTAGTTCCTGCTCTGTACTAGTACCTATGAAGTGCAGTTTCATATCCTCTCTCTAGTGAGAAGGTTCTCGTTATATGCCGCATATCTCCCAAAAATAGTTAGGTTTTAATGAATTACACTAATTAATTTCCGTGAAGCCATATGTTGTCAAATTTAAATCTCATGCATTGAATATGTTACAGAAATTATAAAGTTAAGATATCATTTTTTCACACTGAAACCTCATGTCTTGCACTTGTTTCAGTATATATATAAAATTTATGTGAGACTGGCAAATGGAGTTTAAGACTGATAGACAGTGTATCCCCACTGCAGTGTTGGTCCTACTTCCACAGTCACCTCCAAAATCTACTGTACATTATACATCACACATTATAGCTTGTAACCTGGGATTCTTTTAATTGGTGCAGCATTTTGTATTTTTGTTTTGGCTTGTTTTTGGTTACAACAAACTAACATTAGTCAAAGGTTTTAATTTTATGTTTTTAATGCAATCTTTCCTTTTGATTTTTTTTTATTTTACATAACTTTTCAGTATTAATATTCTCACTATATATAATTTCATACATACTTATATGTCCTGTGTAATAAACAATTATGGGTAATGGAGTTTCTTCTTGCAGGTGAAGAAATGATCAAGAACCCTTTCGACACTCGTTCGGACAGTTTCTATTTTGTGGATGACCAGCTGATCATGCATAATAAGGCTGACTATGCGTACAATGGTGGTATACAGCAGTAGGCTGCTATGTCTTAAGAGAACTTAGCCATAATGCACTAAAATATTTTTTAATGTATTGTGGGCTCTTTAGGATACCCATGCTGGCACTTCAAATTCAGAGTTTTCTCTTCACTTTACATATTGGTTTCCACATTTCAATAGCCAATGTGAGAATTCTGTGGCTTTTCTTGTGCAATTCACCAAGTAAGTGATTGTAACTTGTTGCTGAAAAGTATGGTACTGAATGAAAGTTGTTAAATTGTGAACAAAGTAGACAGCTAGTTTCCCTTGCAACTAGTAAGAGCAAAATTATACAAGACTGTGGACTGTCCACTGTCAAACTATACCATTACCATTCTTACGTTCAAGCATGTGATACTAGAGTTAGAAAATGAAATACTAGTAGAATAGGGTTTCGTTTTGTGTATTTCTGTCTAATTACTAGCAACGTTAGTAGCTCTATACCATAATTATTTACTATTTGGAGTGAGCATACTTATTGTCATTCTGTTGTTGAGGTTGATATTTACTTAAGAACACTGAACAAATGGATATATATTGTTGCTCTGTTTTTTGTGGTAGTTCTTGCTTAAAAATACATCACTATTGTGTGAAAAGAATTATTATTACCACTGACTTCCTCATGATTTTAATTTTATGAACTGTGATGTAAAAGTTTAAGAACAGTTCCATGTTCGTAATTTCAAGAACCATTCTGATCATGGTAACTTTTGTGAAACACAAGTAAATTTTCGGTAGGACCGTTCTGGTCTCAGAATGAGGCTTTTTTATATAAATTATTAATTCAGGGTATTCAAACAAATTATTCTTAAAATAAATTACATTGTGCCCTGCCACCAGTTTCATAAAATTAATACTTTGTGGTTGATGTATCTTGTTGGAAAGGCAGTTTGCAATTGATTTTAAAAGTTGTATGATAATATTTGAGAAAAAATAGCTCACTTGTACTAAATGTGAAAGACTACATATGAAATATTGTGTTAATTAGTGTATTACTGCATATTGTAAATAAAAATACGTGTAAAAGTTTCTTAAACTAAGGATACAGTTAACAATGGTATGTTTGCTCAGGTAGTAGTTTTAAGTATAGTTTCATTGGAAGTAAAGTGTTTCTTTTATGAATCTTCATTAAAACTTTTATGTATAATGTTGATTAAAACTTTAGCAGTGAGTCTAATGAGAACATTTTATTTCTATACCTTTTTGCAAATTTTATTTGGTTTGTTTGCATGTTTTAGAGCAAAGCTACGTGAGGCTATCTGTTATGTACATCGTGAGAAAACAAACCATGGATTTTAGTGTTGTAATTCCTTTAACTTACCAATGTCCCACCAGGGGACATTTTATCTTATCACCATGTTTTTTATTTCACAAATAAGAAGTTGCAGCTAATATTCAAAGGGATAAGAATTTGTGCATTTATTAAGTCATATACTAAGACAGTACAGCCATAGATAAACAGTGTTGTTAAGACAGTACAGCCACAGATAAAAAGTGTTGTTAATACAGTACAGCCACAGATAAAAAATGTTGTTAAGACAATACAGCCACAGATAAATGGTGTTGTTAAGACAGTACAGCCACAGGTAGAAAGTTATGTTATGACAATACAGCCACAGATAAAAAGTGATGTTCCGGAAAACGAGTCACAGGTAAAAACGTAATGTTATGACAATACAGCCACAGATGAAAAGTGGTGTAACGACAATAGAGCCACAAGTAAAAAAATGATGTTACGACAATACAGCCACAAATGAAAAGTTATGTTAAGACAGTACAGCCACAAATGAAAAGTGATGTTACGACAATAAAGCCACAAATGAAAAGTGATGTTACAACAATACAGCCACAGATGAAGTGATGTAATGACAATACAGCCACAGGTCAAAAGTGATGTTACAACAGTACAGCCACAGATAAAATAACATTGTTTCCTCTTTGTTTAAAAATAGGTAGAAGTTGCTGCTTCATGCACAGTTTCTGTAGGTGTCAGTATCATTATGTTATTTAGTATGTTTTATTCAAGAGACAAATATATGGACCCAATAATATAATGATATGATAAAGTTTCTTGGTTGCCAGCAGTTTAAAGTGACATGAATGTGATGACTGAAAAATAATTTTTTTCTTGTTTAACCAGAAGGTACATAAAGAGAGAAAATAGTTTTTCCTTGTATAAGAAAGGTTGTGTTAATGTGTGTAATTTATACATGCAGTATTTATTTATGAATAATAGTTTGGGGGACATTTTGATTATGCTGTTCATTATCTTTTTTTTTTAGGTTTGAAAATGAGTTTTGTATACTGTTGAATTTGTTTAAAAGGAGGACTGCCAATGTACCTTGTGGCAAATTAGTTAAACTGATCAAAATTGTTAAAGAATTACGTTAAGTACAACTGAAAGTAATGACTTAAGAACACGTATTCTGACATAAATAAAGTAGAAATGGCAAATGACAAGATCAGCGTAAGGAAAATTTCAGTTTAATACAAGTATTCAAAATGCCTCCCTTGGCTTTGATGAACTGTTCATATTTCCATGGAGAGGAAGTACATATGAGGTGGTGAATGTACTAAATAAAGTTGTTAAAAATTGCATCAAATGTTTATTGATTTTTCATGAGATTTAACTATTTATGGAAATGTACTTGATGTTTGTGTGCTGGTTTCTGAGTTTGTACTGAAGCTAAGGAATTACTGGTAGAAATTCACTTCAAGGATGATAATCTGCGGGATCCTTTTGCTAATATGCAGGTCCTTCTTAAATCTTTAGCCTGAAGATTTATTATATTGATTCTAAGCATCAGAAAAGAAGTGAAAATGAATTTTAGTTTAACCGTTTTGTTGTTCTGCCTAAAATTCTAGTTTATAGTAGATTACTGTTTAGTAAGTCTTGCTGTTTTAAAAGAATATGAGGCTAACGTGTGACACAGACAGCCCTGTTGATTTGTGTCGTTAAACACTTGCCACCAACCAACCACCAAATAGTACTAATTTATATATGATATGTTAGTTTTAAGTGAAATTAATTAGATTTAAGAAAAGGAATTTAATATTTTATTCATTACATTCATGTCATTCAAAAACTTTGTCAACTTAGTTTATTTAGGAATTTTCTTGTATACCTGTCTTTAGAACTTCTGCTCAAATTAGTTTTCAGTGTGTGCACTGTTTTCTAAAATCATAATTTTGTGTTTATTCATGCTTTTAGATTGAGTCTGTCATTGCCCTCAAGCTGACAGATCTTTCTCCTCATCTTTCTAGTTGGAGGTTTTACCTTTTATGATGTTTGAGAATCATAACACTGTTAATTATTTTAACTGCTCTTGTGGTAAGTGTCATGTGATCATACTGTACCATTTATGCTACTTTTGGCTTGAAACTACTCTTGATATTTCAACTATTCCAAACAGATTCAGCATAATTTATAATTACTAATGGTATTAATAGTGTAAGTGTGTGACTGTTAAATCTGATGCTGGTGTACACCTTTTTTGCTTTGAGAAGGTTTTATTATCTTGTATATTGGTCCTGTCCACTATCTCATGGAGACTTGTTCATGGATGTCATCTTAAGATAAATAAACTTGCAGTTTCAGGAAGCTTTAGATTACTTAGAGCAGTGGTGGGTAACTCATGGTCTATGGGCTGTATGTATCTTCCTGTGAGTTAACCTGAAGCATCTCTACATCCTAAAAAGTAAAACTATTGCAACAACACATGATATCCAGAGCTAATGTTATAGATTAGAGATGACAGTAGAGTATGTTTCTGTGCATTCATGCTAACAAAGCTTATAGTTAACATTAAACTGTAATTGTTTCTCTATGTACTGTACTTCTTCAAACTATCAGTAGAAAGGGAGAGGAAGTCTGTTACTGGTAATCTTTCTTAACTGTAATATGTTTCATTTAAGCTTATTGCATTCAAATTTATTATTTTTGACTTATAACTGGTAAAGGGGAAGTCTTAAAGGATTAGGTTAGGTTTCCCATCACTGATTTAGAGCATAACCTTTAATTCCAGATAATGTGATCTGTTCACATTGTTAGAAGATTAAAATGGTGAAGAGTTCTTGTATTTTAATAAAGGATAGAATTCTGCATTGATGTATGGCTGTAACTGTTAGTGGAATATTTTAACAAAATGCTGGAATGTTTATTGTAAATTTTGAATACAGTTGTAGTAGTTGTAATAAATCAGTTTACAAAAACTAGAAATAGGTAATGGTGCATCTTTTTAAGGTTTTAAAGTTAATTTTGTTGTGACATCTGGTAAGAGGAAACCAAAAGAATAACTGGAAATTTCATCATACCACTTTAACAGCTTAGCAAGAAAAGAAGCAACATTCAGAATATAGGAATAAATATACCAGTACAGTGGAATACTGTTTTATCTGACAATAATTACATGAAAGGCATTTTGCTACAAGGTATCATGACACAGGTTATCATGATGTCTGTTAATTCTAAATGAGATCCACAAAGATTTAATAATAGTATTGTACCTTAGAGCTTGAATTGTAAATTTATTTGCCAATGTTGAAAATACTTCTTGATGTCATATTAAATTTGGTCACTTATTGTTTATTTATTTAGCTATACTTTCTTTGAATACAATGCACTTTAATTTTAAACTTAATAGCCATAATTGATACTATACAGTCATTTTAAATATTTAGAAAATAACACATTAGAAAGAGATCTGTAAAGTTGTGTACTGGTTATAACCAATTTATATTATTGGTTCTTTCTCATCTATTTTAGTTTGTTTTCTTAAGAATCATAAGAGTATAGAAACAAATCAGTAATGTTAATTTATTTTTAAGACAAGCTGTACACGTCTGCAGGCTAAATGTACCCTGATAAGAATTTTGGAATGTGTTATTCATGTTTTTATGGATGTCCTATCACGTATTTGATGAGTTTAAAAAAATTTTTTTGTGTACAACTGTTTGCTCAGACTGTATATTTTAATGATTTTGTAAAACCAAAATATCCACCATCATTCTGTTTTCCTGTTAGTGTACAAAATTTCAAGAGAAATTCATTATACTTCTGAGAAGAGAAGATTTGCTGTTGTGTATCTATTCTTAAAAGACTTACAAATTGAGAATGGTTAAGATTTTAATATGAAAAGATGCTTATCAGTGTTTACATACATTTAGAAGATGTTATGAAGATAGACTTTATAAATTAGGAGAAGTACACTGTAAACAAATTTTCAGGGCACTTTGGAATAAAGATGGCCAAGTGCTTTTATGTCATTCTGGCTGACATGTTTAGGTATTATCTTCATTTGGCTGCCGCTTTCAGCTAAAGTAAATTTTTTCAAGTGGAGGTTTCAGCAAAAAAAACACAAAAAGGTATATTTACAAGTAATCAAACTGTTATTGGAGTGGTTATTTTACCTAAAGAGCAGCCATTGCCTTTTAGCTATATTTAAAAGTAAATTTATTTTAACTCCAAGTATAAAACAAAAGAGGAAAAAAAGAACATTAGAAACTTAAAAGAAACCAGCAGTATTGCAGCATAAATATGTCGTTACAATGAAATAAGCAGTACTGTAGTATAAATATGTCGTTACAATGAAAGCAGCAGCACTGTAGTATAAATATGTCGTTACAATGAAAGCAGCAGCACTGTAGTATAAATATGTCGTTACAACAAAAGCAGCAGTACTGTAGTATAAATATGTTGTTACAATGAAAGCAGCAGCACTGTAGTATAAATATGTCGTTACAATAAAAGCAGCAGTACTGTAGTATAAATATGTCGTTACAATGAAAGCAGCAGTACTGTAGTATAAATATGTCGTTACAATCCATTCAGGTCATTTAGTAAGAGGAAAAATGCAAAGAACTGTAACATTGAAACATTTGTACCTTTCTATTTTGTGTGAACTATTCAAACTGTGTGTACTCAAAATGAATGTCTGGTACTAAATATACATTATTTGTAACTGTAGCAAATGTTGCCATTATTGAACCCCATTAGGAAGTCATTTTTGTAAAAATACAGATTTAAAAGGAGTGAAATTTGAGTGATAGATGATCTAATATGACTTGATTGCTGCAGCTAACATTTGTTTATTGGATTTATTTTTTTTGCAATATCTTGTGACAAGACTAAAGGATAGTAAAGAAAGTATTGAGAAAATATGTCAGTTGAGTATTGTGTGTAACCATCTGTGAAAGATAAAAAATTGGGAATTTATATAAAAGCTAGGTGCAGTTTTTTTTATCTTCTTTCTTTTTTGTTCAGTGTAATAAGAATATTGAAATAAAAACATAACATCTGCTGGATTCTTTTCTTCTCTGTAAATATATTTCATTCTTTCACTCTAACGTGATGCAAATATGACTAGTCTTGGGTTACAATAAGATCTTGTGTCTTAGTGTGGGAAAGAGTTTCTAACCAGTGTCTCATTAATATCTCTTCTTAGTGTGTTATTTCTTTTTAGAAAAGATATTGAACTGTACCCTAGTTAGATATTCAGACCAGAAATATGTTTTCAGTTTAGAAAAGTAATAGGTGATGTAGACAGTCAAAACAGTAGTAATTAAACATTAAGTTGTGTGAATGCTCCAAAAACTTGTATAATTAAAACAGTTATAAGAGAAGTTCATTCATGAGTATGGTCACAACAATAGTAAACAGAGAAATTAAGTTACATACACCATCCAAACAATCTTAAAGAAGAGAATGTACTATCAAAATGATAGTAAGTAAAGAAGGTAAGTTATGTGTACAGTCAAAATAATAGTTAGTAGAGAAGGTAAGTTAATGATATAATAAAAATAATAATAAGTGGAGAAGGTAAGTCAAAACATTTGTAAGTAGAAAAGGTAAGTTATGTGTACGATCGAAACAATTGTGAGTAGAGAAATTGAGTACTATTTTTATGTTGTTAAGAAATATAAATTATTCGTATTAATTGTCAAAGTAAATGACATGCTAGTTTACCTTTTCTAAAATATGATATACAAAAAAGACCTAAGAACCAAATCTTATGAACGCTATCATCATATTTATTTTCAGTCTATTAATATTTTATGAAAACTAAAATTGCCTAAATTTGTTTTGACTGTGTTACGGTAAGTACAATATGCACACACTTAAAAATACATGGTTCTTAGATTTTCGAATAACACCACATTTACGTATTGGTACAGGAAATACTTCACTTTTCTTCAAAAAGTCTGATGTAAGTGGAGCCATTTAAATACTATAAATAATGATTATAATAATCTTTTGCTAGTTTGTTTCATAATTTTATTTTAACCATAATGTAAACAATTCCATGACTTTAGATAATTGTGTTTTTTTTGTAGTTACCAAAATTTTACTTTTTATTTTTCCTCTGTACGATGCTTCAAAATCTGTTCTAGATTCACCAATCAATAAAATACGTTTATAAGCTGTAACAAGGTTTGTCTCTGAGCTGTAACAAGGTTTGTCTCTGAGCTGTAACAAGGTTTGTCTCTGAGCTGTAACAAGGTTTGTCTCTGAGCTGTAACAAGGTTTGTCTCTGGTTAGAAGACGTTTTAGCAAGAGAGAAAATTTAATCCAATGAAACCATGGAAAAGTAAAGTGTGCAACAACAAGAATAAAAAAAATGTATTGGTTGAAAGGTAAGATGAGTAAGTAAAGCTCATTGTAACAACGGCTGGTTTAGGTTGAGAAAATTTTTATGTAGAGGAGCAAACAACGTTCGGTCATCATCAGGTTCACAAAGAAAGAAAGAGGTAACTGACCGACCGTTGACCACATGTTTGAAGGAGCTTGTGTAATTGAGTGTAGGAGTGCAGAGGGCGTGCTTAGATGTTTGATTATATTTATTAATATAGGTGTAAAGGTTTTGTTTGTTTGTTTTGGAAATTCGCACAAAGCTACTCGAGGGCGATCTGTGCTAGCCATCCCTAATTTAGCAGTGTAAGACTAGAGGGAAGGCAGCTAGTCATTACTACCCACCGCCAACTCTTGGGCTACTCTTTTACCAACGAATAGTGGGATTGACCGTAACATTATACACCCCCACGGCTGGGAGGGCGAGCATGTTTAGCGCGAACCCGCGACCCTCGGATTACGAGTGCACGCCTTAACGCGCTCGGCCATGCCAGGCCAGGTGTAATGGTGTTCCTTTGTATTGGTTTATTTTGGCCTTGAGTTGTTGTATAAGTAAGGGTTATTTAATTTTGCGTTTGTTTATGTTTGATTATTTAGTATTTTGGTATATTTTTATGGTTATGTTGTGTTTATTTGATTTGCAATGTTGGAAAACGTGTGAAGGTGACTTTTTGTGTTCTTTGAATATATATTAATAAATATAATCAAGCATCTAAGCACGCTCTTTACATTTCTACACTCAATTACACACCCCCTTCAAACATGTGGTCAGCTATCGGTCAGTTACCTCTTTCTTTCTTTGTGAACCTGACGATAACCAAAGAAGGTCGAAACGTTGTTCGCTCCTCTACGTTAAAATTTTCTCAATCCATACCAGCCGTTTTTACACGTATATTTTTCTCTACAAGTGGGTTTACTCGTCATCACTGATTAAAGTTCAGTGCAACTCAATTATTTTTAAAGCACACGTAATGAGGTCCAGTCACGTGAAACGATCGCTTTGCAGCTGTCATTGGTCTTATAAACAACAGGTCTTTAAAGGAAGCCCTAGCATGGCCTGGTAGTTGGAACACTTAACTCCAAATTGGGATGTTGTGGATTGGAATCTCCGTCCCACCAAACATGCTCACTCTTTCAACAGGAGGGGTGTTATAATGTAACGGCCCGACCCACTGTTCTTTGGTAATATAGTAGGCACTGGTTTGTCGTGACTAGCTGCCTTCTCCCTAGTCTAACACTGCTAAATTAGGGTCGACTAGCACAGATAGTTCTCAAATTTAAAAGGTTCCCTGTGTTGACCCTGAACTGTTATGTGCGTACGAATGTTTCCATTGATGGAACAGTATTAACAATGCCTTGAAGCTCGTTCATTTGTGTTCTGGTAGAGCCAAAGCGTTGTTAATCAAATATTTTGGAAAGCATGGACCAAAATCATATTCTGGTGCCTGAAAGTATCATCTGAAATATAACACCTACGTGCCAAATAATTTGAAACAAAAATAGACACAAGTTCCATCAAAGGTCGTATTTAACCTCGTTAGATTAATATTATTAGTGTCGGATTACACAATAATTAGTATATTCTGAATGCATGTTACGTATTTTAATAATTTGATTAATCGTTATCATTACAACTTATATAATTAAAAGAGAAAGCGTTTCTAATGTGTGTAATAAACTGTAGTTTCCATATAAGAACAAACAAGATATTTCAATTTACATTTGTTTCTAGAGGAAATGGATCGTTTACCCTATTATCCTGTTATTGATTACCCACCCGTGGACTGGGTGTAAGAAGTTCATAGAAATGCTATATAGTCTTTTCCTTTCACATGTGGTTTTATCTGTACGACAGATGTGTAAGAAAACCAATAAAAACAGTTTCTATACAGAGTATACTATCTCTTTCTGGCGGAAATAACCACGTATAGTGACACAGAAAACTATGGATTTATCCTATCTCTATCTCAGCTCGCGGAATGTTGGCTGAAGTTGAAAAATAAACCACCAATCTTACTTTCGAGACGAACCTCAGAACCTAAGACTATTATAGTCATGTAACTTTGGGCCTAGTTTAATCGTTAGAGAAAAAAAATACATTCACGCAAAAAGATGGCGCTTTACTTTAAAACAGCCATGCACACACATGTAAAAGTTTGTCAACTAGTAATAAAAAACTTTGTTGTTGCACTTGTATCGGCAGAATATTAGTAACATCCTTAATACTCACACTTACATCTAGTTATGTTTTTATACCATCCACCACTGGTGGGGTCTAAATGCCAAATCATTTTAAGTTTCTGTTTGTTAAACATTCGAAGATCTGAACCAAAAAAAAATTTGGTATAATCACTCATTATTTATGTAAAGTAAATAGAAGTTTTCCACTAATAATTATTTGGATTTTCTGCAACATTTATGGAGTTTTTGTGTACATTATGTGTGACTTAAGTGTACTCTAAACAATCACGGACCCAAAAACGGATTGGTGCATAAATAGATTAGGAAATGATGGGATGGGAAATTATAGGACTAGCTACAAAAACCCGGGTTGTTATGGACTTGACTCGTAATTCGAGGGTTGCGGGTTTGAATCCCCGTCACAACAAACACGCTTCACCTCTCAGCCGTGGGGGCGTTGTAACGTCACGATTAATCCAACTATTCGTCAGTAAAAAAGTTGGTGGTGGGTGGTGATGACTAGCTACCTTACCTCTAATCTGAAACTGCTAAATTAGGGACAGCTAGCGCAGATAGCTGTAGTGTAGCTTGACGCAAAATTAAAAAAACAAACGAGACAAGCATTATAAAATGTGATGTATAAACCCTTGAAATAAAAATTATTATGTGAAAGTTGAGTCATTATTCAGAGATGTCTTTCCCAGTTCAAATGAACTGTGAACTAGTTTTGTGTTTTACACGTGTATAATAAATATTCTTCAGCACGTACATTTCAAAGTATAAGAGGATATCTCGAAGGATTATTGTTGGATAGGGTTCGGTATGATACGTACATTAAATTCAACAGTTGAATCAGGACGGAACATCGTGGTTGGAGTGATAACAGCATTATTTGTATACCTTGTCCCTCTCTTGCGTTCTGCCTTAAAATGTCTTGGCCACCTCCTGCCACCTGTATATACACACACTCGACATTAAACCTCCATCGCGGGTTTGCATCCCCGTCGTGCCAAACATGCTCGCCCTTTCAGACGTCGGGGCGTTATAATGTGACAGCCAATCCCACTATTTGTTAGTAAAAGAGTAGCCTAAGAGTTGGCGGTGGGTGGTGATGACTAGCTGCCTTCCCGCTAGTCTTACACTGCTAAATTAGGGACGGCTAGCACAGATAGCCCTTGAGTAGCTTTGTGCGAAATTCAAAAACAAACAAACAATTTATTTCAAATTCCGCTGCTGATATTGATAATTGTTAGGAAAATTAATGAGCATTTATTAAAGTACTAAGGGAACGTTTGAATATTTATTAAGTTTTAAACAGTTTCAGATATACAACTAGGCCGACGTAAAAACAACCGGATAATTCGATACAGCCCCTCTCCATGTCGATTTTCCGACGATAAAAACTCGTTCAGCTTGAGACTTTGATATAACTTCTCTCTCTATCGGCCTTCCTGTACATACAATTCAATTTGATGCCTTGATATAACTATTCTCTCCTTGTAGACCTGCATTTAGTTGGTAATGATTTTCAGGAAACTGAATGAACAAAAATTAATGAAACACATTTTAGTGTTGGTTTTTATGGTGTTTTTGATTTTCTTATTTCCAGGAGGTTATGATGTTTGTGGGGTTGCAATATTTCGTTTGAAAATTCAAATTCTACCCCTAAATTTAACAACTTGATCTTTGCCCTTCCCATTACTTTTAACCCATTTTTATAAACTTCTGTTTCACAAGATTAATTGTGGGTCTGATCTGTGATTATGTTGGCTACAGATTCCTTAATAATTACACGGTGATTGGCATTTTGGGACTATGAACCGAAACCATGAAATTTCATGTGGTATTGTGAGTGCGTTAAACGTACAATAGTCGGATGTTATATGGTCAAACAAAACTTGGCCGTGGGTGCGGTTGAGTATCTGTCTTTTCCGCTAGTTTATTACTCTATAAAGTTAAAGACAGCTATGCGTATATAGCCCTTGGTGTAGCTCTGCTTAGAAATATAACCGACAAAATAGGAAAATAACACATTTTTTTATATTTTATAGAAGAAATAATTATGTAGAGAATCAACTACCAAGTTTGGTTTGTTTTGAATTTCGCGTAAACCTACACGAGGGCTATTAGCGCTAGCCGTCCCGAATTCAGCAATGTAAGACTAGACAGAAGGCAGCTAGTTATTACCACCCACCGCCAACTTTTGGGCTACTCTTTTACCAACGAATAGTGGGATTGATCATAACTATATAACGCCATCACAGCTGAAAGGGTGAGCATGTTTGGTATGATAGGGATTGTTAAACAAATGATGTAAAATACGAAAAATTCCAGTTTAACATATACGGAATTTTTCGTATTTTAATTCGTTTATTTTAGTTTTTTTATTACGGATATTTTCTGTATTAATTACACACCAATTTGTCATAAATAACAATAGCTGGATCTTTTAATATAAATATTTTCTTTTTCTTCCAAACATAATTGTCTCCGTGGCACAGAGGTATGTTTTCGGATTTCGTACAACACATATGAAATTTAATTACGGATTCTTTACAATGCTTGAGGGATATATAAACCTAACTGTCAGTTCAATATCCAGAAATACTGAATTAAAAATAACCGCTTTTACGGATCAGCGTAGTAGTTGGCAATCTGTGAAAGAAACTGGAGTTGTTTCTGTTATTCACGGAAAAGGAAAAATTTGACACAGATGAACCGATGAAATACGACTTAGTGAAGGAAATAGTCTGTGAATAGTAGCTTGTTACCAGATTAGATATTTGCTGCAAAAATGACCATTGAACGCCAGGAGGCAAAACCTTAAATAATTTATACGACAGTCGTAAAGTGCATTTAAGTTGATCAGTTGAAATACACGAGGATTATAAAACCAACGTAGAGTGGTAAATTTTGTCGAACTGAGTTACACTGAATGGCCTTTGAAGGATTACATTATCTTTGTGTTTTTAAGCACAAAGCTGCACAATGGGGTATCTGTGTCGTGTTCACGACGGGTAACGAAGCCTGGTTTTGTTGTTATAAGCCTTCCGAATTACTGTTGGGGGTAGGAGTCAAGTTGTTTGTTGTAAAGATTGGGCAGAATAAATTTCTAAACGTTTCACTTTCTTATAGAAATTTCTTGCCAAGTACGTATATGTGTGTGTATTTACAATAATAATAACCGTCACTGTAGATAATTGTTTATAATGGAAAGTGTTTTAGTAATTATTGCAAAAACGTTGAGAAAAAAGTTTATGGAACATTCATTATTTATCTGAAACATTTAGAGAAACGTGTTGTATGACATATTTATAATACACAGGTTACGTGAAGAAAAATTTAAGTGAAATAAGTTAATTGTTGTTACTTGGCGGACAAAGCTACCTGGAGCTGGTTTATATGGATGGAACTTGGTACAGCCACTCTCTTCCTGTACATTTATTTTCAAAATCAATCAAACATATTCCCAATTTCGATAGAAAGATAAAAGATTGAGCCAGGAAGAAGTGGTCGATTGTGTTACGAAAACATAAAATTGAAAACGTTCTTTCTAAGACTAGGATGGATTATGATGTCACAATGAGGCCTTCAAAAAGCGTAGCCTAAAGATTAGCGAGATGTGCTTTACGTATCGGAAGGTCTAAGGTTCGATTATGTCGCTGAACACCTGGACACTTTCAATCGTGAGTGAGTAACAAAAATGACAGTCGATTCCACTATGCGTTTACGAGTACTCGTGGAGGTCGGACGTGTTGCTTGCTGATAAGTATCATTATAATTACTAGTGCTAAATAATAAATACCACTGTTTGAACCTTCGGATCTCTGATCTAGTCATTCATTCCGTGTGTTGCACGGGGCTCGTTTAACATGCATTAGTTTATCTCACGTGCTCATTGAGTACGTTTCATATCTGGCCGTTTATCCCACGTGCTGCATTGAGTACGTTTCATATCTAGTCGTTTATCCCACGTGCTATATTGAGTCCGTTTCATACCTACCCATTTATCCCTTGTGTTGCATGAGGTATGTTTCATATCAATCTGTTTATACCATGTGTTGCATGGGGTATGCTTCATACCTATCTGTTTATCCCATGTGTTGCATGAGGTACGTTCCACACCTATCTGTTGAGCCCATGTGCTTCATGGGGTAATTTCCGGTTACCGAACAATGGGAGTGTCTTTAAGTAGATCAACAGTATTGTGTAAGGCCCGGCATGGCCAAGCTTGTTAAGGCATGCGAATGGTAATCTGAGTGTCGCGGGTTCGCATCCCCGTCTCGCCAAACGTGCTCGCCCTTTCAGCCGTGGGAGTGCTATAATGTGACGGTCAATCCCACTATTCGTTGGTAAAACAGTAGCCCAAGAGTTGGCGGTGGGTGGTGATGACTAGCTACTTTTCCTCTAGTCTTACACTGCTAAATTAGGGACGGCTAACACAGATAGCCCTCGAGTAGCTTTGTGCGAAATTCAAAACAAACAAGTATTGTGTAATGCTTTGCGTTTTAACAACGAAATTTCCGAAACTTGTCGTGGAAAATCACAGCTTCCAGTATTTCTATATTCCCCATTTTTTGATCTGCGACTGTTGTGCTTGCAAAATTGGTCTGAATAGTAACAAACGTGTAAAGAATTGCTTCCACGTAAAACAAACGGCTGTACTTCTTTCTCTACGGTTATAAACGAACTCGTATTATCGTTCTCTATCACTAACCGCGTTTTATGTTAAAAGTGTATACAGTTCGGTATTAGCCACAGTTGGGCGACCAATACAAAAACACGGATTTCAGAACGATTAGGCCTGGCATGGCCAGGTGAGTTTAGGCGTTCGACTCGTAATCTGAGGGTCACGGGTTCGAATCCCGGTCGCACCAAACATGCTCGTCTTTTCAGCCGTGGAGGTGTTATAATGTGATGGTGAATCCCACTATTCGTTGGTAAAATAGTAGCCCAAGAGTTGGCGGTGGGTGATGATGATTAGCTGCCTTTCCTCTAGTCTTACACTGCTAAATTAGGGACGACTAGCGCAGATAGCCGTCGAGTAGCTTTGTGCGAAATTCCAAACAAACAAACAGGACCGTTAGTTATTAGTATTGTGTTTATATAGGAAATTGAAGGGAAGAAAATAACGTTTTTTATTTCTCGTTTTGCTTCACAAGATTTTTATGTATGTTACTTTTAATAAATTTTGTTTTCTTTGCCAGCAATACTGTTAGGAATATCTAACAAACAAACAGAACGATTAGTGATAATGCCATTAAGAGTTGGGTATTTGGTGATAACGTCATCGAGAGTTGAGTATTGATTGGGTAAATGGTCTCTTACGTGTATAGGGACGTCAATTAAACGTTAATAGCTGTTGATATTATTTTGTTAGCCCAAAGCTTAACAGTGAACTATCTGAATTTTTTTACATCGCGGGGAGTGTAGCCAAAAAATATTGCGTTGTAAGTTCGTAAGCTAACAAGCGACCCTCATTGGAGGAGGGGTGATGGTGAACGGCTAATCTGAAAACGATTTCGTATCAGGGGTAGATTGCTTTAAAATATGTTAGTAACTTGTAAGTGCAATGTAATTCCCCAATAACAGTAAAACTAAATTATACTTGAAACAAAAATACTTAGAGGAGAAGTGAAGAAACAACTAGTCAGATTAATTTACGTTCAGCCCAATAATACACTTTCCTGAACGTATCTTACCATACAAACACCAAACTCAGCATGGCAAAGTGGATAGGGTGTTCGACTCATAATATGAGGGTTGCAGGCTCGAATCCTTGTCACAGCAAACATGCTCACCCTTTTAACCGTGGGGGCGTTAAAATGTGACGATAAATCCCACTATTCGTTGGTAAAGAAGTTGGCGGTAGGAGGTGATGACTAGCTGCCTTCTTTCTAGTCTTACATTGCTAAACTAGAGATGGCTAGCGCAGATAGCTCTTGTGTATTTTTCGTGAAATTCAAAAACAAAGACTGAAACAGGTAACATTACTTATGGTATTTGTATTGCTAATTAATTTCTATTTGTTTTAAAGAACTATAACAACGTGGTTTCATATTTTTGAAATAAATTTTCAATTGGATAAAGGATCCAGCTGGTATAATTTAAAACTACACGTGATTTTATTATTTACCTAAGCGGCTTGGAAAATGGTAGGTTACTTGCTCCTAATATGTGTAATGACCTTCATGTCACATGTAATGAGGTGAGGTCTTCATATTTCACGTTTTCTTTTAGTAACGAGGTATTTCACTTCACCAAGACATTATCTAGACTTTTTAGCACTCTTTCCTCCCACCTATAACCATTCATCAAAACCAAATTAACAAATTGTAGTTCTCAAACATGAGATTGTTTTAAAAGTAAAAATATTCTTTTTAGTATTTTGATCAATTTGTTTGTTGAAAATTCGCTGTAAAAAATAGAATTATTAATAATGCACATTTTTCGAATCATATATGAACATAGGTTCACCGTAGTCAGTAAATGCCAACTAAAACCGTATTTTACGTTTAATATGCAATATGATAATTTAGTTAGAAATCTTTATTGGAATTTCAATAAGCGAGTTAATTTTTGATCAGGGTTCCGAAGACAAACAGAAGCTGGAATGGAATAACCATCTTTAAATGTTTTCATTAATCGCAAAAAAAAAATGAAATAGCATTTTAACAATATTTACGTTAACAAGAAACTATAATGGCCTAGTCTTACAAATTAATTTGTCAAAAAGAAGCGAGAATGTAATAGCCGTTTTATAATGGAATATATGAAGAAATGGAATACAAAAAACTGTGACAAGTTGCTCACATATTCAATAATTGACTGACCTCCTTTGAAACACTTGGGAAACTATTTGGCTCAGAAGCCTTATCATTTTTAAACTTCCCAATGTTGTTTTAACAAGAATTTATACATTTGTCTTGTTCAGCTTTCTTTTCTCGTATCAGTTGTTCAAGATGAACAATAATGGTTAAGTCATCATCAGTAAAAACTGAAGAAAAAGCAGAATTTAATAACCATCAGATAAAAACTTTGGTTCGCCATCCTTTTATCCCCATCCTAACATTTTGTCAATATGTAATGTACTTGAAGAAATTCTTACAGTGTATTTTTAGTTTTCAATCACAGTAGTTTCATATATCCTTTTGAATGCCCTAATTTACTGTTTGACCAACTTTCTAAATTTGCTTTAATACAATAAAACTAATTTTTTTTTTAAATTTGTGACGCTGTTCTTAAATTTTATCTCCAATGTCTCTTTGTGAGCCAGCCTGGTTTTTTTTTTACTTGCAGCTTCCCTTTGCTATCTGTAAGGAATATATTTGTTTTGAATACTGAAACATTTTCCACATCTTATCATTGTCTCCGAATAATTTAGCTGCCTAACTTATACTGATAATTTTCGTTGCATATTTTCAAAATTTGCTTTTTTGAATTTTGGAATCAAAGTATCATTATTCAAAATTTTCATTTGCAGAAAAACATCAAACCCAATACAAGAATACTTACTTGTACCCTCTCAACCATTTCTATATTAGAAGTTAACAATAAATTTACAATAGCATTGTTTCTAGTAGGTTCCTTGACCAATTGGGGAAAAATCCATTTTGAACAGTTTCCAGAAATCGTTATCTCTAGTTTTGACTCCAACATTTTCCAATCAATATATCTGAAACTAAAATCATCCATAAGTATGACTTAATAAACAAGTGAAATATTAATCTTATTGTATAGTGTCTCACTACTTTCATCAGTTTCATCTAGTAGTCTGCATCAAATTCCTACTGAGAGTTCTTACCTCGATATTTAATAACAGAAAACCAAATGTTCTGTTTTTTTAATCTAAAAAAAAGGAAATAATCGCTTCTTTACAATTTTTTTTTCGAATAACGAAACAGAAGAGAACAGTACGTGTTTTGAAAGATGAATGCGCTCTAATTTCTAAAACACGATCAGTTAATATCGATTTATTGATATTACGAGAAGGTTCTTTTCACTTCCATTTCAAATATAAGTTTTTTCTCCAATTCTAATCAATTACAATATATAAAGTATAAATGTTGTATTGTCTGTCGAATCCAGTGAATATTTCAATACAAGCTTTAAATCTTTTATCTTTCTAATAATTGCTTGTAATGGTCCAGTTGTCATAACAGTTTCCGATAAAACCAGTAAAATGGAGTACAGCTCTACTAATTTCAGTTTTCTCTCTATGTCAGTATCTTTCATATTTTTACAATCAATGTTTGGGAAAGCAACCATACATATAAAATACGTTTGACCCTCAAACTTGACGCACATAAACTAACTTTTATTCGTGAACTCCTGCTGTGATGTCCAATAGTCTCTGGTCTTTCGGTATAATTGGTTTAGCCAAATGTACGTCATGTAGCAAACAGATGCTGAAGATAAAAAGCACCTTAAACATGAAAAGGCCTGGCATGGCCGAGCGCGTTAAGGCGTGCACTCGTAATCCGAGGGTCGCGGGTTCGCGCCCGCCTCGCGCTAAATATGCTCGCCCTCCCAGCCGTGGGGGTGTATAATGTGACGGTCAATCCCACTATTCGTTGGTAAAAGAGTAGCCCAAGAGTTGGCGGTGGGTGGTGATGACTAGCTGCCTTCCCTCTAGTCTTACACTGCAAAATTAGGGACGGCTAGCACAGATAGCCCTCGAGTAGCTTTGTGCGAAATTCCAAAAAAACAAACAAAAAACAACAACAAAAATAAACATGAAAAAAATAAATAACTATTTCTTCTGTCTCCGACTTCTGAATTTCTAGTTATTATATACAGCAGTCCTATCTGAAGCTGATTTCTCACTGATAATTTACATAAACAAAGACTGTCCGAGGACTCATGTATAACTGTTCTTAGTTTTAGAATTCTGACCAGAGGGTGGCTAAAAGTAACACCAGTTGTATTGAAGGTTTTCTTCAACCGATTAAACCAAATAACAGTGTTGAATGCCACATTTTTAACGCGTCCAAAGCTAAAAATGCGTAATGTTCAATTTCATCTAACCTCGAACATTGGATTCACTAATAAACCTATCACTAGGTCGAAGCTTGTCATTTTTTGCACTCTTTCTTTTCTAAATAGTTTTAGTTGGAATGTTTCACAAAAATGTTTTCAAGTTGAAGTGTTTAATAAAAACTGGACTCCTAGATACATAACGAAATACTGTGAATGAATAAATAATTGATCGTATAATGAGCTGTATGTGGTTTTAAAGTATCTCCATCTATGAATTAGAAAATACGCACACTTAACACAATATTTTCCATAGTAGTATATAAAAGTGAACATAAAGCAAAGTCGACATCCAGGAAAAACGTTTAAAACTGTGATGAAAGGAAATGTAGCCTAAACGTGTGTTATATTGATATCCAAATTACAATATGACTTTAAAACATTTAACTGTCAGAGTGAGCGTGTTTTTTGTTTTTTTTTCTGTAAATAAACTCGCGTATGTAAAATATTCGGTAAGCGATTATATCACGGGTTGTCATAGCAACCGTACAAGAGCATTGAATATCAGTCTGTGTTAGACTCTGGTGTATATTTTCCTCTTGAAACTAAACAGAATTGTACTTGTAAGCATTTAGTTCCTATAATTTTACTTCATAATTACAGAATTTATCGATCTAAAATTAAAATTTTATTTCACAGAAGAAAAAAGTATGCGCATGAAAAATACATTTTTTTTTAGAAAACATTAAATAACAAATGGAGATAACTGCAAGCTTCTACATTATTCTGTTAATATAATTGATATTTGAGACCTCGGTACTCGGCGACCCTTCATAATAACAAAACTGAGGAAACAAGATAATTGCACGTTTCACAAAAACGCTATTTATGGTCCTTATAATATGGAACTATGAGAGTGAAATACGCAGAAGATGTAAGTTTATGATGAAGAACTAATGTATTTAATAGTTCTACGTTCTCCTCGTATCAGCTCTGTTTGAGAAACTTGGTTAAGGTACATATTGAGTATAGTTTATACGGTTATACTGTTCACATTTTAAGTTATATAACTGATTTTGTTCCTCATTTTTATCTTTCCTGGTTGATCATTTTGTTTGGTCCTTTAAATCATAGACTGCCAATTAGTGCAAGAGGTTTTTAGCAAAATATCAAACTATACCTTGTTATTGTTTTGTTAATATTAGTAAGCTATCTGTGACATAAATACATTCCACCATACCTTGTTATTGTTTTGTTAATATTAGTAAGCTATCGATGACGTAAATACATCCCACTATACCTTGTTATTGTTTTGTTGATATTAGTAAGCTATCTGTGACATAAATACATCCCACTATACCTTGTTATTGTTTTGTTAATGTTAGTAAGCTATCTATGACATAAATACATTCCACCATACTTTGTTATTGTTTTGTTAATGTTAGTAAGCTATCTATGACATAAATACATTCCACCATACTTTGTTATTATTTTGTTGATATTAGTAAGCTAATCGATGACGTAAATACATTCCACTATACTTTGTTATTGTTTTGTTAATGTTAATAAGCTATTTATGACATAAATACATCCAACAATATCTTGTTATTTTTTATTGATGTTAGTAAGCTATCTGTGACATAAATACATCCCACTATACTTTGTTATTGTTTTGTTGATGTCAGTAAGTTATCGATGATGTAAATACATCCCACCATACCATAGGGAGTGCGTAAAATATGGAACCGAAATTAATATACTCGTTTGACATACCTGGCTGCGAGAGTAGCGTGGTGTCGTATGTTAATTATAATTGTCGTCTTTACCGCATGGATACCGAGCATTACTTCATCGAAACTTGACGTAGGGTTAGTAACCGTCCACATACTAATATAATCACAAGTCATTACTGGAATGACTGAAACTTGGGAACAATATGTAAGGATATAGATATCATAATGAAATACGGTGTGAACCAAAGGGCGTTTCTCTCTATACGGTGTGAAAAACCTTTATTGTTATTATTGCCGTTTCTTCATTCATCTAAAGTATCGACGTTCTCAGAATGTGCGGATTTACAAACAAAATAATCAAATAACTTTTGACACCACCTTTGAAGTTGTTAAGTAAAATTACTACTAAATAAAGATAAAACAAATATACATGGATATATATGTTGTGAAGTTATAACTTGTATAATAAAATTTGGATATTTACTACAAGGTATAAAAAATTCGTTAGGACAGTTGAAAACACCAAGTATTAACATTAAACTTTCTTCTGTAATATTAAAATTGTGTATTAAATAGTACGTGCAATATCACAAGGAAAGGAAAGTACGATAAACTACTTAAACTATTGAAGACTGCCGACTGAAAGAAGTTGATTCAGCCTTATTTAAACTGCTGTAGAAAATCAGTTATTTAACAAACGTAAAAATGTTATTATTTGGAAATAAGAGTGTTTAGTTTTGGTACATTCATATACATTTTAAACTAATATTTTCATACTTATATGTGTCTCGTTATGTAGTTTATCACCACAAGAAAGTTCTCTCGACTATAATTAATAAACTAATGACAGGTGTTTATAATAATTTATGAGTAACTTTAGCATATATTGCACATTCTAGAACTGCTGTTTTTTTAAGTTTCACGATGAAACGTATATGTATATAACTGGATGACGCTAAAGGAACAAATATGCCTTAAAATGCTTTAATATTCTTGTCCCAAGTTGTGCGCTAATGAGTTTTGAAACTTTTATTTATTTATTATTAAATTAAAAATAAACTAAACATATTCAAGGCACTGAAAATGTCGTATAGTTTTGCTTTAATATGATAAATTAGTATTACTTTAACATGCATAATGTCTTATGTAAACTGAAAGGTTGATTGTTTAATGAGGGCAGTTTAAATAAAGGTGGATTCTATTTACATTTTCTAAAAATGGGATTTTCATGCACATAATTTTTTACTACCAAAGAAACTTTTAAAAAATTAATTTGTAGACCGATAAAGTCTCTAATTTTTAATTGAAATTATAGGATCTAAGTACACTCCTGTTTAGTTTTAAGAAGAAAATATACACCAGAGTCTAAACACTGATATTCAATGCTCTTGTACGGTTGCTATGACAACCCGTGATATGATCGCTTACCGAATATTTTACATACGCGAGTTTATTTACAGAAACAAAAACAAAAACACGCTCACTCTGACAGTTAAACGTTTTAAAGTCATATTGTAATTTGGATATCACAATATAACACACGTTTAGGCTACATTTCCTTTCATCACAGTTTTAAACGTTTTTCCTGGATGTCGACTTTGCTTTATGTTCACTTTTATATACTACTATGGTGAGTATTGTGTTAGGTGTGCGTATTTTCTAATTCGTAGATGGAGATACTTTAAAACCACATACAGCTCATTACACGATCGATTATTTATTCATTCACAGTATTTCGTTATGTATCTAGGAGTCCAGTTTTTATTAAACACTTCAACTTGAAAACATTTTTGTGAAACATTCTAACTAAAACTATTTAGAAAAGAAAGAGTGCAAAAAATGACAAGCTTCGACCTAGTGATAGGTTTATCAGTGAATCCAATGTTCGAGGTTAGATGAAATTGAACATTACGCATTTTTAGCTTTGGACGCGTTAAAAATGTGGCATTCAACACTGTTATTTGGTTTAATCGGTTGAAGAAAACCTTCAAGACAACTGGTGTTACTTTTAGCCACCCTCTGGTCAGAATTCTAAAACTAAGAACAGTTATACATGAGTCCTCGGACAGTCTTTGTATATGTAAATTATCAGTGAGAAATCAGCTTCAGATAGGACTGCTGTATATAATAACTAGAAATTCAGAAGTCGGAGACAGAAAAAATAGTTATTTATTTTTTTCATGTTTAAGGTGCTTTTTATCTTCAGCATCTGGTTGTTACGTGACGTACATTTGGCTAAGCCAATTATACCGAAAGACCAGAGACTATTGGACATCACAGCAGGAGTTCACGAATAAAAGTTTGTTTATGTGCGTCAAGTTTGAGGGTCAAACGTATTTTATATGTATGGTTGCTTTCCCAAACATTGATTGTAAAAATATGAAAGATACTGACATAGAGAGAAAACTGAAATTAGTAGAGCTGTACTCCATTTTACTGGTTTTTATCGGAAACCGTTATGACAACTGGACCATTACAAGCAATTATTAGAAAGATAAAAGATTTAAAGCCTGTATTGAAATACACACTGGATTCGACAGACAATACAACGTTTATACGTTATATATTGTAATTGATTAAAATTGGAGAAAAAACTTATATTTGAAATGGAAGTGAAAAGAACCTTCTCGTAATATCAATAAATCGATATTAACTGATCGTGTTTTAGAAATTAGAGCGCATTCGTCTTTCAAAACACGTACTGTTCTCTTCTGTTCCGTTATTCGAAAAAAATTGTAAAGAAGCGATTATTTTCTTTTTTCTGATTGACAAAAACAGGGTGTTTCATACTAGCTTCTGTTTGACAAAAACGTTGTTAGAAGGCTATTCAGTTCTCTCTTCTGTTTGAAAAATAATGTCCGAAGGCTACTTATTTTAGGTTTTGCTTGACAGAAACATGGTTTGTTTTTAATTTCGCGCATAGCTACACGAGGGCTATCTGCGCTAGTCATCCCTAATTTAGCAGTGTAACACTAGAGGGATGGCAGCTATTCATCATCACCCGCCGTCGACTCTTGGATTACTCTTTTACGAACGAAAATAGTAGGATTTGTCATCACTTTATAGCGTTCCTACGGTTAAAAAGGCGAGCGTGTTTGGTATGACGGGGATTCGGACCCGGGACTCTCAGATTACGAGTCAAACCACCTGATAATGCTGGGTTGCAAAACATTGTACCAGGGCTATTACTTTTAATCTTCTGTTTTACAAAATCAATGTAAGAAGGGTATTCCATTTTTGTTCCAGATTACAGATTAAGAGAGATCCGACTGTTACGTTTTTTTGTTTTTTTTGTTTTATGTTCTTGGTAGACTAAACGCAACAGAAAAACGCAGATAACAGCTTGTATAATTTATTACACTAAACTATTAACAAATATAACAGATATGACATAAATTATATAATAACAGTGACAGATATTAAGTTATAACATTCGAAATTAATTGCAAAACAAAATAACATTAGTTTCAAACTTCATAATTAATCACAATACAAAATGGTACTGGCCTGTATCTAATATAATGATCAAAAATGAAAGTCTCAAATTCCAGTCTAGGGTGTGAATTTGGTACCACGAAGTAATTCCGAAACAGTTCACAGTTCAATAAATTCGCCGTCTCTCAGCACAAGCGGTAATTCGGATGTATCGTAGAGATTGACGAAATAAAATCACAGCTTCCGTGGATATAACTTCAATCACAAATCCAAGTTGAATAATCACAGCAAACACTTAATCTTTCTCAAATAACTAAAACTGATGCCTGAATCTCACTCTTATTCTTCGAATAAAACTAATGACTGAATCTATCTTCTTTTTTCGAATAAAAACTGATGACTGAATCTCTCTCTTTTTCTTCGAATAAAAACTGATGACTGAATCTATCTTCTTTTTTCGAATAAAAACTGATGACTGAATCTATCTCGCGTCACCGTCTTTTATACCGATAGGCCTATTTCTCGAACAATCTTGAAATTTCCATACAACTCTAGAGCAATCCGCGCGTGTCCGTTCTTGCACGAGACTACACGTCTAGACACAAAGTCACCAGCACTCATTTACAAACATATGATTGGTCTACTTAATTCAAGAAAGTTCTAAATGTTACCCTAAATAAATGACAAAATATTAGTTTAAACTTCGAAACAATAATATCAATATGGAAAAATGAATAATAGAAAATGAAAATTCAAACACAACACGACATGTTGTCGTTAACAAAATATTTACACATATACATAACACCGACAGAGAATAAACACTTCCCTAAATATTTAAATGTTACGTCTATTAAGAATAACATTAACATTGTTATATCTAGTGCTAATAATAGGTAGATGTTTTACTTCACATGTAAAGTGTATTTGTTTTACTTTTAGAATATATTCTTCACTAAGAAACGAGAAACCCAAACCAACAATCAATGTTTGAAGAGCTCAAACAGAAAAGTAACATTTAAAATATATAGAAAAGTTTTTATTTACTGTAATAAATTTTCCGAAAAAAAATCCAATGCTAAAATTCACGGTTCGGTTCCCCTTGCACGAAAGCCGATAAAACGTTAAATATTAACTTTTTAGGGTTTAAACAGTGAAGTGTTTTCACCGCACATCAGTTAATTTATAATCACGTTTTAATAACTCTACACGAGGTTGTTAACAAATCTATTGGCCCGGCATGACCAGATAGGTTGAGGCGTTCGACTCGTAATCTGAGGGTCGCAGGTTCGGGTCCTCCTCGCACCAAATATGCTCACCCTTTCAGCCGTGGGGGCGTTATAATGTTACGATCAATCCCATTATTCGTTGGTAAAAGAGTAGCCCAAGAGTTGGCGGTGGGTGATGATGACTAGCTGCAGACTAAAAGGCAGATTAAAGCTTTTAAAAATCAACATTAACTTGAGCCCTCTGGTGTGACTTGGCAGTAGGTTTGAGAGTTCATAACGCTAAATATCGATGTTTGATATATGTTGTGTATGCAGATCTGATGCCTGCTGTTAGGCTTAAACAAAACAAACACGAAACTCAATGTGTTGAAAGTTTATTCCCAAAGTTTCGAGCTCATTAGTAAAAATTTAATGGTAATAAGATATTTTTGTTTGCTTTTGCGTAACGCTACACACTGAGCTACAAGTGCAACACAGGGAATCCAATCGTGTAAGGGCCCGGCATAGCCTAGCGCGTTAAGGCGTGCACTTCGTAATCTGAGGGTCGTGGTTTCGCGCCCGAGTCACGCCAAACATGTTCGCCCTCCCAGCCGTGGGGGCGTTATAATGTGACGGTCAGTCCCACTATTCGTTGGTACAAGAGTAGCCCAAGAGTTGGCGGTGGGTGGCGATGACTAGCTGCCTTCCCTCTAGTCTTACACTGCTAAATTAGGGACGGCTAACTCGGATAGCCCTCGAGTAGCTTTGTGCGAATTTCAAAAACAAAACCAATCGCGTAAACATACCGCTAGTAAACCGGGAGACGGTGGAAAGACAAGAAAGTCGTTGGTTAGTTTCCGTTTCACAACAAACCAGATGTAACTAATTAGAGCTATAAATTCATTTTGAAACTTAATTAATCTATTATTATAATTTATTTAAAAGAGTGAACGCCTTCTAAAAGTTCATTGACTTGCAAATATTATCCATCGATCTAATAATAAAACGAAATTTTGATTCAGTGTACATGAACATAATATAAGTAATTATAAAACTGTTGTCATAAAGTCTTCACCATATGATATGTGAAAATGTATGTAGTTTTGAATTACTAACTGAGGTAGAATAGTCAGAACCGAAATAGTCCGAAACTACGGAATTCAGCTTAATATAGTTTGTGTTTCGTATACCGTGTTTGTAGGTACTAAAAACTTATATTAATAAAGACGTTTATTTAATTGTGAAACGTTTTCCTATTCCTCAGGTGTATACACGAAACTCCTTCTCGCTAAAGGAAAATTGAGAATCGATCTTGTCTTCATTAAGGGTATGGAAACGGCGCAGTGTTCAGCTCATAAGAAGTGTCTAGACTTAGCTTGTTAGTGTTCCGGCCACATCCCATTGAATTTGCACATTTCGCCAGGTAAAACATCGATTTTCTCGTCGAGAACACGTCTAGTCGTTGTTTAGCAGTAGCCAAGGCAACGGAGTTTTCACCTATCCAACTTCTGAGGGCCTAACGACGTAAGCAGTTGGATTGAAACAGAGAAATGAGCAACATGCGCAATTGTCTCTTATGTTGGCTTTTAATTACGATACGTCTGTATAAAAGTGGATCGTGAAACACAAAACGAACACCATTTATAGGGGTCTCAAACTATGTGAATATAAATATTGGATTGAACGGAGCATAAATAACCTATCTAATAATACAAACAAACATTCAATTACGTTTAGACAATACTAATTAAGCACAAATAAATATGAAATTATCAAAAATTATTAAACTGACTTGTGAGGTTCAGTTTCATTAAGATTAACTTAGTTTATAGAAGAAACTGTTAGAAAGACGATTTAACGTAACGAGTCCTTTGTGATGACAGTTGAAACCGTAAACTTGACACGTAACACATATATGTATATAATTCATTATAGCGAAACTTTAATTTGTAAAATTCATACTCATTTGAATGACAACTTAATGTACAAAGTTTATAAGAAGGATGATTGAAGGAATATAATGTATTAAGATGGTAATTTAATATATATAGTCCACAAGAAAGATGGTTAAATGTATAGAATATACTAAGGTAGTAATTTAATATATATAATCCATAAAAAAGATGGTTAAATGTATAGAATATATTACGATGATAATTTAATACATATAATCTATAAGGAAGATGGTTTAATATATAAACTTATTTAAATATATCTTAATGTATAGAATCTAAAAGAAAGACGATACAACGTATATATAATCCATTAAGATGAGAATTTAGTCAATAGAATCTATTAAAATGACAATTTAATATACCTTATCTATTATTTTATTGCTAATGGATAATTTAGTGTATGTAATCTATAAGGAAAACAGTTTAATGTGTATATTCTATTAAAATGACAATTTAACATACCTTGTCTATTAGTTTATAGCTAATGCATAATTTAATGTATATAATACACCAGGAAGACGTTTTAATATGCAAATTCCAGTTTGATAATTTCATATTTAGATTTAACGATAAAGACGATTCAGTATTTGGTAATTATTAGAAGTACGTGTTAACCTATAGAAGTGTCTACATTTGAATAAAATAAAGTCATTCCAATAACTTTTATATCGAGCTCAACCGTCAAACTTGTTTTTATAACATTCACGATCAGTGAATGTATTGTCTCACATTGAAAATTTATTTTTAATCTGTTACAATACTTGGCGCAAAGATGAATAACTGTGGTCCACAACTGTGTAAAAGTGTTTGAAAATTAATTTAACAAAAACCGAATCAACAGTTAAAGGGAGTGAGTGATCGTGATTGGAATGTTTTCTATCCTCTAAGAAAATGTTTTTCATTTGGAATTGCACATATTTTCTGTAGACTTTTCACGGGTTGCTCTGCGCAATTTATTCTTACTGTTGAATTACATGTCTACTAGCTGCAGCCTGTGAAACATTAATGCTAGTTTTCATGCCTTCACTTGTATTTTCCTTATTCTATCAGTTTCACGCATGATTATTAAACTACGTTTTCCTGTAAACATCGTATTTTACATCAGTAAACCTGATCGACTTGAAAATAACTTACGCGATCAGACAAAAACAAACAACAACACATAAACATAGCCTAACTTAATAAAATTACACGTATAGTAATAGTATTTATGGTAATGTACAAGGTTTGAAACAGTTATGAGCTTTCAATGTATGACACGGTTTTACGAGTTGAAACACAAAATAAAATTTACATTAAAGAAAAATAACTAGCTGAAAGATGTTTATAGCAGTTTATGAAATGAACCAAAGTTAAATATTGCTAAGTAAAGTAAATATAAAGTTCTAATGAAAGCAAACGTAGCTGATAACGTAAAAACGTCTGTATATGTGTTCATAAAGTGATAAGAATATGATCTTGAACAAACTACAAATACGTTTTAGATCTAAATAAGCCGAGAAGACTTTAGCTGTTGTATTTAATGTAAAACTCATTTTGTCAAATACATTACGTGGTATTAAGTACAGTTCGTGGAAAATACTCTGTAAATAAAAACTAAAGCTCAAATTGATGCTTGTCGTCACGTGATCGCAATGACATTGTGTCATCGTGTAACATATTTATTACATTAAAAAGTTTAAAACGGGTAAGATGCTTCTGAACGGTTTGTTTTGGAATTTCGCACAAAGCTACTCGAGGGCTATCTGTGCTAGCCGTCCCTAATTTTGCAGTGTAAGACTAGAGGGAAGGCAGCTAGTCATCACCACCCACCGCCAACTCTTGGGCTACTCTTTTACGAATAGTGGGATTGACCGTTACATTATACACCCCCACGGCTGGGAGGGCGAGCATGTTTAGCGCGACGCGGGCGCGAACCCGCGACCCTCGGATTACGAGTGCACGCCTTAACGCGCTCGGCCATGCCAGGCCGCTTCTGAACGGAAAAAGGCAATAAATTAAAGCCTTTCTAACACTATGTGGTTTGTAGCGTTTGATCGAGAAATTTGTGAATAAAGATATTGAAAGACAAACAGAAGCGCATTAATTATATAAGTGTGTATTTATAATAGGACTGGTTTACACAACAGCGGAACAACTTTCAGAAAAATGTCCTTCAGTTGGATAAAAAGTAATAAACATTACACAATAAATAAAAGAACATTATGTGCGCAAAACAATTAATTAAAAAATTAAATAAACTAAAACGTTATGTAACGTTGAACATGCAAAAAGAATACAAGCTTTTAACGTCTGGCCCCCCAGTGGCTCAGCGGTATGTCTGCGGACTTACACGCTAAAATCCGGGTTTCGATACCCGTGGTGGGCAGAGCACAGATAGCCCATTGTGTAGCTTTGTGCTTAATTCAAAACAACAAAAACAAAAACAACTTAACGTCTGTAGTACTGATACATACGATTATGTGTCATACAATAGTTAGAATTAGTTAATTTGTTTAACACTATACAGGTAACGTGTTACAAAACAGTGCCATCTATAAGGTATTACACAAAAATATATTAGGTCCCGCCTTATATAATTAACATTACAGTATTTACTAAACAATATGGCAATAACATACTACAATCTATTACATAACTGTAAATACAATAATGTCTAACACAATAATTAATGGTCAAAACTAATGTGATAGGATGACAACATATTTCAGATACAATACAAATATTAGCGTGTTAGTGAGAATTACAGTTTAAACTAACAAGAACGGCCAGTTAGTTTCAGATAACTCCAGATTTTAATGCATTAATTCATATAAAATATTTAAATTTTGACAGCCACACAGTTTGAATAGTTTTCAAAAGTACGTTACCAGTAAGAGTGAACACAGTAATATCATTCGTGTAAAACAGCCAAAGTGATCTGCAGAGTTAGATTCTCAGACTGGGATGGCGATCCTTCCTGAGTGTGTGTGCCCAGATTGGGGATAATCTTCTAACTAATTCTCTCGCGTGCCAACAGTAATTTTTAGCAGTAGCTTATCATTTATTATTATTCTGAACTATTTTAAATAAAACAGTTTTAAGAGTTACATATTATTATTAACTACAGTAATTCAGAAGGAATAAAATTAATAAATTAGTAATAATAATAATAATGGACTTTATTTTAAGGAAAAACAAGGAGTCCTCTTGTTTACTGACGTTTATTAATTATTTACTATTAACAGAAAGCATTTTCTGAAATGATAAGCTTTGATTTATACGTAACATAAAAAATAAAAACCAAGAAAAGGAAATTAAACATATTTTAGTCTTAGTGAGACTTTTGCTGGTACACCAACAATAACATATACATTTTTTTATATTAGGCTTGTCTACATCAACAATAACAGATATTTTACATTAGGCTTGTCTACACCAACAATAACAGATATTTTATATTAGGCTTCTCTACACCAACAAATAACAGATTTATATCAGGCTTGTCTACACTAACAATAACAGATATTTTATATCAAGCTTGTCTACACCAACAATAACAGATATTTTATATCGAGCTTCTCTACATCAACAATAACAGATTTATATCAGGCTTGTCTACACTAACAATAACAGATATTTTACGTTAGGCTTGTCTACACCAACAATAACAGATATTTTATATCAAGCTTGTCTACACCAACAATAACAGATATTTTATATTACGCTTCTCTACACCAACAAATAACAGATTTATATCAGGCTTGTCTACACTAACAATAATATATATTTTATATTAGGCTTGTCTACACCAACAATAACAGATATTTTATATCAAGCGTGTCTACACTAACAATAACATATATTTTATATTAGGCTTGTCTACACCAACAATAACAGATATTTTACATTAGGCTTGTCTACACCAACAATAACAGATATTTTATATCAAGCTTGTCTACACCAACAATAACAGATATTTTATATCAAGCGTGTCTACACCAACAATAACAGATATTTTATATCAAGCTTCTCTACATCAACAATAACAGATATTTTATATTAGGCTTCTCTACACCAACAAATAACAGATTTATATCAGGCTTGTCTACACTAACAATAAGAGACATTTTATATTAGTCTTGTATTTGGTTGTTTTGAGAGCTATGTATGCAACACTAGTTTCATCAGCAAGTCTATTCCTATAATTACACTTTACGAAGTTCATCACTGAAAATAATAACGCACATAAATATTTTGATGAAAATACTGTTGATGCTGTCATTGTGAAATTTTTCAGACTGTCGAAATTTTCAGGAATAGAGTTCCAAATTTCAGAAACTTATTTGTCTGCGTTGGTTCCAGTCATTAACCGATCTCTTTCAATGTTTTCTTGTTCAGCTCTTAAATCGAGAAATATTTGACTGCAAATTGAGCTACTATAAAAAGTCAACTACAAGTATCCAGTCTTTCATCTCATTAGGCCCATCATGGCCAGATGCTTAAGGCACTCGATTCGTAATTTGAAGGTTGCGGGTTCGAATCTCCGTCACACCAACATGCTCGCCCTTTCAGCTGTGGGGGCGTTATAATGTGACGGTCATTCTCACTATTTGTTGGTAAAAGAGTAGCTCAACTATTTGCCTACCTTCTCTTCTTATACTACTAAGTTAAGGACGGCTAGCGCAAATAACTCTCACGTTGCTTTGCGCGAATATTCAAACCAAACATACGTAAAACCTAATAGTCAGATGTAACTTAATAACCCTGATGTATTGTTCTCTGATATCAAAAATTATGTTATTTTTATCATACGCTCCTAAGTAAAACTTTTTATGGAGCATAACTAGCCTGATAATAGTAATTTTGAAACCTCGAACAATTTAGCGAAGTAAAATATACAACAATAATGAAGTGATTTCTCGTCACGCGGTGAATTGGGACTTACATTTAAATTCTGATGGTCATTAATAACGAAATAAATATTAAGTCATGTTGATGATAAGTTTAACAGTTACTTTTCCAGTAATATTGCAAACAGCTCTTTAACAACAGTAATGAAAATGTAAAATTAATCTGTTTTCATGATCCAGTGAAACATTAGGCAGAGTAGATATGGTGAGTTTGAGAACCGAAACTTTCACTTGAATGAACAGGGAACGAAACTTAAAGTGTTAGCATAGAAGTTGTTTACTTTTCATTAAACAGGTACTTAATGTCCATTAATGTTTCAAGCTTTCATGTTCACTCGTTTTTCGTTTTGAAACTGTACCATGTAGCCAATTAAAAGTTTTATACTTTAAAATACGGTAAACCATTTCATTAAATGATTCAAATGTGTAGCACTAGATACATTTTATGCTTTGAAATTCGATAAACCATTCCATTAAATGATACAAATATCTAGCACTGAGTACACTTGTGTTCGCAACATGTGTTCTTCGAGCAGATAAATTGAAAATACAAACGAACGCTTTAAACTCATTTCGGGTGTTTTTTTCTTTTACATGCTTTTTAAAAGATAAAATTGTGTTTGAGTAAACGATTGATTACTTAATGTTTTGTAATTAATGATCTTTAAATAACAACAGTGAGTTAAATATGATTAATAACACAAGTTTTAGTTACTTATTTTCTTATTATTTTCTAGTTAGTAACAATTTTGAAAGTAAAAGATACGTATACTTGTGTATCACGTGTTAATTAGACGTTGTAACCTTCATATTTTTCTACTGGAAGTTTAATATCTTTTAGCTCCACGAAACGTCATTTTACGTATTACGTATTATAATCATTTTACAATGGTATTACGTATTATAATTTACCTAGGACAGGTTACCGATTATTAATAACCTAAAAGATGATTTCGAATTTAGAAGCTAATTGAATGTCAATATGTATCAAATGTATGATATTTGTCAACAATATTGATACACACAATTTTCTATCTTCACACAATTATATTTTTATATACAAACGAAAATGCAATTTTGTAATAATGATTCATATATAAGAAAGTTTTGCAAACTTACAAACAATATTGAATAAAACATGTTTAGATATTGAAATTGTTTTGTTTTGGAAATTCGCACAAAGCTACTTGAGGGCTATCTGTGCTAGCCGTCCCTAATTTAGTAGTGTAAGACTAGAGGGAAGGCAGCTAGTCATCACCACCTACCGCAAACTCTTGGGCTACTCTTTTACCAACGAATAGTGGGATTGACCGTCACATTAAACACCCCCACGGCTGGGAGGGCGAGCATGTCTGGTGCGACGCGGGCGCGAACCAGCGCCCCTCGGATTACGAAGCGCACGCTTTAACGCGCTAGGCCATGCCAGGCGAGATATTGAACATACATTTTGAAAACTGTTATAAAAAGGAAAAGTAATATGCTAAAAAATTAGGTTTTTGAAATTTCAAAATCGAAAAAAAAAAAATTTTGATTATCAGGTGCAACAATGTTTAATAAAACAGTGATAACAATGTAGTAAATATTTATTGGAAACGTTACTCAAATATTGGAGTCACATAGGTATAAAAATTTTAAGTTACTGAGAGAGGGTTAAAATAATGTTCACATCTATATGATACATTACCAGTTAAATGATTAGTTAATAAAATATAATATTTTATGCCAAGTCGGAAAAAAACTGAATTCTAATAGTTTGTTTGAAGTTAAACACAAAGCTACCCTATGGGTTATCTGTGCTCGGTCTACTACGGGTATCGAAAGCTGGACTCCAGCATTGTAAACCTGCAGACATACCGCTGAGCCACTAGGGGGTTCAGACAGTTTCCTATTGGTTAATGACAAGAGTTCCTGTACTACACCCACACTGCTGTAAAATTCATAAAACATTCCTGTACTACACCCACACTGCTGTAGAATTCGTGAAACATTCCTGTACTACATCCACACTGCTGTAGAATTCGTGAAACATTCCTGTACTACATCCACACTGCTGTAAAATTCACGAAACATTCCTGTACTACACCCAAACTGCTGTAGAATTCGTGAAACATTCCTGTACTACACCCACACTGCTGTAGAATTCCTGAAACATTCCTGTACTACATCCACACTGCTGTAAAATTCATGAAACATTCCTGTACTACACCCACACTGCTGTAAAATTCCTGAAACATTCCTGTTCTACACCCACACTGCTGTAAAATTCATGAAACATTCCTGTACTACACCCACACTGCTGTAGAATTCCTGAAACATTATCATTCTGTGGTCCCATCCAAATGGTTTTCTTTCCATAAACTTAAATATCAGCAGCCGCGAACTGGGGAGGTATGTATTTGGTAGGTTTTCATCCGGCTACTCTGTTCTGAAGTCCTTACACCATACGGAAGATGCTAGTCTGTTATAATTAGTAAACATGCACCTGAAAACATGGAAAGTGGCTATATGTAGATGTATAAATTTCGTTTGCGCTACAATAAAGTTGATCTGATTTTCAAGAGAACAGAATTAATACACAAAATTTAAAATCAGTTTGATGAATTTTTATTCAAGATCCATGTTATAAAGTTTTATACAATATTCAATCTTATGAACATGTATTCAAAACGTTTCTCCTTCATGCGCTGTGATGTTTATTCCAAAATAACGTTAATTATGGGTTTAATTTTTCATAATAAAAGTTTTTTCGTGTATTGTTATTTCTGGTACAACTAAGATATAAATAGGTGCAATTTATCAGAAAGCTTATAGATTATTTTATAGAATACCAGGGTGAAAAAATGTAAATTTTATTCAGATAACAATAAATATTTAAAACATTTAGATCGAGGACAGTTGATTTTCATTGATATTTAACTAATAATACTTATAGTATTCTAACTTTATTTGCTCACTCCCTGGTGCTCCAGCTATAAACCTGAGTGTTTATATTGCTAACGATATCCACTGTGGATGGAGTATAGCTACCTAAGGGTGTCGCTTTGCGTTTAACAATAATTAAGCTAGCAATCTCTACATGTTTCGGCCATATTTAATTGACATTACTAAGTTAACACTCGTACCTACGTCAAATTTCTTATCAAAAGTTCAAAGTATATAAATAGGTAGTTATCTGACTTCTTCCCTGGTTTCAATGTTAATATTATTACACAGGCCTGTTGTTCATTTACTGAATTTATTTCTTTTAACATGAGGCTGTCACTGTTAAGTCAAATATTGTTTACAAGCTGTTTTATTTTGATGAATCATAAACATTGAAATTAGAAGAGGGAACGTATTCCCATGATTAAATTGTGTCTCGAATATAATTATGATCCCTCCTCCACAATATCCTACTGACAACCATTCTTTCTCTAGCATTTAATTTTTCTTTCGTGCATTCGTACAGGATCTGGCATGGTCAGATAGTTAGAGCGTCTGACTCGCAAATTGAAGGTCGAATTCCCGTCCCACCAAACATGCTCGCCCTTTCAGCTGTGGGGGCGTTATAAGGAGATGGTCAATCCTACTGTTCGTTAGTAAAACAAGTAGCTCATAGTCTTTCTCTGTTACAATAGGGACGGCTAGGCCTAATGTAGCTTTGCACGAAACTGAAAACAAATAAACCAAATCAGCATATATAGAACCCGTTTTTGAAAAACGCCATATCCAATTTGGATGACGAACGAAACGCGAAAAATGCGATTTTGTTGTACATAGTAAACTGCTCAATTTTTCTTCTCTGTGTGTTTGTATTTACAATACAGTACTTGGTACTGTGCGAAATTGATGAATAATAGTAAAGAGCGTTTTAAACAATTTTTCGACCTTTTTAAAACTTTTAATATGTTCATAATATTTTGTTATTTTCGTATTCTCTCTTATTTATTAGTATTATAATATGCCCCCGTTAGTACAGCGGTATGTCTACGGACTTAACAACGCTAAAATCAGGGACAGCCTGATGTGGCTTTACAAAAAGAAAATACATAGTATTATAATTATAGGTTGTGCCTAATGACGAACACAGTTCCAAATATTATATCCCAGTTGTTCATCCGAATTGCACATGAATAAAGGAAGGCCTATTCGAGGTCTTAAGACTACCGTCACGTTTAATAACTTTGTCTTGTTTGTAGTTGAGCTCAGAGCTACGTTATGGATTATTTGTGCTCTCCACACCACAGCATGGCGATGTTATCGGAAAGTGCTATCCGAATTATTTTTATGAGGGATTTAAACTGTGAGAAGTGACTATATTTAGTAATCGATGCTTTCCCATAACTCGTTTTTTGCCCTACATCCCATTAACTAGCACTAACGTAAGCTTCATTCCTACACCGTTCGACATTGCTAAAGTTCCACCGAAATGAAATCCGAGACGGTGAGTAATATTTGTGTGGAAAATCCAAGTTCATTCATAGAATTGAATTAGCATAGTCTAATGTAAAGAAATCACTCCGTTGGTAGGAGTGCCACACAGATGCGCTTGTAATAAAACTTAAGAAAGAGCTACTGCATAATGTATTTCCATATGGTAAAAAATACATATGTATGAAGCTTTTGTAGAATTTTAAATTTGAACAAAAAAAAACAACACTGAGACATTATAGCAAAATCGTTGGTTGAAATTTTCCCATTGGTCGATATTCCATCAACATAAAAAAAATCACTACGTATGTATATTGGTTTCTCCCGAAACGGCACGAATAAAGTTGCATATTGAAACGCCCGAGTCTTATCTTTTTCTACATGTAAATCAATTTTTTTGAGAATTGATGACTTTTTAAATTTGCTTAATAATTTATTTTCTTTGACAAAACGTGAATTTAAGTTAAGAGGTGATGATGTAGTTGTAATAAAAGAACTGTACATATAAATACAACAAACTGGTTACATTCTACAACTATACGAAGCCTAATAAAGGATTGTACATATAAATAAAATAAACTGGTTACATTCTACAACTGTAAGAAACCTAATAAAGAATTGTACATATAAATAAAACAAACTGGTTACATTCTACAACTATATGAGGCCTACTCTGTTTATTTGTTTCTCTCTTCTAAACGTTACTAATAAGCCATAAATTCGGCGAAATTATTCCGTCGTAGCTGAAGTAATGAATCAAAAATTAGGCATCAGTACCATCCAGTGGTACAGCAGACTCACACTGGTAAAAACCCGGGTTCCGATACCCGTGATTAGCAGAGCACGGATAGCGCATTGTGTAGCTTTGTGTTCAAAGAAACATATTAGGCCCCTACATAACCTTTTATTCATCGAAATTTTCGTTTTGTTGAGGATAAAAAATATTTTAGTTCGCTAAATAATAAAGGAAAATAAAGTGTACCATATAATAGCATATTATCCAAACATCTAAAGTATTTTAGGTTATTAGTAATAAGAAAATTGCTATACGTCTAAAAGAACAAAAGAGACTAGAAAAGATGTATTATAAACATCAGCAAACAATGTATTTCACAGAACACAAAAGTCCACTTTACACTTTTCGAACACTGCAAATCAAATAAACAAAACATATCCATAGAAAACACTCAAATACTAAATAAAGAAACAAACATAAACAAACGCAAAATTAAAGAAGCCTTACTTATACAACAACTCAAGTCCAGAATAAACCAATACAAAGGAGCACCTTTATACCTACATTAATAATTATAATCAAACATCTAAGCACGCCCTCTACATTCTTACACTCCGTTACACAACCATGTGGTCAGCTATCGGTCATTTACCTCTTTTTTTTCTTTGTGAACCTGACGATGACCGAAGAAGGTCGAAACGTTGTTTTCTCCTCTACATAAAGCTTTCTTTATTCATACCAGCCGTTTTACATATATAATGTATTTCACTAGCTCTAACAACGACAGTGTATTGTGCTTTGCAAAATACCTTGTATACAGTTATATACAGTGCAGATAGCCCTCAAGCAGCTTTGCGCGAAATACAAAAACAAACAAACAGTTATGTATATCATAACTGTACAAAGTTACATCCTGAGTAATCAGTATACATCGTGGACTACACGAGGCTACATTCTGAACAGTCGTTGCTTGTAAGGGGTTACATTACGAGTAACCACTAAAACTCGTGTCCTGTACAAACTTATGTTTATCAGTTTTCTGAGCTCGCAGATCATGAACATCAAATAATTTTGTTTTTTATTCCATTCTTACTCTTGACTCTAGTTTTTCTAGAGCGACACCTGTATATTCTGATTATAATAATGACATTATTTTAATATGATCCGTAAATGTTTTCATTAGTAGTAACAGTTAGCCCTATTTGTAATAATTTTATATTATGAACGTTAGGAGTTTAACCTGTTTTACTGTTTGTTTGTTTTTGGAATTTCGCACAAAGCTACTCGAGGGCTATCTCTGCTAGCCTTACTTATACAACAACTCAAGTCCAGAATAAACCAATACAAAGGAGCACCTTTATACCTACATTAATGCTAGCCGTCCCTAATTTAGCAGTGTAAGACTAGAGGGAAGGCAGCTAGTCATCACCACCCACCGCCAACTCTTGGGCTACTCTTTTTACAAACGAATAGTGGGATTGACCGTCACATTATACACCCCCACGGCTGGGAGGGCGAGCATGTTTAGCTCGACTCGGGCGCGAACCCGCGACCCTCGGATTACGAGTGCACGCCTTAACGCGCTCGGCCATGCCAGGCCTCTGTTTCACTGAAATTAGTCAGTTGTAAAACATCAAACTAACTGGTTTTGTTTTCCTAGATGTATGATGATAGTTGGTAAAATGTAGGAAACACGAAAAGTTTATTAAATTATTTCATACGTTACTTTAATATTAGATATATTATCAGTAACAATTAAAAAATAAATTTTAACCATTTTCAATACTGTTCACAATATTGAATATAAGCGTTTTAAAAATTAAGGATGCGAAAATTTCATTTCAAAATAGTTGTAATACGTGACAACAGGTGGCAGCAGGCTGTAGGCAAATATTTTAAAATTTTCCCCGTAAAAAAAGCTAAATGGCAATTACACCAAAAACTTGAGCGATGAAGAGCTGTAATCGAATTTTTTGATTTCAAAACAAGTATAGAAAATATTCAGTATTTAAACTGAACACTACTGACGAAAATGAAAAGCTCTCATATGTTTGTTTTAAAAATGTGAAGAAAAACACAGATTTTATGTATTGATGAGACTTTTTTATTATAAAAATCACAGGTAAACAATTCTAAGCAATCCGGAAACCCAATTTATGAATAAAATAAAAACAACATTAACGACAAACATTTATATTTATCTTCGTAAATATAAAGAAAAAGTAACTTCTTGGGATGAACAAACTTAATAAGAAGCGTCTTTAGTAACTGGTAGATGTTCGTTTGCTGTTTATGAGCTCTCTACATACCACTGATGACATTTCAGATAACTTGCTAACGCAGCTCTGAGATTTCAAACAGTGGTAGGAGCAGGTTGCTTGTCTCTAACTGTTATTCCTAGCAAGTCTTATATACGTTAAATTGGAATTAGACCCAGTACTTAGCAGGCCAGTCCACCATCACAATTTCTTCACCTAAAAAAAAATTTGTGTGATCATGTCAGTTCGAAAACAGGCGTTATCCTGCTGCTACATGAAATCATCTCTAATAGCACCACTAAAAGGTCAAACAAAGGGTAGCATGGATCCTCCATCCACCACAGAGATGTCTGTTCGTCCCAACCTGCAGATTTCACTTCAGACCATATTGAGCCAACTGTAAAGACATCATTGTGGACAATACTATAGGCTAGATATCATTCTCCTTCACGTATCTGGGTCATCCCACGACGAACACCTGGGTCATCCCACGACAAACACTTGAAGGTGAACAGAACGTATTCTTATCTGTGAATAATACAGAAAGTTATTGTTGATGAGTCAAGAAGACATGTTCCAGAACAAACGCAAGCCAGATTGTTTGGTTACTTAGGGTTAGTGCAGAGACTCTAACTGATATTCTGGACATTAGCCCAGCCTCAAAGATACTTTTCATGTTCATTCAGGTGGCTAAACAAAACTTCTTCCTATAGCGCTAGCAGTATAAGTGGAGTTCTTTTTTTTTTAAGATACATTCTTCAGTTATTGTTCGTCTGCTATGACTCTTACCTTCTGGTGTATTTTTCTGTGGCATAGTATCTGCACTAGCATCTACTGACCACAAATTGTGACCCCCCTAACTTGTGCTATCTCATTCTGGTACAGATCTCTGTAACAGCGGATAGCTCTGCAAACTTTGATGTCAGTTAACTGACTTTTAAGAGCTTGTAAACTAATTCCAAAAGTCAAAAAGAGAAAAACTACCCACATAACGTTTCAACAGGTCTTTACCTCTCTTAATCAATCAAAACTAGCTTTCTAATTTGATGAATGTGAGTCATTTCTTATAAAAACTTGCTGCATAAAGAATCCCTTGTGCGTCAGCTTTCAAACCCTGGGTAAGCTTTATATAGTCCTTTAAAATAAGCATGCTAAATTTAAAAAATGGTACGATTTTGTTTGGTTGGAATTAAGCACAAAGCTACAAAATGGTCTGTGTTTTGCCCACTTATGTACTTCTACTTATAATTACATCATTAATGCCTATATTTAATTATGTTAAAATCATTAGCTTAACGATAATCTTATGGTTTGCAGGATTTGACAAATAAGCTGTTATAAATAATTTGAATGATTGCACTTGTACGATATAGTACACATTTAATATTTACTGATTACAATTGCTATATTTAAACGTATATTTTATATTTATTGTCCTAAAAAAGATGCGAAAATTCTTGTTTCAATGAAACAGTTATATAAGATGCATATTATTTAAATGAGTAGTTTAAATCTCCTATCATTCTTAAAAAGTTGCTTATTGAAATGTCATGCAATAATTTCAAACTTACTCTTTCACCTTTATATCATCCATAATTTAATATTTCCAGTAATTAATTTTGTTACAGCTGAAAGAAAAATGGATAACTTTGTGTTAATGCGTCAATTTTCTAATATATTTTCATAAAACACTGAATAACTTTAATGACTTGATCAATCACATGTAGAACTATTTTTGCTTTAATATAATAAAACGTTTTCCTTGCAACATTTTTTGTTATAGATCAGATGAATTGTCCTGAAAAGAACACTTATATTTTATAATTTTAGCTTTATAAGTCAATTGAGTTTAAAGAAGTGTGTTTACAGAAAAGCTGTATTTAGCTATCTGTTGTGTCTACTGACGGGGATCGAACTCCTGATTATAATACTATAAATCCATAAACCTACCACTGGGGGACTAAGATCGAAAGATCTGTGAAAATAGTCACACCTTTGTTTTGTTATTCAAATTCGTTAATTGATTTGATAAGCTTTGATTTTACGATATGTACACTAAAATAAAGCTTTTTTACCATTAGTGTTAGCTAAAACAGATAATGCTTTCTTTTGAATTACTCACAATCTCACCATGTATGGCAGAAAACATTTTATTGAAATAAGAGTCAATTGTAATACATTGTATTCATATGTATATGTTTACATTATATATATATATACACTTCAAAAAAAGAAACGCAAAAGGGATATTTTTTATTTTAAAGAGAAATATATGTAATAACGTTACAAGCTCAGAGTATGTGATGCTACATGTGTTGATACACTGATTGTCAGACCAAAATCACAATAAAAGTGATGCACTTTGAAAACGGAGGAAAACATCGGAATTTTCGCCAAAACACATTCATGTCCAATAAATTTGTTTGAGAGATCTGCATGTTCTGCAAGTGCAACATGTGCAAAATCCCTATAAAAGTGACGAGTTCTCGGTTTCCATAGCTCAGTGTTAAGCCACCGACACGCAATACAGTTACGCCAAGACTGATTGAAGCACAATGCAACAACGCCATTAGGAGCTAGAAAAAGGCGAATCTCGATCAGATGTTGCCAGAGCTGTGAATGTTCACCCAAGCACCATCACAAGGCTGTGGAATCGTCACCAACAACATGGATCAACTCGTGACCGATCACGATTTGGTGGACCTCGTGTGACCACGCCCGCACAAGATCGTTACATCCGATTACGCCACCTTCGGGATAGGACCACCACTGCGACGTCTGCTGCCTCAACCATACCAGGGCTGCGTAGGATTTCTGATCAGACCTACACAACCGTCTACGAGATGCAGGAATTCGACCTCGACGTCCAGCCAGAGGCGTCATCTTCACCCAGCAACATCGTCAAGCACGGCTGCAGTGGACTCCGGCACATCGGGTATGGCCTCATCGACGATGGAGGCATGTTTGATTCAGCGATGAATTACGTTTTATGCTTCGTAGGCAGGATGGAAGGACCCGTGTTTATCGTCGCCGAGGTGAACGTTTTGGAGCAAACTGTGCGCAGGAAGTTGACAGATTTGATGGTGGCAGCGTCATGATGTGAGCTGCCATCGTCTACAGTGCCAGAACAGACCTTTTGCACATTCGAGGGAATCTTACGGCTCAACGATACGTCGACGAGATTCTTAGGCCCCATGTGCAACCCATCGTGGGGAACGTCAACGACGTTTTTCAACATGACAACGACCGTCCTCACACAGCCCGACTCACCACTGTCTTCTTGAGACACTAAAACATCAACGTTCTTCCCTGGCTCTCCAGATTACCAGATTTAAACCCCCTCGAACATTTTTGGGACGAATTGGACCAACGTCTGCGACCGCGACAACCTCAACCGCAGACTCTACTTCAGCTTGCAGCAGCTTTGCAGGCTGAGTGGACAGCCATTCCACAGGATGTCATTCGTCATCTCATCACTTCCATGGGCAGGAGATGCCAAGCAGTTATTGATGCTCACGAGGGGCATACTCGTTATTGACGTTGAGTGACGTTCAACTTCAACTAGTAAGCGTTGACATATGTTTATATGTTTACATTATACTTCATCTTGAAATATATAGCTCAAACTCTACATAATCATATATTTTAACTGCACTTTAACTGGAACTTTTGTACGTTATTGGATTTAGAAGTCAGTAAATATTCAACATTGGAAGCATGTCAAATATCACTATAGGATACAATAAAGTATATTTGCATGTACTTCAATAGTAACAGATATAACTGTTTTTGATTGGTGTTGATAAGCTTTGTCACAAATTTAGACATATCCCAGTATTTAACATTAGTCTACAATAAAAGGTATAAAGCTCAGTCACATCTGTATAAGACCTGGCATGGCCACGTGGTTAAGGGGCTTGACTTATTATTTAAGGATCATAGGTTTTAATCCCCTTCATATCAAAGATGTTCGTCCCTTCAGTCGTGGGGGCGTTATGTTGTGACGGTCAATCCCACTATTCGTTGGTGAAAGCGTAATCCAAAAGTTGACGGTGAGTGTTGATGACTAGCTGCCTTTCCTCTAGTCTTACACTGCTAAATTAGGGACAGCTAGCGCAGATAGTCCTCGAGTAGTTTTGTGCGAAATTCAAAAACAAACAAGTAAACATCTGAATAACATTTCGAATGTAAATACCCTAACCCTTTCACAACCAATAATCAGACTGATCAGTGGAAGAAAGAATGATGACTTAGCCTTTAAATATAAGTATGACATGGCGTTGTTTTTTTCTCATAAATCTATTTTTGTGTTTGTTTGATGTAATAATGTTTATTTTCAGTTACATTCATTATAATAATAAATAACTAGTTTGTAATTTACTAATTATACACTATTTTACATTTTAGGCTATTATGGAAAAAATAAATAAATGCTGTTGATAACAATGAAATAATGAAAAAAATCAAATTCACCAATGAAGACGAACCAGTAAAACATAAAAGAAACGACTTTTAAGGTTCTCTGTTATTATACACAGCGAAGAAGCACCTAATCATCACGTACCTACCAGATTTGGAACGACTATTATATCACTCTATGAACTTAAGAGAATCATTTGATTTTACAATTCAAGGACTCTGAAAAAGGAAAACTATAGCCAACCAAGGAAGATATTACTATTTATTCAACAGAATGAAATCCATTAAAATATTATTGTGGTTTCACAAAACAAAACTGAAAAAAAATCATTAATGGATAATGGATAATATGTATGTTAGATTAGATGTATTGCTGACTTATGTAATACAGAAATAAGTTATGAACAGTTTACAAGTTTATTTAGTATTGTGATGATATTTGAGGATTTTAAAAACATTTGTAGGTATTTTCGCTTATGATAAATTATCTATTTATACAGAAAAACAATTATACGTCGTCAATCTGGATTCGTCCCACACCCCCAGTAGCACAGCGATATGTCTGTGGACTTATAACTCTACGATCCGAGTTTCGATACCCGTAGTGATCTGGTTATAACTATCCCTACTTGAAACTACTGACCTGATTATAAGTACTCATTCTTAAAGCTGTTGGTCAAATTGGTTTGATTTGTTTTGAATTTCGCATAAAGCTACTCGAGGGCTATCTGCGTAAGCTGCCCTTAATTTAGCAGTGTAAAACTAGAAGGAAGGCAGCTAGTCATCTCCAACCAGCGCCAACTCTTGAGCTATTCTTTTATCAACGAATAGTGGGATTGACCATCACAATATAACGACCCCACGGCTGAAAGGCGAGTTTGTTTGGTGCGACGAGGATTTGAACCCGTGACCCTCAGATTACGAGTTGAGTGCCTCAATCACCTGGCCATGCCGAGCCCCTAAAATGGGACATTTACGTTTATGAAATTTTGGTGAACCAAATAAGATATTATAATGAGGACTTCCCGGTCTAATGTCTTTGTGTACTTCATCATTAATTACGTTATTTTTTTTCAAGCTCAACAAATATCTTTGTAGTTGATTTTCAACCATTAAAATCCTGTTTACTAAATTTAGTTTCATCAGACATAGTTATATAATCATCATTGCTCAAAATAATCATATGATTATTTTTAACTAGTTTAACTACTTTATTTTAACTTGAGTGATTAATCGCTTTAATTTCTTTGTCAGTAACGTTTAAATTTTATTTATACGAGTAAAAAATAAGTTAATCCCGACACTCCTGTTACACACGTACAATGATATCAAAACTTATTCTGTGTTTTCAATAAACGTGTCTGTCATTTAGTTATTAAGAAGTTTTCAAAATATAAAAAACAACAATTAATTAAATATTAATTCTCTAGATAATAATTTACCTTTTTTTCTCCTTTCCGTAAGCTTATTCTTTGATAAGTTACGTGTAGCTATCTGAATCATAATTCATCAATGAATTAACAATGTGTTCTCTTCTTTTAGAATCGCATATAGTTTTTAAATTATTTAACTTAACTTCTCTTATTTCTTTACGTTTAACCCTCGCTAGTGATGCAGTAAGTCTTCACGGATTTACAAGGCTAAAACCGGTGGTTCGATTCCTCTCGGTTGGCTCAGAAGATAGCTCGATGTGACTTTGCTCTGAGAAAAAACACACACACATTCTTTGCTTTTTTGTTGTTTTTACACAAGATTTACTGAGAGAAAAATTCAACTGTGGTGTTAAAGTTCTCTCTCGGTTCAATTCATAGTTTTCTTCAAGATTTTATTCTGTTTATTTTTGAACTGCATTTCGTTATTCAAAAACTTATTTCGTGATTTATTAACTGCATTTGCAGTTCTTTGAAATTAAGTATTAATGTTAAATAGAAGAAACTTTGGCATTAATTTAAAAACTTAAGATTAACTTATTATTTTTTATCTTTATCCGAAATTTTTGAACTTATAATTATTAAACGATTTACCAAAAAAAGAAATTTTTTATGACGTAATTTAATTATAAGTAGAGAAGTCAAAGAAATATAGCCTAACATCATTTTTAAAAAACAGCATACATCAGCCAACTGTATTCTCAAAATATTCGTTTCATTTATTTCATTATGATAGGAATAAATTCCCAACCTATTATAATATTTTGATAGGGACAAACGACAAAATATTAAGTAAATCACAATTTAATTTTTAATTACTTGTAAGTTTCCGATTTACAACAATATAATCCAGGGATCCAAGATTATCCAAAATAATATTAATAGGAATTTGTCATTTGTTTCCGTTTAATTATTTGTTTTCCATTCTTTAATGACTGTTTAACATCATAATACTTTTAATGAACAAAATACAACTACTATACCAAAATCCTTTGGCTAAGACAATTTAAAGAACCTAGAATAATTCTGAAACAATTCACATAAAACAGAAGATAAAAACCTAAAACCTATTCGTCTGATAAATTTAACACAAGACAAGATGTCCTTTGCGGCCATAATCTTTTGGCATTCACTGAATGCATATTATTACAAGTTTTTTTTTCCTTTGGAATCCTTTTTCTGTATTTTATGAATTTCGCACACAGCTACACGAGAGATATCTGTGCTTGCCGTCCCTGATTTACAAGTATGAAAATAGAAGGAAGTGTAACTACTTATCACCTCCTATCGCCAACTCTTGGGCTACTCTTTCACCAAGGAATAGTGGGATCAACTGTAACATTATAACTCCCAGGGCTAAAAGGGCGAGCATGGTGACGGAGATTTGAACCTGCGACTCGAGCACACTAACCCTAAGTTGTGATTAGATATATGTAGATGTTTGAAAGGTTTTCAGCACTAGCTACTGCGCTTCATAACTCTTTTATGCGTTGTTGTAAAAGATGCATGGTTGATCTCACGTAATGTCTTTCACGTTGAGAACAAACGAGCAAAATATGAGAACTAAAGCTGCTTTAACCATAAAAAAAACAAAGGTGTTTTTATCGACTTCCATTAAAGGTTTACTTGTGAATGATCCAGCTATTTACCTACTTATATTATAATTTTATATAACTTAAAGAATTGTATTTTTTTCCTTTATAAGTCCCTCAGTGGGACAGCGATAAGTTTACGGACTTACAACACACAAATCCAGGATTCGATTCTCTTAGATAAACACAACAGAAAACTCTGCATTGCTTTGATGTAAAAGGAAGATTTTTTTACGGAATTCATATATTTTTTTGTATTTCGTGAATTTTGTACTAAAACGCTGTTAATGAAAAAAATATACAGTTGTAAAGTTGAAAAAGCTGAGTTTTGTATATAACAGTCCGAAAACAAATTATTAACATAAGTAACATTTTTAATACTAGATAGCAGCACAATTTATAATATTTGTAGTTATTGTGCTGATTAATGTAAGGAGCTTGGTAAGCTTAATTGTTGATTAAAAAAAAATGAAAATGTTAATCATTTTTAGGTAAAATAAATCTACAAAGTAACATTTACATATATCTATTCCACTACGTTTTCATTTTCTTTTTCATTTGAAAAAAAACCCGTCATTATTATCTTCTTTATCACGACGTAATATGGATCTGGAAACACATTTTTCAATTTTTCCTATCAGTTTTACCATTAAGCATTCTTGATATTAAAAAGCATTGTGTACACGAAACGAAAATCTACCAGGTAATAATGCAATAAACTTTTCTCGTTAAAAAAATCCAAGTATGTACTTAGTACATAATTATAAGAAAAGACGTTTTAGTGAAATTATTAATTTTATGGATACACCAGGCATGTTTTCTCCATTTTAAGCTCTCTTTAGTATTAGGGTGGAGTTAAAAATAGTTCAATTATTTACTGTGGTGAAATTTTGTATATCACGAAAACTGCTGTGAAAACGAAGTATTTTGATTTTGTAAGCTATCACCAGCGCCGCTGAGACGGCGCTGTTGTCTGAATATATCTATACAGGGCCTAATGCCGATCAAGAGGCCCATGAGAGCAGCAAAACACACGAAGGTAGAGTGCATCAAATGAGTTCAGAACGATTCAAGCAAGCGTTTGCTAATACCTTCAATCACTTATACGAATACACAACACAATTCCTAAAACATCTGTATTTTTGAAGGAGAGAGACTTGATTTTTCCCTAGCGTCTATGATGGTTCTCTGGGGCATTGGTTACCACGTGTTTCATGTGTCAACAGGTAAAGTTGATCGATCATTTGTAGTTTGAGCTGTTATATGATATCGTAAAGTAGTTCCATTAAACGGATGACTATTTTATCGGTTAAATTTGTTATTAATGCTGGGTTGAAGTTCATAGCACAATTAATCATTAGTCAATATTCTAATCAGGATTTTAGGGACATTTTATTTTAAAACTAATTTCCTACTCAGAACATGTTAATATATTTTTACCATGTTGGTTGTAATTTCAACATAAATTGGATCATTTCTTATTAATATTGTTACACTGCGTATTCCTTTATAAGATTTTGCGATTCCGTAGTATATTGTTGGATATGCAAGTCTGTTTAGTTTCATAGTTATTATTTCGGGAATTAATATTTAATGATTATTTAGTTTTCATAACAAAAGTATTTAAAGTTAATTATTTTAAACGGGATAGCTATGACAAGTTTCATTATGTGACTCATTACGAGTCCTACGCTAATTATGTATGCAGTTTGATTGATGTACTAGGATATTACAATATTGTTGACGTCATCACACTGAAAGCTCCAGGGTTTTTCTCAGTATGTGTAATGTGGTTACTACTAGAGGGCTTGATATTTCTAGATTTTTCTGTTTCGTATTATAAATACGTGTAAATAGAAAAGTTAATTAAGTGAAAGTGAAGTTGTAATGCATGATTGTTTGTTTAGCCGTAACAGGCGATATTTTAAAGTTAGTTTATCAGGGATAAGGAGAATAAGTCATCTTGTCAAAGTGTGTTGTAAAGTATTTGAACCCGCCTGTGTGGACTTTGACGAAAAGGATACAATTACTTGAAGTTCTGGACACAACTGTGGTAACCCACGGGGTAACATAAGTGAATATATCGCAGATTGTATAATAAGAAACAAAGCAGAGAAAAATAATTTGTCATTTAAGTTCTAAAGTAATTAAACCAACTTTTTGACAAGAAAATAGAACTTAGAATTTTTGGACATACGTTTGACTAGTTTTGAATAAATTGTTGTTTTAAAACCTGTGGATTATGTGCTCTCTATTTATTGTCAGAATTTATCACTAATAAGTTACAAACAACTACTATAAAAATTTCAACTTCATAAAACTGGCATGTATCAACAAGAACGATTTCCATGCTTTTGATTATAAGTTTAAATCCTTTGTATATCTGCGTTACATATAATGTAAGGATAAGAAAGCACTTGTTGGCCAATCTAGGCCGCCCCATCCCTATATTAACTCTAAATTAGAATCAAATACTCAAACGCAGCTCTCCTTATTAAATTATTTATCGAACTTTTAAAATTTCTTAAATTAACAGAGCCTAAAATCCCATTCCCAAGACTACCCACCTTATTATAAAGTTGTCCTACCTGCTGAAGATGACTCTTACCATGTTAAAATTTCTATATGTGTTTTTTACTTCTATCATTCTCATATGAAGGAGGAAATAAGAAATGGAGTATCAAAACTATCAAATATCTTTAAAATCTTCAATAGTTTTACTAGATCCTTATAACTTTTCCTTTTTCAAGAGCAAACAAGTTCAGAAAGGTTATCCTGTCCTCGTATTATAACATTTCCAGTCCAGGTATCCTAATAGCTCTTCTCTGAATCCTTTTCAATAATTCAATATCCTTTAAAGGTAAAAAGCTCAATATTAAATACAATAATTCAAATGTAGCATAACCACTAACATATACAATGAAATTATAATCTCTTTAGAGTTGTATTTGACATTTTTGTAGATACATCCTGAAACCCTATTTAACCTTCTACTAGCAACAGTCTCTTGTTTAGAGAATCTGTTCAACAAGAATAACAAGATCTTTTTCTCCTATAACACTGTTATTGTAATCCCCATTAAAATTATATTGGTAATTAAAATTATAATAATCCAAATTCATTATCTTACTTCAACAATAATTAAAAGCCACCTGCCACTTCTTTTTCCAGCTCACCAAGAAATTGAAATTCTTTGTAAAGTAGCAGCAATATACTTAGTCAGAAACACCCAGAACGTCTTTATCATCAGCAAACTAAGATAATCTACTAACAGCTCCTCATCTTCCTGTATTTATGAATTGATTTAAACCAAAAAGAGAAAATGTCGCAACACTGATCCCTGGGTAACTCATCTATGACTTTAAACGAATTTGACTGGACGCCATTTACAGCAACGCTCTGCCTTTTTTCCATCCAGCCAGTTTCCTATTCAATGAGCCAGCTTATTCCCCCCCCACAGAGATAATTTTTTAACAAGCATTTTATGTGGCACCTTGTGATAAGCTATCTGAAAACCTACATACACCAAACCCACACCAGTCATTATCTACAAAGAATACCAACGTATTAATAAGGCACGATTTTCCCCTATTGAAATCATATGGTTTTCCAAAAACATTTTAAATATTGTTAAATAACTCTGCAAAACATCTTTTGTCGAAATTTAAAAGCTTTTCCCACTACTGATATATGTAGTGGGATAATTTTTATCATCTTTCTTAAAAAGAAAGAGTTACATTATCGAACCCGCAATCCTTTGGCATCTGCTCACTATTCAAGGACTTACAAAAATGATAGCAAGCGGCTAAAATATTCAATTCTTAACTTTCTTCAAAACTCTTGAAGAATTATTATCTGGTCCAGGAGATTTATCATTTTTTAATCTTCCAAAAGTGTTTCTTAGCAAACTTACAGTTAATGTGCTCATCTTGTTCGTTTTTGCTTTCATCTCGTAATTGTTCACAATAAGAAACCTTGTATAAATGTTCATTTGTAAACACTGAAGAAAAAGGATATTTTAATAACCCAGCCATCTCACAATGATAAGGTATGAGCCTTACTGTATTGTCCCTTAAAGGACCTACCCTCTTTCTAACATTTTGTTTACCTTTAATATATATAAATAAATCCTTATTATTTTTTTATACCTTTTTTCATATATTTATGGAGTGTTTTAGGTTTTTCTTTTAATACCGTATTTTCCGCCTAATAAGCCGAATTTCTGGCTCTAAGTATTGGACCTGATTTTTGGAGGTCGGCTTATTGGCCGATCACCAGCTTTGGACCAAAAAATACCGAAGACCAAAATCGGCCCCAAAATCATACCTTTGATCTCACAGTTACGGCAGAGTTATTTCAGTTGAATAAACATTACTAATAGAAAAAGGTCTATACATTACGAATGACATGTATTCATAGAAATAACAAAATTCATAAAAAATACACACTTTAATCTCAGAAATTTATTAAAATCCATCAAATTCATCATCTTCATCGTCAGAAGCACCAAATAATAGATTCCAATCCTCGGCAGAGACCTGGTCGTCGTAGGGTCATTCTCTGGTGTTATTAGCTGAGTGAGTGGATTGTTGTCTTCCTCGTCGTCGTCCAACCACAACATATCATCTTCCGTTCCATCCATTGCATTTGAGATGCTCCATCTCTGTCTCAATACGACACGTTTTGCTTCACTACAGAACGCCAATGATCACACACAACATGCATGCTGACGCTGAAACGAGACTAAGAAATCATTTTGAAGAAACTTATCACTTCTTAAAAATGGCCTCGGCTTATTGGGCAGTAATAAGCAAAAACCCTCATTTTCAGAGCTGAAAATTGGCCTCGGCTTATTAACCGGAAAATACGGTATATTTTATCTCCTAACTTTCGTTTGATCAACTCTCTTGAGCTTCTATAATCCTCCAAAATCTCCTTTTATTGCAGTCAATTTAAACGTCTTGTATTTATAATGTGTTTATTAATTTTATACTTTGTTTATGTTTTACTTTTGCACGAAACTAAATGGAGGCTATCTGTGTTAGCCCTCTCTAATTTAGCAGTGTATGACTAGAGGAAAGGCAACTAATCATCACCACCTACCATCAACTCTTAGGTTACTCTTTTACCAAAGAATAGTGAAGTTGACCCTGCTGAAAGGGCGAACGTGTTTGATTGAATGGGTGCTCGAACTCACGATCCTCAGGTTGCGATTCAATCACCTTAACCTCATGGCCTTGCTGGGCCAAGCCAATCTGGATGTTAATTTGTAGCCACTTTTCTCGTATAGAACGAGATTAGCTTGATTACCTAAAATTTTTGTTTTTTAATTTTCCACGTTTGATCAATATGTCTAGTTTATTCAGTTGCCCATATTACAAATCTCATCCTTTAAAATTTGCTTTATTGAAATTTGAAACAAAAATCTTATAAGATCTCAACATGAATCAAAACGACAATTAGTTTCTGTAAATAAAGTTTATTATTGTTAAATTTTGAGAATTAAAAAAATTTAAGCGTTTATTTATTTTAGTCAAACGCAAACACGTTTAAACTTCGAACCTTGAACCCATTGGTGGGTAATCTTAAATACTAAAGTTTAATTTATCGGGTGTTTCACTAAGCTAGTTTAAGAGCTGTGATTTCAGTTTTGGAAATTTCTGCACGTATTATAACGAAATATTGGGTAATACGTTATGTCAACTTCTATGGGGACCTGCTGCCAACGAACGTACTTTTTGTTATAAAAGTAGAAGTGTCATTCTTTTAGAGAATGACGTATAAATCAACAGATTTATAATTGGTTCAGTATTATAGAGCACGATTCCCGGTGGCCCAGCGGTAAGTCTACGAATTTACAACACTATAATCAGAGTTTAATTTCTCTCGGTGGACACAGCAGATAACGTTATAAAACACTGTTACGTATTATAATTTATCTCGGACGAGTCTCCGGTTTATTGTTAAAATCTAAATTTATTATTTAAATTTGAAAAATATTTCAAATACTAAAAAGTAGGATACAAATAGTTATTATAAATGATGGTTTATATATAAGAACTTTACAAACTTACAAATTATAATGAGTTTACTATCTGGTCTAGAACTGAATATTTCACCGAGGGTTCAGGTCCATGACGAGCAAATTAATTCTGAGTTAATATTTTAAGTAGATAGCTGCCTTTTCTTGATTGGATTCACACCGCTTACAAGTCGACTTTTTTCCGACGAAAATATTTAATGTTCTCGTAGAAATACCAACGCCCAATGTTAACTCACTGAAGTTTCTCATGTTCGAAACCTATAAACGTTCCTGGTCAAAGTCTGTAGATTTCCAAGTAATAAACGTTAATCACAGTTATAGCTTTCGATGCTTATCGTATACTGACTGTAACTGACCAATAATTATCTATTATTGTGTCTCAGCTAGAATTTGTTCCAATTAGGCAAGATTTTCGGACGTTCAACAATGTTCGAAGATACGTTAGTGCTTTCGTAAAACACATATTGCTGATTTTTACTCTCGAGAATCTTACATAAATTCGATACACATCCAACAGTATATGACTCATGCATCAAACTGAAACAAACGTAGGTATTAAAATAAATGCATAATATTAAATCTGTCACAACACGCAAATATACATTGTCAAGCACGTGCTGTAATAGTGTGATGTAATAGCAATCTCATCAGTTTTTTATGTTTTCTTTCAGTGTAAAGCTATGTAATGGCTTACCTGTGTTGTGCCTGTCACGAATCTAAACTAATTGTACGATTTAAAACCTGTAGCCTTCTTTTGAGCCACTTTGGACATCTCTTCAGGAAGATAAATACTGATACACATTTCTGCGAAAAAAAAATCGCTTAGTAACCTATTGATCTCTTATTTTCATACGAGAAGAAAGATGTTTATATTATTTTTGTTGTTGTATTAGGAATATTTTGAATAATTTTGTCAAAACAGTCAATCTAATTTGCCTAGTAAGGATAACAGTTCTGCGTATCCATTAATGGTTTCTTACACACAATGTATTATATACATATTTAAAAATGTTTTTATTAATATGTACTGTAGCATAGAACCAATGAAATTAAGAGGTGTCAGAAAAATAAATCAGTGAACAAGATACCGTATTATGTATCATTGTTAGGCCTACAACTGTGAAAACAGTTCACCTAATAATGGAATTGATAAAGACATCGAGAACATCCATAACATTAGAGCCACAAAGATTTTTGTGTTCAGCAATATGACGCCACTAGCGAGTAGCGCGGCGCATGCTTGTTGCTACCTGCTAAGACTGAGTTCCAGATGTGAGGAAATATGATTTGACTATCACTCGAACAATCTTTTGCACCGTGAGCAGACTTAAGTAGAACTTCATCTTAACTTCAGTGGAACTCTACTTCTTAAACAGGTCGGTAAACGTTGGCTTGTGAACTATCTTAGTTCACCTACGTTAAATCTACTTCAGGTTTGAGTAATTAGCTGTATTCATTAATTTCTTATTGAGAAGCAAGTCTAAGCGTAAGGTACACGTTAAATTCAGTAATAGTAACATCGAATATTTTCGTAGTTCTTAACAAATGTGAAAATCTCATTTTCACACCTTATTTTGAAGGAACTTTTTCTGATGTCTTACAATAGCTTAAGTTTTGTACTAGACTGGTGATAAAAATTCAAAATTAATACGATAGCATATACGTAAAAATATTGCAGATTTTGTTTTACAGGTATGCCAAAATAAGAATATATCACCAATGAAAACACCAGCCTATTTGTATGGTTTATCTCAGTCTGAATACTTATTATTGAAATATCCTAATAATAAATGCAAGTTTATCATTTCCGTATAAGCAGTACGATAGTGTTTGAATATATTAACTTTTTTTCGGTTGAAAGATAGCAAAGTGTTCTTCTTGAGTAACACAGAACTAGCAGAAAATAATTCAACTGGTTATTATTCCCTCTAAAAGAACACTAAGTATTAATTTGAATATGTTATTGTTAGTGATACTAATATTATTCTTTATGTTGTGATATCAAGGACTTTAACAATATCAGTGTAAATCTTTATTATCAGTAATTAACAATATTAATGTTAATTCTTTATTACCAGTAAATAGTAATATCAGTGTTATTTTTTATTATCAGTAACTAACAATATCAGTGTTAATTCTTTATTATCAATAACAATATGAGAGTTAATCATTTATTATCAATAACAATATCAATGTTAATTCTTTATTATCAATAACAATATTAATGCTAATTCGTTATTATCAGTAACTAACAATATCAGTGTTAATTCTTTATTATGAATAACAATATAAGTATTAATTCTTTATTATCGGTAACTAACAATATAAGTGTTAATTCTTTATTATCAAAAACTAACAGTATGCTTACATTTTATTTTCAATGACTAACAATCTGATTATATTTTAACGACATGTTTATATTTTAAATTTAGTTACTATAATATCATAATTTATGTCTTATTATTATTAGTCGCTGTAACAATGTTAGAGTTGGTTTTAGTATCTGTGACTTTTTTCTAATGTACTGACAACAAACTCCACAATAACATAGTAGTACGCTAGTGCTTGACTCTCCAGTATTGTATGGTTTGATATTTTATATTGGTTTTGTTTTAATTATTTTTCATGTTTTCGCTAAACTTCCCCAACAACTTCAAGTTTACTAGTGCATGTTTATGTTCATAAGCCGAGAGAAGGGTACTGATTAGGTTGTTTTAGTGTTTTGCTTTGATATAGGGTGACTTGTAAATTTAATTTTTCAAATATGTAGCTATTAAAATAATATATTTTATTTATGTTTATCATTACATCCGTTCTGCGGTGTTCCCATCAGTGAAAGACACCAGGACAGAGAACTTTAATATTCGTGTATAACCGTACCTGGTTTTTAGATACGAAGAGAAGAAAGAACCTTAATATTCATGCGTAGCTTTCCATTGTGGATTTCAGATGCGACCGAGACGGATAACCTTAATATTCATCTATAGCTGTTCCTGATTTTTAGTTACCGACCTTAGATGTGGCAGCTTTAGTTGTCTCATTAAACCAAATAAAGGTTTCCACTTTCACTTTTATAACTCAACAACAGCTAAAAGTGGGGATTGAAATTGGCATTATGATAGGAACATTGGGTAGATTTTTCGACACGTTACCAACAAGGCCACACTTTTCACATTACTTATGTTAGCTTTTATCATAAGAAAAAACAAAAAAGTTAAAATAATAATTATTCATTTCAACAGGATTAGATTGGTTATCTTTTCCTTGAATCACCTTCCAAACGCTCGATTTTAATCTGTGATGACGAGAAAACCCACTTGTAGAGAAAAATATATATTTAGAAACGGCTGGTACGGATTGAGAAAATTTTATGTAGAGGAGCGAACAACATTTCGACCTTCTTCGGTCATCATCAGGTTCACAAAGAAAGAAATAGATAACTGACCGATAGCTGACCACATGTTTGAAGGGGGTTGTGTAATTGAGTGTAGGAATGTAGAGGGCGTGCTTAGGTATTTGATTGTATTTATTAATATTGGAATAAAGATGTTCCTTTGTATTGGTTTATTTTGGGCTTGAGTTGTTGTATTATTCCTAATTTCACAAAACAAAAACTAAAAAAACAGCCTTACTTAAAGAAACATTAATTTCATTAAAAACCTACAAAAGACAAATACATAAAAATTCTAAAAGCAAACAAAGGAAACGCTATAGTCATAATGAACACGAATGAATACATCCAAAAAACGAAGAACATCCTATCAGTCACGAACAAATTTAAACCAACATGCACAAACTAAACAAAATACTACTAAAAATGAAAAAGCCAACACAATTTCACAAACACTTTATTCCTACCTACGTAAAACCAATTTACGCACACCAAAAATATACGGCATCCCCAAACTTCATAAAATGGATTGTTCATTACGACCAATAATGTTCACATATGAAGAGTTTAATTACAATCTTGGTAAATACATAGTATGGATATTCTCCAAATATGTAACATCAGCCAGCTCATTCATCAGACTCTTTTAATTTCAAGTCTAATCTAAATCAACTTAATCATAAAGCCTTAATGGCCAGTTTCGATGTTATATTCCACTTTTCAGAAGTCCCAACTGCTTAAGCCTGCAAAACAGCCTTAGAACTCCATATCCGAGACTCTAACCCATCAACAGACATTCCCAGCAACCCTCATAGAATTCACCACAATGAAGACAAATTCATGTTCAACAACCACGACTATATACAAACAAATGGCCTAAGCATGGGCAACCCAGTATCATCAATTCTATCCAATATTTCTATAACACAAGCAATTAACACAGCATTATATCCACCACTATACTGGTACAGATATGTAGATGACACGGTTGCGGGATTCATATCTACAGAACACACATTTAATTTTTTTAATCACATTAACTTTATACATCCCAACATCAACTTCACATGTGAACAAGAAGAAAGCAATCAAATATTTCTTAATCTCAAAATTACAAGAACCGATACACAATTTAAAACAGAAATCCATCGAAAAATCACTTATACTGGACTATACATTTCTTGGGACTCAGCACATGAAACAAAACAAAAACTCAACATACTAAGAAACCAAATAAACATAGCCATACAACTGTGCTCACCAGATAAAATTAGCGATGAATTAGACAAAATAAAACAATACTTCATCAACATCAATAAGTTTCCTCCACAAACCGTAAAAAACATTATACGCACACACCTACACAAAAAGCAAAACCAACTGACAAAAGTAAATATATCCCAAGAATTTAAAAAAAAATCACGAAACCATATACTGCTGCATACCATATATTCCTGATATCAGCAGAAAAATGGCCAACATTTGGCAAAAACTAGTAAGAAAATATAGCATTTCAGTTAATACTAAATTTATTTAAAAGCCAAGCACAAAACTAAGGATTATACTATGTAAAAACTGCGACTCCTATTCTGGAGAAACAAGTAGAAAAATGGAAACCAGATTCAAAGAACACAAAAAGTCACATTCACACGTTTGTGAACACTGCAAATCAAATAAACACAACACAACCATGGAAAACACCCAAATACTAAATAAAGAAACAAGCATAAACAAACGCAAAATTAAATAAGCCTTAATTATACAACAACTCAAGCCCAAAATAAATCAATTCAAAGGAACATATTTATACCTATATTGATAAATATTATCAAATTATTATCTAAACACACTCTCTACATTCCTACATTTAGCTACACAACCCCCTTCAAACATGTGGTCAGCTGTCGGCCAGTTACCTGTTTCTTTCTTTGTGAACCTGACGATGACTGAAGAAAGTCGAAACGTTGTTCACTGCTCTACATAATGTTTTCTCAATCCATACCAGCCATTTTAAAATATATATTTTCACTCTATTTTATGTCCCACTAGTCTAGAGCAATTTTATAGTGAATTCATCGTTTGTCAACCTAATAGAGAAAAATGTTTACCCATAACCCTCGCTACCCTGTTTATAGCATGAAAAAAAAAGGTTGAAAACAAATAAAATTAAAAGTTTATGTTTATATTCTACTGTCACAAGCTGGCACGCAGTGATCCCTGCTTGAAATCAAGGTGGCGCTGCTGTTCGTTTCTTCACTTTATTCCTTGTTGTTTTTCTGTCTTTAGACATGATATTTTAATTTCAAACAAAACTGATATGTTTAAATATCTTTATGAAAGTATGAAATTTAGCTGATGGCACGTTGCCATAATGCACACTCTCTGAACAATTAGAAGAGCAAACGGTATTTGAAACCACCCTTCTGCGATATTTTGCTTTTGTTTCAATAATTTCTAAGAACACAATTCCAAGTCATCGTTCACATATTGCTACTGAAACTGATTTTTAGGTGTGTGTTTTTTTAATAACCGTTTGTTTTGTTTCAACGGTAGGGTCAATAGAACATTAATTGCATTATTGTATGTACAATGGCTTGTTGCAAATTCGGAACTTGTTCTCAGTAAACAAATAATAAGTTTTTATTTTATTTTGACATTCAGTTACTTGAATCTCCTCGTGGTTCCATAACAAGTTTTAGGCCACATACTCTCGATACCGGTGTCATCTGTTTATCTCAAAATGATTGATACTCTCTATATTGGTCTCATCAGCTTACCTCAGAATGAGTTATAATCTCGATATAAGTCTAATCTGTTCATTACAAATTGAATTATACTTTCGTTACCGATCTAATGTGACTTTCTCAAAATCTGATACTCTCCGTACCAGGCTCATCTGCTCAAAATGAGTGAGGTTGTAAAGCGTAAATGGTACACCGATAAAAGTAAAAAAATTAAAGTGTTGTCTGTGTAAAGGAAATGATCAATACCAGATCTACAACCGTAGAGAAAGGTATCTGTTACTAAACGTACCCAAGAGCTATAAATCAGTTATATAAATTACATATAATATGACTGTTCGTAACTAAAATTACTCCGTAAAAGGGCTAATATTAGTAACAAAAATAATTTATAAAAGAGAAGAATAAACCATGTGAAATAAACTAATACATGTAGTTTAACTGAGTTTCTGCTCATTATGAGTCAACTATGCAACACAAACACTTACAGGGGATTCAAGATGAGTGTATTTCATCAATGATTTACAGTTATTTATAAATTCTGCAAAGTCTCTGTGTGCTAAAAGTGATAAATTAAACTTTAAATTAACTTATAGCATTAGATGCCAGGAACCATAAACTCTGGCCTTTCACACAATTTATAATTTGTACCATTTATGCGTGTACACAGAGAGATGTGTCTGCAATTTTCTGTTGATTGAAGACTATAGCTTAAGCTGCATATGGCTCTTCTGAATTACAAACAAGGCGTGGGTGGTGTAAACTTTGTCATCGATTATTTGGCTTGTCATTAAAGTACGAGGAATGTCCAACTAACTTCTCTAAAAGTAACAACTGTCTAAACAAGTTGCAGTTGACAGTATCAACAGATGAACAAGGTTTTATTTTCTGTGTTTCACGGTACTAATTTATTAAATTTTTATGAAACTGACAAAAATATCAAAGACATTTGTGTTAATGAATTCGTTAACTTGAACTCGGAAAAGGAATGAATAACATAATTGAATGATATATAGTTTGAAAATAAAACATGTTTGGAAGAAGTAAACTTAAAAAAACACACAGAAAGTTCAACTTAGAATATAATTAAAGCAAACTGGGAATGTTTTTAACAAGATAGTTTTTGGTTACCATGCTTCCCGGTGTCGAACCGAAGTTCTTTTTCAGAACATTTTTTTTTATCTAAAGGTGTTTGCTAATCATAAAACAGGGGATTTTGAGGACAATTTAACTTTATGTTTACCAAAACGTTCATAGATTTTATTTATTAAATAAAAACATAAAATAGATAATATGAATTACAGAAGACACATTAGAACCAAATAAGCTTATATTCAAGTTTTTATCTACATCACATTCAAACTGGATAAAACAAAGTGTATCATTATTACATAGCTTACATTAGTGTGCTTTAAACTATGTATTTTCCATGTTACAATGTATATCATTATTACATAGTTTACATTAGTGTGGTTTAAGCTGTGTATTTTACTTGTTACAATGCCGTTATTACACAGCTTACACTGAAGTGGTTTAAACTACATATAATTCTTGTTACAATGTGTATCATTATTACATACCTTACACTGAAATGGTTTAAACTACTTATTTTACTCATTACAATGTGTATTTTTATTACATAGTTTACTATGAAAGTGATTTTAATAAGTTATTTTTATATGGCCTATACTGTAAGGTATACTTCCATTTTACTTGATTTATAACCCTACATATCTTCGCTGACCATTTTTACTATTCTCACTCATATCCTGTAACTTGTAACCAAAGGATATATTCTCTTACTGGTTTTACTGATATCCCCACTTTATTTTTGTTTTATCCCTAACATGCTTATATCTCATACCCTTAACATTATTTCATTCAAAAGTGTTCAATGGATTGTTTATGGCGTTAACATACGGGTTATTTTTTGAATAAATATTTCATTAAAGTTTTCTTTTTGTTGTATTACACTGACTCAAAAAATGTGTTGAGCTTAGCATTTCTTTTGTAGAGTTTCAACTGCTATTATATATGTATTAAATTTGGTTAAGTTTTATAAAAACTATGTAGATTGCATACAGAACGAGGCGAGTTGTGCAGTCAATATACACTTTTGTCCCTCTGTATAAAGGTTTATTTTATATTAGTACTTTCATACAAAAGTACTGATAACTATTGAAGCAAGTATAAAAATGACTCAGAGCGTTAGCACCAAAGGAAAACATCGTATTTTAAATTATTTTATATGTGCTGAAAAACTCGTAAGTTGAGTGCTAAGTGTTATTACCAACAGACTTCTGGCTGTATGCTGTCTTATTGGTTACCGTATCCTGCTTTTAATAGCTGAAACGCCAAAACAAAACAAAACAGGGATACCTTTGTTGATAAAATCAAAGATTTGATGTGGAAAGACAATGTGGTTCGATAGTTATGTAACGTCACAACCACAGCAAGGCATTGCACTAATATTTTAATGTAAAGGAACAACATTAGATGTGATCTGTCCTATTACCTTAGAAGAATGAGAGAAATGTGATTGGAGAGTAAATATTTACGTACGTAAATAATTAATGCGATTGAATTTACTGAGGGAGTGAGAGAGTATTTTTGTTCGAGTTATTAATATTTTTCCGAGGTTGTTAGGAATTTCATCCTTCTCAGTTTTGAAGAGATCTCTATTGTACAGAGCTTACATTGTACGAATGAGACATAAAATTTAATATTAAGTATTCAGGTTAACAAAGAAACCACGTACGTTATCTTCGAGACGTGGCAAATTGATACAAAGTAATTCCAAATATTTTAGATTTTTTAAAAATTTGTGTTCTAAGACTTTCCAGTCTCCATCAATACATAAAGACTCGTGCTCGTTTTCTTAACAGTGAGTTCAATTGCTATTTTAGTTTATTGGGAGCTTTATCTTGCAACGTAAAGAATGTGTGACTGTTTTGGAAAATGCTGCTTCTTTTTATGTTATTTTATCCATTGCAAACACTTGATGGGAAAAAAGTAGTTTTGAACTCATTGTAGTTGATGGAGCATATTTATCGCTTGAATAAGCAAAAGAGTTAAACCGATTAACTTTGGTAATTATCCTTCCAACAACTCCAAATTTGTCTAATTCTGATATGGCAGTTTCTTTTCTTTTGTTATCTTGTCATCTGATATGCAGACTCTTAATGTTGATATATATGCTCATAAATTTTCATCCGCAATCAAATAAATAAAAATGTTATGACATTTGTTAATGAGGATTAGACTACTTGGCACACTATTTAAATCATCTGTGGATGTGGTAGCCTTAAAGTAATGAATCAATGAGCTGTTTGAGTAATAAAGTTCAATCCTGCAACAGGGATGCTTCCAGTTCACCAACACTTCTTAAAGGTAAATTAAGCACTATAAAATTTCATCCTAGAACATGCCATACATTTTACATGAGGTGTAAGTCCAATGAGAGTGCTGGTTAGTACACCCACTCAGTGTGCTCTTCTTCCAGGAATTAGTAAACAGTTAAGCACCGTAGGATTTTGGGTTATCATGCATATATCAACACTAATGGTTCCAAGCCTGCAATATGAGTCGTGATTCATCTGTAAACAACACGTGCATTTGTCCACGAGCCCTTACACTGCTGAATCACGGCCATCTTGCGAGACTGCCTACAATGGTCTACTCTGTCCAAAACTCGGAGCAGCCATGTTAGTGGTTTGAAAGCAAGTCTATGTTCTGTTAATCATACTTTATGACACTTATAGCCATTATCCTATATATTTTGTGTTCGAACAGTTTCTATCCAACCTAACGTCCTCGACTTTATGGAAAGGTCCGATTGTACCTTTATTTTGTGATGATTGGGTCCTGAAGCATGTTTCACTATTATTTAAACCTCCTTGCAAACTCTGCTGTTCTTCTAATTACTAACTTGTTTACTTTCATATACCTTTGAAATGTATATTTTAGATAACATAATTTCCCACGTGGTATTTGATTTTCGTAAACTTGATATAAGGGTTGCCATTGACAACAAAGAACAATGGTTGGGATTTATCGTAGGTAGAATATTAAAAACTATGGTTGTTTTAATAATTATTTTCGTATTTACTAGGCATTAAAAGCTAATACTTAGTAACAGACTCTAATAACAATCATAATGTGTTTCTACTTCTGGTTAACTGGTTTTTCTGAATCTTCACGTGACCTTAAGGTACCATGGCTGGATTCATGATACAGGTCAGCGTGTTTCTAAGTCTGCTTTGCCTAATAGTGAGCCCTGTTCTTACCTATAATGACGACAAGCCGATCTACAAGTGGAGCCCCCTATATTTCCGCAATCTCAAGAAGAATCTTTGGGTAAACTCTACACTAAAAGATTTCTATTTAAAACAAAACGTGTTCTGTAAACTTCTCTTTCAAGTAATATAATAATTCCATAACTTTTTCATAACTTATGAGATTTTATAAATATTTTAAATCGAAATGTTTAACATCGAAAAAAATCGTTACTTAACAATTTTTAATGGTGGCAAATTATAAAGAAAGAATTTGAATTGCTTGTTATCTATATTTAAATTAATTTAAGTATCAAATATAGCATAAAATCTAGCTGCATTTCGTCACAAAGGAAATTCAATTCATTCATTTGCTGTTTACTAAACGCCCTCTAAAGGCTCAGCGGAACGCCTGCGGACTTAGACTACTAGGAATCAAGTTTCGATACTTGTGATGAGAACATAGACGATCTTTTGTGTTTATTTTTACTTAACACTATAATCCCAATTTACTAAACGAAATAAATTTTGTTTCAAAGTTTATTTTATGGTTTATCAAGATGGGTAAAGTATTTTTGTGTCTATTAAACACTATTTCAGTCTTAACGTAAATTAGATAACGATTTTTCTTTTTGTTTGTTTGCTAAAAATTAAACCCAAAGCACACAATGGGCTATATGTATTCTGTCCATCAGGAGCATCGAAACTCGGTTTTTAGCGGTGTGAGTCCACATACATTTTGCTGTGCAACCAAGGGCGTAATAATGAATAAAATAGGGAATAGCTATTGAATTCAAATAAATTATAAGTTTCAACAAGACGAGACTAGAAAAAACCAAATACGATTTCATCTTTAGAAACTTGATGTTTGATATTTTATTTAGTATTCATGGATGAAGTCTCATGCATCGTTATGATTATTAGAAAAGTAGTTTGAAATGCATTTCATTGCGAACTTTATGTGTTCACATCACCAAAATTGCACACAATTAATATACTTAAGTTATTTTAATGGAAACTTTTTTTCTACAAAACAAACAAAAAACACCCACAATTCGTTTCGGTCAGAATATTTTTTTTATCAACATAGAGAAGTATTGGATAGCGCTACATAACTTAAAAAGTGATATCTATTGGACATGAAACATAAAAATGAAAATATCTATAACTCTAATTTTCAACCATTATGTAGCTTAAAGTGTTTTTCTTGCATTACTAACTATTCCCTACTTTTCTAAAGGCTGACGTAATTTTTCAAATCACAAATTTTACAGCGATATATTGAAATCTAGATCATTTTTTCCTCCTGAGTCATTTTTAGCAACGGTACAGTGGCTCATAGATGGCTCTGAGCTTTTGTTTTGTTTTTCAAATACAAATATCAAGCTCACAGCTCCATTTTGTGACTGATTTGAAGTCTAATTACAGCCACTGATATTGAGAATGCCCTCTTTATTCTATCTTATGTTTGTTCACTCTTATCTTGGAAAGTTAAGAGGCTTATGTTCTTTAATTGCCAAACAGAGTTTCGTTAGGAAATCGTGCACTGAAAGATTGAACTAAAGTGAGACGAACGTTTTATCCAGGAAACTTCCTCTAAAGTACCAGCTCTATAATTAGCTCACTTATTTATTAACGCGACAATTACATGGTGTATTTTTACAGGACATGACAAACTTTACATGGCATTACATGGTGTATTTTTACAGGACATGACAAACGTTACATGGCATTACATACTGTGTTTACGCAGCACATCACAAAAGGTACTTAAACATAAAATGTGAAAATTATCATAATATCATAAAATATACTTACACAGGGAGTAGAAAACAACAACAGACATTTATCAAGTGTATTCATACAGGACATAAAAAACATAGCAGATAATTACATAATGTATTTACAAAGGGCATAACGATACTAAGAAACATTTACATAACAAGATTGGCCCGGCATGACCAGGTGGTAAAGGCACTCGACTCATAATCTGAGAGTCATGGACTCGAATCCCCGTCACACCAATCATGCTCGCCCTTTCAGCTACGGGGGCATTATAATGTGACGATCAATCCCACAATTCGTTGGTAAAAGAGTAGCTCAAGAGTTGGCGGTGGGTGGTGATGACTAGCTGCCTTTCCTCTAGTCTTACACTTCTAAATTAGGGACGGCTTACGCAGATAGACCTCGTGTAGTTTTGCCCGAAATTAAAAAAAACAAACAAACATAAGAAAATTATCATAAAATTACCTGGTGTATTTACTCAGGATGTGACAAAATTATCAGACAATTACATGGTGTATTTAAACAGAACAGGAATAAATTGTCAGATAATTAATAACATCGTGAACTTACACAGAGCATGACAAAATACATCCCAGATAAGCCTATAATGCTACAAAACATAAGGTTGGAAGACGTATGTATAGAATGTAATAATTTCTACTCGACCACGAATAAAGAGACTAGACACAAAATCATCCGGAAACAGAATCATTCATCACTTATTGTTCATATAATCAATAATTTAGCGCACGATAAAATGACAAACGTTTTTATTTATTGATGTGGCCTAAATGTTTCTGACAGGAAACACTGCTGTCAAGTGTCTCTCTTTTTAATTTTTGAGTTGGAGTTCGAAATTTATTTGATTATTTGAAACGGCTGGCATTCTCAGAGCTACACTAATTCGACCAGTAGCTCTTCAGACCACAAAGTGAGCTACACTAACTAGATCAGTTGCTCTTCAGACCACAAAGTGAGCTACATTAACTAGATCAGTAGCTCTTCAGACCACAAAGTGAGCTACACTAACTCGATCAGCAGCTTTTCAGACCACAAAGTGAGCTGCTATAACTAGATCAGTAGCTCTTCAGACCACAAAGTGAGCCACACTAACCAGATCAGTAGCTCTTGAAACTACATTGGGGACTATACTACTTAGAGAAGTAAGACTTCTGACAACATTATGAGCTACACTAATTTGACCAATAGCTCTTCTGACCATTTGGTGATAAACACAATGTAAGTCTTATCTCGTTTATGTTGGAGCTTATATACAAAACAAAACGTAACACTTGGCTCGTTTGATGTATTATTTATATAGAAAGCACGAGGTAAGATTTGGCTCGCTTTACTTAAGAGCTATATAGAAAAAACAAGGCAAAGCTTAGCTTGCTTTGCTTGGAATTTACATACAAAGTATAAGGCAAGAATTGGCTGACTTTGCTTAGAAGTTATATATAAAACATAAAACAGGACCCAACTGTTTCACTTGGTATTTTTATACAAGACTTGGCCTCGTATTGCTTTGGGTTATATGTAAACACAACATAAAACCTAAAAAATAAATGATATAGCTCGCTTTGGTTGGAATTTATAAACGAAATGCAAAACAAAACTTAAACCTTTCCATCTGCATTGTTTGTCGAAAAATAACTATAGTTTCACTCCCACACGTTAACGCCAGACCAGTGGTTCTTAACCTTGTTGGAGGTACTGAACCCCGGAAGTTTCGTAATTGCATTCACTGAGCTCTTCGTAATTGGAAAAATAAAATATGATTTTTTTTTCAAATTCAAAACATAAGTAGATATTTTATTAGTGCACAAAATGAACTATGCATTAGTTGCACACAAAATCACTGTCTTCAAAGAACAAGACCAACAAAACATGAATTTCCCACAAAAACATAACTCAATGAATATTTACTGCAAATCAATGTGACTTTTGCTGTTGCCTTTCAGAGACAAATTCAGAAATGCGCGGCTTCACCTTGGCAAGTGCCACTCTCATTTTCTTCGCTTTTATGTCTACCATCCTCGTAAAGGATTGCTCGCAAAGATACGTTGTGACAAACGGTATGAGTATCTCAAGGGCTTTCTTAACAATAAGAGGGTACGGTACGATTTGGTGACACCAAAACGTTGAGAGCGTTGTTGTTCTGAAAAGTTGCTGTTGAACCTGGCTCTGCTGAAGTTCAATGACTTCGTCCAGGTATTCGTCATTGACATCTGCTGTCGTAACACTAAACGTGAACGACTGTCTCACCCATGCTAGATATGACTTTCTGGTGAGGAAATATCCGTCTAGAGACCTTGCGAGCTCATCTAAGTGTATGGTAATTGCTTGCTTCAGTTCCCCAGGTACATAAATGTCTCCGATTTCAGACACATCTTCAATCTTACTTACACAGTCGTCCAGCAGGGAAAAGTTTGCGAAGTTATCATTCTCTGTTCGTCGTTTCCATAACGGTAGCTTTTTTTGAAAAGCCTTCAGGTTTTCTTCCGCTTCGATGACGTTGACTCCACCGCCCTGCATCTGTTGATTGAGAGCATTGACGATATCGGCCATGTACGTCAAAATGAGAATGAACTCAGATTTTTTGAAGCAATCAACATGACAATGTTGGTGCTCTCGCAAAAACAGGGCTAATTTCACACGCATGGCAAAAAACACATGGCAGTACCTCTCCCCAGGATAACTACCGAACGTTAGAATGGTACAGAAGTACTTCGAATTCTGAGCACATTTCATTACACAGCTCTTTGAAGATGAGGTGCTTCAGGGCACCATTTCTCACAAAGTTCACACATATTTAATATTTGTGCCAGTTTTGAAGGCAAGGTTTCTATTGTCAACGCATGCCTGTGCAGAACACAGTGTGTGTGTCTTGACCTCCGCCGAACCTCTGAGACTGACTCATCAAACCCCTGGGGTTCGATTGAACCCAGGTTAAGAACCACTGCGCTAGACCAACGACTTCCTGGACAGGCAGAAGTCTAATACGCGTGTTAAGAGTGACAATGAATGTGCAACTTTCTTAGGATTAATGGATTCATGACGGTTAATAAAACATAAAATATTTCAGTTACAAAATTCGAACGTTTCGAAATATGAATATCGTGTCACAAAAATGATTATTACTAAAATTATCATATGATAACATAATCATTAGTTTATTTAGTTGTTATGAAAAGCAGTAAACGGAACAGATAAAAATGTTTATATACAGTACATAACAGCTGGGCTAAGAGTGAAAATTTAGAATTATTTTAGGTCTAAAGAACTTTGTAAATCATTAAGGGTCAGGTAGTCTTTAGCTATGAGTAGACTTTGTTTAATGTAGATGTGGTTGGATTTAAATAGAAGGTGGTTGGTTCTGTTAGATACTTCTGAATGTTCTCAGTTTCTAAATGTTGTTTTCAATGTACGTGAACTTACAACGACTACATCTATACCTATATACGAGCCATGAATATAGAAGTTTAAGAGGTTAGATCTCTACATTATTCTGAGCTGAATTTGAGGGCAGAAGTTTTTATTGAAGAAGAGAGTTGTTTTTCAACTGATAGGGATTGCGGACCCATAAAAGGAACGGAGATATTTAGTGGATGAAATTTGTTATTTATGAAACTGCGTGTAATCTTCGTTATAAAATCAGACGGATAACCATTATTTAACTTACATTTATGAAACATAATTTCTTCGCTTAAATTAAAACAACTGGAGTAAATATTAAACATTCTATCTAACAATGATACAACAAGATAGCGTTTCAAGAAGGTAGGGATAAAACTGTTAAAATTACAGGAGAGGCCAGTAAAAGTTATTTTATCATAAACAGAGATAGATAAATATCTACCTTCTTTGATAACCCCAGTCATACATTCTTTTATTGTTTTATAAACAGACGGTATGAACTAACACATTAAGGTTCTTTTGATGGTGTGAAAAAATTAAACTAAAGACAAAAAAACGCTCTCAGTATACAGTTTTTCATCTGTTCGTTCATTCTGAAACCACAGGTTTTATATAACGACTTCTCTATCAATACCACATGACCTTCAGACCTTTACCTTTACATTAAACAAAGTTTACTCATAGCTGAAGACCACCCGACCCCAGGTCCGGCATGGCCAAGTGTGTTACGGCGTTCGACTCATAATCCGAGGGTAGGGGGTTCGAACCCCTGTCACACCAAACATGCTGGTCCTTTCAGCCGTAAGGGCGTTATAATGTTACGGTCAATCTCACTATTCGTTGGTAAAAGAGTAGCCCAAGAGTTGGCGATGGGTGGTGATGACTAGCTGCCTTCCCTCTAGTCTTACACTGCTAAATTAGGGACGGCTAACGCAGATAGCCCTCGAGTAGCTTTGCGCGAAATTCAAAACAAACAAACATACCATCCGACCCTCAACGATTTACAAAGCTCTTGAGATATAAAATAGTTCTAAATATCCGCACTTAGCTCAGCTGTTATGTAATATACATAAACATTGTTTTATCTGTCCATTTACTGCTTTTCCTAATAGCTAAGTGAACTAATTATCATGATTTTATATTATCATTTTAGTAATACTCATCTTTATAATAAGATTTTCAGATTTTGCAAAAGATCGAATAATTTATTCCAAAACGTTTGGACTTTTTAAATAAAATATTTTATGTTTTATTAATCGTCTTCATTATTAAACTTCTTTAGAATCAGATTAACCCTAGCAAGACTAAATGTATTTTAGGACCATATTTGCGCTTAGCAAGACTTAATGTATGCTAGGACCAGATAAGCATCTAGCACGAATAAATGTATCTTAGGACCGGGTTAGCGCCTAGCAAAACAAACTGTATGTTAGGACCAGGTTAGCGCCTAGCAAAACAGAATGTATGTTAGGACTAGATTAGGGCCCAGCAAGACTAAATGTATGTTTGGACTAGATTATGGCCTATATGATTAAATATATATTTGTGTTTCTCGACATCTTACCTATAATAACGTGTTGAAAAAAAGTACAACTGAATATAGAGAATCAAGTTATATTTGTAATGGAGAGGATGTTAGCTCATTTGCATATCATATCTTTCTTGTTACATTACTGGACAACTGCTATAGAATTTTAAAGAATCAGTCAAGAAACCACACCGTATATAAAAAAAGTAAATCTTAGTTTTACACATTTCAAGAGTCATTTAGAAATAATTTTTAATACTTTAGGAATGTTTTTCTTACAGATAAGTATTTTTGATTGGTTAATTTCTTTAAATGTTATATTTGTTGTTTATTTCAGAATTTTTCCTGTGCAACAGAAAACACAGAATGTGGTTTGGAAAGATTTTCGTACGGTTTGATCATTCGACTGCGTTGCTGTGGTGCGTTAGAGTGTCATAGAGTAGGAATTCGCCACATCTGCCTCAAACCGTGAGTAAACGTTAAAGTTAAGAATTTACGACAGGACAAACAAATAACAATTAGTTATCGTACTTTCCTAATCCTAGGACGAAGTTTTTATAGATACTAAACCATTACGTTACGAACTGAAGAAATTGTATCAATAACACACAGCATCTGAACATTATTACCACATTATGACGGTTACGTTACCTCCAGAACTGTATCGCTTGTACGAAGCTGTTGTGTGAAAGAATGAAAATACATTAAAATACACCCCACCAGCACGCCCTCTTTATAGCAACATTTAAAGCTAATTTGTTTAATATATTAAATTAAGAAAATGTTTCCGATTTTTTAAGAAAAAGGTATGAGAAGCTTTGTTAAAAATACCTAAGGAAAAATTCAAGAGGTATAAGAGAAAGTACATTATGCGCGCTCTAACTCATTTGCATGATTTGACAATGAGTTATAAATATCGAAAATAATGTATCTGATAATTTAAAGATAGAACATTTTCCCCCATTTTTTGTTAGCAACCTATTTATTTTTCAATGAAACACTCTTAGAACGCACTGATTGTTTTTCACAGAATGTTTTATTTAAACAAATAAAACGAAATCCTTAATTTATATCCTAACCTCATGCATCCGTCCGTCAAATGCATGTACGGAATAATTTACGTTTCATAAACAGACTAGAGATTTTGTGATTTGTTACATATTTTTATGCATGCAACAGCCAATTATTTCTTCAAGATATATACATGATTTTAAGCTTAAAAAATCATGAAGCTAACCCTATTGTCATACACATATTTAGTCATAGCTTAATAAATGTGAAATATTCCATAATATCTTATTAATACAAGTTCTTCACTTTACTTTTGTAACGTAATTCAATATAAATTAATTTTCTCTTTTCCCCTCTTGAACGAACAATTCATAAATTTCACTAACTTAGAATTGCTCATTTGGGAGAAAGTTACTAGGAGTTAGGATTATGAAAACAAGAGCATGAATTTACTCTTGAAGGTATTAATAATAATTAAATAATTTTTTCAATATTAACAACTCTTGTATTTTAAAGCATATAATTAAGTTAACATTTAACTTTCTAGGTGGAGTTGGAAGCAAACCAACGACGTTTACTGAAGGATGTTTATTATCGAAACGAAATTGTTTAATCGAATCGATCAGACGTTTGCCTAATTTGCAATATTTATAAGTCATTTTAGTGTTAATTTTGCAAAAATGTATCAGATTCGATGTAAACTTTACGATACTTCTTGATATAGGTGTTTGTTCACTTTAATGAGACTGAGAAAACAGAGATTGTTTCTTAAATTGTATTCCGAAGTGAAAGAAAGGTGGAAAAAATCTTAAATTAATATAAATTTATTTAATCTGCTTTTTATCGTAATAAATAAATGTGTTGTTTACCTTCATATGGACTTATTTTCTCTGTCGTTCAAAAGTTCAAGACTAAAATCTCTTAACGTAAAAATTCCGAAATCAAAAATTAGGTGTTCAGGTTTTTATTTGTTACGTAAGTTTGGCTTGAAGTTCAGGTCAAATTTTTCATTTATTTTGTTTGAAGATACGTCTGTCTAACTAGAATAAACAATGCACTCGGTGTTATTACTTTCCCAGTCACGGCCCAGAATGACTTAGTGGGTTAAGACATTCGACTCGTAATCTCGTAATATGCTCGCCCTTTCAGCCGTAGGGATCTTATAATGTGATGGTCAATCCTACTATTCGTCGGTAAAAGAGTAGCTCAAGAGTTGGCGGTGGGTAGTTATGACTAGCTGCATTTTCTCTAGTCTTACACTGCTAAATTAGGGATGACTATCACAGATAACCCTCGAGTGGGTTTGGCCATGACGGGTCAATTTAATAAATACTTACGAGTTTAATTATTCCATTTTTTTCATCAAAAATAAATTTTATTAGTTGTGATGGCCAAGTTGTTAGGATCCTCGGTTCGTAATCTGGGAGCCGCTGGTTCGAATCACCATCACACCAAACATACTTTCCCTTTCAGCCGTGGGGGCGTTATAATGTTATCAATGCAACTATTCCTTTGCAAAATAGTAGCCAAAGAGTTGACGATGGGTGGTGATGATTAGCTACATTCTTTTTAGTTTTACACTGCTAAATAGGGACGGCTATCGCAGCTAGCTTTCATGTAGCTTTGTGCAAAATTTTAAAAAAAATAATCACTTGCACTCGAATTCCTTATATTTTTGCCCTTCGCAGTGGCACAGTCTGTGGATTATAGTGCTAGAAACCTGGTTTCGATACCCGTGATGAACAGAGCACAGATAGCTTTTTGTACATAATAAGAAAGAAACTTATATTTTAAAGTTAATAACTATATTTATACTTGGATCATTGGGGATTTTGTAAATGAAAGAAACAAATAATTGTTTTGAACTTAAATTTGTTTTACTTCCAATTAAGAATATTGGTTTGTTTTGAAGAGACGTGCTCGAAAAACTGTTTAGTTGGTGTCATTCCACTATTCCTTCTTTTACTATTTATACAGAAAGATATGAAGACGGGAAGATATACTTATTGAGAACGAATCAACAATAATGACTTGATATTTGGTCGGTCCTCCGTTAGTTTAATGACTTGTTCTCTTTTAAAAAAAAATATAAAAAAAGATATTAAACACAACCCAAACATTGCTCCTAAATTATCAAAACATGTTTGGTGAGCACCTGAAAGAAAATGTTATGAAAATACGAATGTTGTATTGGTGGAAACCACACATCGTGATCTTGGTCGTTTTGAAAATTTTTGTTTTAGAGGGAGAAGAATTAACCAAAAGGTCAATAATCGGTTTGGCAAAGTTCAAATGATGTAAAATATTGTCAAATATTACAGTAAAGAGATTTTATGTTCTGTAATTAGTATGCTTATTAATGGTCAATTTGCTAGACTTCCGTCCCCCTTCAGTGGCACAACGATATGTCTGCGGACTTACAACGCTAGAAAACTGCATTCGATACCCGTGATAGATAGGGAACAGATAGTCCACTGTGTAGTTTGGTGCTTAACTAGAAAGAAACAAACATAGACTTCCTAACGCTACCATATCATTAAGACGATTTATTGTTAAAGTTAGGTATTTTAAATTCTATCCGTCACTTGCTCTGTGGGATATTTTAAAGTTATTTACTTGTATTATATTTGTAATGAATTTTGTTCCAAGTTTCTTTATTGTTAAGCAGACAGCTTCACAATGGGCTGTCTGTGGCTAGGGTGTTCGACTCGCAATCTGCGGTTTGTGAGAATAAATCCCATCACCGAACATGCACACTCTTTCATCTATGGAGTTTTGTGAAGTAATAGTCAATTTCTTAAAAAGTATCTCTAAAGTTTGTGACGCTAACTAGCTGCCTCCCCTCTAGTTAGTACTTCAACATTGGAGACGGCTAGCACAGACAACCCTCCAGTAGCTATGCACGAAAACAACAAATCACTTATTCCTGAGTGAAGTTTAAAAATATTATCGTCTTCAAACTGCAGATATTTCTGCATATTTAATTTCTTCTGTAAAGTTATGGTTTTATAGCTCAAATTTTAAGTGGTAAGATAAACGACCTCTGCAGGAAAAAACAAAACTTCAAATTAAAAAAATATATAAATTATCTTATCTAATACTAAAAATAGTTGTAATTTTAACAGAAATATTATTAAAGGAAATAGTTCAAGGTTAATAATTTCGTACAATAGTTGATGACTTCACACTTCTGGATGTTAAACCATCACAAGTTTCACCATTCATGTTGACTGTCCTTTGAAAGTAGGCTTAACGTTGAAATGAAGCGTATCGTATAATGATTATTAAAATTGCATGACAATTATAAATACACCTACATTATGTACTTTTATTTACTCAGCAGTTAAACTTGGAAGTCAATTGTCCCATTCCTATTCAGTCAAACAATACTTTTGGAAGACTTCACTAAAGTAAATTACTTGTTACTCAATCTGAAAGTTTTTATTTTTACTAAATTAAGCGAATTTTAGATTCACAATATATATAAAAATTAATTCATTATATTTTTGAGGTATAAACGACTCTAAGGCCATAAGAAAAGACTAGAATGACTTATTTCATATCATTCGAAACAGGCTTAAAGAATTTCGGAGAATTTCATTTAAATTACTATCTACAAGCTAACATTCAAGGAATCTATAGCATGACGTTTTTAATTGCGATTAGTTGTTACGGCTCGAATATGGAGTATGTAATTTTTTTTTAAACTGGTGAACCATGGTTACAGTTAATTTACTTCAGCAGACATTAGCGTTAGGCTTAACACTAATGTATTACAGCAAATAAATTAATTACAACCATAAAACTTATCCAGAGTGATTTCTCGTTCTTACGACACTGTGCGCAAGGTTTAGAAAGTATTTGATATCCCATATATTGTATGTTAAATTGCACCTGGCTGAACATTTCTCTGATACACATGTATCCCATATTTACCAAATTATATTTAAACTTATTGAAGTTTCAAACTTTGATGTAGCATCTCCCTGGTTTATGTTCATTTTATTTTTTATTACCTCTATTAGTAGTATATTCTTTTTGTATTATCTGATGTAAATTAAAATTACTTCAAGTAGAGCTTAGTGAAGAAATATGTTCACAGACAAGTTTGTTTATTTGTTTTTAAATGAAAAGTTGCACAATAAGATATTGTACTTTTCTCACCGCATGGCTCAAACACTAAATTTTAGTACTTTAAGTAATCAAGATTACCGCTGAGTCATCGGAGCTCTCATATTGGAATTATACAATCTTTTTATATAAATTATACATCATCATACCAGAGACTTAACTGTATTTCTTAGGTTTGCTGACGACCCTTGAATAGGCGAAACAGCAGTCTACAGCACGGGGCACGAGCAATCAAAGAATACATCACGGCTCTGTGTTACATATTATATTTTCAACTTTCCCTTTGGTGAAAACAAAGAGAAAGAAATCTATAACAGACACATATATTGTCATTAAACAGTTCACTGTATAATATCAAATAATGAGTTAGACGGAAAGTTATTACATTATTCACACATCTAAATTAATTTAGATTACTGTATAATGAAATAAATAGCACCCAAAAGCCCCACAAATATATTATAAAATTCAAAGTGTTTGATGACGTTAAACATATTTCGTTATTCTGAATAGGCTCATCTTCAGTCTTACACATATAGAATTCATTTAAAAAATGTGAATAATTTCTTACTAACTAATGGTTACGTAACACATTCGCCAATAGAAAATCGTAGCTTAATACGCTGAAATATGTTAAGCCCTAGACTTGTTTTATAAACCCAACGAAAATTATATTTTATTAACTAAAGTTAAAAACGAATGCAACTATAAATAATAAAACAATTTATTCAAACCTGAAGTTATTTACAAACTGTGAATAAAAGCTATATATTAGTTTGTGATTTAGTATATATATATGTATTGTACATGTGGGATTACTTCTACTTTGATGACTTAGAATCAACGAAAGGATAAAGAGTTTTGTGATATTTTATATAAATTAAAACACAAATAACTTGACTACAGGTAATATCGATGACCGAGACAATCTTCAATTTTTAATCTCAAAACTTAATAATTTATCTCAAGGAAACATTTTGAACTGTATCTAAACTTCGACTTTATTTTCCAACGTAGTTGTTTGAACTGACGAGATTTGGGGCGATTTTAGAACTGGTCTATTCTTCAAGGGCTGTACTGGTCGATTACAGTGTTGAATTAGATTTCCATGAGAGTCCTTGAGAGTGTTCAACTTTATAAGCTGTTTTTGGACAAATAAACAACATGCAGACATAAGAAGACATTTGATAGAAGTCTACAGAAAGAAACTTATTTTAATACTACATGTTAAGTAAGAATAGAAACAATCAGAGTATGAAATAAGACGTCTTTCTCTTTCAGTATTAGCCAATAAAGGAAACTCATGATATGATAACATAACTATTGCTTTCTTATACTTGGCAGAACCCTTCAAATCTGATACAACATATTGAGAACTCATTACATTTTCTATAATAATCCAGTAATAAATAAAAAAAAAGACAAAGTATATTTTATAATGATCCAATAGTAAGTAAAACATTATAGTATAATCTATAATAATTCAGTATTAAGCTAAGCACAAAATCCTAGTATATTCTATAATAATCCAGTAATAAATAAAAAAAGCCATAGTATATTTTATAATGATCCAGTACTAAGTAAAAAAAGGCATAGTTTATTTTATTATATCCAGTACTTAGTAAAACATTATAGTATAATCTATAATAATCCAGTACTGTGCATAAAATCTTAGTATAGTCTATAATAATTCAGTACTGAGCATAAAATCTTAGTATAGTCTATAATAATCCAGTAATAAGTAAAAAACCCATAGTATATTCCATAATGATCCAGTACTAAGTAAAAGATTATAGCGTAATCTATAATAATCCAGTATTAAGCTAAGCACAAAATCCTAGTATATTCTATAATGATCCAGTAATAAGTAAAAAAAGCCATAGTATATTCTATAATGATCCAGTACTAAGTAAAAAAAGGCATAGTATATTTTATAATGATTCAGTATTAAGTAAAAAAAGACATAGTATATTTTATAATGATCCAGTACTTAGTAAAACATTATAGTATAATCTATAATAATCCAGTACTGAACATAAAATCTTAGTATAGTCTATAATAATCCAGTAATAAGTAAAAAAGCCATAGTATGTTCCATAATGATCCAGTACTAAGTAAAAGATTATAGCGTAATCTATAATAATCCAGTATTAAGCTAAGCACAAAATCCTAGTGTATTCTATAATGATCCAGTAATAAGCAAAAAAAGCCATAGTATATTCTATAATGATCCAGTACTAAGTAAAAAAAAGACAGTATATTTTATAACGATCCAGTACTAAGTAAAAAAAAAGACAGTATATTTTATAATGATCCAGTACTTAGTAAAACATAATAGCATAATCTATAATAATCAACTATTGAGCTAAGCACAAAATCCTAGTATATTTTATTATGATCCAGTACTAAATAAAACATTATAGTATAATCTATAATAATCCAGTACTAAGCATAAAATCCTAGTATAGTCTGTAATAAGTACTAAGTAAAAACCACAGTATGTTCTATAATAATCCAGTACTAAGTAAAACATTATAATATAATCTATAATAATGCAGTACTAAGCATAAAATCATAATATATTCTATACTAATATAGTAATAAGTAAAAATAACTTGGTGCGTTCTATAATATTCCAGTGCTAAGTACAGAATTAACATATAATATAAACTAGAGGGAACAAACAAGCAAAAAAGATTTTTTAAATTTAAAATACATAGGTTTAAAAACTGCATATTTTTGTTTTTATGTAACTTCTATTAAACATAGATATACATGTTGTATTCTTTTTTATCCTTTGAGGGTTATTTAACATCTGCTTAAAGTACAAAAATATTATTATAACTTTCATATTAATATTGTATTTACAATTATATAATTCTTACTGAAATAAAACTGATATAGGTTCAAAGGTAAATTTCTTTCTAATGCAGAAACCCAAAGCAAGTTAGAACTAAATTTTCATATCTTTAACGTTATGAGAAACAACAACAGCAAATATATACAGAGTATCCTACAGGGTTTTATTAAATAAATATTCGATATCGTTAGTAAGTAAAAAACAAAGTTAGAGCAACACGCGAGGAACGTTCATTTCCCTCCCACACGTCAGTTGTCAGTAAATTAAGACAGATGAATACGAGGACACCAACCTCTGTCTGCTGCTAACGAAATCTCGTGAAACCTTATGTATTTTCATAATAACCCACATGCTATAAAGTTATAAAATCGCAATTGCAAGTAATACTGAGTGAAAATAACCTGCAGTAGAAAAGCTCGAAAACATTATTCTTCCTCATTACGCAAATAGGAATGATTTAGCACTCCGCGTATTAAAATAGGCCATAAGTAATTACATTTGTAACTATGATTGCTTGCACTTGCAATACCATTTGCATACTTTGGTAACTATATGAAATATTCCACTTACGATTAACTAGAATGAAACTAGAAATAATAATTATACGGTCAACTGTGTAGATTATTGTTAATTCATTGTTACACCAGTCCTTCGTGGATTAATTGTTTATCATAATGGGGTTGAAACTAGAAAATGTTTTGCAATTAAACACTTCGTACTAGATTTGGATTTACTGGCACTGTTTCTTCAAATATAGTCCATATTACTGTTTCGCTACATGGCGGTTTGGTTAACGATCCGTGATATCGAAAATATCGTGTGGTATCCATTGGAAGAAGATCTCGAAAATATATTGGCGAGGTGATCTTGGTAGAACTTCCAGGGTTGATTATCTTCTTAAAGTTTTCAATGATTGTTTTCAGACTGTCAGGGTTTTTTGCAGAATCTATTAACTACATCATAATAGAAAATAAAGAAAATTATTTTTCGTTGAAGAAGCTCGACAGCTTAAACTATATCAAAAGTAAGATCCTCTTACCATGAGATATGTTTCAAAATCGATAGGAAGATTATATTAGTTTTGTTGTTTGTGATTTATATTCTTCTGCAATTTGAATTAACAAACATTGTTTTGGTGGAACGTATAAAATAATCTGAGGTAACAAACATTGTTTTGGGGGAACGTACCAAAGAATCTAAACTAACAAACATTGTTTTGGTGAACATATTAAGTAATCTGAACTAACATCCATTGCTTTGATGAAACATATCAAAGAAGTTGTACTAACAAACATTGTTTTGGTGGAACGTATTAAAGAAGTTGAACTAACAAACATCGTTTTGGTGGAACGTATCAAATAATCTGAACTAACAAACATTGTCGCAACTTATGACTATTTAAAGCGCCATTTTCTCATTATATTTTTATTTTCGTCAGTGGCATATTTCGGTAGGAGATAGAGGGTGCTCAGCCCCAGTGCCCATGGTTTTAATAGGGGCCCATTTATATTTTTATTTTATGTAAAATTACATGGGATATGGGCCAACACAACCTTAAATTCACCACTGGTTTTAGTTATATAAAGCCTGAATGACAAAAGATAGCCCTCGAATAGCTTTGTGCAAAGTTCCAAAACAAACAATTTACCTTACTTTTGTTCTCCTAAAGTTTGGGTTTCGATTGCCGCGGTGGTGAGAGCACATTGTGTAGTTTGTACTCAACAAGAAACAAACCTTTTATTTCTATTTTGTCTGCTACAGAAGTTATTTAGAAAGCGTTATCAATCAACGTTGAGATTTAGTAATGGATACACAGCAAAAAAATAAGGAGAAATTATATATATTAAAATACATCCAATAGCTGTTTTGTGTTAAATACTACACAACCAAAAAAACGGACATGAATTTGTAACAATAGAAAAACAAAAGCTATGAATCTGATAACATAAAAGGAACAAAGAAACGTTTATAGTTTTTTTATGTTTAAAAAATTCAAACTGTTTTTGTGGTAAATGTATGGTATTTCCAGTTTATTTGACTTCCTTTTCAGGAAACAGCAGGAATCCGCAAATATTCCGAGGTTCAACAGAAAACTATGTTGAAAATCTGAATTTTTAGTCTACGTTTAGTTATTTATAGGAACTAGATTGGACATAAGTGAAAAATAACCTGTACTTATGGAGAAAAAAATACATTCAAGGCAAGTGAGTACACTAGAGGATTGTTGAAAGATTTTATGAAGAAGACATCTAGATCAAAGACAGAACGATATTAAATCTAAGACCAAGGTAGCTAACTATTTTATAGAGACTAATAATATAATGTTTTTCAGAGTAAGTTTTAGCACATCAATGCTAGTCAGTATGAAAGCCAAATAGGATGGATGTACATTTGCTTGGCATCACAGAAATCACCAATTGCTAAGACCACTGCTGAAATCTAGACATTACATTCAAACTATGTACACAAAAACAATTTTTTCCATGACAACGCACGTGGTACCATAACAACATACAATATATATACCAACACATGTGTATTGAAAAAAAATCAAACTTAATGGCAAACGAGAAATGTTCAGTTATTTAAACTATAAAAGGAACATGAACACTGTAGTTAATACAGCTGAATAATAGTCTTTTATTCCTTCTTCGGTCATCTTTAACTTTAAATTTCAAAATATATGACAGAAAATACAAGAAAGGATAAGCACAATTTCTTTAGAATAATATAATTCACTTTTTTTTTGACAGCAAGAAAATATTACAATAAACCCATTACAAAGATTCAATTTTTTAGTATATGACACATTATTTGGAAGGAAAGTCTTATCATTATTGTTCAGTTTAACAATCAATTAACAATATACATTCACTATATTCTTGCAAATTTAACAGTATGATAACAAAAAACAAAACAGTTTTAATTAATAAAAGTAAAGATTTTGCCATAAGTATAAGTCACAACATGGGTTTTCTGTGCTGTGAACACAAGATGTTTCAAAATAATATTTTATCGTGTAAAGCTCTCATGCTTATTGCTTAGCCATTACATGGGTAAAGGTATAAGAAATAACTAATAAAAGTTTACCTAAAAGATAATGTTTGTTAGGACGGGTTCATTTAATTTATCATGAATGATTCTGATGCAAACGGCTCATCTCCACATGTGTAAACACTCAAATTGAAAAATTAATGCTGAACTCTCCAATAAAGTATTTTTTCAATGTTAAGTTTCATACATTCTATTATCTGCTTTTTAAAATTTTAATAAATACATTGTTAATCCTTAATATAATAAAAATATCATAAAAACGGTGTTCACATTCAACCATGAACAAATAAATTCTTTCATGAAACAGTAGAGAATATTTAAAATAATTGTGAACAATGCACTGAAAGAATTAACTTAAAACAGGTTAATTAACACCACTTAAAATGTAAGAAATGTTTAAAATATTCAGTAAAAAAGAAAAAAGGCCTGGCATGGCCAAGCGCGCAAGGCGTACGACTCGTAATCCGAGGGTCGCGGGTTCGCGCCCGCGTCGCGCTAAACATGCTCACCCTCCCAGCCGTGGAGGCGTATAATGTGACGGTCAATCCCACTATTCGTTGGTAAAAGAGCAACCCAAGAGTTGGCGGTGGGTGGTGATGACTAGCTGCCTTCACTCTAGTCTTACACTGCAAAATTAGGGACGGCTAGCACAGATAGCCCTCGAGTAGCTTTGTGCGAAATTCCAAAACAAACAAACAATTCAGTAAAAATGTATTCGTGTAAAATACTTCTGTCATATTATTAGCAATTTAGCTAATAAATCAAAACTAAATAAACCAACCTGCTCATAAAATTTAAATTTGTCATAATACATTAGTTACTTTTAACAGATTTCATTTTTTACAAATATTTTCAACTGTTTACGAACAATGAAGTTTAATCAGATCAAACATCGCACCCTCCGCTAGTACAGTGGTAAGACTATGGATTTAGAACGCTAAAATCAAGGGTTCTATTCCCCTCACTGAGCTCACCAAATAGCCCGATGTGGCTTTGCTATAAGAAAAACACACATAAAATCAAACGTTACCACAAAGAAACACCAGCTATATCGGCTGTTAAGAAAGAAATCACAATCGTGAACTTTTGGAACATTGTTAAGTATCCAAAACCTTCAGCCCGGCATAGTCAATCGCGTAAGGCGTGCGACTCGTAATCCGAGGGTCGCGCTAAACATGCTTGCCCTCCCATCTGTGGGGGCGTATATAGTTACGGTCAATCCCACTTTTCGTTGGTAAAAGAGTAGCCCAAGAGCTAGCGGTGGGTGGTGATGACTAGTTGCCTTCCCTCTAGTCTTACACTGCTAAATTAGAGACGGCTAGCACAGTTAACCTAAAGTAGCTTTGTACGAAATCCCGAAACAAACAAACCAAAACATTGAAGACACTCAGATAACTGTGCATTTTCAGTAATGAACTCGTAGTCAATAAATCTTTCAAAAATTTCATTTTTTAAATTTAAAAACTTCCATGTTTAGACTGCACGAAAGTTAACAAAAGCACCCAAAATCACTGGTTAAATAAAACCGACTAAGATAGCATCAGAAAATATTTTGAACGTGATGTAAATAACAAAGAAAATCATCTGTATTGGCAATTAACAGAAAGAGTCATTAATTAAAGTATCAGTGGGAGAGTATAAGTGGGAAACATCTGTCTGAAGACAATAATATCAATTGAAATAATACATGTTATATCACTGAATAGACAAAATATTTTATAAAAAATCATGACACTAGAAATTAGCATTCACTTTGTAATCAAACTTGTCAACCTGATGACTCAAGAACTTAACTGTCGCGAAACAGTAGACATTACACTTTTGAAAGGCAAACTTTTCAAATCCCACTCATCAGTTCAGATGGGTAAAATTATTTTTTCAATAAAGATGCGATCAACAAACTGTTTTCATGCCAACCACATCAGCCTGCTGCTGTAATGTGAACCAGATCTGGGAGATTTTATGATTTCTCCTTTCAAAAAATCTTTTCACAATAAAACCAAAGTAAAGCACGAGAGTCTAAAGTATCAGGTAGGGTTAGAGTGCCATTAACTAACAGGAAACATCAATGGCCACGTGGTTTGTAACACCTGCAAGATATGGCCACTATCAGACGATGTACGGTAGTGGCCTCACTTTGATTGACAGGTGTCAGTTGGTTAGTGGTAGATGAGAGCTGGTCTGGGTGGCTGCAATACTGAGCTCAGTGATGTCGAGAAAACCCACCTCCAGAGAATGTTTTGTTTTTCTTTGAGCAAAGCCACATACGGCTATCTGCTGAACCCACCGAGAGCTTGTAGAAAAAAAAAATATATGTATAAATGGCTCGTTTGGGTTGAGAAAATTTTTTACGTAAAGGAGCGAAGTGAGTTCAAAGAGACCGCCTGGGACTGGGAAACAGATGACCACAACCCAAATTGATCAAAATACGAGGGATCATAATGGTGGATGTTTTACAATAATAAAATAGAAATATATTCTAAAGACGGCTGTTATAGGTGGGTATAAAAACTTTCATTAAAATAAAGTACTGAACAATGATTCGACCTTCTTAGGTTATCTTCTGGTTAACATTCTTTGTTAACCTGACCTCCAAATAGTTTTTAAACATTGATGCCGACAGATGGAGGTACGTACCTCTTTGCTGTGCGTAGTAGCTTCGATATTAGGGTAATTTGTGTTAAATTGTTACACTTAGTTTATGTAGTAAAAAATAAACAAGTTGTTGAACTGAATATTCAGCTGTTGCTTAAGAAAGGAAACTATTCTGAATTTTAGTGTGTTTTTTGTTTCCAAAATATTAGTTTATTATTATTTAAATATTTTGAAATTAATATTTAATGACGGAGTACTCTCAAGCCCCGGCAAAGGGACTATGGAAAACATTGATAGAAAATTAGCACTAAACAGCGAATGAGCAGGCGACTAGTGGCAATACTTAACCAATTCTATGACAGCAACTATTAATCGTTTTTGTATAAATGACAAGTAGGGAAAATAAATATTTACATTTGAACCACATGTGTAGACATCATATTAGCTGGGCTGGGTGTGTACTAAATAGTATCGTACCGGATTATGAATCCTAGAGTTCGTGTTTCATGGAATGGTACCACAAAACCGCGCTTCGAACTTTTCGGATTGTAGAAGCGTTATAAGAGTGGTGGTCAAATCCCACTGTTCAATCAATGTAACTGGTAGTGAGCGTTTTGTTAGCTAACTGCTTTTCTCCTAGTCTATCAGCTCAGTCCTCTGGTTGTTGAGCAGTAAGTTTAAAGTCATATAATGCTAAAACCTTGAGTAGGTTTGCGCTTTAAACCTACAACACTTCTTATCAGTTAAAATTAGGAACAACTAGCCAGGTAGCTTCTGTATAGTTCTGCATGAATTTTAGGAAGAAACAAACGTATTAGGTAAACCACAAGCTACTAAAAGAAACAATCGTATTAGGTAAACCACAAGCTACTAAAAGAAACAAACGTATCAGGTAAACCACAAGCTACTAAAAGAAACAAACGTATTAGGTAAACCACAAGGTACTAAAAGAAACAAACGTATTAGGTAAACCACAAGCTACTAGAAGTGTCCATACAGGAAAATATAGTAGGATAACAAAATACATAGTTAATGAATTATAAGAGTGAGGCTTAACTTCTGAAATGATGAGAACTGAATTTATACATATTATTATTATTACTAATTATTTCATGAATATCATAATTTTTTGTTATAACTCCTTTTGGTCAACAATTCAGAGACAACTATGGCTAAATTTTACGTCTCTAACTGCATCGTTTAGTAAGTTTCGCATAAGATATAATTTATATTTGAAAATACCGAGTGTCTATATTTCATATAACTCTAACACAGACAAAAATAATAATAACTTCAATAAATACAACTTCTACCTGATGCAACACTGCAAGTACCACTATACCATCACTATAGGTTAATGCTTCAGTAATATTCTGGTACTTCACGTTAAATGCCACCAGGTGCGTCTGAATAATGGAGAAAAAAGAAAGAACAAAATTAACAGTTTTACTTATTAATCCCTGACTCCAAAATTGTTTCTTGAACTAATACAATTTACGAAAAAATATCGAAAGTTCTAATACTGTTTCAAATTATGCTTATTTGTAACATTCTGGAAAAGTCATAAAACCTTTAAGGTCAAACAGTTCGACAAAGCCAAATTAATTATATAATTATAAGACGTGCTTTTTAATGGCTGGTGACAGCAATGTTTTAATACTTTGGTTCTTATAATAGGTTATTCGTTAAAATAAATTAGCGTTTTCTCTTCTTTCTTAACTTTGGTAATGTTTTACCTCCAAAGGATAATGAATCATGTTTATGGCATGCTCTGATCCTTGGTTTGAGGTCGTACTGTCCCAGTGAAAAAGCAATTTATGAAACTGGAAAGTCTCCTCCAGGCTACCATCCTCCAGCACCACCGGATCTGGTATATCTAGAAGTAAGTTTGCTGCAACACGGATATTACATTGATTATACTATGTAACACAATTTTTTTTCCTGGATTGTATGTGTTATTTCTTAATTGCTTATGCTGTAAAAGTACAGAAAATGAACATTATTCCCTTCAAACTTTGCTTTTGTGACCTGGATAATAAAACTAACCTATACTTCTAGGTAAAAACGGGCAAATTTGCACATTTTCATTTACATAAGGTCTGAAACAACATATGAATCAAGATTTACATGTATTTATATTATACAACAATGTTTAAAAGTGAATAGTTTTTCGAGATTTTTCAACTGTAATGTAAGTCACTTTCACGTATTAGCCCCCACATATAGTCTCGGCATTCGACTTTGTTAGACCAAGATCTCTGATCAAGTCATTGAGGTATCTTTGGTTGGGTAGTATGGGTTTCTCTCACCAGATGCACCTCTGAAATTATAATCTTGTTCTTCAACGTCTATCTCCTATTCTGATTTGCTGCTCTCTTCTGAGGATGACTGCTTTCTCTCTGGCGGAATGGGTACAGGGAGATCAGGGCAGTGTGGCATTGGGACGATGGATGATGGAAGGTCCGGATACATGATAGCAGATGCATTCTTGCCAGCCCGACGTCAGGAATAGTCCACCATGCAGAAGTAGGAATTGCTTGAGTGGTTAGTGGTTCACGCAAAATTGGGCTTTCTTTTCCCCTCTGTATCTTGTCCGTCTTACCTTCTAGAGTTTTTTTGCAGTGCTCACAGGAAAAATGAGGTGCCTAAGATTTGTCTTGATCCCCGACAGACATGCCGAAACGTGCCTTTTAGGCTTCATAAATATTTGCAGATTCTGCCACAGAGTACTTTTTCGCTCTTGTCTTGATAAATTGGCTACATACATAGCAGAATGCGTCTGGAGAATGCTTGCAGCTTCTTGATGTCATCTCTGATAAAATCAGATAGGTCTATGTGTTCATTTAGGCAGCTAGAACCTAACTGAAGTGGCGAGTGGTGAGACCCTGTATAAATATATTACTCTGGAAATTTCTAGAAAATCCTAAAAGTTTCTTTAAAATTCTCGTAAGTTTTACAAAATTCTAGAAAGTTCTTGACAATTCTTGTAAGTTCGAAAAAATTCTCTATCAGCTACTCAGCACTAAATCTACCTGAAATGTTCTGAAAAAAAAGGCAAATTTAAAAATTTCATTACCCAGGTTGCAAAAGCAAAGTTTGAAGAGAAAAATAGGTCTTTCCCATTTACTTCAGGCATAAGCAACTGAGAAATAACACTTTCTGCCCAGTAGCAAGAAAAAGTAAAAATTTAATTACGTATTGTTACGAATTAACTTTTAGGATATTTCAATCACTCTATTAATGTTTAATGTAATGACTTAAAACCTAATTTGTTAAGCCTACTGATGTTACTGTTTAATTATTTTATGAAGTGAATGTAAAAGATGAATACTTATGATATGGATGAGAACCAAACTGTTCACACTTCGTTAATCAGATAACTCCACCGTACTCTAACAACGTGTTTGAAATGGACTAAAACTTGAAACGGAATGTAAATGTGTCACACAGTGATTAAAAATAAATACGTCTAAATTATGTAAGTAGTAATAATGGTAAGAAACATCATAAGGCAAATAGTTGTAATGAAAAGGGTCAAATGATGTTAAAACGTAAAGATGAAAGGTCTTGTATAGGCACAAATTAATTCAACTAACTAAAGGTCTTAGGTTTAACAGTTCAACTTCCCAATGCTACTGCTAAGATACATAAATATAAAAGAGAAATAACATAAATAATTTGTGTTCTTAGTATATTTTAGACGGTAAATAAATGGCAGAGTCATTCATAAGTAACTTGCCCGAGTGTTCACTATGATATAGAACGGAATTCACAAACGGTTTCTCGACATTGTGAAAAAATAACGGTCCAAGTTCTAAACTCATCCGGGTTTGTTCAGTGTTGATGTTGATGGGCGATTGGTTATCACCTTCACACGAAGGAAACATTAATTTCCAATTATCTGGACCTTTAAAAATTACAACTGTTCGTTCAGAAGGACAGTAAGAATGATTTTTTTCACACATAAGATTAACATAATAGATAAAATAAAATAGATAAAATAGTGTTGATAATTCATCAAACTCTTTTTGCTTGCTACAGAGACGTTTGATGTGGAAAATATTCTCCACTTTAAATGTTAACGACAAATCTGGACTCAGTTATGAAATATCACAGAGAGAAAACAAAACAGTGAAGTAAGTTAATGCCCTTTACAAACAAGTGTTAGTTCCCATAAAGGAGTTTTAAACGTACTGTTAAATTAAAAGGTGAAAGTGTTTTATTTCACAATTTTATTTTGTAAATCAACATAACGCAAGATGAAAATAAGGTTTTGATGAGCTATGTTCCTCAAAATAAACATTTACCTACCAGTAAATGTTTGTTTGTTTGTTTTTGAAATTCGCGCAAAGGTAATCGAGGGCTTTCTGCGCTAGCTGTCTCTAATTTAGCAGTGTAATCCTAAAGGGTAAGCAGCTACTCATCACCACCTACCGCCAACTATTGGGCTACTCTTTTTACCTTTTACCAACGAACAGTGGGATTGACCATCACATTATAACTCCCTCACGGCTGAAAGGGCGAGCATATTTAGCGCGACGGTGATGCGAACCCGTGACCCTCAGATTACGAGTCGCACGCCTTAACACGCTTGGCCATGCCGGGCTGTATCTACCATTAAAGAAATAATTTTGTACAGTATAAAACATCAATACGTGTTGAGTGTTTAGAAACCAAGAGAAAATCACGCACACGAGTAAAAAAAAAATTACTGTATCGTTAAAGTTATCCACTAAGTATGTACTAAAGGATAGACAAGTTCATATGATATAGATTTAAAATGTTTTATTTAAAACAAATTCAGGGGACTGTATTGTAATCTTATCAGTTACGTATATTCTGGTACATATACCCTAAAATTAATCAATATTTTTAGTTGTATGTGTTTTATAGTAATATATTATAATATAAATAACAAAACAAATCATGAATAATGCATTTCACAGTTGAAATAAATAATTTGTTTCATTTCTTTGTTATTTACCTTCTATTTAATTCTTTTCTAACTCAAATACGTTATATATATATATAAACAGATTTAAATGTTCTTTGGTTTTACATACTGAATTTGTTACTGTTTTGATGTGTTTATAGTACTTTTCAGTGTAACATTTTATCACTTCAGTAATTAGCAGTTGCATTTTGAACAGAGAAAAATCCGACATAAAACAAATATTTATTTGAAAATACTGTAATAGCATTTTCCTTTATTTATTTGTCTGTTCAATAGCTATCCCTAATTGTGAAGTGATATTCTAGTGGGTATACAGTTGCTGAACATCGCCAACTGTCAACTCGTGACTTCCTCAAATAATGGGTTTTTGACCGTCACTCTTATAATGCACTATATCCTGAAACTACAGAGTGCACTGAACCATTTTTTTTTTTTGTGGTATCGAAGTGCAACTCGCACAACCTAACGTCAACAGTGCGGAAATCTTTAGATCACAAAAATAAAGATTTATCATAAAAATACAGTTAAAACAGTTTCGGTTTTCCGTGTTTCTGTTTCTATATTCAGGAAAGAAATATGTTTATTTCCAAAGTTTTCAGTCAACTCTCACCTTGATGAGTAAAAAAAAGCGATTCTAACAGCTGAACAAAGTGTAGATAATATTGGTTTTATAACTGTTTATTTCACAAGAGTAACAACGAATTAATTTAACAACACAATAGAGATTATACACCGACAAGAACGTTAACATCGCGAGCAAGGTAAATATTTTTATTCATGTTAAAACATTATATTCCTGAATAATTTAAGCTATATATATATTCATATATACATAAATTGTTCGTGAACTTATATTACCGTTAAAGGCCTTTCTGTCATAACTCCATAATTCTTCTTCAGCCAGTGCGCGTGTTCTTACTGAAATGAGGATAATAATTGAGTTTACTTTAAACATGGTGATTATTTAATACGTTAGCGTTGGTAGAAATGGAACCTTACAAAGAAACTCGTAAAGTTGGTTATAAGTACACGAACGTTTATGTTAACCAGTGGGAGATTTTCAAAGAAAAAAACACACATAATTTGCCTCATGCTTATTTTACTTAGTTGTATTATTTTCAGCAGCCCTCTGGTGGCACAGTAGTATGTCTGCGGACTTACACACTAAAAACCGGGTTTCGATACCCGTGGTGGGTAGAGTACAGACAGCCCATTGTGTAGCTTTGTGCTTAATTCTAAACAAACAAACAAAAATTTTCATGAAATTAATTTTACAGACTTAACACGACAGGAAAGTTATTAACAAAGACTTATAGACAACGCAATACCTTTATAACTCAATACAAATTCCAACCATGGCCAAGTTTGTTAAGGCGTGCGACTCCTAATCTGAGGGTCGCGGATTCGCATCCCTGTCGCGCCAAACATGCTCGCCCTTTCAGCCGTGGGGGCGTTATAATGTGACGGTTAATCCCACTGTTCGTTGGTAAAAGAGTAGCCAAAGAGTTGGCAGTGGGTGGTGATGACTAGCTGTCTTCCTTCTAGTCTTATACTGCTAAATTAGGGACGGATAGCGCAAAAGAAAATCACAGGTTTTAGATAATATATAAAAACGATTTAGACGCATGGACACACAAAAAATTTATACAAAGATACGACCTTTCTTCATATAACTTCTCTTTAATTCACTATTATATAATAATTATAGTTTTCCAACTGTCTCAATACAGACATCTAAACATCAATGAGTTAACCTGATGCTTAAATATGGTTCATATATTAAAAACGACTTTAGTCGCTATGGAAATAAAATACTTCAACATTACCGTCATTAATGATTACTGATGCCTTATCAGTACTTTAGAGGAGAGTACAGCCAGATCAGGCTATCTGCTGAGTCTACCGAGAGGAGTCTCACATTACAAGTCGAGTGCCTTACCCACCTGGCCATGCCGGGCCTACATAACTATGATACAGTCTTTATATTTTGTAGCAATTAAGATCATTATTAGTAAGACAGAATGCAAATGCAATTAATGCTACCACTCTGAGAAATGCATGTCTCTTTGTTTTTTGGAATTTCGCACAAAACTACTCGAGGGCTATCTAGCCGTCCCTAATTTAGCAATGTAAGACTAGAGAGAAGGCAGCTAGTCATCACCACCCACCGCCAACTTTTGGGCTACTCTTTTACCAACGAAAAGTGGGATTGACCGTCACATTATAACGCCCCGACGGCTGGGAGGGCGAGCATGTTTGGCGCGACGCGGGCGCGAACCCGCGAGCCTCGGATTACGAGTCGCTTGCCTTACGCGCCTGGCCATGCCGGGCCCAAGAAATGCATGTCATATGAAATATCTCTATAGTGTATATCTACATACACCCGTAAATATATTTATGTTTCGGCATTTCGCCTATCACAACAAATGATCCGCAGTGGCACAGCGATTTGTTTGCGAACTTACAACGCTAGTAACCGGATTTCGATACTCACAATGGACAGAATACCGAGAGCCTATTCTGTAGTTTTGTGTTCAATTACAAATAAACAAAGTCACAATAACACGTTTTTCAACCATATATAATGACAAACTATTACATAAAAATTATACATACTGTCTGTAATATTATATCGGCTCATATCAAACATTCAACATTTGGTTGTTCTTCCTCAAGGCGACATGGTATGTTGTCAATGGGGTTAATGATGTAATTCACGTGGAGTTTATTCCAACTTGCTACTAGAAGGCGCTGCAACTCAGCTTCAGTAACTAGATTAAGGTCACGGTTAGCAGTTTTCAGGATCACTTCCCCAAAAGTTCTCAGATTACAAACTGGTGACATTGATAACCGTGGTAATCTTGTAAGTCTTCCTGGTCGAGATAATCCTGGACAATATATATACACACACACACACAGGCAGTGTAAATCGTATCCTGGAACACAAAATTATTGCCATATTTTGTCTTAGCATATGGAAGAAATTTCGTCTTTTTGTGATGCCTACAGGAGGCGTCGTTGACATTTCCTTGGAGAATACAAAGTGCAATATCTCCACCATGATGAAAGATGCCCAAATGTATGAGAAGGAAAACCTTCCTTCGTTTGTCCTTCAGGAAAAAGACGAACATGAATCGCATCATCAGCTTTTAAAAGCTGTAAACAGGACCTGAAAAGATGACATGTCGCCAGTGTCCTTACTGTATGTTGGCATGACGTTTTTCCCAAGTAACACGGTGAATTCTGGTTAATATTGGTTTGAGATAGCTCTTCTTGCAAAATAACCTTGTTTGATCAGTTTCCTATCTACTAATTTTCTGTATTATCTAGAATGAAGATGTTTATGTCATTCCTTCATAAGTTGTTGGAAGACTTCAATCGATCTTGATATGTTAACCTGCTCTAAATACGATCATATCGAGTAGTAGTTTTCCTGCATCTACCAGTAAACTTTCCATAAGCAAACATTTCCTGTATTCTGATGACGTTTCAGGATTCTGAATCTGTAGTGCTCTGAGGTACCCTACTGTTCAGACAATGTCCATTTGCTTCATACTATTTCTGTAAAGTCGAACAATTTGATGCCTTATAACTTTTGGCATGTGAAGAGATATGACTATACACCAGGTACAGATAAACTGTTTGAGCAAAGCGTTATTTGTTTCTATAAAAGATTATACCAAAGATACAATATTTTACACAAAACGTGTGTATATGTGTTTTGGTGAAAAAATACTCCAAATAACTTACACAAGGCAGAATAACAACTTGTTCATGAGTGTCTGATCATTCGCTACTTTCTCTGTTACTACTCAATAACTAGCCCATGCATCAATAAAGAACTATATGCAAATATTTTGACCAAGACTGTATGGTTCCTGCTATCTCAATAAAGGCGCTTATAAATCGGTAATTAGGCCTAAAATAATTGGTGGTAGTGGACTTTTCGTTGTTAATATTTTAGGATTAAATAAATTGATACCGTTATAGAAGTAAGGCTAAAAAAGAAGCTAAATAGCGGCATACGAAAGAAGTTAAGTTTTGCATTTTTTGATACAATAATTTTAAGAATTCACTATTTCATAATATCTCTTCACTAAGAGTTTTATCAAAAAAAGAAATCTCAAGATCATAGCTAAACATAGCTATTTATCACAAAGATAAAGTATTTATACAAATATTATGGTGTAAAGATATATTTCGTTTACAGTTACCCCACTTTTAACGCTTATTTACTTCAGATATAAATCTAACAACTGAATATTCTGTTTAATAGATTTTTGTTTCATTTATGTTTCAGTAGATAATACAACAATACCATTATTTAAAGCAATTATCTATTTATAACATATAGCAATCTCATACATATATTATTCTACTTAATAATGCTGAATATGTTAAACAATTATTTGGGCTATGGCTTCGTGTACAGGAGGAGGTCGAAGATTCGATCCCTTTCACATCCTATTTTTATTTTTTCATAAACTGTGTTTCAGTATTGTTATGTAAATGTTATGTAAACGACAACCATGTCGAGAGTGTTATGTAAATGACAACCATGTCATGTCGTGTTTGAATTCCCATATCTATTATTTATATTTCCATATTTATATTATTGTTTCGAAGTTTAAACCAATAAAATATGTTATTCATTTAAAATAACATTTAGAATTATTCATGTAGAAATTTCTAGAACTAGGTAGATCGATCACTTGTACTGGCCTGGTGTCTGTATAAAGTGTTATGTAAATACGTAGAAATTTCTAAAACTAGGTAGATTGATCACTTGTATTGGCCTGGTGTCTGTACTCTGGAATTCTGGGAAGTTACCCGATTAGTATATAAACAGACGGCGATGCGAGGGAAGTAACGGGGAATCAGGGTTCGATTCCGGAGAGGGAGCCTGAGAAACGGCTACCATATCCAAGGAAGGCAGCAGGCGCGCAAATTACCCACTCCCAGAGGGGAGGTAGTGACGAAAAATAACGATACGGGACTCTATCGAGGCCCCGTAATTGGAATGAGTACACTAAATCCTTTAACGAGGATCTATTGGAGGGCAAGTCTGGTGCCAGCAGCCGCGGTAATTCCAGCTCCAATAGCGTATATTAAAGTTGTTGCGGTTAAAAAGCTCGTAGTTGGATCTCAGTTCTAGACAGGGGGTCCGCTTTGGTGGTTACTTCTTGCCCTAATTTCTTTTAATGCCTCTATGGACTCATACCTACCCCATCCAATTGAACATGTAAATAACAAAACAGAACGAGACAACTATGTTGATCAAATTACAGAAGCCATAAAGAAAGCCATAAAAAACACAATTCCTAAATCAAAAAGAAAACAATCACTTATTCAATGGACTTTAACACCAGAAATTCACGCACTAATAATCAAACGCAGAAAATTAAGACGAACACACTACGTCACACGCGATCCACACATTAAAACAGAAATCAATAGAACTGTTACGTTTTTGTTTATGTTTTATGTTTTTCGTAGACTAAACGCAACAGTAAAACACAGATAACAGCTTGTATAATTTATTACACTAAAGTATTAACAGATATAACATAAATTATATAATAACAATGACAGATATTAAGTTTCAACCTTCAAAATTAATCACAATACAAAATGGTACTGGCCTGTATCTAATATAATGATCTAAAATGAAAGTCTCAAATTCCAGTCTAGGGTGTGAATTTGGTCCCACGAAGAAATTCCGAAGTTTAAATGAAGAAGTTCAGAAACAGTTCACAGTTCAATAAATTCGACGATGAACGTCACAAATTCGTCGCCTTCAATTTTTCCGATCTGCCCAGACGTGTCGACCTTCAGCACAACCAGTAATTCGAAAGAATCGTAGAGATTGACGAAATAAAATCACAGCTTCCGTAGATCTAACTTCAGTCACAAATCCAAGTTGAATAATCACAGCAAACACTTAATCTTTCTCAAACGAAATGACTGACTCTCTTCTTTTGAAATAAAACTAATGTCTGACTCTCCTTTTCTCTCTTCGAATAAAAACTGATGTCTAAATCTCTTTTCTTCCTCGCATCTTCGTCTGTTTATATATTGTAGGCCTAGACTCCTCAAAAAACCGCGAAACTTCTACAGATCTCCAGAGCAATCCGCGCATGTCCGTTCTTGCACGAGACTAAACGTCAAGACACGAAGTCGGCAGATTTTCATTTACAAACATATGATTGGTCTACTTAATTCAAGAAAATTCTAAATGTTACCCTAAATGAATAACAACATATTTTATTAGTTTAAACTTCGAAACAATAATATAAATATGGAAATGAAAATTTAAACACAACACGACATGTTGTCGCTTACAAAATATTTACATATTTACATAACAAGAACAAATACAAAAATTAAACAAGAAATTAAAAAAGTCAGAGAAAACAATTGGCATAACTTCTGTAAAAACTTAGAAAAAACCAAGAACAATCCAAAAGAATTCTGGAAAAAATTCAAGAGTATTGCTTCAGACAAAAACACAAATCACATGCTACAACATATCACACACAACAATAAAATCGCAAGGACGGACATAGAGAATTGTTGTTGTTGTTTTGAATTAAGCACAAAGCTACACAATGGGCTATCTGTGCTCTGCCCACCACGGGTATCGAAACCCGGATTTTAGCGTGTAAGTCCGCAGACATACCGCTGAGCCACCGGGGAGCGACATAGAGAAAGCCGACTTATTAGCTGACTATTACAAATCCTCTTTTAGCGATTTAAACTCAGTAGATTTCGACACACAACACCAACACCATGTCAACAACTTCATAAATACAAACCAAGCTTCATTCTCACCACGATTCTCTGGCGAGACATTAGAAACATACTCAAGTTTAATCAATAGAAAAATAACCATAACCAAACTAAAAATTGATATCAAAAACTTGAAGAACACTTCCCCCGGCCATGACCAAATACCAAATATTATTCTGAAAAAAAGCTCCACTCTCCTGCTACAACACCTCACAAACATCATGAACATTTCACTAGCGACCGGGTACTACCCTGACACGTGGAAAAAAGCCATCATAACAACGATCTCCAAGAAACAAACTAATAGAACAAATCCAGATAATTTCCGCCCCATCAGTCTGTTAAGCTGCCTTGGCAAACTGATGGAGAGAATTATCTCCAACCGTCTCCTCCATTTTTGCGATTCGAATAACATCCTTCCAGAATCTCAAAATGCCTCCAGAAAAAATAGACAAACAACAGATCACCTCACACGACTCACCGAATCAATCTACAAAGCTTACAACAACAATCAAGTAACCATCGGGGTATTCCTAGATGTCAAAAAAGCATTCGACAGCGTATGGCACAACGCCATCATATACAAACTAAATCCCCTTCAAATAAATCCCACGATAGTCAAATGGATTTCAAATTTCTTAACCAATAGAACAGCACAAGTAAAAGTCAATAAAACTATATCCAAATCATTTAAAATAATGGCAGTAGTACCCCAAGGATCAGCCCTCTCTCCACTTCTATACATAATTTTCGTCAGTGACATACCTTTTCCAAATCTAACATACACACAAAATTCACAATACGTAGACGACATCGCAATCTGGAGTACCTCCAGAAACCCAGTAATGGCCATGTCTCGCGTACAAGAATCACTAAACAACGTCTCAACATGGAGCAACAAGTGAAGAGTCGTGGTAAATCCAACAAAAACACAAGCAATCACCTTCTATAGGAAACTAAAGAAGCAAAGAAAAAATCTAGAAAAAATAAAACTATCACTTGGAAACACAACCATTAACATAAGCAAAAACATCACATTCCTTGGCGTCACTTTCGACACAAAACTAACATGGAAAAAAACATATAAACAATATACACTCACCAATCAGAAAAAGGATTTCATATCTAAAGACTATAACTGGTAAACAATCGAAATGCGCACCGAACACCATTATACAAATATACAAGGCTTACTTCCGTCCACTAATAGAATACGGATGTCAAGTAGCATACAATATGTCAAACAACACACTCCAGAAAATCCAAGTACAACAAAACAGAATATTAAAATCTGCATTCAGCCTACCATTATTTACACCAACAAATTATCTACACCAAATCAGCAATTTACCACTATAAGAGATAGAATAACAGAACTTTCTCTCAAATATTATCTAAAAGCAGAAAATAGAAACAAACTAACGGCATCACTACACAAATTATCCAGTACACCAACAAAATACATTTCACCTTACAAAGAATCTAAATAAATAAAATCCATGACATTAGCACGAATTCCTTTTTTTTTCAGATACAGGGCACACGACAGGCAAAACTTTCGGCGCCTGTCCTGTGAAAGAGGGTTTTCTCGGGGCACTCCCGTTTCCCCCCACATCAAAATCTTTAGGCATTGGATTTCTAGATCCCAGCCCAGGCAACTCTTTTGCCAGACCCTGAATCGTGCCGTTTGATTTGATCTGGATTTGAATTATATTCATGTTCACATCTGCTCAACTTCTTCCTTTCGGGACAGGTCCGGGCCTTTCTTTCCGCTGCTACGTTTGCCTCCACCTAAGACAACATTTAGAGAGACATCCTCCACCCAAAAAGTCAATAATAATAATAATAATTTATTTATTTAAAAAAAAACCACTTAATCTTAATAACAATCCACGAAAGGGGACGAAGAGGAATCACAACGTTCCTGAACACCCCGGTTGGGGAGAGAACTCTTTTGATTTCTCTCTCTCTAAACTGAACCCCTGCCACGTTAGTTTTAGTTTATTATAGGGAAGTTAGTCATCCGTTTTTACTCGGGTCAAGAAGTTGGTTTCGTTTGAGAAAGTTTAAACGTTTGCCGTGTGATTATTCAAATTGAATTTGTGAATAGAGCTAGATCAACTGAAGCGGTGAATTTTTTATTCCGTCAATTTTTACAATTCAGTCGAATTACGGATTATACCGAAAGTCAGCACGTATTGGACTGTGAATTGTTTCTGAAATTACCCATTCAAACTTCGAAAATTTCTTCGTGGGACTAGATTCACCGCTTAGATTGGAATTTCGGATTTCTAATTTGGACTCTCATTCTGGATCATGTTATTAAACATAGGCCAGTACCTTTTTGTATTGTAAGTGGTTTTGAAGATTGAAACTGGATATCTGTTATTGCTAGTGAATAATTTATCTTGTGTCTGTCACATATAAGTAGATCATTGTAATAAATTATACAAGCTGTTATCTGTGTCTTTCTGTTGCGTTCATAAAACATAAAAAACGTAACAGTATATATATATATATAATTTCACCACATACATCATTCGCGAAGTAATATTTTATCCTCTAGTCAACAGTGCTTTGGTAATTTGGCATGAGTAAATTATGTGACCAACGAATGCTCTTTGTAAAGTTGAATTAACTGCATCTTTTAAAACCTTTATTACACATCTGTTTAGTGAAGAATGAAATATAAAACAAATTATTCAAAGGTTTAAAAGATAGTTTACGCTCAGAGTTTTCTTACAATCATCCAATTTAACGCCGAAAAATTACATATTTCAGATAAATAAGTAAACTGCTTTAAACAGATTTAAGTCTATTTTATACAAGTGTTTTTTAACGTTAATTCTGGATTTATCATTGGCGAAAAAGGTTTATTTACACTTGGAAAAATTGATTTTCTGAGATCATCGTTAGAAAAACAGAAAATCTATTCATTTATAAACTTCAACACTTGGCTCATAATATTAATTCTATATTATCTCATGATAATAAGTTGGACTTTGATAATTAATAAATCATGATAGTCACATCCGTTTTCCAAAACCAAATAACAATCTGAAAACTTACCAGTATACAGAATGGTAGCAATACCAAAGGCGATTCTGAATCGTACATATGCTGTAAAAACTCTTGACAACTTGTTATTTTCCATCCCCTATAACACATTGAAATTAATCTTATTACATAGAAAAGAAAAATATACAATTTTAAAGTAGATATTTCATGTGTTGTGTTAACAAATTTGGTTACTATACACACAATTCTGTCACAATGCTTTGTTGTTCGCACAAACCTTTAAAGGCCAAGTAAAAAAATAAAATATTTAGCGTTTGAAGTTTTTGAAAACAAGGAAGATGAAAGTTTTTCTTTTTAAATGACCTTTTTGAATGAAAGTTTGCATCCTTGTTTTTATAATTGTTGCTTGTTTTTAAAGGGTCCCTGTCAAACAGAAGTCTTCATTAATTCATTTTTTTCATCAAAATTATAAACAGTTAATGACAAACGTTAAAAAAAACGGGCAAAATTAATCCATCGTGTTAATTTCATTTCTTATTAAGAATTTTTTTTTGTTTCTTTGTATGATCGAAAAACGATTATTGAAGAAAGGAAATAATCGCTTGCAAAAAAAAAGAGGCGGACTGGGACACTAAACATGTATATATATATATATATACGTTTTTACTTGACCTAAATGTATTCCAACGTATTCATAGAAAACAAATATCTATCACTAACACTAAAATATATTTAATGAAATCTATTACATGTCTTCTACCATTTCGGCTCATTATTTTGATAAGTTGCGGCTCTGAAACATTTAAATATAAGACATATCATAGAAGTTTGGTAACAGTAGAATAAGCCTTTTATTATTTTGCGTTTTAATTTTTGCTGTGGATTAATTGGTTGTTTGGCGTTTATTGGCACAAAGCAACTGGGCTATTTGCGTTAGGGAATATGTAACATTATATGTAATATTTATGTAATCAAAATAGCTTAACTAGGCGTGCTCTCCTTCCCTTCCTTCGGTAGGCATAATAATTTAGTGTAATTTATAGGTGAGACTATATAGTGATAAATTGTTCAATATAATGTTTTTTATTAACAAACTCAATACTAGATCAGTCTAAATTACAATAGTAATTCCAGAAAAATATTAATCCTATGATATATAAGAAATGTTAGAAAGTAGAATTAATTTAGGCTTAAACCTAGATTCACCTAGTCTGAGCATAATCATTGTGTCAGGCCTAAATTATATAAAGATATAATTCATAATTAACGGTGGTATTAAAAAATTGTCTTGGCTACGCCATGATCAAAATTAAAACATACCTTATTCATTCATCCCAATACATTTTAATACGAAAAGTAGATTTTATAATATGAGTTAAGTTTTATTCAAGAGTATATTTTGTGTTTAAACGTTCCAAAAATAACACGTGCATAGCAAGTTAATGTTTCAAACTTATTTGGCGACTTATGTCTGTACCACGTATTAAAAAGTTATGTATAATAATCAAAATGGGTATGTCATAGACAGACAAGAAGATACTTTAGGTCTAAATCAATGATCTTATAACACCAAATTCATTATATTTCTTTAACTGGACACTCAATGCTTTGCTTTTCAGTTTGTTTTTGTTTTTTTAGCGTTCTACCAACACCATGACTGATAGTACAAAATGTTAAAATTTTGATGGTTTGTACTGTCAGTTACAGTTTCTATTTTGATGGAATGCTCGTGAAGAAGGTGTAAATCTGCAGATTGAGTGTCCAATTACAGAAAAATAACAGATATGGAGTTATATTATAAGGTCTTATTATTTTCAGTGTTAGAATGTCTTTTATACACCAATACTCGACTTAATTTCAAACTAAAAGCGTTTTGGTGAAAATGTTCACATCCATCTATAAGTTGTTGACGTGTAAAAGAGCATTTAAAATAAACTTGCTGGTTGTTTTTCTGTATTTAATTTCTCGCAAAACTAGTCGAGAATTATATACACTAGCCATTCCTAATCTTGAAGTGATAAATTAGAGGAAAGCAACTAATCCACACCATCCGCCGTCAGCTCTTGAGCTAATCTTTACGAATAAATAATGAGATTAACCTTCACATTATAACGCCCCATGGCTGAAAGGACAAACTTGTTTATAGAGAGGATTTTAACCCACGAGTCGAGTGCTCTAAGTACCAAGTAATACCAGACCAAGCTAAAAATGTTTGGCAATGGTAATTACTGACTTTATAAACTAAAATATTACTAATCCATGTTGTAATATTATTATAAGTTTGTTTGTTTGTTTTGGAAATTCGCACAAAGCTACTCGAGGGCTATCTGTGCTAGCCGTCCCTAATTTTGCAGTGTAATCCTCGTAATCCGAGGGTGGCGGGTTCGCGCCCGCGTCGCGCTAAACATGCTCGCCCTCCCAGCCGTGGGGGTGTATAATGTGACGGTCAATCCCACTATTCGTTGGTAAAAGAGTAGCCCAAGAGTTGGCGGTGGGTGGTGATGACTAGCTGCCTTCCCTCTAGTCTTACACTGCAAAATTAGGCTAGCACAGATAGCCCTCTAGTAGCTTTGTGCGAATTTCCAAAACAAACAAACAAAGCATGTCTACTTATCGAGTAGTAACAGAGAAATTAGCGAATGATCAGAGAAACGTACAAGTTGTTATTCTGGTCTGTATAAGTTGTTTGGAGCATTTGTTAATCAAACTTATAGAATTTGCTAATCAAATTTATAGAAACAAATAACGCTTTGTTCAGACAGTTTCTCTGCATTTGATGTAGGGTCACATCTTTTTTTACGTGCCAGAAGTTATAAGGTATCAAATTGTTCGACTTTCCAGAAATAATATGAAGCAAATGGACATTGTCAGAACAGTAGGATACCTCAGTGTATTGCATTCAGAATCCTGAAAGGTCATTAGACAACAAGAATTATTGTTCATGCAAAGTCTAGTGGTAGACGTTGGAAGGCTTCAATCGAAGTTGACGTGTTAACCTGATCAAAACACTGCCATCTCTTACAGTGAATAAGTGAATAGAAGACTGACAGAACCAAGTTATTTTGTCTGAAGAGCTACCTGCAAACCAGAATTAACCAGAATTCACTGTGTTACTTGGGCAAGACGTCATGCCAACTCACAGTTAGAACACTGGCGACTTGTCATCTTTTCAGGTTCTGTTGTTTACAGCTTATATATTAAAGCTAATGGTAAGAACCATATTTGTCTTATACTTGAAGAACTAACACAAACGAGGAAAGTGTATTTTTCACAGAAAATACACTGGAGGTGATGCAGTACATGTTTGGGAATTTATACATCATATAATAAAACTGGTTTTTATATACTACCAGGACATGTTAATGATGTATCCTAAAAGGATCACATGAAGACGATGTTTCTGTCGCAAAGTGGGAAAAGGTGTGTGTGTATTGTACAGGATTATTTCAATCATGTATAATTATAGTACGTAATGACATGACAGTTGAAAGTAAGACATGTTTTTGTTAATAATGTGTTATAAATATTGACGTGGTTTTAAAAAAGTATAAGATGTGTAAGTCTGACCTAACAATTAAAAAGCAGTGTGTTTTATAAATTGTGCATTGAGACAGTTAAGCGTGCTATGTGAAAACTTGAAAATCTCCTAACATTACACGACATGTTGCACCACCAGAGGGCAATAATTAAAAAAAAGCATAATTTAATATTTTCAAAATAACTTCCATTATATACTCAGTGGCACAGCGGTATGTCTGCGGATTCACGACGCTAAACAGCGGGTTTCGATACCCGTAGTAGGTAAAGCACAGATAGCTCATTGTTTAGTTTTGCGCTTAATTACAAACAAACAAATGTGTTACATGTATTCTCAAGAAGACTGGTATGGGTGTTAGTACTTTTATTAAAACAAAGTACAGAACAATGTTTCAATCTTGTAAGGTCATCTTCCGGTCAACGAATAAAGAGTGTTAATCTGAATATACTCTTAGAAGGGCGAAACGTTGTTCTGTACTTTATTTTAATTATAGTGCTAATACCCATACCGGCCGTCTTGAAAATATATTTTTACTTCAAGTGGATTTCTCGTCATCACGAAATGCGTTTTGAACTTCGCGCAAAACTACCCAAGGGCTACGTGCGCTCCGTCATATGTTCATACAAGTTGAAAAAATGCTTAGGACATAGCCTTACCAATTTTCTCTATAGGTGCGCGATGCAACAATGTATGGTAATTACAGACGTGGGTGTATGGAAAAACTGTATCCATTCTAGAATAGAAAAGGGGCAGTTGTATAAGTGTGACCTGAAACGAGAACATCATATGTTCTATAGATTGTTTAGGCAGAGTACACATAATGAAACTGTGTAGAAGGGACGGTAATTGCCTGTTGTGGAGACACGAGTGTAGAGGACGACGTTGTGAAAGTCTTTTGTCTTTCCTCTTCAGGCGGAAGACTTTTGGAACGTCGTTCTTTACACTTGTGTATCCGCAACAGGCAATTACCTACCGTCCATTTTACACAGTTTCATTATGTGTTCTTATTGGTATGACAAATATTTTCATGAAAATATGAAACATGAAAACATTGTTTCTCCATGTGCATCAGCAAAACAGATTGTTATAAGAATGTTAATTTCTTCTACATAACATAAATCAGTATCTGCAGTTTTTTAAAAAAAATATTTAGGAATCTTTATACACTAAGGAATATGATATCTTTCTACATAAAAAGGTATACCTGGTAAATACATTGTTAAATTAAATCAGTGTGACAAGATTGTGAACAAATATATCGTTTATATGATAATAAGATCCCAATTTTTGATAATTTTTATTGAATACGTTTTTACATCTGTAATAACCATAATATATACAAAATTCTCCACACTGTCAAATAATGTCCTTTTACAGCATTTTTATTGTCAGTCCACATTCGGCAGTTCTTTTTGATTTTTTTATGTTGTAATTTCGCAGAAGAATACCAATAGAATCTGTTTGTTTGTTTTGAATTTCGCACAAACTTACTCGAGGGCTATCTGCGTTAGCTGTCCCTAATTTAATAGTGTAAGACTAGAGGGAAGGCAGCTAGTCAGCACCACCCACCGCCAACTGTTGGGCTATTCATCTACCAACGAATATTGAGATTGACCGTTACATTTTAACGCCCCATGGCTGAAAGGGCTGGCATGTTTGATGCGACCGGGATTCGAACCCGCGATCCTCGGATTACGAGTCGAACGCCTTAACACGCTTGGCCATGCCGGGACTCCGAAAGACTCAAAATAGTCTTCTTTCTCATTTCGACTAACATAGACCCAGACCCAGTGATTTTCAAGTTTATTTCTCGGTTCCAGGTTAATTATGTAATTTTTTGTGTACGTCTTATAGGCATAGATACTGAGATAGAAAATTAATTTGTCATTAAGGTGTATGTCGACTTGAGAAAATACAGAATGAAGAAATAGAAACAGATTTATCTTCATCTTTTTTTTATGTCCAGCCAATCACTTTTAATAATCTTTACCTTGACATCCACATATAATTGTGCCACATATATGTTTTCATCTTGACATAGACCATTCGATGGGTGTACTGTCAATCGTGCGACATATATGTTTTCATCTCCTAATTTTCATAGAGAACATTCTATGGGTCTACTGTCATTTACTGATGAAAGAATATAATATGTTCTACTCTCTCCACTGTCCCTCTTAAATCATCATTTTTTAGGACGAAGTGGAAATAAATCCAGCCTTGACTTTATACACTGATAGGACTTTTTCACGAAGTAAAAAAGAGACATAACTACTTGTCAAAAATATCAGGGCTCGATGCTTTGTGTGTTAGTGATTAGGAATGCTGAGTCATTGTGTCTCGTCTCTTTATTAGGTATGTCAATCTGTGTGACATTCCGAGTCAATTCTTAAGCCCCTTCTTTTGCACTTTGTTTTCAAGTATCAATAAAAGGTTTTCCTTGTATACCATCTGATGCTAATTTGTTATGTGATTTAAATGCTTGTTTACCTAAAGCTAATACCTCTTTTTTCAGATAACGTATGACTGAACGAAGTAGGCTGTTTAACATATCTCACAAACCATAACCTCATTTCCACTGACCACCTGCAAAATATGGTAAATAATTATTATCTCATCATTTAATTTGAGTCATCAGTAACAGTGGTGCGTGTGCATTACCGACAATACTAAATTGTACATTATCTGAGTAAACATAGAGTGAACAAAGTCCTCACTACATATTTATCAGTATCTAGAGTTATAGTAGACTCTGATACAACACAATTTCAAATACGAGTAGTACAAATCATATGAGATAAAATAATATATATGATTAACCTTTTACTTAAAGGTGACTTTTGCAGAAAAAAAGATTACTTTGCAGTCCAAAAGAACTACTCATACTGATTAATTTTCACATCTTTTATAAAATATATGTACTAATAAATGAAACATAGAACTTGGTGCAGAAAGAGCTCTTTTCAAGCGGCAATAGGCCTGGCATGGCCAAGCGCGTAAGGCGTGCGACTCATAATCCGAGGGTCGTAGGTTCGCGCCCACGCCGCGCTAAACATGCTCGCCCTCCCAGCTGTGGGGGCGTTATAACGTTACGGTCAATTCCACTATTCGTTGGTAAAAGATTAGCCCAAGAGTTGGCGGTGTGTGATGATGACTAGCTGCCTTCCCTCTAGTCTTACACTGCTAAATTAAAGACGGCTAGCAGAGTAGCTTTGTGCGAAATTCCAAAACAAACAAACAAAAAACCGTGCGGCAACCCGGACGTTTTAGTTTTTACGTTTGCCGCTAGGAAAAGTACTGTGACGTAATAGTTGCCAAAGAAACCGCCAACGCCAGCGCACTGAATGTAAATAAACATGGTCAGTGCATACGGAGGAACAGAGTCGGAGTCAGTTTTGCCTTTGTGTTCTGAACAGTGTCGAGTAGCGCCATATCAATTCGAACCTACTCTGAACGAACCTAGAACAGTTACTTTTGACACAGATCTGATAAGTTCTAGTGATGAGGACAGTTCCACGAGCGAGAGTAGTGGAATTGTGAGTGATACTGATAGCGCCCAGGCTTGTTGCGAGTCGGTCATACCTCCAGTGGAAGAATGGTAAACCTAAGTCGTGAAAACACATATGGGCTGCATTATTTTACGTGCAATTTTAAGCATCTCGAAACCTGTCTGGTGTTTATAAATTATTTGTGTCACAGACTGGGTTTTTTGTTTATACTTTGCCGACAATGGTAACTATTACTTGACCCTTCCACAATAATTGTACCGGGTATTTATGACTCGTAACAAAATGTATTTCAATGATACTTCATAATTCTGTCTACAAAATCAAGCTAGATGTAACAGTCTGAATAGTTAATTTATCTTGAAATGTTAAATTTGTTTTTTGTTTTTTTTTGGTTTGTTTGTTTTGGAATTTCGCACAAAGCTACTCGAGGGCTATCTGTGCTAGCCGTCCCTAATTTAGCAGTGTAAGACTAGAGGGAAGGCAGCTAGTCATCACCACCCACCGCCAACTTTTGGGCTACTCTTTTACCAAAGAATAGTGAGATTGACCGTCACAGTATACATCCCACAGCTGGGAGGGTGAGCATATTTGGCGCGACGCGGGCGCGAACCCGCGAATTACCAGTCACACGCCTTACGCGCTCGGCCATGCCAGGCCAAGTTAAATTTAAAAAATGGAATTCTTCAAACTTTTTCATATTTAAAAATGATACAAACACATCTACAGAATGATCTACCAGCTTTTAAACTTGGAATTTACTCTATTTAGGATAGATTTGTCCACTGCCTAGACTAGGAAATCAAGGTTTCACTGATTTTCAGGTGCCACAAATGAATGTGAAATGTGTATGTCCAGTTACATTCTTCAAAAACTTGTACTTTTTAAATAATTATATGATAACAGTTATTGTTTATCACTTGAAACTGCACACATACCTTTAAGTTTGTTTTTTTCATGATGGCTTCAGAGGGGTGGAACCTGTAAGCTGCAGGCTGAGATCAGTTCTCAGCTCTACACGAGGGAAGATGGTGGGGACGATCCTGTCTACTGCCGATGGTTTTGTCAGTCTCAACCTGCCTAGCTTGAAACCCAAGGAATCCAAAACAGTGGGATCCGATACAAAACATGTACGTTTAAAGTGATCTTCACAAAGCATCCGCACCCACTATCGCCACCTTGCTGGTTTCTTCTCCTTGCAAGGAAACGAAAACAAGCTTTTGTCCGATGCCGAACCGTTTGTACAAACATAAGCAACGCAGTAAACGATGTTATCATAAAACAAACATAATGTAGCAATATCAAAACAAAAAGTAGTCTCACAAAGTATGTAATCCGAAAAAAAGCACCGATAGATTTACATAAAGCGCCAACACTGAAAGGAACACAATGGTCGGCGAGCAACGAAGAGTGTTTGGCAACTATTACGTCATAGTTATAAAACGTCATGGAAACAGCCGAACGTTTGTTTGTTTTGTTTTTTTGAATTTCGTACAAAACTATTCGAGTGCTATATGTGCTAGCTGTCCCTAATTTAGTAGTGTAAAACTAGAGGGAAGTCAACTAGTAATCACCACCCACCGCCAACTTTTGGGCTACACTTTTACCAACGGATAGTGGGATTGACAGTCACATTATAACGTCCCCACAACTGAAAGGGCGAGCATGTTTGGCACGACAGGAATGCAAACCCGCGACCCTCAGCCTCAACACGCTTGGCCATGCTGAACCTGCATATTTTGTTTCATTTTTTTCCTCAAAAACTAAAGTGTTTAAAAATGTGGTAACCACACAGGAATTATACTTAACCAAAGTACAGTTTCTAAGACAATTATTAAATTTGTTGAAAATTTACCTTTAAATACTTCTTTCACAGCTAAATACAGGATTTATGTCAGATTTACGACGTATTTGTCCTAATCGGTTCAAGATTCAAATTAAATATTCATGCTCTTTGTAATGAACCAATCTAATATAAATTATTTTGTTGCAACTTTCAGATCCAGGAAAGAAAATAGCCCATCCTGTGTCATCAAGTATATTATACCAACTATGTAGATACTATAATTCAACCAAAGTCACTTCCCACGAGTCCTCAAGGTTAATAAACCTCAGAAGATGTGTGATGTAATTCGTCAGAGTATTGCTGACAAAATAGTTCATAGAACTATGGCTCCATGTCAAATTGATCAATGTCAAATAATGCGTAATAGAATTATACATCACATTTTATGATGGTAGTCAGTTCAGATTGTCTTCAGTGATCCAGGTATAAAACGTGTCTAGATATTCTTTCCACTTTATAATGGTTTAAAATAAGCTGCTACAATCACGGTTCAACAACAAAAACACAAACATGAACAAGAGTTTGACCAGGACCTCACGCTAGTGTTAGTAAAACACTTCATCATAAACATTAATAAAATAATAAAATCCTCCTCATGTATTACTAAGTTTCTTTTCTTCTTAAAAGGTGTTTTCTTATCAGCTAGCACTTTCAATAATGATTCATCTTGGTTTCTGTTTTTATGTTCATCATTGGAACATTACCCTGTAAAACATTTGAATCATGTTCGTAACTACAAATTATAAAATCATTGTTAACACCAGCAATCACGATTTTAATTTATCTATAACCTTAGTCAATGCCAGTAGCAAATTATATTTTTGTTTTACTCCAGTTGTCATGATGAATAAATAGCAAAAAGTCTGTGTAAGCATCTTAAACACCTATTTATTTACATACATATTTATAAAATCATTTACAATTTAGTTAGATATGACAACAGTTTCAAATAGTGCAATGATAAGTTATTTCATCATTATGAATTGCACAATGTGTAGTTCATTTATGAAGCTGATTAACTATGGAACAACTCTTGCTCCAAATTATAACAGGGAGCTTGGAATAGACTTCTCAGTAAATCAGTTTTTTCACAACTGTTGGTAAAAACAATGGTAAAATTTAGTCTATTCAAACTAACCACATTCCACAAATAGATATATTCAATGGTTTCATCTCCCCAGAATGTTTTGAGAATACTTCTAGTCACCCAATCACATTGTTTACAACCTTTCTCTGACAGAAACTGCTGTTTAAATAAAAACACAGCTAACTAACCACTGAATAAACATTTGAATGTTAATTCTTTAATAATATGTGGCCTTTCAGACATTATCCTTCAATCTCTATCATGGTCGAAGTCATCAGAATGTATGGATGAATATCTCTAGGGCATGCACACTACAATCTCATCTTCTGGAAATCACTTCTTAAATACAAATGATCAGATGTTTGCAGTTTCAAACCGACGATTAGATATCTAAACAGCTGCTCCTTCGAAGCATTTGACATGTCGGATACATTTGTCGCACTAAAATATTCAATTGAGATTTGTTTTTTACATTCTTAAACAAAATTATGTTTTAAGAGAAACTAATGTTGTGCATTTATGAAATAGATTGCGCACAGATAAATTGAAATGGTGACTTTTACGTGACATTTTGGGACACTCATTTATTTTATCCACTTTCACACATAAGATCGTCAATAATAAAAAATATTTGGCTTTTGGGGTTGTAACCCTTCGACAAAACGGATGTTCACAGTGGTTTGCATTAAGTTAGAATGCAACCGTTGAAATTTATTATAGAACCATACAGTTTTCTGGATTATGGTAAATAATATCACGATAATATGATAACGTTGTTAAGAAACTGGGATTTACCACTTCCATTTAGAACCGACACTAAATTGTTATTGTTACTAAACACAAAGCTACAAAGATATCAAAACCCGATTTCTAGTGCTATAAATCTTCAGACATACCTCTGTGCTACTGGACAGCATGACACTAAGCAAGTGAACGAATATTGTAAAGCGTAATCCATTTCAAATCACGATAACATATACAATGTGAATTGTCTTATATACAGATTATCAGACTCTCACAAAATAAGTTAAATTAAGAGCCGCATAGCAGAATGCTAAAATCTGATAAAATATACCTTTTTTTGCAGACAAGAAGATAATTTTTGCTTTCTAGTTTATTAACTGTTGATAATGTTTTCATATCCTGAATATTCGTTATTGTGATAACTCAAAAACATCTCTCACCCACTCAATATGGGTTTCAAAGACAGCGCTCCACCATGGATCACATGATTCGACTTGAACCATCAATCAGGGAAGCCTTTCTCAAGCGACAGCTTGTTTCTCTATTTTGTTACCTTATGATACAACGTGGTAATGTGATATCTTGCGAGACTTCCACTCTTATGGGTCGCGTGGCAATTTACCGATTTTTATTGAACGTTTTTTTTTTAATGAACCAGCAATTCCAGGTCCGTGTAGACTCGACACTTTCTCATTATTTCCCACAGGAACTTGGAGCCCCTCAGGCTGTGTCTTGAGTGTCACACTTTTCATTATAAAGATTAATGCCATAAGTGGACAACTACTCCCTACAGTTGCAAACAACGTTTTGTAGACGACTTCCATATCTCGTGTTAGTCGTCAAACGTGAGGTATGTTGAGCGGCAGCTACATACTGCCCTTAATCATTTACTGAAGTAGACCACATCAAACGGTTTTAACCTTTCTCTCTCTAAAACTGCATGCACTTTCGCTCTGATCCTGAACTCCATGTTCTCTAGGCAAAGTTTTGGGACTTATCTTTGACCGTAAGCTGACATTTATTCCACACATCAAGCAGCTACGTGTCAAGTGTACGAGAGCACTGAACATCCTCTGTTTCCTTTCTTCCACCTCTTGGGGGGCAGATCGAAGTTACATGCTAAAATTATATCGTGCCCTTATTCAATCAAAACTGGACTATGGGTATCCGATCTATGGCTCTGCCAGGACCTCGGCCTTGAAAATGTTGAACCATGTTCACCCTCAGGGGCTTCAACTCTGCACAGGGGCATTCCGCACTTCTTTAGTCCAGAGTTTGTACACGGAGCTCCATAAACCCCCTCTATACCTTCGACGTTTGTAACTGTCTTTAATGTATGCTTCAAAGCTGCGATCTTTACCACAGCATTCCCCATGGGGTTGTGTTTTTCTTCCTCAGTGGGCCAAACTTTTTCATAATAGACGGTCTGCCATTGCTCTTTTTAGCCTTCGTATCCAGGTGCAGTTGCATGGATTGGGTCAAAATTTGGATGACATAGCGGTATCCACAGATCAGCCCATTCCGTCATGGCTAATTACTATCCAAAATTGTGACCTTTCTCTCAGTCATCTGAAGAAGGCAGATATTTCTGATTGGAAGTATCACCTTTTATTTTCAGAACATCTTTTGAACCATCCTTTCATTCTCATCTGTACAGATGGTTCGAAATCAGATGACTTTATTGGCTTTGCCATGGTTTGTTGTGGTTCGGTTGTTGCACACAGAATCCTCTCTACAGTTTCTGTGTTCACTGCCAAGTTGTACGCCATTTTTCTTGCCCTGAATCACATAGAAGCTATGCAGTACACGAACTGTGCTATTTATACTGATTTAATTACCTCTCTGTTAGCCCTGCAATCGCTTCACATCAGTTCTTACACCATTCTCGCCAATATTCAAAACCGACTGATCCATTTCTTTTTAATATCCACTTCTATCCAGTTCTTCTGGATACCAAGCCACATTGGTATTTGACGGAACGAGCTCGCCGACACTACAGCTAAGTCTGTCTGCTCTGACGCTATCACTGCTGTGCCTATTTCATACTGTATTCAGGGCTCGACTCCATGCCAGTTGGCAGTCGACTTGGAGTGAGCAATGTGAAAACAAGCTTTTCCAGATGAAACCTTCTATTGGACTTTGGCCGTCTTGCTTCCGTAAGGATCGGAAAGAGTAAGTTGTCCTTATTGGACTACGCATTGGTTACAGTTTTTTAACTCATCGTTTTCTTTTATCTGGGGCCCCCCAGTGGCTCAGCGGTATGTCTGCGGACTTACACGCTAAAATCCGGGTTTCGATACCCGTGGTGGGCAGAGCACAGATAGCCCATTGTGTAGCTTTGTGCTTAACTAAAAAACAACAACTTTTATCTGGGACCGATGCACCAATATGTTTTCTGTGTGACACTCGGATCACAATAAGCCACACTTTACTGTTGACGTTGCGACACTCAACGACAGCACCATTTTAGTCATGTTTTGTTCCAAGGCTTATCCATAATGCTAGACGGTGTCAATGACGACAGTGACACAATCCACCTTAAAAATGTTTTTAGTTTTTAAAGGCCATTGACCTTTCTAATGCTATTTAAGTTTTTAATCCATAAATTAGACCTTTTTTATATGATTCCTTTTTATGAATTAAAGTTCAATTCGTTTGATATGAAATTAGAAAATGGTCGTTTCGTCAAGCAAGTCGAACCCAGTACTGGAAAGGTCAACTTCAGGTGACTAACGCTGATGTTTGATTGTTTGCTTGTTTGTTTTAAGTTTCGCACAAAGCTACTCGAGGGCTATCTGTGCTAGTCGTCCCTAATTTAGCAGTGTAAGACGAGAGGGAAGGCAGCTAGTCACTTTGAACAGTTGTGATTTGTCCTCAGATACACCATAATAACCTCAGAAAGAGTTAAAATAAAGGTTTGCAACTGGCCTTTCGCCTAGATAAAACTGTTTCATATATACAGGCAAAGAACTGCTGAGTAGTTCTTAAGAAGTATGACTGAGTTTGTATGAGGGGAGTTCATGCAATTAATTTCATATTCCCAAATCGAAACAGTCTTGTATCCTTTAGCTTCTAGATTATGTTGCCTATCAAGTACACACTTTCTAATAGACCACATGGACTTATTTAGAATAATGTTCATTGTTTCAGGATTGTAGCATAAATCAAATTTGTGATAGAAACACTCGTAAAATTCACATACAGAGTTATGGTTTTGTTTGGTTTGTTTTGAGTTTCGCGCAAAACTACAACGAGGTCTATCTGCGCTAGTCGTCCCTAATTTAGTAGTGTAAGATTAGAGGGAAGGCAGATAGTTGTCACCTACCACCGCCAACTCTTGGGATACTCTTTTACCAATGAATAGTGGGTTGACCATCACTTTATAATATCCCCACGGCTGAAAAGGCGAGCATGTTTGGTGCGACGGGGATTCTAACCCGCGATCTCCGGATTACGAGTCAAGTGCCTTAACCACCTGGCCATGCCAAATCCATACAGTGTTGTGCTTATTACACTATACCTTAAGATTTTAAACTCACCATTATTAAGAGCATGTTGGATATTAACACCTTCAAATGTTGCATGTGGTCTAACCACTGCGTACTTATCTGATTGTAGTTATTAGTTCTATTGTATCTGTGGCTAAGTACAAGAACTGTGTACTTTGGTGCTATAAATTTGCTTCTGTACATGACCATAAATATAGAAGCAGTAGTCATGTGCCTCTAAGAATCAATACCACAGGTGGCGCAAAAGTCAGCCCTGAACTGTAGACAACACTGTTGGAGTATGTCAATGTCTATTCAACACTACCTAATTAGATATGATAAATAAGATGCGTGTTTCAACACTCTTTAAGAAAGTAAAGTGGTAATGAAACATATTTAACATTGAAAAAAATTGTTACCTAATAATCTTATTTTCATCTTCAGTTTTGTATTTGTTGTAACAGACTATTGATTTACAAAATATGTTAAAATCAAAACAAATGATGGGCCAATAACTTATACAGCTATTAATATAACAACAATTACAATGATTCGAACGACAATGCGTATTTAAGCTACTAAATCTGTTACTACAATCAAAACAGCAATATTGGACACTAAGGAAACCCTTCACTGATATCGTAATACTAAAATGGTTGTCAAGAAACAAGGGAATATTTTGGGGGATATAAGGATCTTTCTAGATAACCCTGCCGAAATTATTTAAAGCCACAATTTGTATTTGAACTTTTAGGTAATGTTCAAACACTGTCATGTCTTCTGTTCCACAAGGGCCAGTCATAACATTACATGAATTATGGAATTCAATTAGCTATGCTTGTAAATAGTAATCATTATTGATCACTAATAACTTTATAATAGTCAGTTTTCTTTCAATTGCCAGACCTAGAATAACTACCTTGACACAGCAGAGATTGTCACTGTCCTTTACTGTTAACACTGATTGTTTTCCTTTATCAGCTTTAATATTAATGATCTTAAGCCAACTTCAAACTACAGGCATTTGTAAAGTTTTGACCTCAGTTTTAAGTTATTTATCAAATGTTAACCTTTCTTTTTACTGTGTGATCTGCCTTTTCTATATCTGACAGGACTGTATCAGGTGAAAACACACCTCTGTCTTATAAAAAATGTCTTAATAATTTATCCAATTGAGTAAATATTATAATAACACTAACTTTATGTTTTGATTTCAAATGATGTTTAGTCTTGTCCAATATATTCCATTTGTTATCGTTATATGAATTTATAATGTTCATGAGAAGGATCTGAATAAGTCTTCTTGAATGCTACATTAAAATTCGTAGACATGACACTATATATTTTGATATGTCTTGTCGAACATTTGGCAATATTCAATGTCTCGGCGCTAGGAAATTTACTAGATGTCTGTAATGAAAAATAAATGCAGAATTACTGATTCAAATATGCCAAATTAAGATGGTTATTTGTTAACACTATTAGGCATAAACTTACTCCAGCTCTATTGTAGTTGGACAGACGTTCCATCTCCCAGAAGTTTTAAATGTTATTCATGGCTTTAGTAGAGAATGAAACCATGTGTTATTGTATTTTTGCAATGTACATGACTTGACAAGGTTTTGATGTGATAAGTGAAATGCTGAACAGCTCATCTTTCTACATGTGTCTGATAAAATTGTTTGCTATTGTGATAAATCCTTCATGATGCTCACAGAACGTATCTCATCATACAGAATACATATTTAGATGTTTAATATAACATCGATTTTTTTCAGTTTGGCAGTGTTAAATGTATCAACATTCCATCTCATTTGTTACAAAATATGAAGCCATTTTTGTCAAGACGGTACATGCAATAGAAAGATACTTATTAATTTAAGATAAAACATGATAAAGACAGAATAAAATGTGTATAAACCACTACGTCTTTAATAATAATGCAAATTATTAGATTAATTACAAATGTAACGAATTTATGTCGTTGTTGTTGTTGTTGTTTTGAATTAAGCACAAAGCTACACAATGGGCTATCTGTGCTCTGCCCACCACGGGTATCGAAACCCGGATTTTAGCGTGTAAGTCCGCAGACATACCGCTGAGCCACTGGGGGGCAAATTTATGTCATTACCTAGTATTGGATAATAACTGAAAATAGAATGGATCTATTTATATCGAGTTTCTATTGGGTTGTTTGGGTATCGACAGTTCTGTGGTCTTCAAGAAGGATGGAATTGTTATCATTATCGCTATGTAGTCTTGTACACGGGTGGATTAATCAACTTATATGTGCTTCTAACATTGGGATTGTTATCATTATCGCTATGTAGTCTTGTACACGGGTGGAGTCATCAACTTATATATGCTTCTAACTGAAATTCTCATGTGCTTGGATTTGAAGGTGACGCAATTTTACTAGCACAAGTAGTTTTACTGCTAGTTGTATTTGTTTATAATTCATGAGTGTGGAAATGAATAGAGTCTCTTTGGTTTCAAACAAGTTCTGACTTAAATATCAAAAGTAGCTTGATTTGTTGAAGAATGTTTTATACTTATTTTTGTCATGAGATTTCAGTATTAGTTCTATTGCATTTTTATACGTTACCTTCACAATCAAGTCAATTAGGAATTTCCAAGGATTGTCTGGTGCGTGTGTGTTTATTTTTGTTCTTTTGAACAGTGGCGGCGCTAAGGGGAGTTTTGTTGGGCTTGAGCCCCCCAAAAATGAGCCAAGCCCCCTAATATTGTTATCTACATATATTCATAAAATATGGAAAATACTTCCTCTTTTACATGCGCATATTTTCATAAACAGATTATTTCTAATTTGTGATAATGAGTTATTAATCAGATTATGAGTTTCCAATGAAACTGCATTGAAAACGCAGTTCAAAACAGCACACCTTTCTAAAATGTACCTTGGTATTCACATTATTATAATTTACCATCTATACTTCATACTGATAACATTTTGGGAAGCTCCTCCACAGTTTACTCCAGCCTCTCCCAACGAAATAATCCTGGCACCGCCACTGATTTTGAACAAAGCTACACAGAGGGCTATCTTCAGCTGTCCACCACGTTTATAGCAGTGTTAGTCAGCAGACATACTGCTGTGCCAGAGTTTTTAAAATATAGAAGATTGTATAATAATAAAATAATAATAGTATTTCAATCAATATAGGCCCGGCATGGCCTAGCGCCTTAAGGCGTGCACTTCGTAATCTGAGGGTTTCGGGTTCGCGCCCGAGTCGCGCCAAACATGCTTGCCCTTTCAGCCGTGGGGCGTTATAATGTGACAGTCAATCCCACTATTCGTTGGTAAAAGAGTAGCCAAAGAGTTGGTGGTGGGTGGTGATGACTAGCTGCCTTCCCTCTAGTCTTACACTGCTAAATTAGGGTCGGCTAGTACAGATAGCCCGCGAGTAGCTTTGTGTGAAATTCAAAAACAAACAAACAAACAAACCAATCAATATATCCTCATGTGACCATTTGCTTACGCTGGTTTACTATATAACAGTTGTTGTCCATTGAATTGATGATATAAATAGCACCTCGACCATTACTGTTTGTCATATTCCAGGTTCCAGCGGCCTGACGAGACCTGGTATTAATTGAGAAAACTTGTAGTTCTTAATAAAGTAGTTATAGTGAAATTGATTTTTTAATACATTGTTTTTATTTCCACTCATATATTCTAGGAATTAGGAAACCTACACTGGTATACTCGTGTCTCCATCAAATACGCGTGCCTAATTTTATGGGAATTTCAGTTGGAGCGGATATAAGCTAACTAATCCACCTAATGCACCCGACTACAAAGCAAGAGTAACAACCACTCAATGCCCCTTATAAACTTGAAAATTTGCGAGATAGAGATAATATGTTACGAACTCTTTATTAAAGAAACCCTTTACAATGGTGTACATAACTGTTTTACTCCTCGTTATAATCAGAAGGCAAAAATTGTGACAAAAAACGCGTACAATTTAAGATGAATGTGGAAAAAATCTGCTTTTTACGTGATTGATATCTCAAATATTAGGCCTATTATTCTTTATTATTTTTTACTTCGATAACCTTCAGGATTTAAACAGCGACTTTAAATGTTTTACACAAGTAAATAGCTTTTTGAGACAAACTTTCTTCTCATTGCTCAGCCAACAGAAATGTTCTGGTATTAAGTGAAATGTTTCTTGGATTTGAAGGGGACAAAATACAAATACGGAATACCGTTCTACCATGTCTCTGATTTAGAATCCAAAATAAACGAATTAAGAGTAATATGGAAGGAAATCTCTAATTTTCGCGATTTTGTAGACATATATTTAGGCCTTGGGTTTCTAATTTTTTACCAGCTCTCGGTATTTAAACCGTGCTTTCGTTACTACGTTTTATTTGAACAATAATAGTACACACACGTTTTATCGAACACTCCATCATATTTTGTATTACAAGTTACACATCTTTGTTGTTGTTGTTGTTTTTTAATTAAGCACAAAGCTACACAATGGGCTATCTGTGCTCTGCCCACCACGGGTATCGAAACCCGGATTTTAGCGTGCAAGTCCGCAGACATACCGCTGAGTCACTGGGGGGCCAGTTACACATCTTACGTTAGCAAAAATATATATATTTTTTAAACAAGTATGACGTTTCGATAGTTACATCATTGCTCTCAAGTACACAAGTTTTAACGCTAAAGAAGGTTTTTGAATTTAAGTCAACCTTAAACAGTTATAGTTTACTTAAATAGAAATTCTATAGGCATATCAATTCGCGTGAATTGATTGATTATTTATTAATAGCTTTAAAAAGCAAAAGGGAATAAATATATGTTGAATATGTTGCGCAAAAGATTTACATAAAATTAGGATTGTCTGGGGAAACAATTATCACAGATATAGAGGGATGTGTCTGGTTATTTGTTAGTTATAGGGTTGTTTGACTATATCAAGGTTTCTGTATTTTTTTATTATATAAATATCGGGTTAATGTTTTAGTATAGCAACATTCTTTCCAGAAAACAAAAGTGTAATTTTGCTCATATATCCACGAACTCGAAAAGAGTTTTTGGTGTTCTTTTAACTTGATGTTCGAGTTACGTTCTGTTTGAACTTAGTAAAAGGCTAATAAGTTGTTACACTATATTTTGTACATCTTTCCTGGCAGGATAGGTTAGTTATATAATTTTCATAATGTGTCTAACTTTTTTTTACACGAGTAGCGAAAACGAATCTAGTTGTTAAGGTTATGTTTGTTAGTCATTTTCTACATATGAAATAATGCAGTTGATTAACTTTCCTTTATTTTGTGTTTTCATTTTACTCTGTTTGTTAAACATGTCTTGTCTGTGTTATTTCAGTTTTTCAATAGTTTATGTAATTACGGTAATGAAGAATTAGTTTACGTTAATAAAGATAAAGTATTAAGTGTAGAATTTATCGATGTTTTCTGTGATTCACGTAGTGTACATTTACTAAATGTATTAGGTTGTTCAGAAGTAAATGTCTCTTTTGAACTGCGAAGTTTGAAAAAGTGTAAACCAGTGTTGTAAAATATGGTTCAAGAACCATTTGTTTCAACACACTTTAACCAACGTATAACAATGCTGTTTATATCCCTACTGTAGTTCTATGATCTATCTGAAAGTTTCTTCTGCAGTTCCTGATTTTAAAAGTGTTGTTCAGAAAGTTGTCAAAGGCAGAACCTCGATTCCCAATTCGTTCATTTTTTGGAGCGTCATCCTTGACAGGTCTCATAACGCTGATTTTGTTGATCTTCAGTGAGCTCATATGGAACCTACTTATCCAACTTTTTAATTTTTCCAATCGCACTCAGGTGGTTGACAAGCTCACGTATTGTTGTGCGAGGGTCTGTCTCGTCTACTTCCCTTAAGATGGTTTCCTTCCACAACATTATTGGTCTTCAAGACTTTCATCTCCATGTCGAAACCTTTAAAACCAACACCGAACTTCACGTTCAGTAACAGATCCATGGCTGAATGCTGGTTGATGTTCCGTGTAGTTGCGTCGAATTTTGAAGTCGTAGACGAAATTCCTTCTTGTCAATGGTTCTTTGGAGGTTTCAAGGTTGGAGGTTGGAGCAGAGTTGAAACAACAATTAAGACACCTTGTAAGTGACAAACATTGTATTAAACCAACCAACCAACCAACAATAAGTTACTCAATATTTAGCTTCTAAATGTCATCGTGAGAATTCTGTCATTTATTTTTGGACAACCTAATATCTTCCGCAGCTGGTGTTTTCCTGAGGCTGGAGTTGAGTTCCTGTGATGTTAATACTTGTAAAATGTATCGTAATTTTCCTTTATCCGCTATGAATTATGTCTTTGTATAGATCATTTGTTGCTTGTTTAATTTCGCGCAAAACTACACGAGGCCTATCTCCGTTAGTTTTTCCTAATTTAGTAGTTTAAGACTAAAGGGAAGGCAACTAGTCATCACCACTAACCGCCAACTCTTGGGTTATTCTTTTATCAACGAATAATAGGGATTGACCGTAACATAATAACGCCCCCAAAAGAAAAAGAGCAAGGATGTTTGGTGTGACGAGGATTTGAACCTGCGACCTTCAGACTACGAGTCGAACATTCTACGTAGATGGTGTGAGAAGTTATTGTGTAGTTAAAACCCTTTATTTAGAGCTGTGGTTTGAAATTAACTCAACTGAGAAGTGACGAGGTTGATTATTTTGTTCTTTACATTTGATTCTGTTTGTCTTTTGTTTAAATTCTATTGGCAAACAGTTCTAGCTTTCTTTCTGGCCAGGTGGGTTAAGGCGTTCGACTTGTAATCTGAGGGTCACGTGCTCGAATTCTGGTCGCACCCTTTCAGCCGTGGGGGCGTTAAAATATTACAGTCAATCCCACTATTCATTGGTAAAAGAGTAGCCCAAAAATTGACGGTGGGTGGTGATAACTAGATGCCTTCACTCTAGTCTTACACTGCTAAATTAGGGACGACTAGCGCAGATAGCCCTCGAGTAGCTTTGCGCGAAATTAAAAAAAAAACAATCCTTTCTCAATGACCATTTATATTTTCAAGTTATTTTTCATATTAAGGGGAAAAAATTACAAAATACATTATGAATTCATTATCTATTTAAGTAGTCGTCCGGTTTGTGGTAGTACATGTCTCAAGTTTATTAACCAAAGTTGAAATGGTAGTACTCAGATCATGCGTTCACCGTCCAATGCTGTCGTATTCTCAGTGTCGTCACCAGTCCGCTTAATAACTGAAGTACTGAGCAGGAATGTTAAGAAATAACTTAAATCAAGTGGTTTTTAAACTGTGCGAATATCAAGGAGACAATACATGCGTTACGGAGAGTGAATTTGTTTAAGAATTTCGCACAAAGCTAGTAGAGTGCTATCTGTCCCTGATTTAGCAGTGTAAGACAAGAGGGAAGGCAGCTAGTCACCACCCACCGCCAACTCTTGGGTACCCTTTTACCAACGAATAGTGGGACTGATGGTTACATTATAACGCCCCTACGGCTGAAAGGGCGAACATGTTTGGCGCGATGGGGATGCAAACCCGCGACCCTCAGATTACGAGTCGCACAGAGTGAAGACAATACTTATTAATACCTTCGTCCTTTCTACCGCAATTTATTAAGAAAAATATTCTGTTCCGTTTATTTATTTATAGAATAATGTACGGTCATTATATCTGAAAGCGAAATTACAATAAAAACAGTGTGCATATCACCGTAACCATTTACCAATCTTCTCTTCTCTAACTTTTGTAAACAGTAACTAATTGCTGTTTTTTTCTTTTTAATTCAATAATTTTCCCCTTTAATGAATACGTCACACATTGTTATAAAATTTTTCGTGATTGCTGTTAGCATGTTTAGATTTGTTCTGCTAAAAGGAACATGCATATTTAACCTTTCCGTGTTAAAGGCCAGTTAATGGTTATTTAATGTTATTTAACTATTTACACAAATGAGTATGCGTGAAGACCGATGTTCCATCTTTGTTTTTATTTAATCCGTGTTCAATATGAATTTGTTCACATGCTCCAGAATCAGGGCTATGTACGGATATGCGCCACCATTTATTATTTTTTTTTTTTTAGGGAAAAGATATTTTAGACCATCGATCCTATTGGGTCATTATCTTGTTTTGCAATACCATCGACTGCCAGGGTCATCAAGGCCATCAAGTGCTGAGACTCCTTACCATTACTAAGTATGTGCGCGGCACTTCATTGTTTGTTATGCGGCCGCGCAGCCTAAAAGGTGAAGATATTCTTCTAATATTCTAATACAGCAGATCAAAAATCTTTAGCAACTAAAAGTACTGAATCCATATGTAGCTTGAATAAACATAACATAACCTGTTATCATTCACATGTGTGTGTTTTCTTATAGCAAAATCACATCGGGCTATCTGCTGAGCCCACCGAGGAGAATCGAACCCCTGATTTTAGCGTTGTAACTCCGTAGACATATCGCTGTACTAGCGGGGGTCATTCACCCTCATAATTAACTCTCTTTTAATCTCACATGTTGAGCCACAACAACCAGTTTCTATTGCCATGTTTACGAGCATCAGCTCCATGTTTAATAAATGCAGCTGTGTATAACTTATGTTATTCAGGCGTTTTACCTTTACGAGATATACTGGACAGGGATGGAAGTAAAGTCAACCAATTGTTCAAATGTATTGGAACACACCCTACATGAGTATCACGTTATCAAATTATCTTAACAGATATTTCCACAAGAGCCAATAATGAACAAAGTCACCGTACTACAGACCTGGCTCATAGATTAACCTAGGTTCGACACTAAACAGGTAAATCCTGCTCTTTAGTTACTTTTGACATTTATTAAACTGTTTTCAAAATAGAGGGTACATTTGTTTGTGAGACAGGTGATTTTTTTGTGTTAAATATTGCGAATAAACTGCAAAAAATATATACAGTATATGAATATCAATTTTTATTCACAGATAAATAAAATACAATTTCCCTAGACTTGTACATCTATAACTCTACATCAGTTAAAAACACGTATGTGCCCATGATTCGTAATTTTGAACTACTGACTAAGTGAAAGATAGCTCGGTTGTATGGTAATACTATACAAACTACCATCCACACTAAACAGTTGACTCTGACAAACTAGAAGGTAGCCAGTCAGTATTACTATACAACCTACCATTCACACTAAAGAGCTGACTCTGACTAACTGGAAGAAAGACAAACAGTATTACCATATAACCTATCATCTAAGCTAAAGGATACATGCTTCGTAGGGATGAAGACTGGGTGATATATTGGAGAAATGCATAGTTCATTATACTTGGTAACCTTTGTAATACATGTTTTGTTACATATGGTTACATCAGTATTTAAAACAATCGTAATGTTCAAATTAATCCAGAATATGTAGGTACAAATGGATAATTATCATTCCAGAAATTTATCCCTTACGATATGTGTGTGTTTTCTTATAACAAAGCTACATAGGACTATCTGCTGTGTCCATTGAGGAGAATCAAACCCCTGATTTTAACGTTGTAAATACGAAGACTTGCCGATGTCTAAGCGGGGACTTTACCAGTGATTTAATCGGTAAATTAAAAAGAAAACAATATTTGCCTTATTACCCCAAAACTGTACCTTACAGATATACAATTTCGATATTGTTTTTCAATGCTGTTTCTTACAGGAAAGCCACGCCAGATTACATGCTGCCTCCACTGAGGGGAATCTAACCCCTGTTTTTTCTATATTAAAATGCGAAGTTTTATGTGAATATCCTTTTCGCTTTGGTCTGGTGAATAGGGCGCTTGATTTGAAATATCCTGGTTTCGAGATTAAAACCCATCTCCGAACATGTTTACCCTTTCAGCTGCTGAGGCGTTACAATGTGGTAAACCATCGTCCAAGAGCTGGCGGTGGGTGGTGTTGACTAGCTGCTTTCCCACTAGTCTATAACTTTAAAATTAGAGATGACTAGAGCAGGTAGACTTCGTGTAGCTTTGTGTAAAATCCAGTAACCTCTTTACTGTCTTGTGAAACCAGTTATTATCATCTCTATTATAATAGAGACATATTAGATAGCTTGTTTGGTTACTTTCGAATATTCGGGTAAAGCTACATGCAGTATCAACATAACCCATTTATATTTTTGTCCTTATAGACTAGAAGAAAGGCAGCTATTCAGCATCACCCACAGCTAATCCCTGGGCAACTCTAATAGAATAATGGGAATTGAGTTTAAGGCTATCATGAACCACAATAGTGATCACAAGGAATCGAGTATCGTAAGCACAAACGCTGTGTAACTCTTGTTGAACATCTGAAAGAAATCAAAAGATGAAGTAACATTGCACGAGTTTTTCTGACAATAATTTAATTGCTTGGCACATTCAAGAGCCCCCAGTGGCTCAAAGGTAAACCTTATGGTGTACACGCTAACAACGAAGGTTCGATACCCGTGGTAGGCACAACTCATTATATATCTTGGCGCTTAAACACAAACAAACTCGATATGTCAAAATTGTTTTGAAGACTTACTGTCAGTTTTAGAAAGTATAGCGACTACACGGACAACAAAAGACTAAAACCTGTAAACTTACGTTTAGAAAGAGAAGTTTCCATTTAGGAATTTCAAAATAATTAACAAAGATCGGATCTAATGCATTTAAGTCGCATATTAATTACAGCTCTTACAAACAAAACGTTTTGTAACTGTATGTGTACATTACTAAGAAAAATGACAATTTTTTTAACAATATAAGTTATAACATGTGACCACTTTTGTATGTGCTTATAACTAACACAAAGGACACACACACACCCAAACTATCGGACATGAACTGAGACCCCAGGTTACCAGAAAGCTGAACTAATCGCTGGTTTAACTTCCTCGGAGTTCGGAAGTTATTCACCAAACTTCTTTCGTTTTGTCCTTCTCCCGTCTTTTGTCTTCGAAATTCTTCTATCTGAAACAAAAAATATCCAGTTTTATGTAACGCAATGATTAACGAATGTAATTTATATGCATTTCAAGAACTTAAATTTTGTAATAGGAAAGTGACCTTAACAGGTTTCATCATGTTAGAATTACAAGTTGTCTATCTTTTCGCACAGTCACACCTACTCTATATTCTCTGAAGCATTGATATTGTCTCGTAGGTATGGAACATAGGAAGAAGTAAGTATTAAACTACTTTGAATATGTAAATCAACAAGCCATATAACAATTACAGACGATATAAAAGTCGTAAAACGGTATGTTTCAAACTATATTTTGAAATTATTTAGTGTTAGTGGATTGGGTGATGCCACCAAATTTTATTGTTTTTGAGAAAAGTATGAAACACCCCCTCCCAGCGCAAAATATTCGTATACTCAAATCGTAAAGATATGCCATGCCTAATATTTCGAATTTCCTTCGTAGTTAATGACGTTGAAAAATATACGGTACAATTTAGATACATCAATCTGGGGACACAGGATCATACAGTAAGAGACCAGCAACAAGTCGTCCCCCTACCGTAGTGAGCAAAGTGAGGCATCTTGTAACAAGTAAAAATCAAGGAATACATAGGTCAGTGGTAAAAGTCGTTGACTTACCCCAAGCAATAGTATGCAACATAAACAAGCGTAAGACTTCAAAGACTTCGAATTATACCTCCCGTTAAACTGTTACATACCGCAATAGGCTGGAGAATGAAACGAGTTTTCATGGTATTCCTTACAAATACATAACAATTAAGTTATTAGATCCAGTGTTTATATATTTCTATGAGATTAGATTATGGAAGGGAGTTCAGAACACCGTCACCTTCGTACATTAGATGAAGTAGGGAACAAAATCAGGGTAAATAGTGTTATTTGGACATGACAACCTTAAGACAAAGCTTTTTGTAATGGAAACTATAATGCAGAACTATTGTCAAGAGCACTATTGACAGATAAATGATTTTACGTGGCGGCATGCACGGTTACAAAATTTTAAGGTTCCCGAATTATTTTAATATAACGTACTCAACCTATGGTTTAATACGTAAACCGATAACAACCAAGGTTGAATTCACTGAAAATTATTTTGGCGGGGAAATATCGAGAACGTTTACAGAATAAAAGTGTGAGTATAACTGTGAAAACAGTTGTTAGTTTTGATGAATATTATTATTTCCGTGTAATATCATAAACGTATCCAAGCATCCTATTCATAAGTGTTCTTTAAGGATCAGATGTGTATATTGCTTTCAGGTAAGAAAATAAAATTCACTTTAACTTAGTATAATCCTAATGTCATTTCAACTTTGAAAAAGACAATCACATAGTTAAAACACATTATCGTCTTGTGTACTCATGAAATTTAACAACGACTCTAACACATTTTGCTAATCCAGGCTGGTACGTGATGTAAAATTTGTATTAATTATTCAATTTCGTAAAGTTATCATTATTACTGTCTCCTCAATGAAGAGGAAAAAATAATTGAAAATCTGTAACAGTCTTACCATGATTTCAAATGGATTCGTTATAAAACGTTAGTCAAAGGTTTATTACATTTTTAAACACTACATTATTTGTCTAAAGAGTTCTGGATACAGATTATAAAATCTCGTGAACATAATTTTTGTTGTGAGGGCAAATCAAATACAACTAACCAGCCTTTCATTTCGTTACTGCCCGGCATGGCCAGGTGGGTTAAGGCACTCGACTCGTAATCTGAGGGTCGGGGTTCGAATACCGTCACACCCAACATGCTCGCCCTTTCAGCCTTAATGCGTTATTATGTGACGGTTAATCCCACTATTCGTTGGTAAAAGAGTAGCCCAAGAGTTGGCGGTGATGACTAGCTACCTTTCCTATAGCCTTACACTGCCAAATTAGGAACGGCTAGCACAGATAGCCCTCGTGTTGCTTTGCGCGAAATTCCAAATAAACCAAATGTTCTGGACAGAGCGAAGAGTTTTGTCACCAATGGATATGGCAATTATAGTTGGACTGGAACACTGTTATTATACACTCTGCTAATTATTGAAGATCCCTAAGGGACAAGTTTATTTGTTGTTGTTTTTTTTATTTTGCGCTAGCCGTACCTAATTTAGCAGTGAAAAATTAGAGGGAAGGCTGCTAGTCATCACCACCTATTATCAACCCTTGGGGTATTCTTTTACCAACGGATTAACCGTCACCTTGTAATGCCCTTACATCTGAAAGGGTGAGCACGTTTTGTGTGACGAGGATTCGAAACCGCAACCCTCAGATTATGAGCCGAGTGCCTTAACCACCAGGCCTCTAAGAGACTGGATAAAGAACGTAGTGTTTAATAGTGTAATAATCCTACTGGTGACATCTTCTGATAAACATAATTCTAACCATTCTTCAAGGGTTTGTATAAAAACAAAAAAAAGAGTACGCATCAGAGAAATACTATAATTTCGGTAACAGTGCTATCACCCCTAGATACATTAATAAATTAACACAGTCATTATACAATTAACATTACGTCTGTTTTAAGTATTAAAAGGTTTTAATTCTATTTTATTAAAATACGAAAAACAAGTACAACAGCGCGACATAATAAATACCTCTGTTTTCCCAATTTTTACAGGATTTGCAAGCACTGTCCACAAAATCACTTCACTACAGGGGGGCGTGGTTAAAGAACCACTGTATCTGTAGAAAGGCGTGGTCTCTTGTGGAAGCAGAGACTTTAACGTCAGGTCTACTGAGGAAACGACCGTTGAGTTACCTTCATGACGGATGTTCTTCAGGATATCAGTAAAAGATGAAAAATGACTCTTGATGTTGTTTTCCACCTATGTTAATAAAATGACGGTTTGAGCGAAATCGTTATTAATGTTGTTGTCAATCCTTCAACAATATTTAAGCCTAACGAAACAATTTTGAGTATTTTTCTCGTTTAATTGACTCGATAAAACATTGAACAGAATGTCACTTGTCTATCTTAAACAACACGTGCATCAGGACTAGAATCTGTTGAATATTAAAAATACGCTCAATTCGGGAACTCACAAACAGGGTTTTTACGTGTCTTTTCTAAACAAGTATTTGCTTGTTAACTGATACATTTTAGTGTGAAATACACATTACTCAAGTCTCTATACTAACTAATATTAAGGTTTACTCGTTGGGAGTACATTCGGTATATATCCATAAAGCTGCGTCCTCAGCTTTATTAATTAAGCTGCCAACCTTTTATGATTTTACTATCATGTTTTATATTTAAATTTCAAGTAAGATACGAACGAGTTCACCTGTCATTCGGTTGGGGAAGTCAAAGCATCACGATAATCAGCAGTGGGATGAGCATACAGGAACATTTTGAAATCAGCTACAGGCATAATATTGTACTCAGCTTGCTACACAGTATCTATCAAGATGGTTCTAAATGGGTTTATGAATACCACCGTCTGAAAACTTCTATGCTCCTTGTGCTTGGCTGTTGAGCTCGTAAGACACTAAAGGATTTCGCAGCCCAACGCTTAAATAGTGCACAAAATACCTTTAACAAATAAACATCCCCCAAAAATTCAGCTCAAATAAAAAAAACGGATTGGGTAGTTGCTTTTTTGTGTTTTCTTTTAACAGAAATGTTCTCCACTGGCTCGTGAGGGGCTTCTTAAAAATGGCTGTTTTTGTGTTTGCAATTGAGCACAAAGCTACAAAATGTGCTATTTGTGCTCTACACATCACGGGTATAGAAACCCGAGCTATAGCGTTTAAAGTCCACAGACATATCAAAATGGCTGGTTGATACAACATATTTTGATATTGTTATCTTTATATAAGGCTATTTAAAAAAATTTGTTTTGATATAATATTCTTATCTAGATGTTTTTTTAAATTAAATTCCTCAGTGGATGAGAGGTAAGTTTGCGGACTTACAGCGCTGAAATCCAGGGTTTAATTCCACGCAAGTAGCCCAAGTATGACTTTGCGCTAAAATAAGTGAATATTTAAATTAAATGCTTTCGGTTTGAATTTCGCCCAAAGCTACACGTGAGCTATATGCGCTAACCGTTCCTAATATAACAGTGTGAAGCTAGAGGGAAGGCAACTAGTCATCACCACCCACCGCCAACTCTTGGACCACTCTTTTACCCACGAATAGTGGGATTGATAGTCACATTATAACGCCCACACAGCTGAAAGAGCGAGCATTTTTGGTGTGACGGGGATTCGAACCCTTGACGTTCGGATTATGAGTCAAGTACCTTAACCACCTGGCCATCACGGGCTAAATCAAGTGGAAGGGCTGTAAAACAATATTTGTTATTAAATTTAAGCCAAAATCATGAACAGGTGCGTGTGCGCGTTTCTTTTTGCAAAGCCACATCAGGCTTATCTGTTGTATTCACCGAGGAGAATCGAACCCTTGATTTTAGCGTTTTAAATACAAAGGCTTACCACTGTCCTAGTGGGAAAATAATCAATGAAGACAAAAGAAACTGAAAATTGTATTAAAAACGTTAAAATTATGTGAATGATTTTCTAGCCAAACATCTTTTCAATAAAATACATTTGTTAGTACTGCGGGGCTTTTAAATCTTTAAAGTTGAACACAAAGTTACACAATGGGCTATTTGTGCCTTGCCCACAACGGGTATCGAAACCCGGTTTGTAACGTTGTTACTCCGCAGACAGACCGCTGTGCCACTAGAAAGATAGTGTATTTTTAAATAATTTGAAACGTTTGTAAAACAACAGAACTTATGTTGGTGAGTATTCAAAGTACTTAACTTGATATTTGTGTTTGTTTGTAGTAAACTATAAAAGATATACAGTGGGCTTGAGAACTGAACATCATATCAGGCACTCTTTGAAGGCTGGTAGAACAAAATTTGAGCATTTTAAATAATGCAGAAGTGAAGGTACAGTTAAATGTATGAAATATTAATAACGTTTTGCCACCTTGTAGTCTCATTTGTAAGTTATATGAGCACTAAAAATGTAGATACACTGTATATATACATACATATAAAGGTGGAGTCAACAGACATTTAGTTCAAGAAAGTGAGAGGATTCTGGGTTTTTTACAATGGATGTATTACTCTAGACAGATATATGAAGCAGGTGTGATAACTTACAATAAATAGTACAGCCACAACAGCAAGTCCATCAGGATATTTAATAGCTTCGTCCGAACGATATTTGGAGTTATAATGGACAAGATGCATCTGAAAACAGCAACTCACATTAGCATTATTGTAAACTAGTAGAGACCCGTAAAATATTTGCGGTTAATGTGGTGTCTTTATTACAACAGTACATCTTTAAATATTATTTCTAGAATAATATACAAAATTTCTAATCGCTGACCTCAAAGTCTACAGTCCACTTGTCTTAGGCCTAAAATTAGTTAATTCTTTATTAAGTATAGCCTATATTCAACAGAAATAAACTGTCACTTTAATTAGTGTACGTGTTTTCCTTTAGTTTAGTTAGGGCTAAATCTTACCGTACTTAATACCATCAATAAATAAACTTATAATGTTATTATACTACCTAAGTTAGATTATAAAGGAAAACAGAACTCTTATAATATTCCTAACATGTTATTGTACAAAATGACTTCTAAAACATATTTTCACTCACCTTTTGTCTACATCAGTTGTGAAGGGAGTGTGTGCGCATGCGTATTTACATACCGAGGAGCGCGCGTATTTTCAGGACGGGCAAAAGCTGACGGTGATTATACTGACCCTCCTGAGTATTTAACAACTATACTCAAATACCGACACATCGGAACGGATTATACTAAATTGAACTAATAATGCGATCGTTTATAAGAGAAGCTAGTAAAAGTACGTTAGTTAATACTTCCCCAATGAATAGTACATGGCACGACAAGGGACAGGTTAATTAAAACTACAAACAAAAGTTAATATAGTGTGAGGAATATGAGAACGTGACAAGAGTTATTACCTTGGATTCAGTAACAGTGCAAACAAAATAACAGTTCATGAAAGGGAATAAGAGGTCAAAGTTGAAACTGATCTTCCCTGGTCCATAACATTAACTGAATTCTGATGAAAAATATAATGGATGGATGTACACAACAAGATCTGTGAACATGGGATCTGAAAACGGTTAACTGTTTAATGCTTCAGAAATGCGCGCGTGAATGTATGTGGAGGTGTGTGTATAGGGAGGAGTCGAATTACAACTACACATTGAATCTAAAATGTTTATTACTCTTATTGTAAAATATATACCTTACACAGGCTAACAGATTTTGTGTTTCCACCATCGTTCCTTCAACTGTAGTTGATATCATAGGATTTTAGTTGACATCATGTGATCTAAGCATTTTGCGTGTAACGTTTTAAATAAGCCGCCGCAAAAATTTGTGAAGATTTGTGCATGGGTTAGCAGACAAATTTACACAAGCCACAAACGAGGGTTAATGAAGATTTTGTGACAGCATAGAATTCAAAAATCTGTTCCTAGTTTTTACCATCCGTTGAAATGCCGATGGAACAATATAAAAATCGGAATATATAATTCACGAGACGTATATTTGGCGCACAAATCTCCTGACACATACATACACAGACTAATTTAAATAATAGAGTAATTTCCTATGCTTGCGCCATCTATACAAATAAATCTAAAACTTTACATAGATTACCGTGCATGGTGTTTTTTAGACATTTCAAACAATTTTCAAGAGAGTCTAACTCGGTTTAATTTAGAGAGAATAGAAAGCAAATGATTGTAACTGTTATAGCACAAAAATCAACATACATAAAATGTAATTGAAAATTTGGGCGAATAAAGAAAAGTTCTGCATTTGCAATTTAAACAGAAAAATTTATACCACACATCAGTTCTTGGTTCGAACGTGTTTGCGTACACCAGACGAAAGTCTCTTTTTACAAACTAAAGAATATGTCTTAATCCTTAAAAAACATCAATTATGCCCAAAACATGAAATAATTATACTTAAGTAGGTCTACAAAAGAAGTAACTTACTTCCATACAATAGGTTTTGTCATCCACAGTATGTTCAGAACCCATTGAATCTTCATTACCCCAGTGAAAATGAAGTTGTTGGAATTTGTAACTTCCTTCTAAACCTCCATCTTTGATCATCGGAACGTTCTCGTCCTCTTCAATATTCAACTGAACTGGATATGAATATTTTTTTAACTCCAAGTTATTGTTAATTTAATCTATTTTTAAAATATACTTTTCACATAATTTGTGCTCATTGATTGACTTATACTACGTAAAGATAGGGTCTGTTTGTTCTGTATTTCGCAAAAAACTACACGAGGGCTGTCTGCGCTCGCTGTCCCTAATTTAGAAGCGTAAGACTAGAGAGAAGACAGCTGGTCATCACCATCCTCCTCCAACTCTTTTTTTCCCAATGAATGGTAGGATTGACTGTCACATTATAACATCTCCACGGCTGAAAGGGCGAGCATGCTTGTTGTGACTGGGATTCGAATCCGCGACCCTTAGGTTACAAGTCGAGCGCCCTGAAAATTTGGCCATGCTAGAGCGTAATATATGAAGTATCAGACATAGCACGACTTTAATTCAATAATCAAATATTTATGGTCAATATATAAAAAATATAAATATATTACAGCCAAAAGCATGTGAACACTTGACCATCACACCCATATGTGCTTGTTGAACATCTCGTTCCAAAACCACTGGCATTAATATGAAGTTAGTCCCCTCTTTGTTGTTATAATAGCCTACACTCTTCTGGTTAGGCTTTTCACTACATTTTGGAATGTGGTTGCGGGGATTCGCTCCTCTTCAGCCACAAGAGCATTAGTGAGGTCGGGCACTGATGTCGGGCGAGAAGGCCTGGTTCGCAGTCGGCGTTCCAATTCACCCCAAAGGTGTTCGATGGGATTGAGGTCAGGGATCTTAGCAGGCCAGTCAAGTTCTTCCGAACCAACCTCGGCAAACCATGCCTTTATGGACCTCGTTTTGTGCACGTGGGCATTGTCATGCTGAAACACACAAAAAAAGCCTTCTCCAAACTGTTGCCACAGCATTGGAAGCATACAATTCTCTAGAATGTCATTATATTCTATCGCATTAATATTTTACTTTACTGGAACTAAAGAGCTTGGTCCAAACAATGAAAAACAGCCCCAGAACATTATTTCTCCTCTACAAAACTTTACAGTTGGGGCTATGCATTTAGGCAGGTAGTTTTCTCCTGGCATCTGCCAAATCCAGATTCATCCGTTAGACTGTCAGATAGTGAAGCGTGATTCTCACTCCAGAGAATGCGTTTCCACTGCTCCAGAGTCCAATGACAGTATGCTTTACACTACTCCAGTTGACGCTTGGCAATGTGCATGGTGATTTTGGGCTTTGTGCGGCTGTTCGGCCATGGAAACCCATTTCATAAATCTACCAACGAACAGTTCCTGTGCTAACGTCGCTTCCGGTGGCAGTTTGGAACTCGGTAGTGAGTTCTACGGACTTCAGCATTCGGCAGTCCCATTTTGTGAGCTTGTGTGGCCTACCGCTTCGTAGTTCAGTTGTTGTTTCTTCTAGACGTTTCCACTTCACAAAAACAGCACTTACAGTTGACCGGGGCAGCTCTAGTAGGGCAGAAACTTGATAAACTGACTTGTTGGAAAGGTGACATCCTATGACAGTGCCACGTGGAAAATCAGTAAACTCTTCAGTACGACCCGTTCTATTGCCAGTGTTTGTCTATGGAGATTTCATGGCTGTATGCTTGATTTTATGCACCTGTTAGCAATGTATCTGACTGGAATAGTCAAACCCACTAATTAGAAGGGTGTCCACACACTTTTGGCCATGTAGCATATAACAAGAATAAGTCGTGATATTCAAACCTTATAATTCGTCATTGTTTTACAGAACATTAAAATAAGACCAAGCTGAAGATCCCATACAACCCGTAAGTAATATCACATTGAGCTCTCTAACAAATCCTATCAAATTTAAAATTAGAATCATATAGCAAAGCTTTACCTGAATGTCCATTATTCACCAAGAGAGGTTTGTACAATGGTTTGTCGTAATTCACAAATGTTATACTACCCAAACTATTATTTGTTTGAACTTTATTTTTCTCAATATTGACTGGTGACTGTTTGTTTCCGTTACAAGTCTCGGGCCAATACTCAAGATCTGAAAATAATAATGGATACAATAAAAAATCTTGTGTTACAACTTACATGCTAATACAGTAAGTTAAGAAACAAAGACGATGGTATATAGAAGTATATTAAGAATGGTGATATGAGCTCTACATTATACTATAATAAGAATGGTGACATGAACTCTACCTAATGGTAATTAATTCATTAATGGAGGTGTCATGAGCTATACTTTACTTGTTGGTACTATTAATACTGATACTAGTAATACTGATATTCTTAATGCTGATACTAGTAATACTGATATTATTAATATTGATACTAGTAATACTGATATTAATGACGATGATACTAGTAATACTGATACTCTTAATACTGATATTAATGACACTGATACTAGTAATACTGATACTATTAATATTGATACAAGTAATACTGATATTATTAATACTGATACTAATTACACTAATGCTAGTAATACTGATATTATTAATACTGATACTAATTACACTAATGCTAGTAATACTGATACTATTATTCGCGTCCTTCTCCTATTCTTTCCTTTTATTTCACTAACAATTTTATTTGTCCAAAGGTAGAAGATGATTCAGTGAATGAATCTGGTATTATCTAAACCAAACATATCAATTTCACATTTCGTAATTGTGTAGGATACGCCACACGGGAAGATTTTTTTTGTTTGTTTTGGAATTTCGCACAAAGCTACTCGAGGGCTATCTGTGCTAGCCGTCCCTAATTTTGCAGTGTAAGACTAGAGGGAAGGCAGCTAGTCATCAACACCCACAGCCAACTCTTGGGCTATTCTTTTACCAACGAATAGTGGGATTGACCGACATATTATGCACCCCCACGGCTGGGAGGGCGAGCATGTTTAGCGCGACGCGGGCGCGAACCCGCGACCCTCGGATTACGAGTGCACGCCTTAACGCGCTCGGCCATGCCAGGCCCACACGGGAAGAAATAGGGCACGTTCCCTATTCACAATTTGTATTTTTTCTTTAAATAAAATTTACTGTTAGATTCACCTCAGTAATTATAGTAAGTGGAACTTGTGTTATTTAAGATAGATCCCATATAACTCCAACCAAAATCCTGGTGGTTGCCTTAAAGTCACGAACTTATTATTAGTGGGTTTCAGCAATTCACTTCTTGTACTTTTTTCATTGTTGGAAGTTTTCAAAGATGGAGTATTATAATAAAAAACAGACACAACAATGTTTTTGAATCATTTTCACCCAATAAGAAAAGCAGCAATTGAATTTACAATTATATTGTTGAGAAAATTAAACCAAGAAATACAAATAAAACATCCAATATGAAATATGTACCTTGAATTCTAGTGTTTAATGCCAGGCTTTCGCTTGGTGTAGGTGCATTCGGAGAAAAAATATGCTACACCTTAAAAACTACGTAAACAGCAAAACGTGTTAATTCTTTGTATGCAACATTCCTTGTTCTAGAAAGGGGAGTCGCAACAGACACGTACATTTACAATTTCACGATTGTAGTTGAAACGTATTCATGAGCAAAATATTCTATTGTCTTATACACCAGGCGCAACGAAATGTTCTTCCCATAAATTGAAACTGTGTATGAAATACACACGCACAGATACACATATATATATATATAAACTTTTTATTTCTTTTTTAAAATTATGAGAAAATTACAATAAAATATTATAGATCTTTATCACCTTTAACTGATAAATAATTAATAACAAATAACAAGGATTAAGGTAGAAGTAACTGATTTTAACTGACTCCGATAGCATATCGAATTCATACCTTTAACTCCATGGTAACTCCAAGAGAAACCAAATGATGTCCCTATGACATTGGAGAGAAAATAAGTTGATATGTATATTCTATAGTCAATAGTTGCTTCATTTTCAACTAGGGGATTCAAATATCACTCTATTATGTTTTTATTTACCAACGTAAACCGATCTTGTACTGTAAGTATAACAATTAAAGGTAACAACTTTTCTACAAATAATAATACCATGTTTAAATATAACACCATTTACTTTACCCTTAAGTGTTGTTAAAGACAACGTCATTGAACCTTAATTAACAACTCTAGTTATTCTGTTAATTATTAATAAGTTTTAACCAAATTAATTTTGACATTTAAAACTTAATAAGTACGAGAAGAGTTGTACGGTGATAATCAGAGCAGCGTTTCGTTATTATAAGGTTATTATTATGAACATTATCTTTGATTCAGCCTGTCAAAACAGTAAAAACAAATTCGTTTAAGAGATGATGAAATACACGACTTCGAATATATCAGAACAAAAGACAAAAGAGTAATGATCATTAGTTCACAATAAATCATCCTATTTCGCTAGATAATGGTTCTGTCTACAGTACATAAACACACGCACAAACCTGGGCTCAAGTCATTAAAGAATAGGCTTAATGTTCATAATCTCACGCTATGATCTAATGCTAGAAGGATCAGCTGTATTCCAGAGACCATCCCTATTGAGATTTATTAACAATGACCATATTGCTTAAAAGTTTAGTCAATTTGAGTAGGGAGTTAAAATCTGCCATTATATTTCCTTTTGCATTAATAACATAATCTTCTAGTACGGCTTTTGCTTGATAATGTTGGAACAACAAAATTATCTGTATTCAAAATAAGCATAAAAAAGACTACAAACTACCTTACGATTTAGTGAATAGTTTCCTTATTTAGAACTTTTTAACATTTCGTGATTACATAAAATACAGACAGTTGAAGCTAATTTATTCTCTTTTATATATTATTATGAGGGCCCGGCATGGCCCAGCGTGTTAAGGCGTGCGAATCGCAATCTGAGGGTCGCGGGTTCGCATACCCATCGCGCCAAACATGCTCGCCCTTTCAGCCATGGGGGCGTTAAAATGTGACGGTCAATCACATTATTCATTGATAAAAGAGTAGCCCAAGAGTTGGTGATGACTAGCTGCGTTCACTCTTGTCTTACCCTACTAAATTAGGGACGGCTAGCAGATAGGCCTCGTGTAGCTTTGTGCGAAATTAAAAAAAAAACCAACAACAAATAACAATATATTATGAGAGAGAAAAAAGGTCAACAGATAACAACGATCCTCGTGTAACTATTGGTTTAAACAATATTTACCTCTTCCTAATGCCATCTGGTGGCAACCACAGTTAGTTTAGTTGGAATCTCTAAACAAAGATACAGAATTCTCACTATGTTTTTATTTCTATTTTTTACAACAAGCCCACAAAAACAAGTAGAATATTTTTTTCAAAGTTGAAATAGTTGCTAGAACTAAACGTTTTCACTATTTTAACACAACTAATGGTGTGGACAAACCATTTACAATGCCTCTCCAGAATTGTTGCACTAAATAGTAGGAAAGGCTTCTTTTTTGTTCGCTATTATTAAAATATATTTTCAATATTTCACCCTTAACCTCTATCTATCCTCTAAAGGACCGTTTGTTGCCTTTACAATTTCTACACCAATCCTCTATAGGACAATATAAATATTTTTGTATCCTCTACAGGACTATATGCTTCGTTTAAAATCTATTTATCTGTCCTCCAACTATGATTTATTCTGGCTTTCTCTTATCGTTAACCTTTAACGATATTGTTATTGTTTCATAGTAATCTTTTAGTAATTCATTCAATGTATTTCCACACACATACGACACATTAACACCCAATTTATATTTTTATTAACAGGATATTAATGCAATAACATCTTATTTCTGAAGTTCTACATTCAAAATAACAGACTTCGAATACCACTTCCTAACGAAATGGTTTGGTTTGTTTTGAATTTCGCGCAAAGTTACACGAGGGTTATCTGCGCTAGCCGTCCCTAATTTAGCAGTGTAAGACTAGAGAGAAGGCAGCTAGTCACCACCCACCGCCAACTCTTAAGCTATTCTTTTACCAACAAATAGTGGAATTGACTATCACCTTATAACACCCCACGGTTGAAAGGGCGAGTATCTTTGTGTGACGGAGATTCGAACTCGCAACCTTCAGAATACAAGTCGAGTACTTTAAGCACCTGGCCATGCTGGGCCGTAACGAAATGAAAAACTGGTTACTTGTAGTTGACTTTTCATAGCGACTTGTCCTTACAACATAATGGTTAAGGCACTCGATTCCTTATCTGAGGGGCGCGGGTTCGGATCCCCGTCACACCAAACATGCTTGCCCTTTCAGCTGTAGGTGTGTTATAATGTTACGCTCTATCCCACTATTCGTTGGTAAAAGAGTAACGAGTTAGCGGTGGGTGGTTATAACTGGCTGCCTTCCCTCTAGTCTTACGCAGCTAAATTAGGGACGACTAGCAAAGATAACTTTCATATAGTTTTGTACAAAAATTTAGAAACAATCATAACATAAATTATGCTCACGAGATTGCATAATCAAAACTTGGTTACCGTGACAGAATTTTGTAGCCTTGCGAGATGAATTATTTTTGTATCTCTGCTAGTATATAAACTTCTTATTCTTCCTTGTGGAATGGCCTGGCATGGCCAAGCGCGTAAGACGCGCGACTCAAAATCCGAGGGTCGCGAGTTCGCACCTGCTTCGCGCCAAACATGCTCGCCCTCCCAGCCGTGGGGACGTTATAATGTGACGGTCAATCTCACTTTTCGTTGGTAAAAGAGTAGCCCAAGAGTTGGCGGTGGGTGGTGATGACTAGCTGCCTTCCCTCTAGTCTTACACTGCTAAATTAGGGACGGCTAGCACAGATAGCCCTCGAGTAGCTTTGTGCGAAATTCCAAAACAAACAAAAAAAGATTCGTTCAGCTTTAAACTCAAAGCCGGACAATTTACACCCTGTCGAACCTCAAACGTTAACGTTACAAGCCTCCAGACTCACTACTGAGTCACCAGAGAGAAAAATTTTGCAGCACCACACGTAAGAGGAAATTCCACAAGGATTTGTTTGTTTGTTTTGGAATTTCGCACAAAGCTACTCGAGGGCTATCTGTGCTAGTCGTCCCTAATTTGCGAGCTAAAGTAAATTTGATAGTTCTTATACGTTTGTGCTCTGACGATCACTGGTACTGCATCCAATTTTTTGCGTCGTTAAACCCGTTTAGGGCAAATTATAGAAAACCTACCACCACTTGGCACTGGCAACTTCTACCATAGCCCGATACTAGCAGTAACTAATAAGTGTTTCGTCAGGCACGACGAAAGAATTAACAATCAATATTACCAGAAAAAAAACAAATAGATTTTTCTTAAAACTAGGAAATCATGGATTTCGAATACTTGACTATTCTACTTTAACCATTCGAAAGCGCTCGAGTCTTTTGAAATCCAACAGGTGTTGAAAATATAAATTAATAATGTTGTGAAATAATAATAATTCATAACTTGTTACTTAAAATTCTCATAAATCAAGTTTCTACTACCTCAGAAATAACTGGAATGATTTTAATGTAATCTCGTTCGTTAATACCTCTTAATATAAAACATTCTATGTAAATCGCAGTAACATGGCACACCAGTTTATAGGAAATGACATGACAGAGAAGTATTTTTTCTTACTACGTTTACAAAACGATGAAAGTTTACGTGACGTATATCAAGTCTTTCACCGGAAATTACGCACCTTAAAAAGAAAAGAAAGCATTGTACTTTTAAGTGTGTTTTTTCTTCTATTTTGTGCAAAAAAAAAAGAACAACATTTATATCTCTTGTTTTTTCCTTTATTTGTGACGTTTTGTGAGCAAAAAAAATTTATAAGATTTTAATTTCTTTCGAGCGAGAGATGTCTTTACGTTTCGCAACCCACTAGATATTCAGACATTTCAAATCGATAAAACGTATAATCCATTTATTATATGCCACTGCACAAACTGAGCTTTGTACACAGTAATATCCGGAGTTATATTTGTCAATAAAATTTTAAGAGCCGAATTAATTATGTTACATAATAATAAGTGCCTGTTTAATTCAGTTATCTCTATTTGACTTTCAACTGTTCTGGAAGTAGAATTGATATTATTAGGCCATAAACGTCATGCTTTAAATCTTTTAGTTCCAGAAATAAACTTCTTTGTGACACGAAATTGTTGTTGTTGTTTTTTTAATGGATCACTGAACGTTTCGTTTTACGACTTATTGAGAAGTGTTCCACTGAAATAGAAGCTTTAACTGACAGTGTAAAGCCTCGACATCTTTCTGTCTATCCTATAGGTCCTATAGGACCATGTGCGAACTTTAAAATCTCTCTGTACATCTTCTACAGATCCATCTGCTACTCTTAAAATATCTATTTCTACCCTCTACAGTACGATATGCTAGCCCTAAAACCTCACTGTCTGTTATTCACGGAACAATTTGAACTTCGTACTGCCAGTTTCGGTTTGTGTTTCAGTGGAACGTGGCCCGGCATGGCGAGGTGGGTTAAGGCGTTCGATTCGTATAATAAGGGGCGCGGGTTCAAATCCTCGTCGCACCAAGCATGTTCGTCCTTTTAGCCGTGGGAACGTTATAATGTTATGGTCAATCCGACTATTCTTTGGTAAAGAGTAGCACAAGAGTTGACGGTGGGTGGTGATGACTAGCTCCCTTCTTTCAAGTCTTACACTCCTAACTTAGGGACGACTAGCGCAGATAGCCGTCGTGTAGCTTTGCGCGAAATTCAGAAAAACAGTTTAATCTAATTACAAAAAAATGTATAATGTAAACTACTTATAGTTTTACAAAGTTTAAATAAAAAGAAGTAGCCTAGCCGTCCCTAATTTAGCAGTGTAAGACTACAAGGAAGACAGCTAGTTATCACCACCCACCGATATCTCTTTGGCTACTCTTTTACCAACAAATAGTGAGATTGACCACCCCATTATAACGCCCCCACGGCTAAAAGGGCAAGCATGTTTGTTGCGACTGGAATTCGAATCCGCGACCCTCAGATTACGAATCGAACGCCTTAACACGCTTGGCCATTTCGGGCCGTTTTAATTACAACTAGCAACCAATTAAAGACAACAATGTTAGTTTCTTAAAACTTCCACCTTAATTCTTCTTCTGAATAACCAAAATTCTGAGAAATTCACAGAAGAACGTGAACAACTGATGACGTTAGAGAAACTTCCCCTTCTCATTTCACCCCTCTCAGTGTTTCAGAAACAACATTCTCTTAATCCAGGAACTAATTTTTCACAAAAGTTCCATCTATCGGTTTAATGAAACATAAAATGTATAATGTTTGAAATACAAACAGATTTTTTGCTGTAAATGTGTAAAAGTTATATATTTATCAAAAATAAAGTTTAGATATATAAAAAAATATTATATGCTGATCATATAAATGTTTCCAGTTCCCGCTGATTCAGTTATCAGGTGTGTAGATCAGAGAGTAGGTTAGTCAGTCGGTTTATCACGGAGGAATCATTGCGAAGGGTTCGCCGTAACTTGTGCAATACGTTTTCCGTGCCCAAAACTCTCTTAATTTTGAGATATACAACAGCAAAATATACTGAAATAACCTGTACAGTAATACAATACATTTACTAGCAACAAATATATTGTAGCAATCCGACCAGCAATAAAATATTCTGGTTTTGGGTAAAACATAATAAAACAAACCGACCTAGACTTCAACAAAATTTTGTAATACTGTTTATTAGTTTCGAAGATTGGCATTATGTGTTTGAAATTGCTATTCTAAGCAATTCCTTACACATAAATACAATGTATATCCAATAATATTTTTAAATGAACGATACCTGAGTAAAACAGCGTGCAATTACATAATAGTAAAGGATTGTCCTAAATTACATACTCTTAAATAAAGAAACGCAAAAGGCAAATTTTGAGTCATATTGTTAACAAGTTCATTCCGTGTAGTTATGTATGACATGTTTGAAACTATGCACATTCACTACTGAACATCCAAAGTCTGCAAAGGGGAATCCACGCTCACTAGTTGAAGTTTAACGTCACTCAACGTCAAGAACGAGTATGCTCCCCGTGAGCATCAATAACTGCTTGGCATCTCTTGCCCATCGAAGCGATGAGATGACGAATCACATCCTGTGGAATGGCTGTCCACTCAACCTGCAAAGCTGCTGCAAGCTGAGGTAGAGTCTGAGGCTGAGGTTGTCGCCGTCGGTCCAACTCGTCCCAAAGGTGTTCGATGGGGTTTAAATCTGGCGATCTGGAGGGCCAGGGAAGAACGTTGATGTTGTGGTGTCTCAAGAAGACAGTGGTGAGTCAGGCTGTGTGAGAACGGGCGTTGTCATGTTGAAAAACGTCGTTGACGCTCATCATGATAGGTTGCACATGGGGCCTAAGAATCTCGTCGACGGTTGCGTACGATCTGATCGGAAATCCTACGAAGCCCTGATATGGTTGAGGCAGCAGACATCGCAGTGGTGGTCCTATCCCGCAGGTGACGTAACCGGATGTAGCGATCTTGTCACACGAGGTCTGCCAGATCGTGGACGTTCACGAGTTGATCCATGTTGTTGGTGACGATTCCACAGCCTTGTAATGGTGCTTGGGTGGACATTCACAGCTCTGGCAACATCTAATCGAGATTCGCCTGCTTCCAAGCGACCAATGGCGTTGTTGCGTTGTGCTTCAGTCAGTCTTGGCATAACTGTATTGCGTATCAGTGGCTTAACAATGAGCTATGGAAACTGAGAATCCGTCAATTTTATATGGATTTTGCACATGTTGCACTTGCAGAATATGTAGAGCTCTCAAACAAATTTATTGGACATGAATGCGTTTTGGCGAAAAATCCGATGTTTTCCTCCGTTTTTAAAGTGCAGAACTTTTATTGTCATTTTGGTCTGACGAACAATGCCTTAACACGTGTAACATCACATACTATGAGCTTGTAACGTTATTACATATATTTATCTTTAAAATAACAAAAATATTCCTTTTGCGTTTCTTTTTTAGAAGAGTATATTTTCTATTTTAAAGTACAATAATAAATACAATAATTACCTTAATAAAGTAATATCGTCTTCAACATCTTCCAGCTCAAGTTAGTTTTTTTTATTGTCATGCTACGTAAGCACCATTTACAGCTCTCAGAACGTCTAATCAATATTCGATTTTAGTTCACGTTCTCACATTCTAGAGACAACGTAACACACCTCATATTCTAGAGATAATATAACACACCACACATTCTAGAGACAATGTAACACACCTCCAACACAAGAGACAATGTAATGCACCTCGCACTCTGAAGACAACATAATTCACCGCGCAATCTAGAGAAACGTAACACACCTCACATTCCAAAGACAATGTAACACACCTCATACTCTGGAGACAAGATAACACACCTATCACTGTAGAAACAGTGTAATACACTTCAATTTGTAGAGATAACATAACAGACACCCCATTTAGAGACACTGTAATACACCTTACACTCGAGAGACAATGTAATATACCTCCCAATCAAAAACAATGTAGCACACCTCTCTTTCTAAAAACAATGTAATACAACTCCCACACTAGATACAAAGTAACACACTTCACAATTTAGAGACAATATAACATGCCTCCCACTCAAGAGACAATGGAATACACCTCCCACTCTATAGACAACGAAACACACCTCACATCCTAGAGATAATAAATCCCACCTCGCAATCTAGAGACAATATTACTCCCACCCACTCTCGAGACATTGTAACAAACCTCAAATTATAGAGACAATGAAACACACCTCCCACTGTAAAGACAATGTTACACACTTCACGTTCTAAAGACAATAAAACACACACCCCAGTTAGAGACAATGTAATAAAATTCACCTCACACTTTAGATACAAAGTAATACACCTCACATTCTAGATACAATGTAACACACCTTCTACTCTAGAGACAATGTAATACACCTCGCATCAAGAGACAATGTAACACACCTCCCACTATAAAGACAATGTAACACATCTCGCATTCTAGAGATAACGTAACATGTCCACTCAAGAGAATATGTAACACTCCTCCCATTCTAGAAACAATGTATCATATCTCACACTCTAGAAACGTTGTAATACACCTCGGAACCTGGAACCAAAGTAGCACACCTCACATTCTCGTGACAATGTAACACACCGCCCACTCTAGAGACATTGTAACACATCTCACACTCTAGAGACAATATAACATAACTCGGAATCCAGAGACAATAACACACACACACCCCAATAAAAGATAATGTAATACACTTCCCACTGTAGACGTACTATAACACACCTCACACTTTGGAGACATAGTAATGCACTTTACATTCTAGAGAGAAGGTAATACACTTCGTACTCTAGAAACAATGTAACACCTGAAATTCTAGAGACAATGTAGCACACCTCCCAATGTAGAGAAAATGTAATACACCTCACATTCTATAGAAAATGTAATACACCTCGCTCTTCTGAGGCAATATAACACACTTCCCACTCGAGAAACAATGCAACATACCTCAAATTCTAGAGACAATGTAAAGCACCTCACACTTTAAAGACTATATAATACGCCGCACAATCTAGAGAAACTATAACAGGCACGTCACTTAGAGACGTAACATACCTCCCACTCTAGAGACAATATAAGCATACCTCCCAATCTGGAGACAATAAAACACCTTCCACACTTAGACAATGTAATACACCACCCACTCTAGAGACAATATAACACATCGGGCACTTTAAAAACAAAGTAACACACCTACCACACTGGACACAATGCAATACACCTCATATTCTTGTGACAATGTAACGTACCTCCCCCTCTAGAGTCATTGTAAAACACCTCACATTGTAGAAAAAAAGTAGCACACCCCCATTCTAGAGAAAATGTAATACATCTCGCAGTGCTGAGGCAATGTAAAACACCTCCATCTCTAAAGACAGCGTAGCATTCCTCAAATTCTAGAGACAATGAAACACATCTCACATTCTAAAAATAATGTAATATACCTCCGGCTCTAGAGACAACGTAGCACACCTCACATTCTACAGACAACGTAATACACCACCCACTCTAGAAACAATGTACTACACCTCCCATTATAAAGACAATGTAACACACCTCACAAACAAAAGAGAATAAAGCACATTCCTCACTTAAAGACAATGTAACACACCACCCACTCTTGAGATAATATAACACACCTCCCACTCTAGAGAATATGTAACACATTTTACATTCTAGTGACAATGTAAAACACCTCCCACTCTAGACATATTGTAACACATTTCACATTCTCAAGACAATGTAACACCCCTCGCACTCTAGATACAATGTAATACACCTCATACTCCAGAGACAATATAACACACCTCACATTCTAGAGACAATGTAACACACCTCACATTCTAGAGACAATGTGACACACCTCACACTCTAGAAACAATATGACAAACCTCACATTCTAGAGACAATATGACACATCTCACACTCTAGAGACAATGTAACACACCTCACACTCTAGAGACAATATAACACACCTCACACTCTAGAGACAATGTAACCTTGTTTTGTAGTAAGATCGACAGTTTTCTGTGCTAAGATATCAAACGTTCCACTTCCGATCGATCAGAAATATTTTCAACAGAAGTTTAGTTAACTAGAAGAATGAATTGTTGACTCGTTTAGGTAGAGTACCGAAACGGCTTGTCAGAATTTATGTGTAAAACCAATTGTCTCTAATGTGTATTACCGACCATAAAACGGGGAAACGTGTAAGTAGCACTCAACCCAATAACGGGACGGACTGTCACTCTCACAAATAAAATTGCGGAGTACGTTCAACGGTACATCACAACTTTGTACGCTGAGTCTGCAGTAACGTAGCCCTGGACTCTAGCCACAAACGATCTTAAATATTACAATTTTCGAGAGATTCAAGTCTATCTTGATGATAGATTGAAGTTATTTCACTAAAAGACAGTGAATAATATTTTGTTAAAACCAATTCCGGTTGTTCCTCCGTGTTTTAACATATATTTACCATTTCGTTTCTTTATTTCTTGTGTACTCGCCATCTCCGCCTTAAGAACATAAGGATTCATAGTATCCCCATCTGTTGTTCTTTAACAACACTCAAATGTTTCTTGATGGTGTTCACTGCTCTAAAACCAGTCTCTTAGGTTTTATTAATGATTAGGTATTCTAGTAAAATGTGCGCCAACATTTCAGGCCACGGTCACATTTGTATACTGTTTTTAGGTCATATATTTTAGAAACTTACTTTATTGTACTTGACTATTTAACTTAACATACAAAAACATTACCGGCAATCGAATCTAAATAAACAATTGTCCTTCTACTATGATGGGACTTCTTAATGTAACGATTTTTCTTCCAAATCTTAAATAAGCTTGAAACTATGTATTTAAAAAAATATGAAGATTGCGGTCCCCTAGTGGTAGAGCGATATGTTTGCGGACTAGCACAGTTAAAACCGGGTTTCGATAGTCGTGTGGTAAAATAGTCCTCTCTATAGCCTTGTACTTAATTACAAACTTTTTAATTTTAGTTGTTTTTTTTGTTTCTTTCACAAACTTTAAGGAGCGCCCTCAAACCAAATAAACTTATTTTTGCTAATTTTCACAGTTGGGTATTTATGTTTTTTTCTTATAGCAATAATACATCTGGCTATCTACTGTGTTCACCGAAGGGAATCGAACTCCTAATTTTAGCATCGCAAATCCGAAAACTTACCGCTGTGCCAGCGAGGAGCTTCCCAAGAGAAAAAACAATAAAATATTTTTAAAAATTATGAGCATTAATTGATGTACAGTTTTAGTTCATTTAATTATGTATTAACCAATAAATAAACAATATTGGGCGTTTGTCTCTTTGTCACTTTTGTCTTTTTTGTTCTTCACCTTCTGTGACTTTTTATAAAGAAATAAATGTTGCTTGTTTTAGAATTTTCTCGGAAACCACATAAACAACTATATGTACATAGTATCTCTAATTTTGAGCTAATAAACTACAGGGAAGGCAGCTTGCCAACACTACTCATGGTCAACACCTGGATTACCCTTGTGTGACCGAATAGGGGAATTTAACCGCCATTATTATAGGATACCCACAGTTCCAAAGTGCGAAACTCGTTTCCACAGGCTGTAAAATTATAATCCTCGGATTTACACAATACAGGCAAGCTAATTACAGGACACGCTTAATCGAAAAAAAATAAAATCCCTAAATAAGGTTTATCCTTTAGATACACGTTTATCTTATGTAATTCGTAGGTATTATAAGGAATGGAAAACTAAGTTTTATTAAACCTGCAGAGTAACTAAAACTAAACAATAAAAACTAACATTGTATAAGAGAGAACGAACTACTCTTAACAGAAATGTGATCAGTATTTGAAAGTTTACCGTGTAATAGGAGAAGAAGAACAGCCAACATGATTCAAGCAGAACCAACAGTCTTCGATCTGAGTTGTACTTATGAAACCAACAGTCTTCGATCTGAGGTGTGCTTACAGAACCAAGTCTTCGATCTCAGCTGTGCTTACAGATCCAACAGCCTTCGATCTGAGATGTGCTTATAAGCCAACAGTCTTTAATCAGAGCTGTGTTTATAGAGCCAACAGTCTTTAATCTGAGCTGTGTTTATAGAAGCAGCAGTGTTCGATCTGAGCTGTGTCAGTAACTATGATTTTAGGAGCAACAGTCTATGGTAGCTTCGATGGACAACACTTTTATATTGATACCGAAGATTAGCCTGTGATGAGTTAACGCTGCCAGATGAAGTGAATTTTAACAGTCTGGATCCAACTGTAGATCTTAGTGAAATACGACTTCTCTGCATGTGCTTGTCTTAATCAATGGTTATGTAACCATGCACGTGGGCCGGCGCGTGCTAGCTTCGTCAGGCAAACAAGCAGCCTATCAAAAGGACAGTATCATACGATTAAGAATGGTGGAAATACAGCTTTGCAGATTCAGCAGTAAATCAGAGAACAGTCACGTAACGGTGAATGTGACAACCAATAAGAGTATACTTAGGCTTAGTAAGGTAGTGACACTAGGCGGCACCCGAAAAAATGTTCATAATCATGTACTTACCGAAATGATAGTGAAAAGAAAGAGAAATCGGTATTTCGTTGTCCATAGAGATTTAATTGATGAAAAATAGTTCCGTATTTAGTGTGTATGGTGTACATATTTTAATGTGTTCTCAAACAACGAGTTTATATGATCAACCAAATCAAAATTATTAGTATTAAGGGTACAACGAAAGTACAATGTATTGTTTAAATAGATTATTAAAATACAACCCGTTATTTCTCCCGCTCGGGACAGGTAACAAAGCTAGAATATCTCACATTTCTCCCAATCGCAAGTTGAATAACTTTGTAAAGAAACACATGTATTAACTCGGCAATTCACTATAACAAGAATAACTTTGTAAAGAAACACATGTATCAACTCGGCAACTCACTATAACAAGAATAACTTTGTAAAGAAACACATGTATCAACTCGGCAACTCACTATAACAAGAATAACTTTGTAAAGAAACACATGTATTAACTCGGCAATTCACTATAACAAGAATAACTTTGTAAAGAAACACATGTATCAACTCGGCAACTCACTATAACAAGAATAACTTTGTAAAGAAACACATGTATCAACTCGGCAACTTACTATAACAAGAATAACTTTGTAAAGAAACATATGTATCAACTCGGCAATTTATTATAACAAGAATAACTTTGTAAAGAAACACGTATCAACTCGGCAATTCACTGTAACAAGAATAACTTTGTAAAGAAACACGTGAGAATAATCAAAACACACATTTGTTTCGCCCAAATCTAGTAAAGCAGATCACAAAATAAACCTTTTTCGGCTGTTCATTTCCGAAGGAAAAAATTATTTCATTTCCAGTATATAATTTCTACACCCTACACCTTATACAGGCTGAATGATCTTTCTTGAACAATATAAAACTATTGTATAATAAAAACGCAAAATAAAATGTTTAAATAAGAGACGCATATTACCCAAAATATTAGTGAATAATATAAAGCGAGTTCAATATCAGATGATGAACATTAGTTGTTCTATAACACCCATAAATTCAAAGTAAAACAGAAATAATAGTCTGAAATGTGCTAAATAGTGAGTAATGTGTTAGTTGTGTTACATGGCCTACATTTTGTTAGTTTTATTACATAGTCAATAGTTTGTTAATTGTGTTATATGGTCTGCAGTGTTTCAGTTGTGTTACATATTTGATATTATATTGGCTGTGTTAGATTATTTACAACGTATTAGTTATATTACAAGGTCTATAGTTCATGTAATGTATTCTGTGTTCAGTCACTTTACTCAAGTACTAATAAATGTTTTCTAGTCGACCTGCCTCCAGATGTCCTCGACTGAAGAGTGTTTTAAAATTTAAAATTCTTCACGAAGCTCTCAAAGATCTGTAAGCATTGTTTTTTTTAATTTTACGCAAGGATACACAAAAGCTATTTGTGCTATCCGTTCCTAATTTAGCAGTGCAAGACTAGAGGAAGGGCAGCTAGTCATCACCACCCACCGCCGATTATTGTACTACTCTTTTGCCAACAAATAATGGAATTGATTGTTGTATTATAACGCTCCCACGGTTTGTTGCGACGGGGAATCGAGCCCGCGATGGTAAGATCAAGGAAATGTTCGTTTGAAGCTTCGCGAAAAATATTTCAGTAAAATCTATTCCAGGTAAGTATTAAGTGTTAGAGAATGAGAAACATTTTAAAAAGCTTTAAGTGTTCGATCACTTTTGAAGGATTGTTCCCACCGTGGCTTTAAAATAATTGAAACTGATATTTAAAAATGAGTAAAATATTTATGTACTGCCAAATGTTGTGTATTAAGAAAACTGGGGATAGTATAAATTATCTTTATTAACACTAAAAGTTGTTAATAAATCATTAGATATTTTTTAACTGCCTTCGTTTCCTTGTGGGTGAGCGGTAAGTTTACGGATTTACAACGCTAAAATCCGGAATTCGATTATCCGCAGCAGAGAGGCCAATGTGTATCTTGGCATTAAAAGAGCAAGCAACATATCAAATGTACTAATACATATGTTTACCACTTGCTTAGTTGTACATATGTGGGCTTATAACTCCAAAATTTGGGCTTTAATATCTGCAAGCTACAGATAGCGCTTTATGTAGCTTTGAGCTTAACAACAAGCGAATAAATTGTTAGTATAGAGTATTGCGTATTTTGTGTTTGTTTGAATAGACTGAGAAATTAGAATGTTTTCTTATGTGTGTCAGCATAGTTTTTTCCCGGGTTAGGCTTAGCACGTGTGTTATACGAAATGAGTGAGGATAACCACCAGTAAAGTACCAGGACCGTAAACAATGTAAGGTTTTACTAACGCATAAATTAGTAGACTAGATGTACTCTCAAAACAAGATTTATATAAAGCAGAAGGGAAAATTGTATCAGGTATTACTGGAACACATTCAAAGTGTATTAGTACCTGTTATTCATATGATAATCATAGGTTAAAGAAAACAGGTTTCAAGTCCTACCTATTAAATACAACTTTTTGTTACTGTAACAGGACCATTATCACAGTCAGGAAATTGTAGAAAATACAACACAACTGTATTGTTTTATCTTGAAGGTTTCTTCAGTATGAACAAAATCTGTTAAATAGATAACAATATAACGTATGGGTTACGACTGAAGTTTTATCACAGTTACATTCCTTTACAACGAATTACAATAAAAGTAATATCAGTTCCAGATTATTATGTAGTGGGTGGATACACCACGCCTCCTGGTGGCTCGACGATAAGTCTGACAATTTTTAACTTTAAATACAAGGTTTCTATACCTGTTATGGACAGAACTTAGATAATTCATTGTGCAGCTTCGTGCACTGAAACCTCGTGACACTCACAGAAAAAAATAGTCCGTAGCAAAAGGTTAAAGAAAAACAGCAATAAACAAACAAACAGCATGCACCACCTGGACTTGACTTTATATAACTCGTTTGTTTGTTTGCTTGTTTAGAATTAAGCACAAAGCTACTCAATGGGCTATCTGTGCTCTGCGCACCACGGGTATCGAAACCCGGTTTTTAGTGTGTAATTCCGCAGACATATCACTGTGCCACTGATGGGCGTTATATAACTCAAGAATATCTTAATAAAAACAACATGAAATTAGGATCCACAGGAATTTTTCAATTTATATTTTTCCTGTATGGGCGTTCTCCAGAAAAAACTTATTTCACCAACAACAGCGATTTCAATTATTAGAAACCCGTTAGTTCAGTTACACAAACGATTCAGCCGTTATGTTTTACCTCTCACTATGTTAACGCCTGAATTCATTCATAGGTAAAAATAATCAGAAGGGAGTTTTTGTTCACAATGACTTGTGGATTGGATGTTTCGTAATTTCACACATTTCCGGCTAATGTGAATAAACCTTTTTGTATAAACTTTTGCCATTATATTTAATATTTCTTTACAGTATAATATAGAATTTTATTTATGTTGGAACTTAAAATTGTTTTTCGATTCCAAATTATCAAATGCAAACTCGTTCTCTGTTGTTATTGTAACTGCAGGTAGATGTTCAAAACGTAGCGGAAGCTGCCTATACGTCGAATCACTCGAAGTTCCATTCAAGTCCTCTCGTAGTATAGAGGGCGCTAAATTAAATTTAGTAAAAACTTCACATTAATATTTTCTTACAGAACATGATTATCAGCAAGTAGAAACGCATTTTAAGATCACATCAGCAGTTTATTTTATCCCCCTCCAATCCGCGAGAATCAAGACACAACGCATACCCTTGTTGATTCAAAGCATGCTCACCACGTAATTAACTAATTTTTGGATATTCAATCCATAGAACGGTTTTTCTAATATATATATTAACATATTACAAACCAGCTTTTTTTCTTCACTTACCATTTATCTTATTTTCCTTGCTAGTTACTGCTACCTAGTTGCACATGTGTAAGAGTGTTTACTTTTTATCTGATATGTGCGTTTGGGTTACAGTCTTTTAAAACACTGTTACTATCATGATATGGTCACTTAGAACCTGTTTTCGTAGTGTTTGTTTTTGTTTTATTTACTCGAGGACTATCTGCGCTAGTTGTTTCTAATTTAACAGTGTAAGACTAGAGGGAAGTACCTAGTCAGCACCTGGCCATGCCGGGCTACGTCGAAGTATATACATGTATATATTGCGTGTTTGCATGTTACAAAATTATGAGATATATGGCATACTGAGATGTATTTTTGTCTTGTCAAGTCTTCTGGTTTATAATAAGTCAATGATGCTTTTTCAAATGAAAGTTTATCTGGGAGCCTGATCCATAAAACACGACTGATGGTTTATAATAAGTCAATAATGATTTTTCAAATGAAAGTTTATCTGCGAGCCTGATCCATAAAACACGACTGATGCCATTCCAGTGAGAATCGAGACAATTATTAAGTACAGCAGAGTTTATGACAATGGTATTCCTGAGTAATTCTAATCATGTCCTGATAGAAGTGACACTCTCACGACACAGAACACACTCACACGTCAGCTTTGTCGGTAAAGACAAGGAGAACAAGGAAAGATTCCCTAATCCTCTAAAGAGACAATAACATTCTGGCTTCCCTTTTTTCATCTTCCCACAACACTGCTTCTTTTGTGGCCCACTGCAGTATGGATAAGGATAAAAATTCTTAAGCTATGAAGAACAGTCTTTTGGATTTACCAATCCTACGGAAAGCAGGATCTTTGACGCAGACAATCAAGTAAATATTACATATCTCTGGTGAGGAACTTATCTATCATACCATCAATCTCCAAGTATTATGAGTACATTTGTGTTCCGAATTAAAGCATCAAGTATGTTCTCATCTTGGTCGATGCTGTTGAGGATGATGATGGCATCGCAACTCAACAGATTTGGGAAACTAACTATCCAAAACTGCTGCAGCAGATAAGACACACTACAATATTCTGTGAGTGCAGTGTAATCAAAAATTGTCCACTAAAGTGAAGAGGGGTCCGGCAGCTCTTATTATTGGCAATATTATTAAAAGTGCCATAATCAACCACCAAAGTAGTCAACAGAGTGCTGTTGATGTGAACTGGTGAAAAAATTAACCTTCATAAGCCAAATATGCGATTACTGAGTGATATTTTTTTTCTGTGATGAATTTCACTGTTAAGAAAACACACACACTTGCATCTACTGCAATAAAGATTACTACATTAATCGGTTTTCAGGGGAAATTGGATTGTTATCAAGCAGTTGCTAACATTTTAAATCAGGTATATTATCTGGAAGTGAAAAATTATCCAAAGAGGCAGGGCATAAAGAAATCAACGTAAGAAATATAGAAAACAAGATTACGTTCTTATGCTGAAACCTAAAGATGTATACATCTCCCTTATTGACAAGATCCTAAATAAACCTGATACAGTTTTATAGACTTGGCAAAGGCTAACAGCAGAAACAGGAAAGGACTTTGTTGTGTTTGCATTTGATATACAACTACATTAACTTGCAAGAAATGTCCTCTTCATTTGATTATTTGTCTAACGTCATGTTTCACCTTGGAAGTGTTTGTTTTAGAGCAAAGTCACATTAGGCTACCTGTTCTGTCCACGGTGGGGAAACTAACCCCGAATTTTAGCGTTGTATGTCCGTAGACGTACCACTCTCCTATTGGAAGATTGCCATGGGAGCGTGCATAGTCTCATAAGTTTCGTATGCTTTATCATAGTTAGAGAGTGTACTTGCTAAAGCCATGGGTACAGAATTCGAAAGGACGACAAAGATTTTGAGTGGAAAACATTTTTCTAACACATTAGGACAATGTAAGTAGTTGCACAGGAAATTATGAGGAAAATATTAATGAAAATGTACTTCATGCATGGAATACCTAATGATGGTGCTACGAAATAACAAAAGAAGGGGCCCGGCATGGCCAAGCATTTTAAAGCGTGCGACTCGTAATCTGAGGGTCGCGGGTCCACAACCCAGTGGCGCCAAACATGCTCGCCCTTTCAGCCGTGGGGCGTTATAATGTGACGGTCAGTTCCACTATTCGTTGGTAAAAAAGTAGTACAAAAGTTGGCGGTGGGTGGTGATAACTAGCTGCCTTCCCTCTAGTCTTACACTGCTAAATTAGAGACGGCTATCACAGATAGCACTCGTGTAACTTTGTGCGAAATTAAAAAAAACAAATAAACAAAAGAAGGAACTAAACAACAAAAAACGAGACTTGATGTTGTCATCGCATTAGTCTTTATTACGATGATAGAAGAAAAAGTAAACAGAAAAGAGATTGGGCTAATGATAAAAAAGATGTGATACTGATGCTGATTTACTTCTTTGTAGTGGGAAATATCGATTATGCATACTACTAGTTGTATTACCAATATAATTCATGGAATCCATGCCGTTTAATGTTGTTCCAAGAATATGAAATGTTTGTGAAGTGGTATATATGTTACCAATCAACGGAGAATATATAAGATACATGGAATTCGCTAAATGCATACCTAATTGTTCTATAACATATTATCAAATATAGTAGAGACAGACATTGACAGTAGCAACTATGAGTAGTGTATATTGATTCAATAAAGATGTTTAAGAGCAATTTATTTATTCATGAGTGATAAGCTTACACATATGTTAATATACCATTTAAGTAGAGAACATGCTTACTGACTTTGAGGACAGAAGAATTACTGGGGTCCAAAACCACATCTAACTTAAAGAAATATCTGTAGGGAGAGTACAAGAAGTTACTTGAATTATCACTGATTCTTCTTTAGGTAGTACATATACTGGCCATCAAAGCATATCATTAAATAATTTGTGACAAACTTAAGGGTCTGTATTGAGTGAAAGCTAGCAGTAATTAATCCATTCCTTTTCTTCATCAGGTATAGACTACATCAAAAGAAGTCTTAAGATATCTATCAGAACTAGTGAAGCAAACAGAGTGCATCAGTTGAATTTAATAACAAGTTACCTCCACTTAAATTAAGAAAAGGTTCATTATATAGAAGTCCTTCAAAACAAATAGTTTTACCAACAACACATACAAAAGTAAAGCTAGCCACACCATGTTGAAATACTTCACGAAGGTGTGGTGATCTACAGAGAAGATATGACCATCTATTTTGATGAATCTGACAACCTCCTTTTTCAGCAAGTAGTAACTTTTGCAAAACACAAGCCTCTTAGATTGTCAACATTAAAAAATCACATTGCTGTATTTGTCTTACTTTTGCTTTAGTACGATGAATGAGGACTAACCCATTTAATGATTTGTTGGAACCGCCAGTCCAAGAGAGAGAACTGTAATAAATGCTACTCAGAGGAATACTGGAATATTTTAAAAGAAATGCTAACACTCTCATGCTGTATCGCAATAGCTTCGCCTTTTACTCTCAACAAAAGCACTGTGTTTAAGATCATGCGAGATTCCTCTCTTTCCCTACTGGATAACAACAGTGCTACAACGTCTAATGAATCTGAAGAGGAACCAAGTTCGTGGTTGCGTGCTGTAGGCTTACAGTTGAATTGTCCTACCACGTTGGAAGTACGGCACAAATCATGGTCAGCAAAAATTTGGTGAAGATATCACTTGGCCTTTAAAACGCAGCCCAAATTCATGCATATGTATAGAAACCTGCTTCAGATTGAGACCCATCAATACAATTTGATTAGTTGTAGCACGTAATGACAGTTGAAAGTTTCTCTTTCAAAAACGAGACTGTCACGATTGCTTCTCTGGATGTGTTGTAGGTAATCAAGTGTTTATCTTTTGTCAGAGCGGTACATTTAATAAATGTACGACATGTAAATGAAGCAGTGTCAAACTGCTACGTACTATATTTAGGGCATTTCACGATGAGTAAGTTATGTTGCAATATCCTAATAAGTAACTTTCAGTTTTGTAGGTTTAACGAACAATAACAGGATGACTAATACTCTATACTACCAATCTTAGGATACTTAAATATAATTTGAATAAGAAAATATAATTAAACATTTATAATGAAGCATCTGGTTACAGTTATTGTTAAATTATAATTCTGTTGAATATATGTATAAGTTTGTTTGTTAGTATTTGCATTTCGCGCAAAGCAACTCGAGGGCTATCTGTGCCAGCCGTCAATAGTTTAACAGTGTAAAACTAGAGGAAAGGCAGCTGGTCGTCAACACCTACCACCAACTCTTGGGATACTCTTTTACCAACGAATAATGGAATTGACCGCTACATAATAACGCCCCCACGGCTTAAAGGGCGATCATGTTTGGTGCGACAGGGACTCGAGTTCACAACCCTTGGATTACGAGTCGACTTAACCCACCTGGCCGTGCTGGGCCTGTATATATGTATAAACTATAATTTTTAAATCGATATATAATTACTTTTGTGTCAATTATATGGGCCTGGCATTGCCAGGTGAGTTAAGATGTTCGATTCGTAATCCGATGATTGTGAGCTAGAGTTCCTGTCGCACCAAATATGCTCGTACTTTCTGCCGTGGGGGCGTTATAATGTGTTGGTCAATCCCACTATTCATCGGTAAAAGAGTAGCTTAAGGGTTGGCGGTGGGTGGTGATGACTAGCTGCCTTCCCTCTAGTCTTACACTACTAAATTAGGGACGACTAGCGCAGATAGCCCTTGAGTAGCTTTGCGCGAAATTCAAAAACCTTAATTATATATACCTATAATTTTGTCGAATTTTAATATAATTATATTTTTGCTAAATATGTATATAACATCAATTTTAATTTATTTTTCCAGGAAAAAAAGAGAAGTAACTGGTTAAATAAAAATCGAGGTTCATTCTATTCACTGGTTCCCAACATATATAACCTTATTATTGGACTGTGTGTTGTTATTGCTTGATATTATAAATTACCACGCTAAAATCAGGGGTTCGATTCCCTTCGGTGGGCTCAGCAGATAGCCAGATGTGGCTTTGCTATAAGAAAACACATATTATAAACCTATGATGATGTTTGTTGAATATATGCATTTATATATAAATACTCTATTGTCTAGATTCTGTATGTTTTAAATCATACGCACTCTCACTGATATGGTGGGAAGATATGGTAAGGGTTAAGTAATATGTTGGTATTTCAAAATTAGTGTCATTAGGAAAAAGCTTTGAATACATGGTTTCTAGATGCACAGTCTAAATAAATTCCTAAAACAAAGTTCAACTGAGCTGCTCCTTAACTATTTATTAGTATTTTTATTTACAACCTAAGCGGCACTTTCTATGTATATGAACAAAACTTCCAGATTAGAAATCCCTAACTTTTGTGTATAACGTCAGACTACTGATAACCAAGTGAAAGGTCGTCACAGCTAGCAACAACCACTGCCGATAGGACTTTGCTCGGCTTTGAGGTATCTTCATTCTTCTATTCTATTCTCGTTTTTCACGAAAAGAACATTTTCGTGTATGTTTACTTATCTCATTAATTAGCATTTTGAATGCTGTATATATTAAAGTTATGCTTAAATGTTTTACTTGATAAATCTTTACAGACTGTAATATGCGGAAAAAAAACAACAATTGATTCCCAATGACGTATTTCTAGTTAGTCAACTTTAGGGTCCTGCAAATTACTATATGTGACAGTAAAGGCAGGGAACTTTATTATAAATATTGGAGGTCTTCTCTTTTTACTGACTTCCTGGTTTTGAGTTTGTTAGCCTGGTAAGCGGAAGAAGCGCATTTTAATTTTGGCGTTTTCAAAATGTGCTGCGGGCAAACTATACGAGTTATTATACAGTTATAACTGAGGGTTCCGAGTGGATAAAATATGTTTGGTTGTCAAGGCGTTTATTTGTTTTGGAATTTCGCACAAAGCTACTCGAGGGCTATCTGTGCTAGCCGTCCCTAATTTAGCAGTGTAAGACTAGAGGGAAGGCAGCTAGTCATCACCACCCACCGCCAACTCTTGGGCTACTCTTTTATCAACGAATAGTAGGATTGATCGACACATTATACGCCCTCACGGCTGGGAGGGCGAGTATGTTTAGCGCGACGCGGGCGCGAACCTGCCACCCTCGGATTACGAGTGCACGCCTTACGCGCTTGGCTATGCCAGGCCGTCAAGGCGTAACATAACCAAATATAAAATGGGGATTTGTAGATGATGATAATGATTTATGCAATAATAAGCGTGGGGATCGAGTATAATGTTTCCTATTTTATTACTTATCGCGATCTATTCCAACTTACTGTCAAATCTAATTATATGCGAAAAATAGAGCAATGTACGGCCCTATATATATACATACTTGGAAGAATTTTTAAAAAGACAAACTTGCTTGTTGGGGCAGAAAGCACAGTCGTTTCATGCAAACTGCTTGTTCATTTGTACTGCATTGATCGAGATGTGGGCGTGACAGACAAACAGACAGACAGGCAGCTTTTCATATAGTAGATGGGTTTATTGCTTACATCTCAACAGTTTTAGCTTACCGATTTTGAGATTTAAGTTCGTAACTTAAAACACTAGAATTTAAAATAACTTATTATCATTGCACGAGATGGTGATATTTCGTCTTGATAACTCAATGCAGTTAATTTGGTTTTGTCAATTTAAACATACATACACCTACTCCATGGTGAGTAAGCGAAAGTATGCTCTATTGTTAGTGAGGGTGTTTTAATCTGAAATCATGGGGGGTGTCAGGTGGTTATATACACAATCCTATTCGGGTATTTGCTCCTGACATAGTAGGATATCAAAACGTGAAATCCATCATGTTTAGGCCACAAACTAAACCCAACCTGTTTTAATACTCATTTCACTCGTATTTCGATTTTCACGCTTGAAAGTTAGTTTTTGTTTTTTTTCGTATAATTTTTACTCAAAATTGTCAATTGATATATTAAAAACAACTGTGTTTCAAAGTAAAATTTAGTCGAATGATAAGTAAGACATGAAAAATGGACAAAGTAAAAACATTTGTTTTGGCCAGCGTATGAAATCAGTTTGGAAAGTTTCCTTCATTATTTAAAATCTATTTCAATGAGGATTTCAGCAGGATTTTTTGAAATCCATTTTTTATCATTTTATACATGTTAATTATATAAAATAACTCAAAACTGCTCATTGTTAATCCTTATAATACCAACCTATGATCTGTTAACAGTATAATCATATTTTTCTTTACTTTTCTTTAATAAGTGGCTCTGGCTATTTTAACCCACTGACACAGTTTCGACTAAATAGAGACACTTGAATAAAACGAACATAACTGAGTGAACACGAAGAAAAGGTGAAATTCTTTCCTTGAGAGAAATCTAATCATTTACAAATAACAAATAAAGAAATTTGTAGGGAACCTATAGCTGTGTGTGTGTGTTTTCTTACAGCGAAGCCACACAAGGCTATCAGCTAAGTCCACCGAAGAGAATTGAAACCCTGATATTAGTGTTGTAAATCCGTTAAGCCATTTTCACATGCTATTGTATGAGAAAAAATCAGAACAAATACAACTTTAAGACTTATCGCACAAAATCCTCCAGAATATAATCGACACTCTTCCAAGCGAACTTATCGAAATACATAGTGCACAGTTATTGTATATGAAAACTATTTCACGAAGCAAAAAGTAAAATTTTCACTAGAATGTGTTTGTTATAACGCAACACTAAACATTAGATACCATGCGCATTGTTCATCACAAGTATCGAATCCTGGACTTTATCGTTGTAACGTCGGTAATTTATCACTAGCCCACTGTTGTATATATATGTGTGTGTGTGTGTGTGTAAGCTTCAACATGTTTATACTGTTTTTATGAGTAAGTTAAACAAAGTTTTATACTTTCCCTCATAACACAAAGGGTATATTGATTATGGTAAGCCCAGCATGGCAAGATGAATTAAGGCGTGCGCGTCGTAATCTGAGGGTCGCGGAATCGAATTCCAGTCCTACCAAAACATTTTCGCATTTTTATCCGTGGGGGCGTTATAATGTTTCGAACAATCCCACTATTCGTGAGTAAAAGAGTAGCCCAAGAGCTGGCGGCGGAAGGTGATGACTAGCTTCCTTCCCTCTAGTCTTACATTGCTAAATTAGGGACGACTAGCATAGATAGCCCTCTAGTAGCTTTGCGCGAAATTCAAAAACAAATAAAGCAAACATGATGTTAGAAAATTACTTAGGTTCAAGAAGCCTTGATGCAAATGAAATAAAACTTCTATAACCCGAACGCTTTAGAAAGTTGGATCTTTCTTCTTCAGGTGGAAGAACAAAAGTCTACCTTTTGAAAGCGACCAAGTTATAGGGTTTCTATTCCATATGTTAAGAATATAATTATCCATGTACCAGGTATAGTCGTTTTTGTTTGCATTGGAAAGTAGGATGCGTAGATTAGTTATATTCAACATTTTTATCAAAGAAATATTACGTGAAAAAATCGTTTATGAAGACATATGATGTTAGTTTTCGGGTGCTACATATGTACACATCAAATTAGTGTAAGTTGATAAAATATATTACTTTATCTCAATTCTAGTACTTCAGTATACGAAAACCATTAAACAAGAGATTTGTTCCGTTTCTCAATGTTAGTAGTACATGCACTAGAGGGATTTAAACATTTTGATAATAAAGTGAGAAAAATAAAACGATCTTTACGTTCCAAATAACTAAGGAAATTTGTTTCAGCCAGTGTTTCGCCACTGCGGGTTCATCGCTGTTCATCCAGCACTAGCCCTGATGGAACTACAATGACGAAACGTTGGCTGAATTTTATTTCATTCTTATCTGGAGAGAGAGTGGAGGTCGTTTGTCCTAACCTTACACTGTTTAATTGCATAAACCAAGGCTCAATAACATTGATTCTGTTTGTTTGTGTGCTTGTTTATATCTACTATAGACTACAATGATTAGACTTGGATGTGAATAATTTCAAAGTAATTTGCATCATTTTCAGTACTTGTATCTTTAGAACAATTTACGTTCATAGAGGTGTCCTTTATTAACTTTATTTTTTTACCTAAATTTCATCTTCCAGAACCGTGTCGTTTATTCGGCCGTAGTAAAACTTTTTTCCACAAGACTTGACAAAATATGGAAACACGTGTCTGAGAGTCTCCTTAGATGTGTTACACATTAATATTCCTTATCAAACGATAAAGAATTTTCTAGTTCACCAGGAAGAGTGTAAATGGAAGTCGTAAAAGTATACTTGTATTTCACACCCCTAAAGGTGTAATTTTACACTTAATTATTAGAGTGTCATGAAAAATACATAAGAACAAAGCATTACTACAAAGTTCTAGAAACATGATATTCACGAAGGACTGAAGACAAAATATCAATGAATAAATTGGTTTAATACACCACCAAAACCACGTAGAATCTGTTTTTATTCTTAAAGCATTGCATATGCTGTCTTATAAAGGTGCAAGCAGGTTAATACGTTAGTTTCTATGGTGATTAATTAATGTGTTGTTCTTGTTTGTATTTAATTAAACTGTATTTATATCACGCAGTCACTGTATTCAGCCTATTCTGTACTAACATGTTTTGGTTAGGAATGAAACTGAAATTGCTGTTATTAAACCAGTTCAGCAATTTCATCTCAACATACATTGAATGCTAGTCGACGTGGATTCGTTTTCAGTTGTTTTCTGGCGTTTGTGTAAGAAAAACTTGTCCAGTTAGGTTTCTTCGAATTACGGTTACAACGATGCTAGCTTACATGATGCGAGGAAACCCACCTTTCCAGTTCGTTTTTGTTGCTTTATTATATAAGACTATTTTTATTTTTAAAACAATACCATAAAATACATGCACATAAAAAGTAGAATGGATTTACTTCCTTATAATTTGTCTTCAATTTTACTTTTTTTTTCAAACCAGTACATGAAAAGCCTGACAGAGTCTGTTGGTTAGAAAGCTTAACTCGCAATCCGGGAGCCCCAGTTATAAACTACATCGCAATATATGCTTACCCTTTCAGCTATGTGAGCGTTATTATGTTACTGCCAATTCTACTTTCAGTTGATAAAAGAGTAGCCTGAAAGTTAGCGATGAGTGGTTTTGATTAGCTACGGCCAACTTTTGAGCTACTCTTCTACCAACGAATAATGGGATTGACCGACACGTTATAATGCTCCCATGGCTGAAAGGTCATGCCTGGTGTGACGGGACTCAAAACCCGTCGAGCGCCCTAACCATCTGGCCATGCCGGGCTTAAGAGTGATGGTTAAATCCTGCTTTTCGATTAAAGTGGCCTTAGAGTTGGCAGTGAGTGTCATTGACAATCCGCCTTCCTTCTAGCCCATGAGTTCAAATTCATGAATGTCTAATGCAGATACCTCTTATACAGTTATGCGCAAATATATGAGACAAAGAAACAGTAAAAAATTTTTAGGGTCAAGGCAAGAACTGTTCAAACATAGGACATTCGTAAAGTTTGATGTATAACAGTCTTCCATAGTATTTGTTTTATGCTGCAGGAGAAAATATATTGTTAAAAGTTGTTATTGTGGCTAAAGAATATTATCACAACTTACTTTCGTCCAAAATTATTAGTTGCTCCTTTAAATTCTGCAGGATAACGATCCCAGATGTTACTGGATGAGACAAAAAAAAAGTGATTTGAAAGCTATCTGATAGCTGGAAGTTTGTGAGATCCATTGGTTGAAAGGTAGTCTTGAACTAGTAGAAAGCAATAAAAACAATAAAACAATAATATAAAACAATGAGAAGTAGATAACAATGCTTTCAATATTCTTACTGATTTATTCTGCAACGTTTCAATCTTAGGTTGATTTCAGGCAAAGAACAAAATACAACTGACTAAGGTAAAGAATTAGTACATAAACACGAGACACGCAGGCGCAGAACGAGGCAAATTGGTATTCTGTTACGTTAAACTTACTGCGTTATTTTATTTTACGTACTTGTGTCATGAGCTTGCATAAGCTATTCTATAGCGTTATATTTAAATTTTAATTTGTTGTATTTAAATTTAAACTTGTTCAGTGAGAAAATGAATTTTGTATTAATATATAAAACCTCCCCTTCTCGGATGAAAGGATAAGGATGTCTGGTAACAGGTTTCGAGCTCGCGACCAAAAGGATGCTAGTCTAGCACCATTACCACAACGCCATGCAAGGCCTTAGAATTGGGAAATTGTACCAGTTTACAACTCACAGTTTCAGTTAATTTTGTGGTAATTTGCCAGAAACATTAAGGAAACTTCGGAGTTCTAAAATTACCACTTAAAGTTCTCACAGAACACATTCAGAATAATTATGCTGCCATTAAACTAACATAAAAAAACGTACATAGATATGAATTTGAGTAATTAATCTTCCAATGTAAGTACCAAACTCTGTCCTTTTTGAAGAAACAGTGGATTACATGTTCTGTTACATAACGGTACAGAAAACCCAAATTTTTACTTTGTAAAAATGTCATGTATTGCGAAGAAAAATTGTGATTGACGAATGATTTAATCAACGAAAAACGAGTAACTAAAAATAATTTAAGAGTATATACTGTTTGCCAATGGATATTTTAACGAAAAGTATCTAGCGTTGAACACTGCGTTACAGAGATTAATGGAAACATTTTGATCTTCCTAACATGTCTTCCAGAGTTTCACTTTATTCTTTAAAACGAAAGACGTTCTGTCTTTCCTTCCCATAAGCCCATTTGTATGTTGTCCTTCCACCTCGATACCTTCAGAATTTTGCTGTAAACATTATACAGGTGCTGCAAATGATTTAGATCTTGTTTAGGGTCAGTAGTTTGTCTTTAAACAGTTGTGGTACTCCCTATGATTCGCTGGTTAAACAAGATTTAGTAAAGTTTATAATATAAGTCGTATCCCACCCTAAAAGTTTAACATGATCTACTTATGTTTTCGCAGTCTAAAGTTTAAATAAAACACAAATTGTGTCATAGACGCCTTGACTTGTTTGCACACGAAAAGTAAGAACCGTACAGAAACCCTAATTGTGAAACGTATAAAACGAGTCCAAAGTAATTAGTTGTATTAGAGTTATATATTTAATTAGATTTAACAGATATAGTCAAAACTACAAACCAGTTAAATTAAATAATGTTTGCTTAGCCAGTGACTGAATTCTGTGAAAAAAATAAACAAATAAAGAGAGAGTTCTGAAGCTGATGAAATAATCAACTAGCTCATATAATTGATTGTTTTAAACTAATTATCTTTCCTTTGTTTTATTTTTGGATCAAACAAGTTGTACTCTGGCAGGTATTCTAATGTGTTGGAAGACGTCAAAAACGATATTCAGTTGTACGTAATTTTGGTGAGAAATGTCATGTTTACGAATCTTGCAAGATTCGTAACGACATTTGGTTTTGTCAGATATTTCACTTTTTAATTGTCAGGATATAGATGATACTTTTTGAGGTGTTTGGTAATCTGTTCTGTGTTAATTCTACACATAAGACCTTGAAGATTTGCTCTAACGTTCACGCATTTTATCTTAGACAAATTGGTACTTTTTGTACCAAAGTAAAGTTTCTGTAAGCATCAATGTAAGTAATTAACGGCGGTTAGAGAGAAATTCTTAAAGAGTTTGTTTTTTTGAATTTCGAGCAAAGCTGCACGAGGGCTATCTGCACCATCCGTCCCTAATTTAGCAGTGTAAGACTAGAGAAAAGACAGCTAGTCATCATCACCCACCGACAATGCTTGGGCTACTCTTTTAACAACAAATAGTGTGATTAACTATCACATTATAACGCCCCCAAGGCTGGGGGGGACGAGCATGTTTGATGGGACATGGATTCGAACCCGTGACTCTTAGATTACGAGTCGCACGCCTTAACACGCTTGACTCTGCCGGGCCTCTTACAGAGAGAGTACAAAACTTTGTTTCAATGTATCAGCTGATTTAGTGACGTTTTGTGTTGTAGGAAAATTTCGACGATGAGGGGAGTGAATTTACAGGTGGCGCGGATGAAAACACTTTAAACAGTAAAGAGTGCTTAAAGTATTTTTTTCTTACATTTTATAATTTACTTAAGACTGGGACACATAATAATAAATATATATGACGACCGAACTGGAAAGAATCTTACAAATTGTTTCATTTGTTCAACGTTTCGGTTTTACGCCTTCATCATGAGCATACAGCTTCTGTAATGAGCTCTATATTGAAATTAAGACCGTCAGGTTAGAAATACAACCTTGAGTTTTAATTAACTTTATGACTTACACAATTTTTGTAATGAACTTTATCATTCAAATTAAGACTGCTCTTGGAATATAACGGCCTTAATTTAAATATAAAGTTCATTATAAAAACTGAGTGCTCGTGATGAAGGCGTAAAGCTGAAACGTGGAACATATGAAACAACTTGTTAGATTTTGTCGAATTTACGGTCGTTTCACTTATTTGTTTATATTTAAAATAATGATTCTTATGTTGTTGTTTTGAAGTTGAGCATAAAACTACCGAAACCCACTTTCTAGAGTCATAAGTCCGCTTGGGGTCGTGATTCTTATTGAGTTTACATTTGTTAAGCCTCATTACTCTGTTATAGTACATTTCTGCCGAATAGATTCCTTTATAAGTAAGGTATAAGAAATCACCGTACTGCATTTCTTCTAACCAGTCCATATCTTACAATAAAGTTAACAATTACAGATTAACTGTTTATTTTTTCGTCAGCATTATGATTGTTCAATATTTATAGGAAATCTTCAGTAAAAGAGCATGATAATTTCGCATGCTGGAATGAAATATATTTTTGTTTACACTTAACATGTAAAAATGGATATTTAGACGTTTTTAATAACAAAAAATAGGCTCAGCATTGCAAGGTGGGTTAAGGCATTCTGACAAATATACTGACCCTTTCAGCCGTGGGGAGTTATAATGTGACGGTCTATCCCACTATTCGTTAGTAAAAGAGTAGCCCAAGCGTTGGCGGTTGATGGTAATGACTAGCTGCCTTCCCTCTAGTTTTACACTGCTAAATTAGGGATGGCTAACGCAGATAGTCCTTGAGTAGCTTTGCGCGAAATTAAAAAAACAAACAAACAAAGATAAAAATTAATGTGAAACATCAAAACTTTTATTATATTCGAAACAATTACACTTTAAAATAACACTATGTAACACAAATTTTGTTCCTGGATAGTATGTGTTATTTCTTATGTTGTAAAAGTACAGAAAATGTCCATTTCCCCTTCAAACTTTGCTTTTGTGATATGGATAATGAAATTTAGAAATTAACCTATTTTCTATGTAAAAACGGGCAAATTTTCCCATTTCATTTACGTAAGGTTTGAATAAAAGAACATATGAATCAATATTAACATTATGTATACTAAAGTTATAACAAAAATGAACAAGATGGTTAGAAGTGAGTAGTTTTTCGAGGTTTGCGATTGTAATGTAAATAACTTTTATGTATCAGCTTCGAAATATAGTCTCCCATCATGTTTTTGGCGCCGTTCAAAGTCCAGTATATCTTGGTGGAAGCGCTCACTTGTTCCTCTCAGAATGCTCCCATGTTCTCCTTGAATTTATCAAGATGAGCGTGAAGGATATGGACTTTCAGGGACATCCTGTAGCCCATTTTGCCATAGCTCTTCACCAGAGTCTCAAACAGTTCCACATAATTTTCGGCCTTGTGATTGCCCAAGAAGTCCTGAACCACTGCGACAAAACTGCCCCAAGTTTTTTTCCTTCCTACTGAGCTTCTTGGGGGAACTCTATGCACTCCAGGGTCTTCTTTATTTGGGGTCCAACGAAGACACCAGCTTTGACGTTTGCCCCAGACATCTTAGGAAAGAAGTCTCAAAGGTACTTTAAAGCTGCAGTCTCCTTATCAAGAGTTGTGACAAATTTTTCATAACACCCAATTTTATGTTCAATGGTGAGAACAACACCTTTTGGAGGTCCACTAGTGACTCACACCTGATATTGTTCCTCCCCACAGAGAACTCGGTCCATTGTGGCCAGTGTTTCTTGATTTAGTGCACTGCACTATCCCTGTTGTCCGAAAGGGAAAAATAACAGGGAAACTTGATAAAGCCTCCTTGGATACGTCTATGTATTCATTTAGGCAGCTTGACCTAAACTGAAATGGTGAGTGATGAGCTCCTGTATATATATATATTATTATGAAAAGTTCTAGAAAATTCTAAAAGGTTCTTGAAAATTATCGTAAGTTCTACAACATTCTAGAAAGTTCTTGAAAATATTCACCACTGAATCTACCTGGAATGTTCTGGAAAATGGGTAAATTTCAAAATTTCATTATCCAGGTCGCAAAAGCAAAGTGTAAAGAGAAAAATAGGTGTTTTCCATTTACTTTAGGCATAAGCAATTAGGAAATAACACTTTCTGCCCAGGAACAAGAAAAGTAAAAATTTTGTGACATAATGCTATGGTGTAATTGTAAATAAGCATAATGCTGCACAATATCGATACACCAACAGTATCGAAACCACACTTTTTGCCTCGTAAGCCTTACCGTTGAGCCAGTGAGGGACAATCAGTGAATTTATAATTGCTTGTATTTTTATCATTTCTAAAAGCGAAGGAAAATTACGTACTTAAGCTGTCCTTATGAGCAAAAACACAATAAAATACTTCAGTCCAATCCTTTAAAAAGCACACAATAATACAATGTAAAAAATACATCACAGGATTTATTATTTGATAAGATCCACTAAAAGACAAAAAGTATCTTCGATCAACCTACAGAGTTTGAAGTTCAAAATCAGACGAAGTATGATAAACAGAAATACAATAATATTTTTTCCTATTTGAAATGAATTATTTCACACATTTCCTCTTCAATTCAACTTGAATGTTGTTTGTCTGTTTCACTGGTTGTGTGAAAGAGAATTGTTTTTCTCTTTCATATCAATTCATCGTGTTTTTCGGGCCCAAATCGTAGCATTTTAACACTCTCGACGTAGCATTAATACTAGAATTGTTAAAGGCTTAATGACTGTTATAGATATATTTTTATCTATAAATTTATCTTTATGTGTATTTAAGTGTCGTGAATCTGTAAAGAATATAATTGTAGTTATTCTTTATGTTATTTTTATTTTATGACAATATTTTGTCTATATTGGTAAAATATATTATTCTAATTACGCTTTAATACTTAACGTATCTCCTGACAAAAAATTGTTTATCTACACAAAGTTTACAAACTCAATAAACCTTGCAATTCCTCAGAGTGCGTGTCTTATATTTATCATTACTGATAAAACTATTAACACTGCCATCTATTGTTTGATCATTATTTATAATAAAATATATTTATCACTACACACTTGCACATTAACTTTTATTATATAATATACAACCTACGGGAATCACGTGATTTTTCCTTTTTTAAGGTTTAAATTTAAGAGTTTTATTAATAAATAATTTCTATAATAATAAAAAACAGCGACAGGCGTTGTTTTCAATGGCCCGAAAGTTTTTTTTACTTCCAATTTAAAATAAGGTTATTGTGAAAGACAGAAATTCAAAAGTTAATAAACATAAGACTTCTAACTGAATATGATTACACACCTGGGCGCTTACTCATCAGTTTAATATTTTAAAACTTGACCTCCCTGAAAAAAACAGATATCTTTTTATTCCATATTTTCACTCTGCCATCTTAAAATTAATGGCAACTTAAACTGGCAAATTTATGTTGATAATTTAAAAACGACACCAGCTTATGGTTAGTCCCAAAGCTGTATCCATTTTAACACATTTAGGCCTAAGTTAGCAGTGATTTAACTTCGGTATATGATCCACAAGTGAAGTGAAAGAAACACATTAGTAAACGATATTGTTTTGTTGTTGTTTTGAATTAAGCACAAAGCTACACAATGGGCTATCTGTGCTCTGCCCACCACGAGTATCGAAACCCGGATTTTAGCGTATAAGTCCGCAGACATACCGCTGAGCCAATGGGGGCTTAGTAAACGAAGGAGGTACTCAACATAAAATTATAACTCCATGTTTGCCAGTTTTGTCAGCACTAAATGTAATTTTCAACAGTCATCATAACATAGAAGAAGTTCCAAAAAGGGGTGAGGCTATTTTCATCTGACAGCCCCAACATCCAGCGGCGCCCATCTATATATTCAACATATAATTTGTTGTGCACTTACGATCAAAAGCTCTTAATAGTAATGTGATGTATATTGTGAAACGTGGTGTCTATTCGAACGTTCGTCCGTCTCGCGTTTAAAAAGCTGCGCAAGCTGGTAAAACTTTTGAAATGGCGAGAGAACACGTATGATTAATATTGATGTCAACTTTTATTTTACAGACAAGATATTATACAGTATACTGTTAGGAATTAATCACACAATCATTCATATTTCAAAATGTGACGTAACTCAAATAATAAAAATGTAGATTTACTGTAGGTTATTTTTGAATGGCTCTTAGCATGTCTGAACATTCAACAGTTACTTTACACTGTAGACGATATGAGAAACTCAGAGCTTTGTATTCAAGTGAAACAAAGTTAACCTTTTTAAAGTTTGTGAAATAATTTTTTTTTGATAGATGAACTTAATTTTTACCCATCACCGTGATCGGGTACTTTTGCTTGCACGCAACAATTTACGAACACCTGATAAAAAATATACATACCTGCTACTTTAAGACAAAAAGTCACTGTGGATAAAAATTAGCTGAAAAATATAAAGAACGTGAAAAGCTCCAAAACTTTGTTCTACAAGCTGAGACAGCTCTTATATCTCTAGAAAACTCAAGTTGTAGATTAGTAGAAGTTAGCTGTAGTTACACTTTAGATGTTGTCAACAGAGGGATTGGGTTACAGAAACAGGTTTGGTACTGGAAAATTCTTATTACAAGATTTATACAAAGATAACGTACTGTTGACGTTAGAAATGCATTATAACTCATTTTTGTTGTTCTTAAGAGCAAAGCTAAATAAACGAATTATCAGCGCTATGACCGTCCGGAGTATCGCAACACGATTTCTAGGGTTATAAGCCTTAAGACTTACAGTTGAGCCACTTGGGAGCTTCGTGGTATAGGAAAAATATTTAAAAGAATAAAAAAACTGCAAAATATGAATTAGTCGATTGTTTTATTTTTACAAGTCCTTTAACAAGATTAGCGTTATGTTATATTTTAGACAGAGCTGGAGTGCATTGTTTCATGGTGGCCTGGCATGGCCAGGTGATTGGGGAACTCGACTCGTAATCCGAAAGTCACGGGAGAAATCCTCATGACACCAAACATGTCAGCCTTTTCAAACGTGGGGGCGTTATAATGTGACGATAAATCCCTCTATTCATTGATAAAGGAGTTGACGGTGGGTGGTGATGACTAGCTGCCTTCCTTCTAGTCTTACACTACTAAATTAGGGACGGCTAGTGCAGATAGCCCTCGTGTAGCTTTGCGCAAAATTCAAACCAAAACTAATATTTTAAAATGTGATTGAAAAGCAGACAAGGACCATAACGTACTGATTATTTTTATTAAATCAGCCACATTTGAACTTAATTTCTCATTAAATTTGTAAAAACGCTAAATTCTAAACACCACCGTGTGGCATTACTTTAATACGAAAGATCGCTCGTGCCATCTATATACAAAGTGGGTTAGTGCATTCTCCAATGATTGTGGCATCCATGATTAATATAAAAAACGATCAATGACACATTTTTAGTCTTTGTGAATGGCTGTAAATGGAGATAGCCCTGCTCTTGTTACAAAATTATCACCACGTGTCTAATATATTAAAATAAAAAGGTTGATTGTATGTGTTTAGTAATAGCCAGATATTTGATAACCAAAGTGTAAATAGTATAAAAATTATTCTAAAAACATTTGTTAATAAAAAGCATAGAAAAACATATACAAACCAAAAATATATCTTTTTGTTTTGGAATCATAATTTTCAAAAGTGGAAATTTGGAGTAAAGATTTTCATTTTAGTATCAGCTGAAAAAATATTATTACTTGTGGATGTTTTGTTTTTTCTAAAATCGTGGGTGAAAGAGTGACTAGTCCTTCATTACAAATTACAAATATTTGAACTCTTCTCATCATGGATTTGGTGAGGTATTAGCACAACGTAATAAACACTATTACTTCTATGTTCAAAACACTAGATAATTCGAGCACATTTTCCCAGTCATGCCTAGAAGCAGGTATTTATATACTGAAAAATTAAGTGACTCTAAGATATGTCATTAGCAAATAGAGAAAGATAGTATTCGAATAAAACTTTATGTACAATCTATATTATAGGTAATTTGATAGTGTATCATTGCCCTAAGTGTTATTTTTCTAGAAAACGTTAATAGTCTTACGTGTATCAGATATCCAAAAATTAAAAGATAGTAATTATTGTGAAACAGCCCAGCATGGCCTGATAGTTAAGGCGCTTGACTTATAATCGGAGAGTTCAAATCCATGTCGATCCACGAATCCAATAAAGCGTTAGAGTTCAACTACAAAACATTTGATCAGAAACTATCAGAATTATTAATGTTATTAAGGAGAAAAAAACTACACGTAGGAAGTAAGCAGATCGCAAATATACATTTTTCAAACTGAAAAGAAATGTTTGGTATTTATAAATTTCAGAAATAATAGGCCTTTTGCTTTGATTCAGACTAATTTTTGTCGGTATTTTTTCATTAGTTATATATTTGTGTAATAGTTTCCCCAATTATGTAATATTGTTATTAGTTTGAATGCTTCTAAAGTTTAGTCATGTGGAACTGGAAACTTTTTTGTTTTTTTCTGGATAAAAGTTGACCTGGACAAGTTAAATGACCATCTTCTTCCGTTGGTTTACTTTGTCCTCATACTGTTTATTTGATTATTCTTTTATTTTATTCAGGCATGTTGCTGGAGTATCACATTAGTTACTAAAAACGTTATACGGTTAACATAATTAATCTCCTATAGCTAAAAATAGTCTCGTTACTACCTAGGAAAACGAAATAGTTGAGGGAGCAACTGTTTTTTAAACTTTTAGACACTGAATGAGATTATACAAAACATTTCATGGCCAAGCGTGTTAAAGCGTTTGACTCGTAATTCGAGGGTCGCGGGTTCGAATCCCGGTCGCACCAAACATGCTCACCCTTTCAGCTGTGGTAAAACTATTTGTTGGTAAAAGAGTAGCCCAAGAGTTGGCCTGGCATGGCCGAGCGTGTTAAGGCGTGCACTCGTAATCCGAGGGTCGCGGGTTCGCGCCCGCGTCGCGCTAAACATGCTCACCCTCCCAGCCGTGGGGGTGTATAATGTGATGGTCAATCCCACTATTCGTTGGTAAAAGAGTAGCCCAAGAGTTGGCGGTGGGTGGTGATGACTAGCTGCCTTCCCTCTAGTCTTACACTGCTAAATTAGGGACGGCTAGCACAGATAGCCCTCGAGTAGCTTTGTGCGAAATTCCAAAACAAACAAACAAACAAAGCCCAAGAGTTGGAGGAAGGTGGTGATGACTAGCTGCCTTCCCTCTAGTCTTACACTGCTAAATCAGGGACGGCTAGCACAGATAGCCCTCGAGTCGCTTTGCGCGAAATTCAAAACAAACAAACAGAACACTTTATAGAATAAGTCGAAATTAAACTACCTTTAGAGTTGCTACAGCGAAGAAAATTTGTTAAAACATTTCTTGAATTGGTTTTTGTGAATAATTTTTCGATTAAGTAAAGAAATTTTATTTTATATTAGAATGTATAAAAAGTTGAATACTTTCTAAAAGCAGATGTAATAAGAGTTTAAGCAAACATGCATAATTTTATAATCATGGGAACTGAACTTGCAACGTTCTCAGAGATGTGATAACTCGTGCCATACCGGATTTGTAGCTAGCACTAACAATAAATAATAAATCAGTCTGTGATGATTCACATCTACACACGGTACTGGACACATCATTCTCAGCCAGATCAACATATTAAGCATGTGATGGGTGTCCGGGAAGTGTTTATTTAAATTATATCAAACTTGTAACAATTATTGTAGAAGAGATAAACAATATAAAACAACGGAGCAGCAAGTACATTGTTTTATAATTCTACACTGTAAGTTAACTGAGTTTATTTATATTATTAATAATACAAACAGACGGAGTAAAGCTATTGGTCTAGATTGTTCAGTGTTACCAAGTAAAGGGGCAGCTGGCCTACACTTTCTATTTCTTTCTGTATATCCATTTCACTATCAAAGTCTTTCAAGATTTAATAAGGTAACATATCACAGACAAGGTATGTTCCAACTGAACTGCCAGCCTATATAATCTTATTTTTCCAAGTTATTTCTAATAGATTTCCTCAGCTCTCAGTGGTAGTTTTGCAGCGTGACCATCATTACGAGAAAGTGAATAACTTCGAATATAAATTAAATCAGAAGGTACAAAAGTAAATGCGGAGAAATTATATCAAAGCACGAAAAACAAATATAGAACAGTCTCTATAATTAGTCTGTTTTGAATATCTGTATGTGAACTTCAACTCTCTCCATTAAAGTTAAGCCTAGGGTATTTTATATATACTCACACATAAAGTAATTCTCCGCTCGTATAGTGGTAAGTCTACAGACTAACAACGCTAAAATCAGGGGTTTGATTCCCCTCTGCAGATTCAGCAGATAGCCCTATGTGGTTTTGCTATAATTTTGTTTTGTCTTTTTAATTTCACGCAAAAATTCTCGAGGGCTATCTGCGCTTGGCTTTGCTTTCAGAAGACACACACACGAGAAGTACCACTAACATTAAATGGTAATTTAACATCATTACATTCCGTGTAATTTTACATAAACTAAAAATATCAATGGGTCCCCATTAACACCATGGCCCTTGGGGTCAAGCCCCCTCTTGCCGGTATCTAAATACGCCACTGCCTTCCCGGTTTCGCTGCCTATAGTTACAACTAATTAACTATATCGAAGAGACCGGTTTGTAAAGGTGAAAGTTTATGATTAACACCCAGTACGTCAGTTATGGATTCGAACAGATCACTTAAAAACCCAGTTCCTTTATAAGCTACTAAATTAGTGGGTACACTTTGTCCAACAATTGCCTCATAAACTATTATCTGTGCAGCTTTTGTATTAGTGATTACCCTGACAGGATATACATCTACCATTTGGTGTCAGTACACTTGACATTAGCCTCGAGTAGCACAACAAAATAAAAAGATTTTGCTACTTCCCGGGAACTGTTTATTTAAACATTACACATGCAATAAGCCAGGATTTACGTAGACAAGACAAGTAACATACAGGTAGTGTAAGGAGACAAAAGTGTTTTATGATGCTAACTTTAAAGTCAATAAATAAATAGTTAGCTTGCAAGTACAGCTAATAACAGTGACTTGTTCATTACCTTATGAATAGTTTTCCTCTTTAATTTCTCGTTACATTTGACTATTTAATTATTTATAGTGTTTTTGTTGTTTACTTAGTATTTTCAAAGACACATTCATCTGAAGTGTTGTAAACATACGATTCCTACTTACACTTAACCGAAACGTATTTTTAATACTTTAGATATTTGTTTACTGGAGGAGGAGCTTCAATACTTAGCGATCTGGAAATTTCGTAAAGTAAACTGACAATAGTAATAACACAAACGACAGAGCGAGTTAACCAATTACTCTTTGCTTCATATATCACCTCCAATTTAAATATTTATACTGCTACCACGTTCTATCCATGGTTAGATTCTTTTGGAATAATTGATAACACTGATGCCACGTTCAGCCAAACGAATTAATTTATGTATTTAATAATGTTTGCTGAAAGTTATGTTCCATGATATGCATAACTTCATAAACAATGTTTAAATATAAATTTCAAGACTATTGGTACATAAACAAACTCAGTTGCAGAATTTCTTCCCTATTCGATCGACAACAAACAAACAAATCAAATTACTGTTTAGCGTTCTGGTTAACTCAGTTGGAATTTATGTTATTATTGTTGTCTCTTTCCTTAACGAAATTTTAGATCAACGAATAGTGGGATTGACCGTGACATTTTAATGCCCTCACGCCTGAAAGGGCGAGCATGTTTGGTGCGACCGAAATTTGAACCAGCGACCCTCAGATTACGAGTCGAACTTTCATATTTAAATACGAACTTCCCTATAACTGAGAGAAGATGCAAATTGCGTGGAATAAGATCTCTTAATTTATATCATAAAATTTGTTTTAAAATATTAAGTAATTAATTAATAGCAGTATTTCTCCAGTATTCTAAATCTTAACATCACATTACATGTAAACCACCAACTAGGGAAAGAAAAACAATATTAAAATTGTCTCACTCAATTTTTATAAAAAAATATTGAGGAACAATGTTAAAACATAAGTAGTAGATATATGAGCATAATATACATTTCTCGCCTCTTGTAATTTTATAGTGTTATATTTTTTTGTGTTGTGTATATATAGGATTCACATTACACACAGTTGAGAAAGCCATTAAGTTGGTTTTATTCTTACTACGTTTGTTCTCAAGTGGATAATACTTACTATGTTTGTGGGAGGAGATATGGCTTCAAAACTGCATAATAAAGATGCCAGAGAGTTCTAGTGCATAGATTAAACCCAAACAACTGAAAATAATTGGTAAAGTAAAGGTGACTGTCAAGTACACACGCTACATACCATATCGTGATAATTAAAATTGTTAATTTTAATATCCACTCGTATTGATCCATTTAACGTCATAACTTAATTTCTAAGTGATTCATAATTTTGACGATTCTTACATTGAGAAAATCTTCCCTTATTAAATAGATCAAACCGAAATCTTGAACTTTGGAGATGATAGGAAGAAAATTCTGGTGCCAAGATCATAATATATCGTTATTGCAGAGTTTATTCTATCCTCTCAAGTGTCTACTGTCTTTTTAACTCTTGTGTATCAAGTTAAAAAAGGCTTTTAAGTTAAAGAAAATGGCATTTTCCAGAATTAACCTGCCTTGGTTACTGAAGGGAAATGATCTTATGAGAGTATTCTTGGTTGTGGTAAAAGTCCTCTTGAAGGATGTTTGCTGATACTGCAAAAATCCAATAGTTCTGTTAAACTACAACTGAAGACTAAGGAGAAGAAGAGTCACTGATAACTGACACACCAAGAAGGACTGTCATACTCTTCTCCTCGAAATCAACCAAGATTTACAGGAAACATGCATAATTCAGGATCATTATGATGATGTGACATATTGTAGGCCTAAGATTGGGTATGACATTCTGCATAAAACTAACTCACTTATATCAACTAGGGTAATACAACCCTAGGTTATCAAAGGCTAGAAGTGCTGTATGTGAGATGGTAATGAGGAGAAACTTATGTAGAGGTATATTACCCTGATTAGGAAGTGTACGTCCAAGATAACATGGACCATGGAGAAGCTTGTGGTCACATAGAACTTATGGATGAGTTGGTAAATGCACCACATTGTTCTACAACCCTACATCAGAGATCTAGTGTTCATTACAGCAGTGAAGTCCCTGAGAATTCCTACCATGCTATGCCCAAGAGGACGTCTCAGTCTGATGGTGGCTAGTAAGAGTGTGTTTGGTCATGATCGTGGCTTCCCAAGAGAGAAATGAAATATGTCTCTCTGATGAAATTAAAAGGTATAGCAATTGAAGAACTGGACCATTTTTAAAACATTAGAAGCAGGTAATTGCCTAAAATGGCTGGATTCCAGAAACGATTGCACAATATCTAGTTCTGAATTTAGTTGGTGTGGCAAGATAGAGAAGACTATCAGTTTCGAACAAGAGTGTAACAGGTACAGGAGAGACGACAACAGGCAATGAATATTACTGCTATAGTTCTGGAAAATTAAAGAAGCCACTGGTCACTGAATTGAAGGAGTGCAACAAAGAAACTGTACAAACAAGTGTGGTGGTCAAACCAGCTTTCTCATGGCTTGGTTGGTCTTGATTTGTGTCTGCTAGAGTACGAGAATGAAAGACGAGAATTATTGGTTGATATAAAAGTGGTCAGAACACTGACAGCACTTGAAATATATCAGACACTTTAAGGTAAATGACCTTTTGGATTAGTTGGCATGAACTTTATTCTGATGAATAGAAGTAGACTAAACGTGAATGAAGATAATAATCCAACTGTATCAAGGAGGTTTTGCTTGCAAAACAATTGGTAGTTGTTGCTGTCCTTAGTTCTAACATTGGCGTCCTGGAACAAAAAGGTATAGTAAAATGACCATAGTTGTCAAGCAAAATCCATAGCTGAATCAGAGGATCCACTATCGCGACTGAATTAAGGGTGAAGGGAACAGAACTTCATTGTGTCTGTGAGGTAAAAGAACATTTTATGAATTTATCTTTTATATTTTTGTTCTGTTTAATCACCTAAAGGGAATTTTGTGTTTTTTTTCTTTATTGTACAATACTCACATATCAGCTCTCATGTTTCTGTTTTAAAGGGCCTGTTATATGTCCTAGTTTGTGAATTTGATTTTTTATTATAGCTAGTACTCCTTGGTTAAAGTGTTTTCTCATACTTATAAATTGATAGTTTTCAAATTGTGTATACTTCGTAAAGGGTTTCGTTTAACATGATTGTTTTATTTTTGGATTTCCTTACGTGTATGTGTGTGTGCATTTTTCTTTGTTGTTAAACACAAACCTACATAAAGGGTATCTGTACTGTGTTCAGCATTATTAGGTTGTCCAGAATTAAATGTCGGAATTCTCACAATGACATTTAGAAGCTGAATATTGAGTAACTTATCGCTGGTTGGTTTGTTTAATCCAATATTTGTCGCTTACAAAGTGTCTTAATTGTTTGTTGTTTCAAACTTACTCACAGTAACATTCTCAATCTACAAGGCAGCATGTACAAGAAGCACTTTCGTCTGATTTTTCTCTGACACTTCAAACTTGGACTAAAAGCTACCCAAACTCTACGAAATGTCAACCAGGCACTCGGCCATGGATCTGTTACTGAACGTACAGTTCGGCGTTGATCTCAAAAATTTCGACATGAAGAAGAAAGTCTTGAAGAAAGGCATCCTTACATATCAAACAATATTTGAAAACATATAAAATGAAGCAGTTGAGACAGACCCTCGCACAACAGTATGCAAGCTTGCATAAAAGCTAAACATAAGCAAATCCAGCATTGCCAACCACCTGAGTACGATTGGAAAGACGAAAAATAGGATAAGTGAGATCTGCTGACTGAAGATCAACAAATTCGGCGCTGTGAGACCTATCAAGGATTACGCTCCAAAAATTGAACGAATTGGTAATCGAGGTTCTGCCTCATCCACCTTATTCCCCCAACCTTTCCCTATAGATTTTAAATTTTTCAAGCATTTTGACAACTTTTTAAACAATAAACGCTTTAAAAACCAGGAGCTACAGGAGAAGCTTTCAGGAAGTTCATTCACCATAAAAACTCTGACTTCTACAGAAGTGGCATAAACGCCATCTTTACACATTGGTAACTTTGATTAAAGTATGTTTTACAACACTGGTTTATACTTTTTCAAACTTCGTAGTTCAAAAATGACATTTATTTCTGAACAACCTAATGGTAAATAAACCCCAGTTTAGCGTTTTAAACCTCCAGAATTACCACTAGGTCATCAGGGCTCACACAAATACACATACAAACATGTATATATATATATATACACTGCTGGCCAAAATCTTAAGGCCAATAAACGTAAAGAAAAAAATACGCATTTTGCGTTGTTAGACAAAACCATTAATTTGAGTAGAACTTCGAAACATGAAAATAAGAAAAGGGAAAATAAAAATAAAAAACTTTTTAGCATTTAATAGGGAAAATATGAACACTGTGAAATTTCCTAAATAATAGCTGATAAAAAGTTTAAGACCACGCCAAAAAGAAGTCCTTAACAGGGTAGAAAATGCCCAACAAGAAGTCTCATTGGCACGTTCGATATAGGCGTTTGCAGAAGGCTGGCTAGAAAGTTACTCTAAGTGGTGAAGATGGCTTCACGAAGATCATGCACTGTTTGGAAATGACGTCCATTTCTTTAGACTTACCTTTCCATCCACCCCCAAACATTTTCAATAGAGTTCAGTTCGGGCAAACATGCTGGATGATTCAAAAGAACCACGTTATTCATCATGAAAAAGTCCTTTGTTTTGCAGGTATTGTGGATTGCAGTGCTGTCCTGCTGAAAGATTCAGTCATTTCCACATAAGCAAAGGCCTTCAGTCAAGAAGAATGCTCTCTCCAATATGCCAATGTAGCCAACTGCTATTTGACGCCTCTGTATAACCTAAAGTTCCATTGTTCCATGGAAGGCGAAAGTACCCTAGATTATGATGGAATCTCCGGTGGGATATCCTTATCGTACCAATAACGTTGGAAGCCATCAGTACAATCCAGGTTAAATTGTTCTCATCAGAGAACAAAACCTTCGGCCACTTTTCTACGTGCCATGTTTGGTGCTTCTCAGTAAAGTTTAATCGAGTTGTTTCGTGGTCTGGAAGGAAGAGTGGCCTTTAAAGACGTTTATGGTTTTTAAAGCCTTTCTCTCGTAGATGCCGTCTTATTGTTCTTCAGCTGCATTCTGTGCCTGTAAGAGTCTTAATCTGGTTCGACGATCGGCGGTGTCTTGCCGGACAACCCGTCGAATCCTCCTGCTCAACGCCGGCGAAATTTTCTTGGGCCGATTATTTGAAATTCTCGTTCCGTATCCCTCAGGGTCTTTTAAGAAATCTGCAACAGCAGTTTTACTACGCCAAATCTCACCAGCAATGGCACGTTGAGTGAGATCTTGCTTTTGCAGCTCGACAATTCTGCTAAATTCAAACTCTATCAACTTTTTAGCATTTAACATGTTTATACCCAATGTAACACAGGAAATATCAGTGGGAGATGTTGACAACGCTAATGCTGGAACACAAGTAATTAAGTTTTGTTACGTGTTTACTGATTAACGCTTTGTTTCAGTATGATCTTAAACTTTAGACCACTTGGTATTTAGGTAAATTTTATAGTGTTCACATTTTCCCTATTAAGTACTAAAAGAATTTTTTTTTATTTTTCCCTTTTCTTATTTTCATCTTTTGAAGCTCTACCCAAATAAGTGGTTGAGTCTAACTTTGCAAAAAGTATATTTTTCTTTATATTTATTGGCCATAAGATTTGGGCCAACAGTGCACATATACGTACATGGTTGTATTGATATTATTGAAGCTTTCTTTTTAAAAGGTTAATATAAGCAGAGTATGTTTGCTTCTACCTTAGAGGTTTTGTTTTTGTATTCATGTGGTTTTATGAGTTAAATTATTTGTTTTTATATGGTGTCATTGTTGAAGGAATTTTTATTTGGTATTGCATTTTGCTGTTAAAGGTTTTTCTCAGCACTGTGATTTGTGGTTTTAGGGTATTTGGTTATAATTTTTATATTGCAATTTTGTCTTTTTCAAAATTTGTGGATCTGCGAGGTATGTTTTTGATCAACCGAAAGTTAACAAACTTCTAGACTAGGGATGAATTTAAAAGGTTTTAAAGTTAAAATTACTGCTGGCTCGAAGACAAAACTGAAGTGTAGGAAATAGTAAAATGTGATATATGAATGTGTCGTATTTAATCTTTGATATTAAAGTATTTCTCTTTTGTTTATTACTTTTACTGTATATTTATAAGTTTAACATAACAAATAGTCAAGAAAGTTTTCAATTTGATTTTATTCTCAGTTTGCTTTTAAGTGAACAATAGCTACCTTCCGAGTTGTGTGTTAAATACTGTTACAATACTTTGCACTGTACAACAGCGTCTTTTAATGGTAGTTCACGTAATATATAGAGGTTATGGCTTCACATAAGTTGTAATGAGAAATGACCAGTTAGCACCAGTTAGATGTAAATGCAAAGCTTTTGTAAACTATGGAACATAAGATTTTTTTTTAAAAGTTTAGTACATCGATCCAATTTGAACAACTGAATATAAAAAATCCTGTAAAAGCAATCATCCAGTGAAAGTAACAACTGCATACACCGTGTTTGTGCTTTATTATAATAACAGACTGTTCACTTTCTGTCGAATCTTGTTTTTCCATTTAACATCACAAACCAATTAGCAAGAGATATGGTATTACGTCATGATTGATTTCTTAATCTAATCTCCAGTTATTAAGGGACCTATCTCACAGATCAAAGGATGACTCAATTTACATGGGTACAACAATGCATCTTCCTGGAAGTTTCTTCCAGCAGCACAATGTCAAAGATCGAACCGAAACAATTCATTTCCCTCATTTCTGTCCAATAAAATATTGAATAAAGTTTAAACAAGTTAATTCTTAAACATAAAAAAAATAATGATAATTGGTTTTAAAGTACTCCAGCTACAGAGGTTAAGGGTTTTATTTACTCTACTTTGGTATTAAGCAACAAGTTCTTTGTTCTACCAGCCAAAACGGTTTGGTAAGCTTGAAAAAAATATATCAATTTTATAGAAACGATGGTGTATCTAATTAAACCATCACACGTGGACATTTCAAGTATTTATGTACTTGTAAAACTTAAATCAAGAAAATTACTTTTATTCTTAATCACCTTTAAAGATTTAACATTTAAACTTAAAGCATCAAAGTGTAATATTTCTGAGTGATGAGTATTAACTGAATCATCTTACTCCACGTATATCTGTCTTTTCTACGATCAAGTAGATACAGTTGTTGTTTATAATTACGTATAAAGCTACACAAGAGGATATCTATGTTCTGCGTCCCGCAGGTATCGAAACCAGATTTCTAGCATTGCAAGTTCACAGACATATCGTTGTGCCATTGAGTGACAGTAGATTCAGAATAATCCCTTAGTGATAAATAATATTTAATTTTTTTTTATACTTAGATACATTCATACTAGCTTACCATTTTAACTTTTAGTTTAGTTTATTTATGTTTTTCCTGCACTGCATAATGGTTGTGTGGTTAAAACTCATAATGGTTCTTTGCTAATGATTACTTTACTATTCTAAATTTTCGTTTACTGTGGGATTCATCATTTCTTGGTGAATTTGAGCGTTTTCAGTGACAGATGTTCCTAGCTTTAACATGACAGGAGAAAGTTTGCCACACATAGTTTTGAATAATAATGGTAAGTGAACACTAAATTAGTCCTTCTGTCCATTATTGTTCATCCTACATGTAGTTAAGCCCGGAATGACCAGGTGGTTAAGGCGGTCGATTTGTAATCTGAGGATCGCGGGCTCGAATCCATGTCACATCAAACATGCTCGCTCTTTCAGCAGGGGGTTATCATGTGGCGGTGGGTGGTGATGACTAGCTGTCTTCCCTCTAGTCTTACACTGCTAAATTAAAGACGGATAGCGCAGATAGTCCTCGTGTAGTTTTGCGCGAAATTCACACCAAACCTAGGCATGGTTATTTAGTCTTTCATCTATTGTATAGTGAGCAAGAGAAATCCATACAATAATTTGTACGTTTGTTTGTTTTTTGAATTTCGCGCAAAGCTACACAAGGGCTATCTGTGCTAGATCTCCATAATTTAGGAGTGTAAGACTAGAGGGAACGCAGCTAGTCATCACCACCCACCGCTAACTCTTGGGCTACTATTTTACTAACGAATAATGGGATTGACCATCACATTATAACGCCCCCACGGCTGAAAGGAAGGCATGCTTGGTGTGACGGGGATTTGAACCTGCGACCCTCAGATTACAAGTCGAGCACATTACACAACTTGCCCTGCAGGGCCTTATGTAATGGTCCAAAAGAAAAACATTGATGTGGAGTTTCCACACATTGTTAAACCCAGTGGTTCCTATCAGGTACTGTATTTTCTACTTGTAGCTTGTTATCTTGTTTCAAAGTGTATTTCAAAGAAAACTGACTGCTGTAGAAGTGAAGCTAGTAGAGAAGCTACTTTTGTGGGTATGTTAAAACCTTACTTACAAATTCAAAATACTTAAAACCAATATGACATAAAAACAAAATCATAAATATGAAAAACAGAAATGTTTGAGATAGAAATTACTGTAATAACGAAAGACAATTTTTTTATGTCAGTAGCTTATATTACTGATCACTGGATAGAAATAGTTAAAAATCAATTGTCCAAACTTTGCAAATCTGTACAGAAAGTTGTAGATATTTAATTATATTTTGGATAAGGATTTCCAGAGCAATTATATACATACTGAAGTGGGTACAGATTAAGTACTATTCTGTAATTATTAATAACAATATGCATGTAATTGCTTAAAACATTTAGAATTTCGTATTCAATAAGACATATTTTTGTATCGCTAGCTTATTGAAAATGGAACTGGATATTCCAAGTTGTCTGTTAAATGGTTCAAATATTTATGTGCATATTATCTCTAATTATATTGAATTTTGTTGAAAAAAAGAATTGATTGCTACTCGTTAATGTTAATAAAACTTAATGGTAGTTTCAAAGCGTTGTGTTTTATCACGTTTCAGGATAACGTTGAAAGTTAAGACTAATGAAAAACACAACACCCACTAAACACAAACTTTTACCAATAGAAAAGCAGCTTTTTCAAATAAAGAAAATATACGTGACAACATCACTTCAAATAAATCTTCGTGTCTTTTGAAGTAATTATTCTATGAATGTGTAGAATGAAATTTAATATGTTGTTTCTTTTACTTTTTCACTTCATACATGATATACCAATTGGCTCCCTAAAGACAACAATTGTATGGTGTACAAAGCACTGATCTTTTATATGTTACAGTCATCTCATATTCTTCTATTAGTGGTTGGTAATTCCTATTACACAGTGTACTTAAGCTTCTCAAAAGAACAGCAGATATTTGTAATAAAACTAACTTCAAGACGTAATAACATCATTTACACTACTTTTTTTTACTTATGAAAAACCTAGAAATAAAAAATACTCTACTCAATGCATAATGATCCATTTAGTAATGTTACCTATGGTTTTGACTGTAATACTAGTGCTTGTTTTTACTGTAAGATGGTGAAATAACATTGATAGAAATAGGCAATACTGATTATCAACTACTGTTGGGGTTCACGATAATATGAAAATAATGATAAGCATTCACTGGCCTAGATGCATATTTATATATAGCTGGCAATCTCTTTATGTTGCATAACAATGTGGTTGATGTTTTAATTGTATTTTACCAGACTGACAACAAGAGAAAATCAAAAACTGGCAGTTCAAAATGTGACCTAATTTAACTTTTTTCAGATACACATTTTACAAAACAATCTATGGCACTTTATAGCAAAAATATATAATTTTGTTAGGTCCAAATGACAACCAATATTTTGATTATGTAAAATTAATGTGTTACAATTTTAAAATTCTTGCAAAGAAAGTAGATAGACATGATATATCAGTTAATAATACTGAAAATAAAAACTTTGGTTTTTATATATTTTGTACCTTTCACTATTTCACAGATGTCAGTATTTAATAACTATTAGTATATTTGTTCTAGTATAAATTTGTACGTGTGGATTAAAATGTATTATTTTTAATCAGTTTTGTGTTAAATGACAAGACTAATACCAAAATTAATTGTTTCAGTACATGAAAAAAATAAACTTTGAAACATCAAGTCTTGTTTCATGTTGGGTTTATTTCTAGATTTAAACATACAGGGCATTTCACATTATAATAAGCATGTTTTTTTAGCTGTGTGTCTTAATTAAACCCATTTTTAAATATCAGCTTAATCTAGGATATAATGTTTTAATTTCAAACTTTAGTACACTCTTGTGTAAAGTTGGACTCAGGCCTAAATCATTAAAGTGCAAATAGCTTAGATTACCAGTACCTCCTATAGTACAAATCAGACTCAGTCATTCACAGGCCTGTGAAGTTATTATGAAAATATCAGTCAACTGAGAATTTTTTTTCATTTCATGCAAAGACTAAGGGTTCTTTGTGTTAGATGTCCCTCATTTAGAAGTGACAGACTAGACAGAAGACTGTCAGTCAACATCTACCTACAACTCTTGTAATTACTTTTTGCCAACAAATAGCAGGATTAACTTTCACATTACCAAGTCCCCACAGCTGAAAGGGTGTGCATATTCAATGACAGGTTTCAATACACAGATTGCAACATGAATGACCTCACCACAAGACTGCTGGATCAGGAAGCCAAAGGAATGATCTTCATTAGCTTACTGATCTTTAAACACTTTGAAAATGTACAAGTCTGAAATGAACTAGAAACCCGTGTAATGATTCATAAAAACTTTATGTACAAAATGTACAGAATTTATTAATGCTACATAGAGTGCAACTGGTGATGAGTCAGTGAACTGTAAAAGATCAACTAAAGTTGACTTGTCACAATATAACTGTCAACTTGTGAATTCATTTTCTTGGAATAAATGCCATTTGGTAAATAATTTAAACTTTTATTGCTTGCTTTTTCATTTAAAATGTTTATTATTGCATTTAACTTTTAATAAAATAAATCTGATTTATAATTCTGATGTTTCAGAGTACTTTTCAAGTAAAGTTTATTTAATTTCAATATATAATAGGAAGTATTCTTACTAGGAAATCAAACCAATATCAATTAGTAACAAAAATATGAAAATCTGTTTCATAGATACACCTACAGTAAATATTTTAATGAGCACAGTGCAGAGCTGTGTGAAGTGTCTCACTGTACACAGTTAAGAAAATATCTTTTATAATAGTGATAAACCCCTTTTTTAATTCTCATGGAAGTTAACATTTTCCTTACATGAAATGTATTTCAGATAAATACATCTCCCCTTAGCAAAGAATTGCCACCTTGTGTTAACTTGTGTAAACTCCTGTGCATGCCACAAACTTTAAACAAAACACACACTCGTACATGTGTCAAAACATTGCGCACAAATCTGCAATGTAATCATAATTATGCAATGGTTCTCTAGTAATAGGATGGAAGAGAGAAAAAACAGAGAAGATATTTAACTGGATCATGGTAAAAAGATCAAACAGATGAGACTGAAAATTATGACAAGTACATGAAGCAACCACCATCATGAGAATTTACAGACAGAAAACCTCTTACCTCGTAGATCAAATGCTGGAAATGGATTGATCATCCAGAACAGTACTACTGAAGTAACAGTCATATTTTTAGGATCAATTGATACTGAGCAGAACACAATATTATGTGCAACTTTTAGTATGCTAGCCATGGATGTGGAACTCCATGCACAGAAGTGGAAGACACCCACAGGAAAATTGGTGAGATAATGAGTTCCAAACAGAAACAAGCCTTTCAGAAGAGGGACACCTTAGGTCACGTGAAATCAAGTGAGTAGCCACAATGACAAGAGGGGAAATAAAACAATGGGTCATTGCATATACCCATTGACAGGCCAAAAACCACTGAAAGACAAGCTATGAGTACTATGAAGAAGAGCAAGGCACTTACGAAAAAAAGAAAATGAAAGATGACCCTAAAGGAAAATCCCCTATGGAGGAAATGGAGACATGAGAGCTTACAGATCCACAGCTTCATAACTCAAGTCTGTAAAGAAGTAGGCTGAGCCTGCCATGTATATAAAGTGAGAAATAAATGAGATGCAGGATAAGGGTTGAGACTGAACAGAAAAAAAGAACCAGCCACAACAAAAGAGACTGTTCTCGATCACAAATCATGAAGCAACATAGAAAGCAGGAGCTAAATATCCACTGAATAATGGAATAAAACAGGTCTCAAGTTTCTAATTATACAGCAAACCAAAGAAAAAGGATGGTGGCCAAAGACGATTAAAAAACATGGATGATAACTAAATATTCAACTACAGTAGATGAAAAAAAAAAAGAAGCAAGAGGCATACAGATAAATCATGATATGGAGAAAATGTTTGAGAAGCTTGAATGAGGTCATCCAGCACTGGAGAGATTGCCTATTTCAGAGTGAGAAACCATCCACAAGAAGACCAAAGCTAAGTCACATAAAACAGACTGATGATTGGCCACCAACTATCCATCATCACAGGAACAACAAAAAGACAGGAGTAAAACCCCAGTGTGTTGAAATGAAGTTGTCCCATTGCAGTCAAACATCATAGGCTAGTGCAATCTATTAACATAGGTAGAAGTTGGAGTTTTTGCAAAACTTGCAGCACATGCAAGAATTTGTTCACGTAGAGGTGAATACTACTTTTGAAAGTTATTTACAGCATAAACAGATTATTTTCCTTCTGCTGCTTACAACTATATTCCAATTGATATACAGAATTGAATCCAGAAAACAATCTAAGTATACAATATCCTTTAAAATATGGGTCAGGCATGCACTACTAATTAGCATGCCAAACTGTGCATCCAGAGGTCTATAGTTTATGTCCCATTGTCTACATGGATTGATCATCCAGAACAGTACTACTGAAGTAACAGTCATATTTTTAGGATGAATTGATACTGAGCAGAACACAATATTACGTGTTCTGCTATAAATACTATAAAGTTTGGGCTAATGGGCAGTTTATATGAATGATGGTTAGATTCTGTTATTGAATTCAAATAACCCAAGATTTGATGGTAGGTGTTGCTGACAAGCTTTCTTCCCTCTAGACTATCAAACTCTTGACAACTAGATGCCCGTCAATTAGACACCTAAGAAAATGATGAAATAAGATATTTAGACACCACTTGTTTATTATAAAATAAAAATTATAATCAGTATCTCCATTATATGATCTGTTTATAACTAGGCCTATTTTATAAAAATTTTAAATTACTTCCTTACTTCACTCACATAGATTTAGGTTTATTATTAGTTTAATCTATTACACAACCTATATAGTAATCAGACAACTATACAAGTAAAAGGTGTCTAGTTCTCTGGTTACTAAAAAGACCTTGGGATATAGGGTAGGTTACTCAAATTTCCTAAAAACAAACTCTTATAGTATTTGATATCTAATTCAACCACGCAACCAAATGAGTTTGCTTTAGAAAATAAATTCCATCTAAGTTTTTTTTTTTAAATTCAAAGCAGACACAACATACAACTATTCCATCATTATGCTTTGCATATTCTGAATGTTACTAGATACCATTTGTACAAGAATGCCACGTAAGATTATCACAAAAATAAGTTCAAACATTCAAACAAAATGCCTACAAAAGGTAATATAAGATGGTTCAATTTAATGACTTAGATCAATGTTACTTAATTTCCCTTTATAAAAGTTTAACATGATCATTTCACAACTTCTGTAAAACTTATTACACATTAAAAGACTGTAAAAGAGTAAAAGTATGTCTCTATTGCCTCTTTAAAGTTGTTTCCTAGTACAAACGGTCTTATGTAAAAATAACTCTGAGTATTGGACTTTTGAGGGTCTTACTGTGATAGGTTAAAGTATTTAAAATCTCTCCATTATTTTATATATATATATATATTGCAAAAATGTAGCAAAATACATTGTTTAATTCTTTAAAAAGCATGCATAAAATTTGACTGTCAATTTTCAAAATTTAATTTTGAGCCTTACACTTGTGAAGCTAAGTCCCACATTGTACATCTGTGGTTCCCAAATGGTGTGCTATAAAATTTTCTAAATGTACGATATCAAGTATGCTTTCTCATGACAATATAAAATAATCGAGTTTATTTAGGCAATCATGGCCTTATTATCCTAATGCAGTGTCAAAGTAGAGTAAATGGAGAATTTCTATATGTACAACGACACTTGCATCGCATCACTTTGTCCTTTTATTTTTACACAGTCCTTGATGTAATGTTTTACTTGTTTGTGCATGGTGCTGCTGGCATGGATTCAGTTTTGTTTTTTAACACAGTTATTGACGTAGTGTTGTTTCAAGCATGTGTTTGATTTGTAAAACCATGTTTTCACCTGTGCAAAGTGCCAACTGCCTTTAAAATTACTCTTTTTTAAAGTAGCAACCCTAAAATTAAAATGGGTAGAGCAATTTTAAGGAAATGAGATTGTGAAAGTAGCAACCATTGACAATTTTACTAGTATTAGTGTCAAAAGCCCTAGTCTGAGCAAGACCATGCCACGTCCAAGTAAAATTTCTAAGCCTAAGGTTCATCAACAATATATGAACAGTTATTTAACCTCTTGGATTTTCTTGGTCTGGAGATAAAGACTAACCTCTGCCACTGTATGTAGTCTGTGGTAAAACTTTCAAATGATGCCATGGTTCCTAAGAAATTAAAAAGACATTTAACCACTAAACATGCAATGCTTGAGAATGAAAATTTGAATTATTTCAAAAAGTTAGTTGAACAACAAACAAAAGGAAAAGATGTATTCTATAAAGTTCAGACAGCTTCTGATTAAGTAGCAGAAATCACCACACAGCAAACAAAAGAGCATACTATGGTCAAGTTGCTTATTTTGCCTGCGTGCATTTCAACTGTTAGAACATGCTAATACACACATACATACAGCAGACTTGAAAAAGAGTAATTTTAAAAAAAATTTAATGTGACAAACATTATAAATGAAATGTAAAACTTAATAATAAAAAGTTCTTGAACAATAAACCATTTCAATGTGAATAAATGCAATAAACAAACTTGTATCTGACTTCCCCTTCGTCACATAACTTTTGTTGTTTTTATTAAGTAATGAATAATTTTTGACAACTTCATTATATAAGGTTTAGTAAAGTGCTTTTCAGTAGACGTGCAAAATATTGTATAGAACTATAAGCATTAATATGGTAGAGTATTCCTTCAGAATTTAAAATAAAGAGCAAATATCACCATAGTAACTGATGTTATTTAAATGACAACATGTGCATATCTCAATGTTATCAGAATTACATAAAGAAACACTTGCTTTAAAAAAACTACAGAAGAAATGATACAGATAAATGATTCAAATTATAATAAAATATGCTTACATTATTAACTTGGAACATTTAAACCTTTTTTTAAAGTAGAGCTTGCTTAATGTTGTATACCAATGATATAATCAGTGATGTCAAATTACTTTTAGTTGGTGTTTAATATTTAAGACATATACCATTTTAATTAATTTTAAATTACATGCAGATAAGAGATGCTACAATAATCTTATCACAACATAAGTTTTAATTTTCTTTGTTTTGTTTTTATGAAAGTACTGTACAATAGACAATGTTACCCAGCATCTGAGTGCTAGTCATAAAGAGTTCACACAGTGTAGCTCATACATTAAACCTTGGCACTTGCTTTAAACTATTGTGTAAAAGAGAAAGCCTTGTCGTCACCTCAGTGACCAATAAATTCAAAGTCTTTCATATAATCTAGTTATACCAACAATATCACATTCAACCAGAAAAAAAATTAAAAAAAAATTAAAACTTGCAAATAGATATTCTGAAAAGATATTTCTGTGTTTTTAAACATGAGAATATTAGTATCATATCACATATTAACATGTACTAACAAACAAAAATACTGGCCCAAAGCCTAAATACTTTGATACAATTACTAATCAAACAATCTTATGAACCACCATTTCAAAAGTACAAAAAATTGTAAAATGTGTTTTTGGTACATATAAAGCAGATGTTCTTCAAGTGATGTTTACATTTCCAACATAATGTATTAATACTCGTTGAACCAACAACTGTTAAGAAAACAGTTCTCCCATAGCTATAGGACAACTTTGAATGAAATAAATACTCACTAAAAAGATTTCTTCAAGTAACAGAAGAAAAACATCCAATCTCTTACAACAGCTGACTACTATACCATTATATAGAATATACCAAATGTTAGCTTTAAATTTAATACATTCCAAATTAGTACAAACATAATGAAATGAATTAGATGCATTAAGAAATAGTGATTTAATACTAACCAGTTTTTAATGAATACTACAAAGAAATTATTTAGCAAAACTAAGATCAAATACTATACTAGAAAAGTTAGCAGAAAACCAAAATTATCTTTCATGTACTAAGTGACACTAAAATATAAATCTTTATAAAAAGTTTCAATGTAGATAACACTTAACTTGAACGAAATCTAAAACTGAACACATAACTTCAACAATGTTGTGAACTATGATATGCACTCGAGGTAGGTAATACGTTTCATGTACGAGCCGACACGCGTAATTAAAAAAAATAGAAAAGCTATCAAATCTCATTGGTACTTATATCATTCAATTCAAAATGGTTGGAGAAAGGCCTTAAAGAAACTTTATATTTACCATTAGCCTATGTAATTTGCCAAAACATTTAACTTCAGGAATTCCAGATTTTTTTGCCATAAGCTATATATTCAAACATAAAATTAGTAGTTTGAGGAGAGTTTGCTGCATAGCATTCTCCACTGAGTAATCAGAGGTTTAAAAAAGGTTAATATGTTCTGCTTATGTATTAATTGTGTATATTGTGATTATTTCGGATATTTTCTCATTTTTTATGTTGTTTTTGTAAGCAACTTATATTAGCTAATACTGTAAGTTTTATTTTCAGGAACTTTTGTATGTACATGTATAATAAGATAATATTCTACAATTAAATATTTTCCTCTCAAGATTATATAATATTTAATCAGTTAGCATCTCAAATAGAAATATTTTTATAGTTTCTTCTTCACATTAAAAAAAAAATGTTCTAAAAAGCTAGTGTTGGCAAAATTTAACATGAAGAACTACTGTTGAATTATTTGCAAATATTATTTGAAAACTAATGAAAGAAATTTTAAAATATACCATATATCCACCTAAGAGTAAGTTTTTTGGTTTAGATTCACAGAAATGTGATGGCAAAATTATGATCAGAATGAACAGCTGTTAACTGAATGAGAAATTATGTTTAATGAAAATGTATTCACAAAAGTTGTCTTTTAACAAGTGTTCAAACTGCCATCTGTAACTGGTAATCATTATCAAAAAGAAAGTTTATCACATGTTATTACTAATTTCTTTAAATTATGAAAAGTAAGGATCATTGCAAGGGTTAAAGTGCACAATCTGTGAAAATGGCCATATGTTGGCAAACACAAACTACTGCTTGTAAAGATAATACATTCAAAATTAAAGGTTGTACACATACAAGAAAAATTTCATATAAGTAAGTTGAGGTCTTAAAAATATTCCTGCAGCACACAATAGTGAAATAAAAACAGCTACCAGTGCATTTCATGATGTAGTAAACTCTTACAAGTTAAAACTGGTTTAGTAAATTTATCAGGATATGTCCATACATTGTGGTTCACTCATATTAAATCATGATGTGTCAAACATTGTGGCTCACCCATATTAAATCATGATGTGTCAAACATTGTGGCTCACCCATATTAAATCATGATGTGTCAAACATTGTGGCTCACCCATATTAAATCAAGATGTGTCAAACATTGTGGCTCACCCATATTAAATCAAGATGTGTCAAACATTGTGGCTCACCCATATTAAATCAAGATGTGTCAAACATTGTGGCTCACCCATATTAAATCATGATGTGTCAAACATTGTGGCTCACCCATATTAAATCATGATGTGTCAAACATTGTGGCTCACCCATATTAAATCATGATGTGTCCAAACACTTTAGCTCACCCATATTAAATCAAGATGTGTCAAACATTGTGGCTCACCCATATTAAACTTCAGTTCCGTTTCCATTCATGCTGCTAAACCTCAAAGTTATATTTTTTATACAAGTCAACTATTATGTCTAAATTTGCAGTCATTCCTACAAGAAAGTTTTTTAAGTCATCAAAAACTTCTCCTTCCTTATCTTCTTTCCCATTAGACAACAAAACAATTAACTGTTTCCTTCCAGGAGCTGCTCGAAGACAAAGCTTGAAAATAAAAAAAACAGTTTCAGTTTAGCAAGTTTCTTCTTCAGATTAAACATAATTATTTCTTTATGGTCAGCAAGTAATTTTGCCATTCTAAATAATATGTATTAAAAAGTAATTAAATATCTACAATTTTACAAGTACCCATCATACAAGGTGTGTAAAACCATCTCTAAGGAACAGAGCTCACCAATATTCTAGGAAAAAACACACAAAAAGTATGAAAAAAAAAAATTTTAAATTTTAAGACATTTTCTTAGAAGCAAGCAACATGTATTTTAATGTAAGATATTTAATTTTAACTATTTTCACCAGTATCACTTGTTCTTTGACATCTCTGATTCTAGTACTTTAAAATTAGTGTTTATGAGATATCACATTTTCTCTGAGAGTTTTCCCACAGTGAATTAAATGCACATATCAGACAATGTCAAAATCAGAAGTTCTAACACAATTAGTGATTCAGCAAAAATGTAACAAATGATTTGTACTTGTAAATGGAGTACAACTGGATACATCTTGACTTCTTTCTTTTGAATATTTAGGGTAACTTTTTAGGTAAAATTGGAATCAAGAAATCTTGTCATAATGTTAGGCACAAATGCTATGTAACAAAGTAAATGGCTTTAAGGCATTTTTTGGGCAATATTTAGCACTCGACTTCACTACTAATGTTGTTTAGAGGATGCAGGAACCCCATTTTTTAAAATTTATGTTCATTTTAAAAGAGTACATCAGAGACTTAGTGATGTGTCTGTTACTACAATCTATCACATCTGTCAAAAATGCAAACTTACACAAGTAAGCCTAATGCATTACCAAAGAGGTCTTTTTGACACGCATTTGAAAAACATATAACCATATTAATTATTCTTTAGACCAATTAAATGAATAAATACTACATCCAAAATGAGTTTTAAAAAATTGCCTATCACATTCCCAAGCCTTGCCTCCACGGAAAGTAAATATTTGTGGTCAGGTATAGAACTATTTTTACACTTCTTTATGTTGTTTAAAGTTCATTACTGTAAATCCATGAACTATAAAAAAAATAAAATTGTTTGTAGTGTGATCTACATTAACACAGAGTAATAAAATACAATTACTGACCTAATATAATAAAACCATTAAATAATGTCTTAAAATGTTGACATCAATGAGCTGGTGATGCACCCACCATAACTTTCCTCATTGAGCACAGATAATTTACACAAGTCTTGTCTTCCACATCCATATAATTGTTCATACTTAGTAACATGTTTTAATATGAAAAAAAAATGTAAAAGGTGTTTCTTGCAGTTTACACTGCGTTACCTTGATACTAATACCAAAAATCATGGTCCCTCAAACAGCAGAACCTAAAAACAACACTGATCTATGTATGGTAACAATCTGTAGAAACTTGTCCTTTATAGCATGTTGTATTGATGTGTTAATCTTCAGATACAATCTCCAAACACAACTGTAAATGAACAAATTCTAAGATATATAAAATAACTTGTATGGTAAAATATGTTACTGAAGATGTTAAGATATTGATATCTGTGTTATAAAAACTGCTACAAAACCAGAGTGTAACTCGGACTTTTTCTGAGGAAGATTTTAACATGACTGTGTGCATACGAGCTTTACATAGTCAACTGAACAGCACAGTAGCAATAGACCACAATCTGATAGCATAATTACAACAGATAGACAATGAATCAAAGCACAGTCACAATGAACAGACCACAGATCAGGTAACATAGTTACAATGAATAAAGAACAAAGCAAATAGCACAATCCCAATGAATAAGGCACAAATCAGATACTACAATCACAACAAACAGACCATAAATCAGATGGCTCAGTCACAACAGATAGACCACAAATCAGATGGCTTGGTTGTTTATGGTACACAGCACCAAGGCTATCTGTGTCAAACACATTGTAAAAATACAAAATAAAAACATTCTATAAGAAAAAAAATAAATCAAGTTAAAATATAAAGTTCCAAAAGCAGGTGAAAACTTAAATGGAAATAAAAAGACCAATAGCCAGTAAAACTGAAAAACACAATTAAGTTGGATAGTGTAATCACTGCCAATGACACTGTCCAATATAACAGGCAAGCTTGTGGAAAAGGCATGTTGAAAATAGCATTACCACTCACATACAACTATGACATGACTATAAAACTTGGGCTATTGTAACTTGAGTGTCACAGAGGACACACACATTGGTGCATCAGTTCCACATAATTAAAAAAGTTAAAAAACCTCTAACCAATGTGTAGCCCACTTAGGACCATTTCGTCTCTCTCCTCCTGATGGCCAAAGAGCAACAGAAGGTTTGATCCAAAAAGTTTGTTGTCACATTGCTTACACCAAGACAAATGTCAACTGGCACAAAGCCAAGCCTTCCAGAGAGAACCATAATCTATATATGAAACCTACACTCCCATGACAGCATCAGAGCAGACACATTTAGCTGTGGTGTCAGCAAGCTTGTTATTACAAATATTAAGATGACCAGGTATTCTGAAAAAATGGATATTAATGGAAAATGAATAAAAATGGGCAAATCTTTGTTGAATAATGATGAGTACAGGGAAAGTACTAACATGAAATGATTCCAGGAACAGCAGAAAGCTAAAAGTCAATGTAAATAGTGCAATTTGTGTACTGTATAGTTTACACATGATCCAGAGCAAGAGAAATGGTATACACTTTGCAGTGAACACAGAAACTGTAGAGGGGAACCTGTGAGCAACCACCAAGCCATACAAACCATAGCAGAGCCCCCAGAGTTATCTGATTTTGAACCATCCATATAAATAAGAACAGAAGGATGTTTTGAAAAATATTCAGCTAAAAGAATTTGTTATTTGTTACTTCCAATCAGGAGTACCAACATTCTTCAGGTGACTGACTTGAGGAATGGTCACATCTCTGGATGGTAACAACCCATGGCAAAATGGGCTAATCAGTAACAACAGTAACACCATCCAATGATAGACTCAATTCAGCAAGCTGCACCTGGATACAAAGGCCAAAAGAAAGAAATGCAAACAATTTATTTTCAAATAGCACAGCTCACTGAAAAAGATAAACACAACCCCAAGTGGAATGTTGTATGTATTGAAGCTCTATAACATCCTGTAGTAAAAGTTGCAAATGGCAGAGGTGAAGAACATTCCTGGGACTCAGTGTACAAATGCTGGACTGGAGAAGTATATAAAGTCCTCATACAGAGACAAAGCCCCAGATGGTGAATATGGGTCCAACACCTTCAAAACAGAAATCCTGACAAAACCCATGTAGATCTTGTTGACAACAAAAGATCACACAAATGGTTTTGGAAAAAGAACAATTGTTCACTGTGGTCTACTTCAGCAAATGATTGAGGATGATCTGCACCTCTGCTCAATAAACGTTATGCTAAAAATACCACCATGGGTTGTGGAAATCATTAACATAAAACCTGTTTGCAACAGGAAAAGGAAGTCTGATAGTGATAGCATTAATCTTGATACTGAAAAGTATGATGCTCAAGACACAGCTCAGAGACTCCAAGTTCCTGTGTAGAAGAGCAGGAAAGAGTGAAACTCATACAGACTTGGAATTGCCTATCCAGTAAAAAGTTATGAATAGACAAGCAACCTATACAAACAGAGGTCATGCAAAATGCCATACCTCCATCTAGTGTCATTAGCCTCCTTAAGGTAAAAAAAAACATGAAAACAAGATGTTCTCTCTTGAGAAAGGCTTTCCTGATTGAGATTAAGTTGAACAGATGATCCATAGTAAAACACTGTCAATGAAACCTGCACTGGGTTGTTTTAGATGACCTTTGATTCAAAGAATCAAGATGAGTATTAACTATTCTCTCCAAAACTTTACAGAGACAGATAGTCAAAGCAAATGAATGATTATTAGAAGAAATCTTGGGATCATTCCCTGGTTTAGATAAAGGAAGGAAAATATCCTGTTGCCAAGCATAAATAAAATAATCTCCTTCCAGATCTGGTTAAAAACAACAAGAATAATAGAAAGATAGACAGAAAAGAGAGATGGTGCTGCATCTCATAATGAATATCTTCATGTCCAACCGATATACTGCCAAAGTGATAAAGAACAAGTTTCAGTTCCATTAGCAAAAAGGGCAGGTTATAGTAGCAGAGAAGATCAGCCTGAAAGGAAAGAGGCAATCTCTCTGCACTAGACATGAGGGCCAAGAAGATGGGGGAAGAAAAAGAAGTACTGGATACATAAAAGCTCTCACCATCAATACTGGCAATATTCTGTACCTCAGCAACTTCCTAGTCATTGGAGAGCAAAATAGAAAAGGGATGGGAAGAATACTTTCCACTGACCTACTGAATCTTGTCCTATTTGACTTTAGAACCAGTGGTGGAAGAGGTGTTTAATACAAGTTTCCTTTTGGCTCTGATGTCTTAACCTGCCAAGCACAGGCATGTGTTCACTGGAAAACAATGTGCTTTAAAAGAGGCATCCCAGGGCTGTTTCTCAACCTATAGTGTCTGCTAACAGTTTGGAGACTGATGGACAAATATACCATAGAAATGTATGTCAAGGTTCTAGGTATAAAACAAACAGCTGCTTAAATAATGCAATTAATTACAGATTCCTTACAGTCATTAAATGGTAGACTAACAACAGCAGGATCAAATTCCAAGAGAGAAGTTCAAGAAAACCAGTCCATCTGCTCTGACTTCCACCATGACACTCACGGACAGCTGGCACCAATTACAGCCAATATCTAACAAAACAATAAGAATATTATCACTGTCCCATGGATCATTGTCAACCTTCCAAAAAAAGTAAAGGGGGAGCTGATATATAGACTGATGAAAGTAAAGGACTGACTAAGTACAGAAAAATAAGTATTAGAATCAGTATCAAAGAAAGAAAAGATGTGATCTGAAAGTATACTTTCTATGTAATGACCCCTCCCATCAATATCAGCACCACCACAGAAGAAACTGCATTCACTACAATCTCCCAGATGAAGATGACAACTGTTCAACAAGAATATCAAGGTCTGATTGAACATAAGTCCAGGAGACAAGTAGAGAGAACAAAAAGGGATGGTATTATCTAAGAAAACATGAATGGCTATGGCCACCCTTCAAGGATGTATAAAGTGTCAAAGACAGGGTGAGCACATGATGATTGACCAGGAGTGCTACATTTCCATGCACTCATCCATCTAGATAGACAATGAATTGCAAAGCAGAGTCACAATAAACAGGTCATGAATCAGATAACACAGCCACAATGAACAGACCATAAATCAGAAAATATAGCTACAATGAATGGATTACAAATCAGATAGCACAGAACAAATGGTTTTGTTTTTGAATTTTGTACAAAGTTACACAAAAACTATCTGCACTAGTCATCCCTAATTTAGCTATGTAAGACTAGAGGGAATGCAGCTAGTCATCCCCACCCATAGCCAACTCTTGGGCTACTCTTTTACCAACAACTTGTGGGATTGACCATAATATTATAATGCACCCACAGCTGAAAGAGCGAGCCTATTTTGTGTGATGTAGATTCAAACCTGCATCTCGTAGATTGCGATTCAAGCACCTTAACCACCTAGCATGCTGGGCTCAGTCACAAGGGACAGACCACAAATCAGACAGCACTAGCCATAATGATTCAAAAACACATCAGATAGCATAATCACAACAAGTACACGCTAAATCAGAAAGCACAGTCACAACAGACAGAACCCAAATTTTATACTGAGTAACAACTAAGCCCCTTTTATAAAGAATTCTATTTCTGAAATTCCTCACCTGGCTGTTGTGTTTCCAGAGTTCTAAATGAGATCTTGGTAATGATAATGTTATAAATCAAATTAGGAAGGTGAGTTTGTTGAACTGAAAACTTTCACAGTCTGCTCTAAAGAATTGCCTAATATGTTTTTTCATAAAGTTACTAGACAGCAAATGATACTGAAATAACATGTACACTAGTTGGAATTTAAATAACTTAAAAGATGTCATAACATTTTTTAAGTGGACATAACTATAATAAGCTTTTTTTTTGTCTAAATGTAAATAGCTCTTTCCTCATAGCCACACATCTTGTATAGCTTTCACTTTAGTCAATATTCATATACAATACAAATAATTAGCAAATACTTACTCCAAAGAGATTTTGAATAATAAATCCATGATACTGTTTTAGCTTTTCCTCGTATGCTTTTCTAAAAAATGGCACCAAGTCCTCTGTGCAATTTCCTCGGATGTAATCTTCAACAAAGTAGGACAAAAAAACTTGAATATACTGCAGGGCCCTAAATAAGAAAATTGTGTGAGACAATAGCATACAGGTATTCAATTATTTAAAATCTTAAGATTCTTAATACACTTTCAAACTCTGAACAGAGTAAAAAAATGTATACAAAACATACATATTTGTACAAAATTAATGAAATATTATATTTTTATTTTTCCCAGATTATTTAATTTATTCAATTAAAATTAAATTTTTATGGTAATGGTTGAAAATTACAGAACATTTTTCACTCCATTCAGTTTCAAGGTTTAATATTGCAATTATTTTATATTATGATGTATTATAGTAGAATAATATGCCCAAATAATAAAAATGTGTTGTTTAAAAGAACTACCATAAATTTCCTTTTTACTAAAAAAATGTGCTTTTTAGTCTTATTAACTAGTTATAGAAATTTTAGAAAAAAAAATACACAATCATCATTTTAAACCCTCAATTAACCTGCTTGTTTATGTACCCTTTGCTAACAGAGGAATCCACATATCTACTCATATCAAACATGATTTAGCTTGTTGTAACACCCAGCGGAAAAAACTTACTGAAAATACTGGAATAATTCATTCATTTTCAGTTCAAAATACATACAGAAACCCAAGTAATAAATGTAATATTGAGCATCTATTCTCACTCCAATGCCTTGTGTGACTCATCAATGACCCTAAATACATACAGAAACCCAAGTAACAAATGTAATATTGAGCATCTATTCTCATTCCAATGCCTTGTGTGACTCATCAATGACCCTATAACTTACAGTAATAGCTTAGAAATATGCATTTAAAAAGCCAGTGGTGTTCCCTCTGAACCTATCATTAGCTCAATAAAGAATACCAGATTGCTGACCATATCTTCAATACTTCCAGTTTTTCTAACTTTTCTACGCAAAATCTAAAAATCTATTAATTTAAAAACTTATTCATCGAGTTAACATGCATATAGTTAGATACATATATACCTATAATTAAATAATCATATAAGGATTTTAAAAATACTTTTTACTTGAAAGTGATTATAGTCGACTATAATCAACTGTGTGATATTGCAACTACTCTAATTTTATCTCTTATATCAACAGCTAGTTATACACTGTAATAAAAACAGAAGTAGAGGGAGGAGATTGGTAAAGGTTACTTGTCAGAAAACACAAAAATAATTTGTATTATATTTCACAAAAAACATTTTGAGCCAAAGCATCCCTTTTGTTTTACATTTTATGAAGTTACTTTAAACAACAGCACGTCCTTTCCTTATACCAGCACTGTACGTTTCAAATGGACATTAAACCATTATCTCATAGTACAAAAATCACGTATCTTGAAAGCAGAACTATAACCAGTGTAATGTTATATTACTTACCTTCGAAACACTATAGATTTTTCTTCTTGTGTTTACCTAAATGTTTATTAATACACATATGCTTCAAAATTTTGAATGTTCTTTCTGCCCTTACCCATAATTCTCCATTCATGTGACAACTTTTCACATGATTTATTGCACATGCATCAGGAGATCTGATATACACTCTGCTTTCCCATTCATATTTCATATTTCTTAAAACTACAATTGTTACGTTTTTTTATGTGGACTGAATGCAAGAGAAAGACAGATAACAGCTTATATAATTTATAACAATAAACTATTATATATGTGACAGATATAAGATAAATTATATAATAACAATGACAGATGTTCAGTGTCAACCTTCAAAATTAATTACAATACAAAATGGTACTGGCCTGTGTCCAATATAATGATCCAGAATGAAAGTTCAAAAGTCCAGATCAGAAATCCAAAATTCCAGTCTAGGGAGTGAATTTGGTCCCACGAAGAAATTCCAAAGTTTGAATGGAGAAGTCCAGAAACAATTCACAGTTCAATAAATTTGACGAAGTTCTTTTTACAATGTCTCAAATTTGTCGTTTTCTAACTTGCCTAGGTCTCCCCTAAACAGTCCTGTACCTGTTGACCTTCAGTATAACCAGTAATTCGAATGAATCGTAAAGATTAACGAAATAAAATCACAGCTTTTGTAGATCTAGCTCCAGTCACAAATCCAAGTTGAATAAACACACAGCAAACGTTGAAAAATTCTCAAACGACAATAACATCTCTTGAATCGAATAAAAACAAATGACTGACTCTCTCTCCTTGCATCGCCATCTGTTTATATACTAGTAGGCCCACTGTGTTCTCAAAATATCGCGTAGCTTCCACAGAATTCCAGAGTAATCTGCGCATGTCTGTTTTTGCACGAGACTCGTCTAGACACCAGGCCGAATACATTCTATTTATAGACAAATGATCGATCTACCTAATTCTACAAATTTCTACATGAATAACATATTTTATTGGTTTAAACTTCGAAACCATAATATAAACAACAACATGGCATTCCAAACGCTTTATACATAACACTCTCCCCCTTAAAAGCAAAAAAAAAGTTTGAACTTGTGAAAACCCTTTTCTTTCTTTTTTTTAACTTATTATACATAACATTGAACTAAGAAACAAATTTTAGTCAACCAATAATAATAACAAAACACTAAACAACTTAATTACCATGACAACGCATCCGCATTGACATTGTCTGAACCACGGATATAATTAATGGACACATTGTATTGCTGCAGAATAATACTCCACCTAAGTAACCTTTGATTTTTGTTTTTCATTTTGTTCATGAACACGAGTGGATTGTGGTCAGTGTAAACATTAACAATCCATGGTGAAGAACACAAATAAACATCAAAACGTTGTAAAGCTAACAACAATGCAAGTGCTTCCGTCTCAATTGTTGAATAGTTTCTTTGGTGCTTATCAAGTTTTCTTGAAAAGTAACACACAGGGTGGTCAACACCATTTTACTCTTGCAACAACACAGCACCAACACCAATGTCACTCGCATCTACAGCAAGCTTAAATGGTTTGTCAAAATCGGGAGCTTTGAGGATTGGAGCACTCATGAGCATGACCTTGATCCTTTCAAAGGCAGTCTGGTAATTTTGATTCCAGGAAAATTTTACATCCTTTTTTAGTTAGGCTGTTAAAGGTGCAGAACCATCAGAAAAATTTGGACAAAATTTCCTATAATATCCTGCCATGCCCAAGAATCTCATCACACCTCTTTTGTTCATCGGATCTGGATACTCCGCTATTGCCTGTACCTTAGCTTGGATAGGCTTCACTTTACCCTGACCAATTTCATGGCCTAAGTACACAATTGTTGCTTTACAGAAGTCACTTTTTAACAGGTTGATAGTCAACTGAGCCTCGGAACACCTCTCAAAGAATGCACGAATGCGACTTAAATGCTCAGACCAGTCACTGCTTACTACAAGTACATCATCAATGTAAGCATACACATTTTCTAACCCTGCAATGACATGATTCATCAACCTTTGAAATGTTGCACCAGAGTTTTTCATGCCAAATGGCATAACTTTGTATTGGTACAAACCATCGGGTGTTATAAAAGCTGAAATTTCTCTTGCTTGAGAAGTTAAAGATACTTGCCAATAACCTTTGAGTAGGTCAAATTTGGTAAGGTACCTTGAGTTACCTACACGGTCAATACAATCATCCATCCTAGGAATAGGATATGAATCAGTCTTGGTCACATCATTAACCTTTCTGAAATCTGTATAGAACCTAACTGAACCATCAGGCTTTGGTACCAAGATACAAGGTGAACTCCAATTACTGTTTGACAACTCAATGAAATCATTTTCAAGCATGTATTGTACCTCTAACCTGATTTGTGACAATTTCACAGGATTGGCCCGATATGGATGTTGTTTTAAGTTGAACATTATGGTTGGTGAGTCTGTGGGAAGAATTCTTTCAAAAGTGCCTTTATCAAATAATATTATCAGTTATAGAATCTAAAACATGACCGGAGACCTCAACGACCAGCTAACTGGTAAAATGAAAGGGAAGGAATTCGGGTTAAAGCTAGATGAGGCGACAAATAGTAACAAGGCTGCTTATTTGATTTGCTACACACAGTTCATGAATGATGACAAAATTATGGAAGAACTTCTCTTTTGTAAAAGTATCAATGCAGGTACAAAGGCTCAAGACTTGAGATCTTTGACACTTGTGTGTGAAAACAACTAAGACTAAGTGTGTTGACATCTGTACTGATGGTGGTTGCTCTATATCCAGCTGTTATGGAGGATTGCAGGCACTCACATGAAGCAAAGCTCTTGATGCACAGTGGACTCACTGCATAATCCCCAGGAAAACCCTTGCACTAAAGCACCTGAGTCCTATACTGAACCTAGTCCTGGAAGGTGTGTTGAAAGTGGTGAACTTTACGAAAACTGAGCCATGAAAGGCAAGGTTTTTTTGTTTTTTTTAAAAAACCTGTGTGAGAATATGGGATCTGAGCACACATCTTTGTTGTACCTACCATAGCTCGTGATGGCTCTCCTGTAGGAATGTACTGAACCGTGTGTTGGAATTATGACAGGAACTGTACTCTCATCTCAAAGAACACAAATGTGTTAAAAAAACTTCTTGGCTACTGATTTTTTTTCAAAATTAGCATACCTGTGCAATCTCTTCAAAAAACTGAATGTATTGAATCTTTCTCTGCAGGGAAGCTAAACACACATTCTGAAACTCACAAAAAAGGTTTCAGCCCTCAGAAAAAAAGTTACTACTGAAAAGAAGAAAAAACAAATGAAGATGGTGGCAAAGACTGTTCCCCCCTGTTGCAGCAGTTTGTTACATCTAATGAAGTTGATTTGATCAAAGAACTGAAATATGTTTTTGAAGAACACCTAACACAGCTCAGTGACTGGTTTGAAGATTACTTTATGAAAGATGTGAAGTTTACATGGATCCAAGACCCATTCAAAGCTAAAACCCCATCTGAATTTATCTCTGCAGACAAAGAAAATCTTATTGAGCTGTCTTGTGACAAGATTTTAAAAACAAAATTTGACAACATGGAACTAACAGAGTTTTGGATATCAGTAAAAGAAGAATATCAGCTGCTAAGTGCTAAAGCTCAGCAATTCCTAATTCCATTTGCGATGTCACATCTCTGCAAAGCTGGATTTATGATGGTGGCTGTGATAGAAAGCAAGTATTGCACAAAAATTAATGTGGAACAGGAAATGAGGGTGGCAGTGTCCAATCTAATTCCAAGGTTTGAAAAGCTGTGCAGTGTTCAACAGGCACACACATCCACATTAGTAACTGTGGTTATTTAAAAATGAAAAAAAGATAGTTTTTACTTTCAGTTTATGTATATCATTCTTTCACATGGCTACTAAGTTGTTAGGGCATAAATACTTAAGTTGTTTCAACCTAACTACTTGATAAACGAAACTGTTAGATTTTTCTTTTTGCATAAGGCCCCATGAAAAAAATTGCTGAGACACTAAAGGTGCCATGAATTGAGATGGTTTGGAATACACTGATCTAAACTGTAATAAAGATGGAGTCAAACAAATTAAAATTCAGAACCAGAAAGATTTGACAGCTGAATTAAAGAAAAAGGGAGTGGAACAGACCAGCCTTAAAGAAAGACTACAGTTAAAGACACTCAGGTAAAATGCATACTTCTTACCAAAGAAACCATTTTCCATTAATGCTCTTTAGTTAAAATAAAAAATGTTTGATTGGGGCAGTAAAGATTAATTGTAGCTTTGGAGCCTATAATGAGAATACAGATGATGACTTAAGTACTTAGGAGGAAAACTGTCTTGCTAATGTGCTGATAAGGTCTTGGGAGAGCAGTCCAGTCAAGTTATACAAGTAACCTCTCTTCATACATATCTAAATAGGTTAGTAAGTCCCAAAACTGGTCAAATTAGTGGGTACTCAAATAGAAATTGTTACAAACTCGAGGTGTCACAAAGATAGGACTCAACTACTTGAGAACAGTGCAACGAGAATATTGAAAATAAAACAAAAAAACAGTTAAAACACAGATAATCCATCATCCTGTATTGGTCTTAAGAAATCTGTTGACCATAGGCATCCTCCTCAAAAATCTTATACAACAACTAAATCCAAAATCAAGCCAATATAAAAAGAGACCTTTATATCTATACTAATTAATAACCTAACATCCCAATGCAATGCCCTCTACAATCCCATATCCATTTATACTTTCATCTGTAAGTTATGTGCCCAGCAATGGTCAGTTGCAAACTCTTTCATAACCTGAAGATGATCTAGGAAGGTCAAAACACTGTAGTCTCCTCAACAATAAAAGTATTAATACCCGTACCAGCTATTCCAATATACATTTTTATTTCAAGTGGGTTTCTCCTGATCAAGAAATGTATGTTTGTTTCTTCAAAATATTTCATAATTCCACTCTGGACAATCAGAAGATAAAATGAAAGACCAATGCAAAAACAAACAAAAAACAATATAAGATATGGCTTAAGAACTGTAGAAGTAAGAAGAGATAAAATATTTACACTAAAAGATGATTAACAGTTATCCAATTTCTAAAAAAAACAATAATGATAAAAAAAAAGTGGAAAATAGAGATTGAAGAGCTTAACCAACCAACTTGGCATTAGCATTCTCAGGCATGACAGAAAATATTTCAACAATTAAAAAAAGAAAAATCCTGAAAACCAAATAAATCAGACCAGCAGCACTATTTTTTACAATTAAAACGAGCTGGCATATACCACTGTTCAGACAATAAAGGTGAATAGGCCTAACAAATGTCATTTAATGCATTTATAAGAAAAGCAGATACTCCACCCTAGAGTAATCACATTGGTGTGATAACCTGCCAGGATTATAGGAGGCAATAATTAAGTATTGGCCTGAATATCTTGATCCATAAGGGCCAAAATATAGCCACAGAATGTCCCTTCACACCAGAGGCAGTCTATATGAAGAAGGCCACCAAATAAGTTTTAAAATTTCCAATATCAGTAGAAACATTTGCAGCAGTAGTTAACACTGACTTAAGAATTCATAATGAGCAAAGATACCAACACAACTGTTAATAAGAGAAATCTGGACTTTTTAGATAGAGTTCATGTAAGAACTCCTGACACATGCATAATAAGTCATGCTGAAGTGTGAAGAGTTATGGGTAAGTAACACAAGTTCTGTAATGCATAAAAGATATTTAAAAACAAGTTACATATTTTGTGATAGCATAACAGCAAACTCAACAATGCAAGATTACTTGATTTGAATTGGATCACTTACTTTACTGAAGTACCTTGTAATCACAAGTAATAATGGAAAATAACATAAGTTTTTCTTTATAATTAAAAACAAAATTCATAATTACTTTCTAATTAATAACTTTGATTTAATATTTAATAAAATTGTCATATCATTACTGCCTTGATTACAAAGTATAAATGACACAACACTGACATTTTCTGACTACTTCACTATGTTAATGGGGATATCCATCTCAAGATAACGTAAACCAAATACACATTACATTTAATATGAAATTTTCAGTTAAATTATGAATATTGTCAATTTTTGGTTGTATGCTACATACTAAAAAAGGTAATCAAAACAATAAAATCATATATAATTAGATTCTACAACAAAGGTGTATGTATTCTTTTGTTTCAAAGCAATCTGCTAGTAAGAGCACAACAGGAATACTTCTGGATTCCATTTTATGATCCTGATTAAAAATATTCCTTAAACAGCATGAATGTTGTAGATAGTATTATCAGCTGATGACGTTTGAGGGTTAAAACACATTTTATAATTCAACTAATAATCAAATACAGAACACACTTACCTCTTCAACCACAGAAGTGCATCAGTGCCAACTTTATCTTTATCTTTATCGTCATTCATTTCATGGATGACAATGCTACTTAGATGTTTAAATTTTAATTCATCTGTTTTATATATCGCCTGCAGTTTCTGTTAACAATAAACAAAAACATGCTGTGAAAATCTAACTACATAGTATAACACCTACTGTTATAAATTAAACTGTTAAACTGAAGATAAAAATTTTATTTACATACATACTTTTTGCCACAAGTTAAAAATACTGATAAGTCCCTAACAATTAAAATGTAACATTAAATACATCAAGCTCATTTCTACAACTTGTAATGCAAATATAAACTACCATAATTTCAGCAGTGTAGCTATCTGACAATGAGAAACACAAAACAATAGAACCTTTATATTACTTTATATAGCAAATAAATGAATTTAAATAATCTGATTTTAATTATTAAATTTTACTTAGGATTTTTCAGTTGAGATTGGTGGATGAAAATGATCAGTTAAAATCATCCTGTATATTTATGTTACTATCAAACTGTAGAGATTGTCCATGAAATACATGTACACTCTGCACATCAAACCAACTTAATTAAGCCTGGTCATTCAATGAAGAATGAATGAAAACATTTCAAACTTCTGTCATTGTTACAATTCAGTTAAAGTTTAACACATTAGTAAAGCAACAAAGATGTAATGCCGACAAAAACAAAAATAAGGCTATCAGTTACACACAGAAGGTATTGAAAATTAAAACATTACATAGCTTATCACTGGAACTTCATATGAAACTTAAAACAGTATAATTAATAAGAATCTAAGTCTAAAACATTGACACAAGAACTGTATTTACAGCCAACAAAAGTTCAACTACCAAAGTCTTATGAGTGATACTTGGTAATTGACAAATGATAATATGTTGTCATACTCTGTGAAGTGCATCTATTTCAGTGACTGTAAAAGCCCAAACAATCTATTATAATTCGGCCAGTGAATCAATGTATCAAATATTGTACACAGCATGCATGTCATGAAAATCTTCCAATAGATTTATTGTGGCTGCAGGCTACAAATAGTAATGGTCAGTTAAATATAAAAAAATGACCTGTGCATAATATCAGGGTAATATTCTGACCCCACTATACCACAGATGGACACCAATAACATATATCACCATGAAGACAAAGTAGCAAATCATGTACATATCCAAATCAACAACTACCATTTCTTCAAGATGCAAGTACAAATGAAAAATATATGCTACACCAATTCATAGACTTCTAATTCCTTTGGGTTGCTGAAACAGGCCCTAATAAATCACCTGTGAAAACAACATATTGCTTTTAAAAAGAAAGTAAAGACAGGGATGGAACAACATTACCTTTAGTGTATTGTGCAAAATCTTCTACAACAGATATTTATCTGTAGAGCAAAGTCCATTATCAGGCCATCACATACAACCATCAGTAGTTGTAGAAAGCATGGGATATCATCCTCATACCATTACCATGAATATTTCTTATACAAAATACAAGAGTGTCACAAACTTCATTCAAGTTAACAAACTTACCTTAAAACCAACAATCACAAGTTCACCTTGCTTTCTTCAAGTTGATGGCAACCAACATACAAATAATATTTTTCCTCATAAAAATATTCAAGTCCAAAGCAGCCTACATAAAAAAAAATAGTTTCTCTGTGACAGCTTTCTTTATACTGATAGTAGGCTAAATAAAACCAATAACATTTCCCTTATTTAAATATGTATCTCTAATAGTTTACTGAACTCTCCACAAAATGAACAGGTGTTACCTTAAACATCTAACTTCCAACCTTACATGTATTAGTACAGAATGCACCAGCCTATGATGTAATCATAAGACTATAATCTTCCAAGAGGGCAACACGTTCCCTTTACATAGTAAATTCAACAAGTGCCAGTGTTACAACTAAAATTCATTTCCATAAGGCAAAAAAAACAACAATAATGAAAGCGAGAAGAAAGGGTGAGAGGTTACACAGAGAGGTAAGAAAAATATTAGCTTCAAAAACATTACTCATGTTCTCACTGTTGAAAAAGCAAATCCCTAAATGACAAAAAATGGCAGAAAACTAGTTTGTTTAAAGAAATTACAAATATGAGCTCCTTTCTGAAAGGGAAGAAAAACCTTTGAAGAGTGTCACCCACTTGGAAGGAGAACAGCCTATTGATGTATTACTTAGTAAGAGACCACATTCTTCTCATGCAGTAGGGGCATCAGTATTGTTTTCTTTTATCTCCAAACAACCAAATCATTCTTAAAGTTTACCCCTATTAAAAGCTGAAATAGCACCCTTGTTCTCACACAATTCATATGCCAAAGTGTCACTTTGATAAGTAGTTTGAAGAGTGTTGTACCAGTCATTATAACTCAGGTAGTCAGCCAATGCAAGAAGGAATCAGAGACCTGCATCCTGAAGAGAACAAAAGACCTATTTGGTGTAATTGTCAGAAATAACATGGTGCATTTATTCAATGTTATACAGTTGCACCGGGCAGAGACAGATGGGCCTTACACTTTTTGTTAATCCTCATTCAATGCAGATTTTGAAAAAAGTATTTGTGTGACGCAATGCCAGCTCCACATTACAGATATTAAGATAAAACTACACAGTTGAGAAACTTGTTTAAGAGAGAAAGAGAGAAAACTAGCAACTAACCTTGCAAAATCTTTCTGTGAAAAGTGGAGAACTTCAACTGGAAGGAGACAAAGAGGTAGACAAAAATCTCAAAGTGGTATGAGCAATGTAACGAACGTGTTGCTGGGTGTCAATATCTCATACAGAGGACACCATGACTGGAGGTACAAAAAGCAGTGAAAGGACAAAGTTGATGGAGAAGATATGAAAAAATAAGAAATGTATCATCACTCACAAAAAAATTAACTAATTGAATAGGAAGTATAACCCAACCAGTCAAAGTTCAAGGATATAAGGTATTAGAAGAAAATGAACCTCGTGCCAAAAAAATTGTTGATTGCCTTGTAAGATGGCAGAGAGAGAGAGAGATTACAATAAACTTAATGTAAAAAACTAAGGATACAATTAGGACTAGGGTGGGCTAATTGGAGAAAACATATCACCCTTACAAGCAGCCTTAGTTTTGGAAAGAAATAACCAGTTACAGAATGATATCACCCCCCCCACACCTCCTGGTAAAAGGTGCAGGAAGTGTCCAAGGCAAACTTTCAAAGTGAGAGATCTCAAAGATAAGAAGAATTAAATATGCCTTCATAGAAAGATTGTACAAAAAAGCAGTAGTCAATGATTGAAACAGAAGATATGTGAAAGCCCTGAGCACTAAATAATAGGTGTTCCACTTCAAAACAGGAATCAGATGAGGATAAGACAACTGATGATAAATGTTTGAAAGAGATCCAACAAACAAACAAAGAAAAATAAAATGGCTGAGAAAGTTATGTACAAAAATTTACTAAACTAAGGAGAGTAAATGAGAAGTCAAAAAGAGCATGGAGTAATTCAGATCAAGATATCTTGAACTTGGACTGCTCCTTAGCAATGATACAATTTTTCACTAACAGTGCAACAGTTTGTTTTTTTATAATTATCAGTTTCATACCATTTCAAAATGAGCTTATCATGTTACTATTGTGCTCTCTATACTAATGTAGCTAGCTATTTCTACTGCCTTTACATATGAAACAGTAAGATAAAAAAAATACACACACAACTGGATAAGCAGCTTATTGTCTTAAACCCCATCTCAACAGTAAGCCTAACAGAAGTATACAAATCACTGCTATTATAATATTACACCTTTCACTACACAATTAATTTTCAGGCTGCTTCTCAAAAAGTGTTAATTATCTACCATGAAATAAAAGTATGAAATCGACCCTTTAAATGTATACAAACCACAGAGTAAAAGGATGAAGCATACCTAACTAGGCAGGATCCTGAAATATGATGTACAGCAACTAAATAAGATAAAAAATAATAATTTGTCCACTTACCACAGTCAAAAGCAAACAGACATGTCTAATAACCAAAGAGTTGATTGATTGATTTAGTGTTTTATGGCACAAAGCAACGAGGCTATCTGCGCCAGACATCTGGTAAAAAAGTAAAATAAAAAAAATAAATCTAGTAAAAGACATAAATGGAAATGAAGGTAAAACAAAAAAGTAGAAAACCAATGTTGACACCTAGTCTACAATGTTAAGATAAAAGGCAGAGAAAAAGAAGTTGTAAGGTATTTAATCTAGCAAAAATGTAATGATCATAACCCGCCAGGAAGACTAACAGGTAAGTTCAAGACTCACCGTCAGTCACCTGAAGTTGGTCTTTCCAGTCCTGGTTCCGGGTTATGTATCATAGCAACCAGTATCAAAATGTAAAAGAATAGAAGTTTTAAAAGACACATAGCAAAATCGCAACAATGAGTAGCCAAATGTCCAGTAAAAAGAGAAAAGTCAAGTAAATGGAGTAAAATTTGTAAAAGTAAATGAAGGTAAAAACAAAACAGCAATTAAAACAGAAAATGGTGTAAAAACCAATGGTGACATCCAGTCTTCAAAGTTATAAACTATTTACTCTAGCAAAATGGTAATGATCATAACCCGCCAGGAAGACTAACAGGTAAGAATAAAAACCACCGTCAGTCACCTGAAATTGGTCTTTCCAGTCCTGGTTCCAGGTTATGAGTGGCCAGTACTAAAAAGTAAAGTAGTAAAAGTGTGAAACGATATGCAGCAAAAGTATAATAACAACTCACCAGGACGACTAATGAGTAGTTCAAATGGATAGTTCAAGCAATAGCGTTAGTCACCTGAAGTTGGCCTTTCCAGTCCTGGTGTCGAGTTATTTATTGTTCTGGCCATTGTCCAATGTCAAATTGAATGAGAGAGATTAAAACTGTAAAAAAGGAGCCACAATTAAAAAGGTGTAATGAATAAATATGCAACCCTTAAATGAGATGAAAAAGATTAATGGCCATTAAAAATTAAAAACGTTATCAAGGTGGACAGAGTCACCATCACCAATAACTCTGTCTAATGTTACAGACTGACCCTGGAAAAAAAATATGTTTAAAATATTGCCGTCGTTGAGAATTGTAACGATGGCAAGAAAGTAAAACGTGGGTGATAGTGATTTGAGTGTTACACAAACTACACATTGGTGCATCAGTTCCAGATAAAAGAAAATGATGAGTTAAAAAACTGTGACCAATGCGTAGCCTAGTGAGAACAACTTCCTCCTTCCGAACTTTACGGAAGCTGGATGGCCAAACTCTAATTTTGGGTTTGATTTGAAAAAGTTTGTTGTTGCGTTGCTCACTCCAAGTGGACTGCCAGCTGGCACGGAGCCGAGCCTTGAAGACAACACCATAATCCATGTACGGAATAGGCATAGGGGTGACAGTGCTGAAGCAGACATATTTAGCTGCCATGTCTGCAAGCTCGTTCCCGCGAATACCAACATGGCCTGGTATCCAGAAAAATTGGATTGAAGTAGCTGCTAATGAGAAATGGGCCAGTCGGTTTCGAATATCAGCAAGAATAGGATGTGAGATAACGTGTAGCGATTCCAAGGCAAGTATAGAACTAAGTGAATCAGTATAAGTAGTGCAGTTGGAGTACTGCTCAGCTGCAATATGATCCAGGGCAAGAGATATGGCACACAGTTCAGCAGTGAACACAGAAGCTGTAGAGGGGATTCTGCGCGCAACTACTGACCCATAGCAAACCATAGCAGAGCCCACTGAATCACCTGATTTGGAACCATCTGTATAAATGGGAACTGAATGATTGTTTGAAAGACACTCATTGAATAAAAGACGGTACTTCCAATCTGGAGTATCTGCCTTTTTTAGGTGACTGAAAGAAAGGTCACATTTGGGGGCTGTAATAAGCCATGGTGCAATGGGCTGAACTTTGGAATCTGCAATGTTATCCAAGGACAGACCCAATTCATCCAATTGCGCCCGGATGCAAATGCCAAACGAAGCAATAACAGATCGTCTGTTCTGAAAAAGTACTGCCCACCGAGGAAGGAAAACACATTCCCAGATGGAATGCTTTGGTAAGGAACGAAGTTTCGAAGTATACTGTAAAGATAGTTGCAAACGGCAAAGGTGTAGAGAAGGTTCATGAGATTCAATGTATATGCTTTGAGATGGAGAGGTACGGAAAGCCCCAGTGCAGAGTCAAAGTCCTTGGTGATGAATGGGATCCAGCATCTTTAAGGCTGAGGGTCTGGCAGAGCCATAGACCATTGATCCATAGTCGAGTTTTGATCTAATAAGAGCACGATATATCTTCAACATTGAACAGCGATCTGCCCCCCAACTGGTAGAAGAGAGGACACAGAGGATGTTCATTGCTCTTGTGCATTTGACCCGAAGCTGCTTTAAGTATGGCATAAAGGTCAGTTTACGATCAAAAATAAGCCCCAAGAACTTTGTCTCCGGGACCACTGGCAGCAAAACTTCACCGATACGAAGTTCAGGATGAGGGTGAATACCTCATCCACGGCAAAAGTGCATGCATACAGTATTGGAGAGAGAGAAATTAAAGCCATTCGCCAGAGTCCACTTCCGTACACGATTGAGGGCAGTTTGTAGTTGCCGCTCAATATATCTCATGTTTGACAACTGACATGAGATGTGAAAGTCGTCGACATACAGCCCATTCGCAAGAGTGAGAGGGAGTTGTTCAGTGATGGCATTTATCTTTATACTGAAGAGTGTGACACTCAATATATAGCCTTGAGGGACTCCAAGTTCCTGTACAAAAGAACGTGAAAGTGCCGAACCTACATGAACTTGGAATCTCCTGTCCATTAAAAATTTTTTAATAAACATGGGTAGATGGCCACATAACCCATATGTAGGGAGGTCTCGCAAAATGCCATACCTCCATGTTGTGTCATAAGCCTTCTCTATGTCAAAGAACATTGATACAAGATGTTGGCAGTTGAAAAAGGCTTCTCTGATAGATGTTTCAAGACGAATTAGGTGGTCTGTGGTAGAGTGCTGTCGACGGAACCCACACTGGGTGGGTGAGAGGAGGTTGTTTGATTCAAGGAACCAAACAAGACGAGCATTAACCATCCTTTCTAAGGTCTTACAGAGACAGCTCGTCAAAGCAATTGGACGAGAGTTTGAAGGAATCTTTTAATCTTTCTCTGGTTTAGAAAAAGGTAAAATAATAGCCTTGCGCCAGGCATTAGGAAAAGCATTCTCCTGCCAAATCCGGTTGAAGACAATCAGTAGGACATCAATAGAAGCAGGAAATAGATGGTGCAGCATGTCATAATGAATATCATCAGGCCCAACAGACGTATTGGCAGACTGATGAAGGGCCATTTTTAGTTCCACCAGGGTAAAGGGACAATTATAGTCAAAGAAACAGTCAGTTTGAAAGGAAAGAGGTGATCGCTCTGCCTGAGTCTTGATAGCCAGGAAGGTGGAGGAACAAGCAGAAATGATAGATACCCGGCAAAAGCTTTCATCTAGAGTGTTAGCAATGTTCATGACATCAGTCACCTCCTGATCATCAGAGAGTAAGATCGAGAGGGAGACATAATTGTAGTGCCCATTAACCTTTCAAATCCTGTCCCATATGATCTTGGAACTGGTGGTAGAAGATATGCTGGTTGTGAACTTAATCCAAGATTCCTTCTGGCTTTGACGTCTTACCCACCTAGCATGTGCACGGGCCCGTTGGAAAGCAACCCGGTTTGAAAGTGTGGGATATCTACGAAAAGTATCCCAGGCCCGTTTTTGAGCCTTCCGTGCTAAGTGGCAAGCAGGATTCCACCATGAGCGAGGATATCGTGGAAAACGTGTCGAGGTTTTAGGAATACACTGAGCAGCTGCATGTATAATACAGTCAGTTACCGCTGTTACACAGTCGTCTATTGATGGATGATTTACGATGGCAGGATCAAGTTCTGCAAGAGCAGTGAAAGTGGATCAGTCTGCCTGATCCAGCTTCCACCGGGGCACACGGGTAGGGTGGCATCCCCAAAGGGGATGGTGTCTATCAAAATCTCCCAGGATTAGAAATGGAGATGGCAACTGTTCAACGAGAGCATCAAGTTCTGATTGATCGTATGTTTCTCCAGGGGACAGGTACAAAGAACAAATTGTGATGGTATGACCCAAGAAAACACGGATGGCTACGGCCTCCAAGGGTGTGTTGAGTGACAAAGACAGGGTGGGCACATGTTGATCAACCAACAGTGCCACCCCTCCATGTACTCGACCATCACACAACCTGTCATTTTTGTACAAAGAAAACTGCCGAATGGAGACTGTATCAGCAGATTTGAGAAATGTTTCTTGTAAAGAAAGACAAACAGGATGGTAGGAAGCAATCAGCGTTTTGATATCCAGATTAGAACGTAAACCTCGACAGTTCCATTGTATCAAGGTGGCCATTTTTAAGAACGGGTAGGTGAAGTGGCTGGAGAACCCTTTGGTTTACGACCACATCTTTTTTCTTTACTGTCTTTAATCGAAGGAGGTCTATCAACTTCCATGGATTCTGCTCTGGGTCGAGTGGGCAGGTTTTTGTTATTGGAAGAGGAATCCAGTGAATGAGAGCGCAAACGAATAATTGTTTTGTCTCTTGTGGTTGGAGAAAATGATGTATCAGAAGAAATGCCTGTATTTGAAACTGAAGGACATGGATCTTGAGGTTGATTGGAAGGTATGGGAGGTACAGAGATAGGAGTGGAAGTCGATTCATCAATTTTTTTAACCATGGAGGTCAGAGGGCTTTTCATTTGTTTTAAAAACGATTCTTTTGGAGGCACAGAGAAATCTGTCTGCACTCCCACTGTAGTTGTGGAATGGAGTGCAGCAGCATACGTCCAAGATGGAGTTGTGGACAGCAATTTCCGAGCCTCGGGATAACTAATGTTATTTGTCGTTTTCAAACGCTGCACCTCTTTTTCCTCCAACCATTTTGGGCAAGAATGAAAGTAAGAGGGCTGAGAACCATTGCAGTTTACACAATGCGGGTTCAGGTCACAGTCATAGGCATCGTGGTCCTTGCCGCCACAACGAGCCCATGTCAGGGAACCACGACAAGAAGTCTTTGAGTGGCCGAATCTCTGACACTGGAAACATCGAAGATGGTTTGGAATGTATGACCAAACCCTGCAAATGAGATAACCTGCCTTGATGCACGTGATGAAGTAAATGTTAAAACGAGGGTATTTGTTGGCAGTGTAACTCCATCTTTGCGAATGGAGATGCGCCTCACTGCAGAAACTCCTTGAGTGGAGAGACCAGCAAGAATCACTGATTCAGGAACATTCTTCAAATCCCTTTCAACAATAACTCCTCGTGAAGAATTCAAAGTACCATGGGGTGTAACCTCAATAGGTATATCCCCAATTGGCTTTGAATTCAAGAGGAGTTCACTGTGTTGGGTTGTGGATGTTTCAACCAATATGTCACCAGATCGAAGCTTCTTCACTGACTTTGGAGAGCCAGCAAGTCCCTCTAGTCCCTTTTGAATAAAAAAAAGGGGACATTTGCCCTAAAGATTTTTCCGAAAGAGAATGCAATATAAGAAAATGAGGTACGTGTGTTACTGATGTTGAAGATTGCTGTTCTGAGTATTCAAGATGTAATCGCTTACCCATTGACTGTTTTTTTACAATTTTATTTAAATTTTTTGGAGGATCCATAGAAAAGAGGAAAAGTTTCGGTACTCACTGACCCCACCCACCATGGAGCACTACAAGGGGATGCACTACAAAGTCATGCAAGGACAATGCAGCAGCACCAGGTTTTCGTGAGCACTATACCCAAACACCAGCATCAGGCACAACGTCCACAACACCCGTTGAGAACTTCCAACACTGGTACTTGGTTGGCTCTAGCCCAGGTGGACCAGCCGATTGACCCAAGGGCCACCCGTCTACAGGAATTCGAGGCCAAAGTGGTGTGTTAGGGTTGGACCCCTCAACCACCAGGATCCTCTCCTCCCCTTCACAGGTCACCACACACGGCAAACACGTGGGTGGATGTTTAGATCCCAGAGAAGGTAACCAGACAGAACAGAACCTTCCCTGGGAGGTCCCCTCACCACATACAGGAATCCACTCCGAGGGGGACAGTTGTGGGAAGATGACTGCTTTTCCAAGTTCAAGTAAGAAAAAGACAGATGTAAAAAGATAAAAAAGTGAGAAAAATATATAAAAATGAAAACACGGTACTACAATACAAGGTCTGTTAAAAAAATATGCGGACTGTTTGAATTGCGCAGCTCCAGTTGGTTCCAGGGGAATCTGCTTGGTGTCGCTAGGTTCACACAGATCAGCTGATTACGACGCCATTTCCAGATTGTAGATATCTTCATTTGTGTATTAGTTATGCGGTTTTCAGTGAAGTGCAATTTTTCGTTTGGCAGATTTCAAAATGAATGACCAGAAGGAGCAACAACTTGCTGTGAAATTTTGTGTTAAATTTGGAAAATCTGTGACTGAAACTTTTGCTATGCTTAACACGGCTTAAGGTAATGTTGCTGAGAAGCTTACGGCACATTTCAAGTGGCATGAACGTTTTAAGGATGGTCGACAGTACATTGAAAATGATGAGTGTCCTGGATGTCCTTCCAAGTCAACTGACGACCCACACGTCGATAAAATCAACACCCTGGTGAGAGCAAATCAACGTCTGACTGTCAGGGAGCTTGCTGAAGAGTGTGGGATATCAGTTAAATCTTGTTATGAGATTTTGACCAAAAAATTGAAGATGCACCTCATTGCTGCGAAATTTGTGTCACGCCTGATGACAGACGAACAAAAAGCTTGATCATTCAGAAGATGAAAACTTCTTGTCAAGGATCATAACAGGTGATGAATCATGGGTTTTAGGTTATGACATTGAAATGAAGGTCCAATCGTCCTAGTGGATGGGTGAAACATCCCCCAGACCCAAAAAAGCTCTCCAAGTTCGATGCTAAGGGTGTTGTTCACAAGTACCACCCTAAAGGCTCCACAGTGAACCAGACTTACTACATTGAAGTTCTGAAACATCTCAGGGATGCCATCTGTCGCAAAAGGCCAGAAATGTGGAGGAGTGGTGACTGGTTTTTCCATCACAACAACACTCCAGCCCATTCAGCCCTCAGAACTCATGAGTTTTTGGCCAAACACTCAATCACTGTTCTTCCCTACACCCCCTACTCACCTGACCTTGCTCCTTGCAATTTTTTCTTGTTCCCCAAACTCAAAAGACCCTTGAAAGGCTGAAGATTTGAGACGATTCCCGAGATTAAGGCAAATGCGACGAAGGAACTGAAGGACATTACAAAAGAAATGTACCAGGACTGTTTCAACAAATGGAAACACCATTGGGATAAGTGTGTGCATTGGGGAGGAGAGTACTTTGAAGGGGTTTCAGACCTGTAACTTCTAAATAAAGTACATTTTGATTTATGATGTTAGTCTGCGTATTTTTTTTAACAGACCTTGTATGAGGGGTTCCACGCCAGTTACAGAGCAAGTAAGAAGTGCTGATATCTCTGCCAATATGCTTTTCAAGACAAAAGGATCAATTACACCAGTTATACTGCTAGCATCACTGGTAGTTGTCGATGGTCTACTGTCACACCTTATGCCTCTACAAGTCACTGCATTCATTGCCCAAGCCAAGCCAGGGGCAACCATCAAACCTTCCAGGACCCGATTCCTATGCCAGGACATAATTCTCATCCAGCCCGCCACTACCACAGACCAAGTTTATCTATGCCAGCCATGGAACACTGAATTTAAAGTTGTTCCCAACTAAAAGTCCTGTCAGTCTTTACTCACTATTCCTCAGGGGTGTCAACCCATCCATATAGCCGGAAGAAATCAAACTAGCCATAGAATCTCAAATTCAGGCCAAGGTATATGCTGTACATCGAATTTTCTCCAAAAACACCAATCTACCTATGTACTTCATGAAAATAGCGACAACGTCGAAGTCCAGTACCAACTATATTTTATGTGACGGATGTTACTACCATATATTTCACTTCAGAGCCAAACACCCACATCGCCAACACTTCACCTCATGATCAAACAAAGTACCCAGACAATATAGACAACCAATGAACAACTTTCAATGAAAAACTACGAAAATACTGCAGAGTCCAGAACCAGCCAGAAAAAACACGAATGCAGATACAGGCAACTCGACTCAGAAGACAAAGACTTCCACTGTTAATGACATGTCAAGACTTAAAAATCCAAGGAAGACAAGTGATAGTTCCTGCCAGACCTCAGTTCCAGTTTCACAACCACCAGCCAGACTTAGACCATTCACATGACAGCTATCAATGCATCAGTTCAAACAGAGAAAGATCACAATCACTCAGAAGACAAACCAAAATTACAAAAAGAAACAATGCATCCCAGACCAGCAAAGAACAATTCACTGAAGAAGAACAGCCAGTTGATTCACCACCAAGACCACGTTTTTCTCTATCATCAATGGGCTTCAGGTGTGAATGCAAGTTCAACCTGTAGTTCCGACCCAATCTACAAGACCATAGCTAGCAGTTTTCCTAGTCACCTGACATCCATACTACTGCCATAATCTATCAGTTTTCTTTTTATTCCTGTGTTTCTTCCCAGCTACTTCCAGGCACAGTCTGGGTAGATTTTTCGGGGCCCAGGCTGTGAAAGTGGGTTTTCTCAGGGTACTGCCATTTTCCCCCACACCTAAAACTCTGGCATCAGATCTGTATATCCCAGCCAAGGCAACATTCTTGCCTAGTCCTGAAAAAGAGCCGTTTTGCATTTAAAATCAATTCTAAATCAACTTGCCAGCTGCCAGGTTATTCTGACCACGGGTCAAGACCTAGCTCACTTCCCATATGCTGCCCTTATCCAGTTCTCCCTTCTTTCACTCTGACGTACTCCACCTCACTTTTTCACCTTAAAAAAGTCAAAATAAAATAAAGGCAAAAACCCCACGTAATTTTAATAATTTTTCATGTGAGGGGACAAAGAGGAAACACAACGTTCCTGACCACCCCAGTTTGACAGAGAATTCTTCAGATTTCTCTCTCTCTAAACTAAACTCCTGCCACATTAGTTTGCATTTGCATACGAGGGTAAGTAAGATAAAACTTACCTCTTGAAGTTAACCTTTCCTCACCCAATATGGTAGATACACTAATTAACATGATATGAGTAAAGTAATAGTTCACTGTGACTTTCATGCTTTTATATGTAAATTAAAGTGTACATCTGCATAAAGCAGTGCCAAGTTCTTAGATAATCTTATTTTTAACTAAACAAATTTAACAGTCTCATTTGAATGTTTTTATTAAATCCATTAAATATTAATTTTTGTATCAGTATATCAAGATTATTAATAAAATATTGTAATTTGTTAGAAATTTTACAATATCTGAATAACTGAAATTATAATGTTGATATTAAATGGGTATTGCACATTACTATGTAAAGAGCGTAAACCATAAATTGGAAAATCAAAATGTTTTATCAAAAATATTTGTATTGATATCCTTTTTATCAATTACTCTAACTTCTAAATCGGTATCTAAATGTGCATCAGTATTAGAAACTAAAGTATTTTCAATTTCTAATTCTTTTGGATAAATGGTGTCAAAAATATTATATATTTCAGACTTATTTATGCTGATTAAATCATCAATATATCTATACGTAAAAATATCTGGATTTCTATAATTGTCAATAAATATATTTTTCATAGTAATGTAAATATAAATTTGCTACACAAGTTGAATAGTTAGCTCCAATTGGAAGTCCTATCACTTGTTTGAAAACTTGTTTATTGAAAAATATAAAATTAAAAATACAGAAACTTAACATATCTTTTATATTTTTGGAACATTTTGTTTCCTCTAGTTCTATAAAAGGATAACAACATTGTTCTATTGATGAATATAGAAAAGGATTAAATGTTTTAACAGTATTGTGGTATATAATGTTGTAAAATCAAATGTTTGAATGCCATTTACCTGCTCACTTTCTTAGACATTCTAAAATAGGTCGGTTAATTTTTATTACCAAAAACATGTCTTTTTTTGTCAATACTTACGCTTTACTTTATGAAGTAAAATATTAAATACTTTATCTAATAATATGGCCAGTTATTTAATAATTGTTTTAAATAAGGCAACTTCATAAGTTGGAAGTGCACCCAGAAAAACACAGAAAGTTCAGAGATCAAGCAGTGCATGGAAGATGGAGGTTTAAGTGTTATAAAAGGGGACCTGGGGTTGTCCTTTCCTTGACTTGAAGTATGTTTAAATGAAATTATTATTTCTGCAGTTCTTCAATAAAGTTATAAGAGCCAAAACAAAATATTGCTAAGCTTGAAACAAGTAAAATAAGTTCTTTTATCCTTCCCAAAAACAAATTTACACTCATTACAGTTCTTCTCATATGAATTACTGATTAATACCAGCAAAGCTCAAAAAATTCAAATCCATCAATATGAATGAAAAACTTGGCAAAGTTGTGAATGGCAAAATTTCACTTTTAACAGCACATTAAATTAACTATTAAAATTAAATTATTTCCTACCTTGCAGCTCACTCCAGCTGCTTACAAAATCAATGCCTCAGGAAGAAAATAAATGTTTCAGAGTGATAAATGCTTCCTGATTGGCTAAAATTATAGAAAGTCAGTTGTGATAGTGAAAAATTCATGCATGACGAGTAGTAAAATAAAACCACTTTTATAACTGTAATAGGTGAAGTAGGAAAATATAAATATGTTAATACAGTATTTAAGTGATGGTACAATTTTAGAACCAGGAATAAAAAAGTAACAGGACATGGCTCATAGTTTTTCCAATTTGGATTTTACACATACATTACCATGCCTTACTGTAGCTACATCAAGTGAACATCAAAATGGTTTCATGATTTACTTGTTAAACACCCACATCTAAACTTGATTATATTTTAGGTAATAATTAATGTAAAAGAAATGCACCTCAATGTTTCCATTGACATCATACTTCACTGGAAGGAAAGCCTTTCCAAGTAACTCTGAAAGAAAAATGATAAACCCTCATAATGGTCATTTCATAAGAACACAAACACTATGTTCATTCTTGATATTAAACATAAACAATGACAACTACAAAGTACATATTTTAAATAAATATGACAATGCCTTAGTTATCACAAGCTATTGTACTGTACCACAACTATTCTATTGTAAAATAGAGTGTTTTGATGTGCCAAAGTTAAAATGAACAAGATTTCCTACATACAGTTACTTTCAATAAGATGGAAAACTATTCAGATTTGGGAAGTAGCAATTCAAACCAAAATTCATTTCAATACTAGTGTTTTGTATATTGTGTTCTTTAGGAGGGTTTAAATAACCAGATTCATACTTCTATCCAACCTACTATTGTTTTATAGACAGGATGTAAATAACCAGATGCATACTTCTGTACAACCCACTCCTGTTCTTTAGGTGAGACAAATATCTGGATCCAGGACAATGTCTCACCAAAGCAAAAAGTTATAAAAATACATTTCATGTTTCTATTGCTTTATATTTTCTTAAATTTTACATTACAAAAAATAATTATTACATTGATCACAAAAATTTCTCTAACTTTCATAAATATTCAAGAAGTTTTTATGAACAATCTTTCAACTGTGGGCAGTTGCTTTGAGTGTTTCTTTACATGAATCACCATATTTTTTGTTCTGTGTTCATATGAAACCATTTTTTTAGCTCTTTTGTATTTTTTAATCATTTTTGTTAAATGTTTAGTACCCTGTAATCAAATGGAAATGTGTTTAGCAATTGTTTTATTGAAATAGAACGAGGCCTTGCATGGCCTAGCATGTTAAGGCGTGTGCTTCGTAATCTGAGGGTCGCGGGTTCGCTCCCGAGTCGTGCCAAATATGCTCGCCCTCCCATCTGTGGGGGCGTTATAATGTGACAGTCAATCCCACTATTCATTGGTAAAAGAGTAGCCCAAAAGTTGGCAGTGGGTGGTGATGACTAGCTGCCTTCCCTCTAGTCTTACACTGCTAAATTAGGGACGGCTAGCAAAGATAGCCCTCCAGTAGCTTTGTGCAAAATTCCAAAAACAAACAAACAATGCAATAAAACCATTTCTTTCTAAGGAGACACCAATTTTATGCAGCAAAATGATGAATTTCTTATCATTAAAATTACAAACTAAAGCTACCTAATTAGAGTCTAACTTTGAAGTAATTTTCCTGACATAATTAAGTTTTCACTTTAAAATAAATAAACCTAAAATTGCCAACAAATTCTCAAGATGCCTTTAAAATAGTAATAAAAATAAATAAAAAGGTATATTATATAAAGAATATTTGGGTCAGACATTTTCCTTGTCCCATAAATAACCAAATGCATACTTCTATATGGCTAATTTAGTGTTCTTTATGTGGGGTCTATACAACCTGCTACATAATTCTGCAAGCCCTACTCACCCCATGCATACTTATGTACTATCTACTACCTTAGTGAACTCTCTCTCACCAGTCCAATATATGTCTTCCCCATAAGTGAAAACAAAATTTACAAAATAGAAATAAGTCCAAAGTTAAAATATAGTACAAAACAAAGATACAAGTTATTAAACTACTGATAGCAATGTTAATGAGAAAAAAATATTTGCAAAAGTTTGCTTGCCAAAGTAAACTGTTGAACTTAATACCAAACAATAATGACTTAAGCCAGGTTTGCATACGAAACATTATTCTACAAGTGGCCACCTCATGATCAATTGCAGGGGAGGGGAACCCTGGGCTATTACCTGATTAGTTGACAGAATAGAAAGCTTTCCATTCCAAGACATCAAATACTATTTTCCCTGAAAAAAATTAAATTGGTTAACAACTAATGAACGAGATCCCACACAGAGTTAGAAAGAAGTATATTTACATTATGTTTACTTGAATGACATTCCAAGTCAAAACTGAACTGTAAGAAAACTCAGAAAATGCAAAATATTTACACATTCAAAAAGGGAGTAAAAAAACATGATAATACCATGTACAACTTTTCACCTTCTCCCATCTAACCATCCTTTAACCTAATTAACTATTCTCTCCACAACCTCCAGCAATGTGATATTCTCATAACATAAAAGATTTTTTGTTGCATCATGCTGATTTTCATTTGCAATATCACTAAATAATTTTGTAAAGCTTCTCTTATCAGACTGGTTTTTTTCCATTAAAAAAAAAAACTAACTAGTTACTGATTTCCAGGACAAGTCTTATCACAACATTTAAAAATACAAGTTGCATAATAGCTCTGCAATCCTCAGGCATCTGTCTATTTTCTAAAAACTTACCAAAAATGAAAGAGAGGGGCTTGCTTATTTGGTCTTCAACTTACTATAAAATCATGAAGATAGTCTTAGCTAAACCTGATGCTTCATTATGGTTTGTTTTTATTAATCCTTCAATATTTTACTACTTTATTCAGATCAGATAGATTGAATAGAAAGGATGCAGGGAAATGTCCTGATTGTTCAGCAGTTTATAGAAATAAAACATTTTAAGCACTATATAAATTGAGTGTCCTACTTCCAGTTCTGATTAAGGCATATAATTACACTACTCTTTTAACATTGTTTTCTTTGTTTTAACATACACAGTTGTCTAAATGTGCTAAGTTCACCGTAACTATTGAAACCCAATTTTTAGCGTAATAAGGCCACAGATTTACTGTTGAACAACAAGGTGGGTTTATATGAGCATGAATTTGTTTTAGCTTCTGTTATTTTGTGGTCACATGTCTATATTTTACCAGAATAGGCATGAACAATAACAAACATTACACTCTTGGGCTACTCTTTCACCAACAAATAGTGGAATTGATTGTCACATTTTTAATGCCTCCATTAATGAAAGGGTGTGCATGTCTGGTGTAAGGGAAATTCAAAGCCATACCCCTCACAGTGCAAGTCTAGCACCCTAAACACCTGGCCATATCAGGTCCTTTTTTAAAGAAAATTCCATATCCATAATTTTTGAATGTTTTAAAATCTTTTCCCATTAATTTTAACTTATTATTCCAGTTCACTAGCAACAAATTTCGCCTCGCATCCTCAATACTGATTTTCTCAAAATTTACAGTCTACAATTTTTTATCTCAACAAGTAAAAAACATCAAACATAATTATGCAATAATCATAATTCCCTTAGTTCAACTCTTACAACCATAACCAATATCAACTTTCAATCAAAACAAGCTACCACTTAAAAGGCAGCCATGATCAACTGGTGCAGTTACCCACAGTATAACTACTGTTTAAGGATTAAGGCACAACTGAAAAATCAATCTGGTAAACTAGTTAATATGTATAGCTAACTCAAAATATAATTTTCTTGCACTCTCTTCTGCACTATTAGAATGCATTATTTCATCATTAGTGATTAATAGTATGCCGAATCCTCTTAAGTTGGCTTTATTAACATTTAAAACTATTTTGAAAAGTTTCCAGAATGGTTATCCCTCACCAACTGGCTTTAAACACTAACTGTATCAAAAATTAAAGCACTACTTGTAAATCCATCAGTTTTCCTGTTAGTAACAATGAACTTTATACACTTTCTCCTTGACCTGATGAGTCTGAAAATGTGGCCTATGACAACTTTCAGTTAGAAACCTTTTACCCTTATAAACCTTCAAACAACTGGTCATCACCAAATAAAATTAACGATGAATTAGACAAAATAAAACAATACTTCATCAACATCAATAAGTTTCCTCCACAAACCGTAGAAAACACTATACGCAGACACCTAGACAGAAAGCAAAATCAACCAACAAAAGTAAATATATCTCATGAATCAAAAAATCACAAAACCATATACTGCTGTGTACCATATATTCCTGACATTAGCAAACAAATAACCAACATTTGGCAAAAACTAGTAACAAAATATGACATTCCAGTTAACACTAAATTTATTCAAAAACCAGGCACAAAACTAAGGTCTATAGTATGTAAAAACTACACTGACAAACACCACACCAACATTATTTATAAAATACAATGTGATAACTGCCACAACTTCTATATTGGAGAAACAAGTAGAAAAATGGAAACCAGATTCAAAGAACATAAAAAGTCACCTTCACATGTTTTCGAACACTGCAAGTCAAATGAACACAACATAACCATAGAAAACACTAAAATACTAAATAAAGAAACAAACATAAACAAATGCAAAATTAAAGAAGCCTTACTTATACAACAACTTAAACCAAAAATAAACCAATATAAAGGAACGCCATTATACCTATATTAATATTATAGATAAAATTATATATTCAAACATCTAATCCCGCCCTCTACATTACGACACTCAGTTACACAACCCCTTCCAAACATGTGGTCAGTTACCTCTTTCTTTGTGAACCTGAAGATGACCAAAGAAGGTCGAAACGTTGTTCGCTCTTCTATTTGAAATATTTTCTCAATCCAAACGAGCCGTTTTTGCATATAGAAATTTTGATTGCTTTTGTTTTTTATTGTAAATCCTGACAAGTTACAATTCCTCTCTTACAATAAAAACTACCAGTCCTCTCTTTTAAAAATTCTATCATTAAATAACGCATTATATAACCAGAATTTTAAAATGGCTTCAATAATCCACTTTCTAACCAAGTTTCAGTAGTTCCTACAACATCACAGTTTTTCAGTTCAGACAGAACCCTGAACTCACATAGCATAAAAGGAGAACAATCCATGCTACAGAAGCAGCTGAACTGTCCTGTATTTTAACAGCTGGCAAACAACTTCCAGTTCTATTCTTCCTAAGTACCTTTCTATAGAAATACTTTTAATGATATATGTCATAAAAGAGTTCCTACTACATAAATGTCTTTATCATCTCATTCTTCATTATTAGCAGCATAATGTTTCAATCTATAGCTCTAATTTTGCTACTACTGTGCACACTTGTAAACCCAATACTCCCTTAACCTTTATCCCAGCTTTATCCACTCCTTGCCCTTAGTTTCTGAGCCTAATCTGCTATTTCACCTTATAATAGCACAATCCTTCCAAGATTATCTTCAAATTAACGTTACGTCAACTATACACATGTACGTACTAAGTATTAAAGTCTAAAATGCCAAAAACAAGCCCACAATTTGCAAACCCAAACTTGGGATATATTAAACCTTATAAGTTAACCCTCACCCCAATTACCGATGAACTACCTCTTACCATATTGAAATTTACCAGTCTTTATTCTAACAGCTGTATATTTAACTAAAACCTACTCTACAATTTATAGATAATTTTAACACTAAAATTCCTTACTAACTAATACAGATACTATTAAGTAATAGTATTACACTCCCTTACAATTAAAATCTACACTACATCTCTGATTACACATTACTAATTGTTAATCTAAGTAATTTAACAATTCAATGTCAACAGAGAACACATGAGCCCTTAAATAACTAATAACCTACTTAATCTTGTTTCTCCAGAATTTCTGCATTTCATGGCAACACTTTCCTGGAATAATACCTTCCATAATTATTTGTTCTACTGAGTTACTTTCTTCCTTAATGATAATGAGATATTCATCATGTATGCCCCACAACCAAATGACTACACCCTAAATAACATTATCATTGAAAGATACCATTCCAGGGAAGTGATCCTTTGCCATACAGAAAGGTTTATAGAATTGATACATTTAAAGACCAAGCTAGTGCTCATATTATTCAGACCAAACATGTTTAGAATATTAAATTAACATTCTTAAAACTGAAAATGCAAAGTTTGAACAAGTTGTTAGTTCAATCTGATTACGTCTTCTATTATGGAAAACTAAAGTTTTATTCCAGCTCATTTTTTTTTTTTTCAATATTATGAAAATTTTCGCACGTAATCAACTTTTTAACTTACATTCTAAAATGACTACTAGTACTATAACTAGAAGTTAGTACTGTTAGTGATACAGCGAGCGCGAGAATAAGTTATACACAGTAGTGCACGAGCTATTTAATTAGTTATTTACCAATAAACGACACTATTCCTTTGGAAGCTTCCAGAAAGTCAACTGTATATATAATTCCCTCACTAGTCACTTCTGGAAACTGACTCTTGTTACGAAAAAATGTTCCACATACTTCGACATCCATTTGAACAATAGTTTTTCTCAGTATCACTGACAAAGGAACCGCGATTAGATAATCAATACATTTTTATCTTTAATTTTGTTATAATTTTCTGTACTTCACTAGATGGCGAGATCATGCAGTTTAAATATACAATAAATACGAACAATTAATTCTCACCAAACAAGGAATCAGATTTATCAAAATTTTGTAATTTATAAAAGTTACATTAAAATATCATTCAAAGGAGGGCTTACTTTGACAACGTATTTTTTACAGATTGATGAATAAGTGTGTGTGTGTATTTGTTTGTTCTTTTATAGCAAAACTGCGATGGTCTATATCAGGGGTGTGCAACATTTTTCGTCGGTGGGCCATATAACCAACTTCATCAATCAAGCGGGGCCACTTAAAAAACAAGCTTATTCGTGTACATGCACAATAAATTAAAAAAAATCTCAAAATGCAAGCAATAATATTTTATATTTTTGCATGAGTGATCATTTTAGTGCGACACTTGAAATTTAGAGTCCTTGCAGAGCTTGTCAATATCAGCTTTGACAGAAGTGGTTGCCACTCTTAACTGACTGGTCAAATGTTCATCAGTCAGCTGACTTCTGCATTTGGTTTTGATGAGCTTCATTTTGGAGAAAAATTGCTCACAGCAGTAGGTGCTACCAAAAAGGGAGGCAATTCTTTGTGCATGACGGGACAAATTGGGAAACTTTTCACGTACACAGAGTTTGTAAAAGTCTAGCAAACTGTTTTCAGAGAATTTCCTTTTAGTGTCCATGTCACCCTGCAGTTCAATGAGTTCCATTTGGCAATCATCAGGACTGTCTTCCACTGCCAAATCAAAAGGTTGAGCGAACAATTTCAATCTAATTTCAGTTTGTCTGAAATCTGGAAATCTGTTTGCAAACTCATCACGCAGCTTTTGTACACTGGTTCCATATTTGGTGCAATCCAGATTAGGAAATTCCAGTTTCCTGGTTGCAAGACATGTAAAATGGGTCAATATGGCTCTTCTCAACTGAACCTGGAAAAGTTCCAATTTCTTCTCAAAAGCACAAATATGCTCAAACAACTTATTCACAAGTTGACTTTTCCCTTGTAGTTTTAAGTTTAAATCAGACAGATGCTGTGTAATGTCTGTGAGGAATGCTAAGTCATTCAGCCAGTTCTCATTGCTCAAGAAGTCCACATTCTGACGTTTGCTCTCCATGAAGAACTTAATCTCCTCTCGCAGATTCCAGAATCTCTTCAAAGTAGCAGCTCTACTAAGCCAACGTACAGCAGAGAAGTACAAAACATCTGAATACTCACTGTCCAGCTCATCTAAAAAAGTTTTAAATTGTCGATGATTTAATCCTCGTGTTCGAATATAATTTACTCATTGGACGACATTTTTCATGACTTCTGCAAAATCCAGAACTTTGGTGCACAAGCTCTCTTGGTGAATAATGCAATGGCTTACAACTACGTCTTGTGCTCCAATTGCAGTTAGAAATTTCTTGGTGAATCCATTTGTCCTACCTGTCATGGAAGGAGCACCATCTGTTGTAACACCACATAATTTATAAGGATTCAGTTCAAACTTTTCAACAACCTTAAGCACTTGTTCACAAATATCCTGTCCTGTGGTTGTGGAGGAAAGGCTTGCCATATCTAAAAACTCTTCGAAAACATCAAAGCCTGCAGTAACAGCTCTGATGAAAATGACATGTTGGGATGTGTCGTTGATATCAGTGCTTTCATCCAAAGCCAGACTGAAAGCTTCACACGAATTCAATCTCTCTTTCAAAGTTTCTTTGATGTCCTCTGAAAGATCTTTTGTCCTGCGTGAGACAGTAAAGCGGGAAAGGCTAGTTTGCTCCACCAAATATTTTTTCTCTGGACATGCATATTCTGGGAATATTGTTAAACAATTTTTAATAAATTCTCCATCACTGAAAGGCTTTCCCTTTTCTGCCATACATTCACAAAGCTTAAAACTCAGTTTTGTCACCAGTTCTGAATTTTTCTTGAAAGTGGTAAAAACACCTTGTTGCTTTTCAATGGATGTTTTTAAATGTTCAATTTTCTCCTTTCGTGCCTGACCAACAATTTCATCAAACTGGGAGGAGTGCTTAGTTGCGTAATGTCGCTTAATATTGTACTCTTTCATGACTGCAATTGTAGTTTGACGGACGAGGCAGACAACACCTTGATTATGTGGGACAACAAGATATTTTGTGCACCATTCACTGTTGAATAACCTTCCCTCATCATCAATTTTTCGATTCTTAACTGCTGACATTTTACTAGCCCTGAAATCAAAACAAAAATTATTCTCATGAAAATAGCAAAGTAGAAAAAAACATAGAATTTATTTACACATGGAACCTCTTATGGACAGAAACACATGTTTCTAAATTGGCATCCCGATCATAGCCTTCCGGTACTTAAATTAATTGAGAATAGCAAAATACAGTGTGACCTCGCCTATTCGCGGTTCGCCATTCGCGGCCCCGCATATTCGCGGGTTATGCGCGAACTGCGTTTTTGTAGGTCACAGAGACTGAAAGGGCTTTTCGAGGAGATTTCTGTTGTATTTACTCAATCAAGCCGTTTTTATCAATTGTCGTCTTCACCAAACAAGATTGGACTGCTATTGGCTGACTGCCTCAGCTTCCCCAACAACGCAAACGGCAAAGCACAGCCCGGTAACGCACGGTACAATTTAGTGAAATACATAACAGTATGCAATATTGCTACATTATTACTGCATCAATGAGTATAAGTATCATTAGTGTTTGGGAAGCATTTCATATAGTATATAATCGCATACATATACGTTTTAAAACTGCATCCAATATTCGCGGTTTTTCGCTATTCGCGGGAGGGTAAAGAACGTAACCCCCGCGAATAACGAGGTCACACTGTACATAGAATCAGATGCATCTGAAAGCAAAAATTTTAATAAATTCAGTAAAGTCACAACAATATGCTAAATAATAATCAATTTACCTTCAATCTCTTGTAGTAACTGTAAAAGGTAATAAAATTTTCACCAATAATGAATGACGGACAGCAGAGGTTAGGGAAAATTGTCGCCAGCGGGCGAAGGCGAGGTTCAGGACATGACGTTGAGTCGTAGACAATAGTGCTAGTGCACGTCACATATTCATGCCCTAAGGAGGCCGACCAATCGAATTCGGCCTGCTCCTCTCTAGCAAAGATAATTTTAGAAGTTTGTCGAGTCGAAGCCTGGGAATCCCGTAGGATCGATGCTTTTAAAAATATTCCATTTGCGTTGGATTACAGATCAGGCCACATGGTTAGATTACAACAACTAGGGCCACACTAAATGGCTTGGCGGGCCGGGTTGTGGCCCGCGGGCCGCCTGTTGCACACCCCTGGTCTATATGCTGTGACCAGCGAGTGAAATCGAATCCCATATTTTAGCGTTGTAAATTCGTAGACTTATCGCTGTCCCAGAGGGAGACTTAACATGCGCAATGAACAAAAAATAGTAGATGGCATTTAATTATAACAAATGCATGTTAATTCGTGTGGATTATCATCATTTAAACTATACGTTTTATTAGACTAACAACAACAACCCTGTAGTTGTTGTTGTTGTTGTTTTGAATTAAGCACAAAGCTACACAATGGGCTATCTGTGCTCTGCCCACTACGGGTATCGAAACCCGAATTTTAGCGTGCAAGTCCGCAGACATACCACTGACCCACTGGGGGGCAACAACCCTGTAAAAGAAAAGACCTTGGTGCTTTAATTGATCGGTCTTTTATGCATTAGAAGTAATGCACTTTTTCTCTTGGTAAGTTAAAAATAATTTTAAGTAGTGCTTATAAAAACATCATGTGTAAGCCTAAAAAGCTTATAATTTCGTATTTTGAAATAATTGCCTCCTTTTCGTCAAAGTTTATACAGACGGGCTCAATTACTTCAGAAGACCCTTTGACAAGACAAATTATTCTCCGTATCTGTATTAAACTGTGAAACTTACTTTAAAATATCGCCTTTTACGGCTAATTACTTGTTGTTGTTGTTTTGAATTAAGCACAAAGTTACACAATGAGCTATCTGTGCTCTGCCCACTTCTTAAACGACGGCTAACTTTACGTTTTCTTTCACTAAGTAGTTTTCTGAATACATTGCACTTTACTTGAATTGCGTTCAGTTGGTCATCTATATTTATACTTTCTTTATTGAGGTCTCAAATTTGCGAAAAACTACGTAATTTGAGGGTCGCGGGTTCGAATCCCCGTCGCACCAAACATGCTCGTCCTTTCAGCTGTGGGAGCGTTATAATGTGACTGTCAATCTCACTATTCGTTGTTAAAAGAGCATCCCAAGGGTTGGCAGTGGGTGATGATAACTAGCTGATAACGGTTAGTGCAGAATAGTCCTTGAGTAGCTTTGTGCGAAATTCAAAAAACAAAATAATAAGTGAAAACCGCGCAAATGTCGGTAAAATGTTACGTTACAATTTTTACATAAGGTGACGAGAAAATACCGAAGATTCGAATACTTGGCGTCAACAATATTACAACAACTGATCCAAACACACAACATGTGACTCTTACCGAGTTACTCAACCAAATTTACTAAAACTAACTTTTAATACTCTTGTTATGAAAACTAAATAATCAGTAAATATTAAATCACAAAATAAATTAAATAATAACGCTTACACTAAACAGTTTTGTCTATCCAACAGTATGTTTAAACCTATGAAAATTAAGCACAGTTACACTTTTCATCCAGTATGGTTTAGTTTACCACATAGATATTTAATCAACTGAAAGTCATTCGGTTGTCAGAAGGAAATATACTTATTGGTCTTTTTAATAGAGAATTTGTCTACATTTTCCATTCATTCCATGTTTACAGAGTTTTTTGCATAAAACATGAATAAGAAAGTTATTAAGTTGATTTTGTTCCAGCTGCCTTCATTCTCTTGCCATTGTGCAGAAATAATACCTGCTTTATGTGTGGAAAACATTATTATAATATGCACATATATTGATCGCTCGTGTCCTCTAGTGGTTGGCCAGGTGTTTTTGCATAAATTAAATTTTTGGTGCAAATAAAATTAACTTTTGTATTTTAATTCCTTTTAACTTTCAGTTAGTTACTGCTTTACAGGACAAACAAAGTCCTTAAAAATGAGAAAAAATGAACTGTTTGTGTTGAACACCATGTTTTCCTTCCTTTTTTTTTTCGTCTCTTGATGTTTCTGGGGCGTTTAATAACAATCCACCTGTATATTTAAATAGGTCTTCTAGTGGTACAACGGAATGTCTACCGAGTTACAATATTATAAACCGGTTTCCAAAACTCATGGTGAGCAAATAAAAAGTTGTGTTGCTTTCTGCTTAACTTCAAACGAATAAAACCAATATTTAAATACATGCTGTATACCTTTTACATGTACAGTTTTCCTGTTTAGAGAAACTGGAAGTTAAGCTCATTCGCCCATAGTAACACTGGCTACCACTTAATAATGATTTGTAATATATCAAAGAACCTTAAATCAGCTGTTAAGTAATATTATAAAATTTGTAAGGAGTATAGAGAATATCTGTACAGATTATATGGTAAAACACCCATTACATTTAATAAATGTTTATAGGAATTACAACTAACGACTAATTAAGAACTTTTTTGATTTTAGAATATCTGTACAGTAAGGTTTTATAAAATGTTTCTGTTAAGCTCTTAAGAAGCAGTTGGTTATCAAGTGTGGGTGTTTCCGATAAGTGCTATTATTCACAACTTTTTCTCAAATGTTATAAAGAATGGCTCGTTACATGATTCAAGGTGTGTTTTTTTATACGCTTCTTCCATTAAATAGTTTGTTTTTGTTTGTTTTTGGAATTTCGCACAAAGCTACTCGAGGGCTATCTGTGCTAGCCGTCCCTAATTTAGCAGTGTAAGACTAGAGGGAAGGCAGCTAGTCATCACCACCCACCGCCAACTCTTGGGCTACTCTTTTTACAAACGAATAGTGGGATTGACCGTCACATTATACACCCCCACGGCTGGGAGGGCGAGCATATTTAGCGCGACGCGGGCGCGAACCCACGACCCTCGGATTACGAGTGCACGCCTTAACGCGCTCGGCCATGCCAGGCCCCCATTAAATAGTTATCCTCCATTTTCATATCAAAATGTTATGAACGTGCCACTTAAGGAAGAAACACACACGCAAATTGTAATGCAACATAAACGATGTTTTAAATTGTCGTGTTCCTGTCGGAAACACAAAACACACATGCATTCTAATACAATATAAAAGGTTTTTAAATTTTCATGTTGCTGTCAGAAACACAAAACACACACAGTAAAACAACATAAAAGATGTTTCAAATTGTCATGTTCCTGTCGGAAACACAAAACACACATGCATTCTAATACAATATAAAAGATGTTTTAAATTGTCATGTTGCTGTCAGAAGAAATAAAATACACGCACATAAACTGTAAAACAACATAAACTATCTTTTAAATTGTCATGTTGCCACCAGAAAAAATCCGTCTGCCAAAAAAAAGAATGTTTTTGTATGAATTCCTGTAAGTTTGGAAATTTGTACTAGTAAAGCAGTCTGTTAATGTAATGGGTTTTTTAGTTGTTGTTGTTTTTCATTTTGTAGGGAGGAGCTGGTTCCAAGTAGAAGCCTATTGTATAATATCTTAAAGTTGTGGTTTAATCTGTAACATAAAATGTGTACTAGTTCACGCACAGCGATTGCTTTAGTGGTAATTTATAATTACAAATGTACCCCGCTTTTACAGCGGTAAGTCTGTGTATTTACAACGCTAGAATCAGTGGTTCGAATCCTCTCGGTAGACACAGCAAGTAGTTCGATATGGCTTTTCTGTGAGAAAACAAAGAAAGTTTAGTTTTTTAAAACTTTTCAGAACAGGGAAACCTAAATTGAATGCAGCACATCTTCCTGTTATATAACTTACACAGTTCTAGAAAACATTGAAATTGTTTCCCGGTAAGTTTGAGAGCTTATAACGCTATATTTTTAATCGTGGATGGTATTCTTCTTAATTATATTATATAGTTGTTTAGCATTTTTAGTTCGATTATTTTTACCTCTTGATGCAAATTTTTGTTTAGTTTAGTTTTAGCGCTATGGACCACAAAATTATTTTTAATCTCATTGTATAATGATGTATTTACTTACTTCGTAAGAAAAAAAACCGACATTATGAGCAGGATCTCAGTTTATGTGTTGTTTTGAAGAGATAAAGTAATCTCACTTTATGACTATCAGATGAAAAGTGAGTGACTTAAGATTTCTTGTCTCCACTATACCGAGGCTATTCATAAATTTGTGAGCACGTTTTGCCCAAGTGGTAAATATATTTGGTTATCGGAACTCGAGAGCTGACTTCGAATCTGTGCAATACCACAAAATATTTCTTGTACTTTAAACTTACTGTGAGTGCATTATAAGAGTGGCAGTCATTCCATTGACGTGGATTGTAGTTTGTTGCTGAGTGTGTACTTTCCCGCCCCCCAGTGGCTCAGCGGTATGTCTGCGGACTTACACGCTAAAATCCGGGTTTCGATACCCGTGGTGGGCAGAGCACAGATAGCCCATTGTGTAGCTTTGTGCTTAATTCAAAACAACAACAACAAGTGTACTTTCCGTCTGGTCAGTTAGTTCAAACCCAGAAACAGCTCTAACAGCTTTACTATAAATACAAACAAAACACAATAGTTTGTAAATAAAGGTGTATTGAATACAATAATCCTTCCGGCAGGTCTACTGTGTGGAATACATATCCTGTAAAATGTACTACATATAATAATATTCTGGTAGATCTGTTATGTAAAATTAAGACAGTGTGAAATGTATTGTACTTAGGTAATCATTCTGGTATGTCTGTTATGTGGAATTAGGATTCTTGTGAGTCTACAATTTGGAAACCATAGTATCATGGTCATCTTGATATAGCTTTATAAAATAACCTTCCATTAGTGGCTGTCTGTGTCTACTCGTAATAAACGCTCTCCTGTACACGACTTACAGTTTTCGCTCACAATGGAAAATACGAGAGCTTATGTGATAACTGAAATGTCGCATACATTCAACGTAGTACACATTTTTTTTTATAACAGACCCGTAGCACCTAGTTGTTAGTTAATACCTCATTTTCCTCGCATACAAACATTTTAAATCTTGAGAAAGTCGATTGTACCACTTTTGTTTTACTGGTTGCTTAATAAACATTACAGTGCATAAATACATAGTAAAAAAATCTAGGTACGTATTTATACGGTGCATACATTCATTTGAACAATTAGAACAACAGATTAAATCATATCAGCCGCCTGTCAGTGAAACTATCTGTGTTGTTTTACTGGAGACGTGATTGCATAAGTAGTGTACTTATATAAAGAATACTGAATCATTTGATCAACTCAACGCTAGTTATGAAGTAAACATCTTACAAATGGGTTCGGCATCTGTTATCGTGACCTTTATTAGTTACTTTTCATGTACAACCCACACACAAAATGTGTATGTTCAGATTGGTGAAATGTATACATTTTAGTTTCCCAAACAAAAATTCTAATCTAACAAGTTTTTACTCGTATGCTAAGCTTTGTGTACTAAAGTATGCAAAGCCTTGTGCATTTACGTATGCTAAGCTTTCTGTATTTACGTATGCAAAGCTTTGTGCACTTACGTATGCTAAGCCTTGTGTACTTACGATATCTCTCAGATCATGAATTAGTTCACATTTATCATTCCCAACTCTGACAATTAAATCAAATAATATATATATATATTCTAGCATGTGCTCATTAGTTTCTAAAGTGTATTTCATGTGTATTTAATATTTTCTTGACATTAAATTTACCTCTGTTCACCCAACTCTTACTCATATACCAACAATGATAATAACATAAATTCGTATTTATCACAGCCCGTAGCAGGCAGAGCACAGACAGCCCTTTGCTTAACTTTGCACTTAGCAGCAACTAAAACATAATTTATCAACCTTGGCTTTCTATGTAGCGACTGTTGTTTTGACAACATTTCCATTTTAATATCCACCAACTGTATTACCAGTTGTTTCTCCACCCAGCGGTTCAGCGGTATGTTTACAGATTTAGGATGCTAAAATTCGAGTTTCGATACCTGTGCTTAACAGTAGCCAAACCAAAACTGTAGACATTTAAGCTAATGCAGAAGTTCCATACACATTCACAAACTTTGATGACCAAGAAGTTATGGTGTTGGGGTTACAGATACTTATTAAGAGACACTAAAGTTAATCTAAACTGTTTATTTGTGTTAACATTGTCGACTTTTACCGTAAGAATACTGCTAACAAAACCTACTTTGTTCAAAATACTACTTGGACAAGTAAATTTTTGTGATGTAACACTTTTAGTCCCCCTACTCCCCGGTAACTCACTGGGAGGTCTCAGGGCTCGTGATACTAGAAATAGTGTTTTTATACCTGAGGTAGGGATGCCAGATAACCCAATATGTAATTGTGTGCTTAACAACAAATTAGACGTTTCGAAGGGTTCTCTTCATATGAGAATGTCATAACCATATATCGAATACGTATCTGATATCTTGAAAAGCCTATATGCTGTGGTGAGGTGTTAATTATTTTGTTGAGAATGGCATGGCCAGGTGGTTAGTGCGCTCGACTCGAATCTGAGGGTTGCAGATTCAAATCCCTGTCATATCAAACATGCTCGCCCTTTCAGCCTGGGGGGACGTTATAATGGCATGATCAATCCCAGTATTCATTTGTCTGTTTCTTTGTTTTGAATTTCGCGCAAAGTTACTCGAGGGCTATCTGCTAAGCGTCCCTAATTTAGCAGTGTAAGACTAAAGGGAAGGCAGCTAGTCATCACCACCCACCGCCAACTCTTGGGCTACTCTTTTACCAACGAATAGTGGGATTGATCGTAACTTTATAACGCCCCCACGGCTGAAAGGGCGAGTATGTTTGATGCGACCAGGATTCGTTGGTAAAAGAGTTGGCGATGGGTGGTGATGACTAGCTGCCTTTCCTCTAGTCTTACACTTCTAGCTTATTTTCATATATTTCATGCACTTAAGTTGCTTCTATTATTCTTAGACTTACAAATATTAAAATATAAGTTCTGATAAAGATACTAAAGAAAGTATTGGATAATCCAGGGAGAGAGAATACGGTTTTGGTTCATTTGTTTGTTACGAGATTTACAAACATTTTATCAATAACACGCTCGATCAATTCAAAGTCTTACGTTGTAAAACGAGTTTGAAAGTAATCTCACATATTCACTATTTCCCTGTATCTGTTCGTGCTATTAGCGATAAACAAAGAGAAAAGGTTCATTAAAATGGAGAGAAAGAACTGGGGAAAGTGGAACATTAGCGTGATGACTGATTACTGGTAGTTGTTAAAACGAAGCGCTCAGGACACACAACACATAAAAGAAAAACCACAAAACGTAGTTTTGAGACTAAAAGACGTAAATTTCACACACACACGAAACCAAGATGATGTTGCATATTATTCGTTTCACATCAATATTCTTTCTTTTATTCATTTTTTTTTGTATTTTTGTTTAAAACACATAATAAGAAAAACTTTCAGTGCAATAGAAAAAGTAATAATTTGATATGAATAAAAATTCAATTTTTTTCTTCTCGATTTCTGAAAGAAAAATCTTTACGTCGTAAAAAGAATGAATATTATTTTTTTAAATCTGTGTGGTTGTATTATGGAAAATCCGATTTTAAAACATTTATCATGAACATTAACTTCGCAGGCCTAAGTTAACTGATGTCATTCATATTAGCGTAAAGCTGCCAACCACGGGCATCGAAACTCACTTGCTAGCATTGTCCGTCTGAAGACATATCGCTGTGCCATTGGGTGGGGGCGTATATATTGGACTTATTTGATAAAATTATAAGAGTTCCAAACAAATGTTTTAAATATATACATAAACTGATCAGTTTTGAAATTTGTTGGTTACAAACAACAATTTTTAAACCATTTTAAAATTTACGTAGCGAAAGAAAGTGAATTTATGTTAAAATCCTCTATCATAATAACTGTCAGCTTTTCAGATATATCGTATATAAACTTGTGAGGAGTATACGTAAAACACGTTTTCATTAATTGTTCTAGATTACAAGTAAATATTTCAAAACTTAAACCCAAGAAACGGAGGGATTAACCAGACAATATAATTAATTAATATAATTAATTTAAACTAAGTCTAAACATTTAGCTCTACTGTACCGGTAGTTTAGACGCTTGGCTTATAATCATTGGGTCGGTGGTTCAAATTACCTTCGCCCTTTTAGTTGTGAGGGCGTTATATTATTAAGTTAACTTTTCCTATTCGTCAGCAGAATAGTAGACCTAGAGTTGGTGGAAGGTGGTGTTGAGCAGTTGTCTTATTCCTAGTCTTCCACTACTAAATTAGGGACGAGGAACGGTTACCTAGACAGGAGATATATACCAATAGGTAAATTTACCTGAGAATCACCGATTACCTGGGAGCATGTGAGGTTCCCCCTAGCGTCATACGTGTTCTTAGGAAACAAACAAAATCATTCCAGTAGCTCAGCAGTAACCTTTAGGAATTACAACGCTAAAATCTTTGGTTAATCTCCATGATGAACACAGTGCCAATAGTTTATTGTGCAGCTTCGAGATTCCGAAGAAAAACACTCTATAAAATTATAATACATCAAGGCCCGGCATGGCCAGGTGGGTTAAGGCCTTCAACTCATAATCCGAGGGTTGCGAGTTCGAATTCCCGTAGCATCAAATATGCTCGACCTTTCAGCCATAGAACCGTTGTAATATCACGGTCAATCCCACTATTCTTTGATAAAAGAGCAGCTCAAGAGTTGTAGGTGGGTGGTGATGATTAGTTGCCTTCTCACTAGTCTCACACTGATAAATTAGGGACAGCCAGCGCAGGTAACCCTCGAGTAGCTTTGCGCGAAATTCAAAACAAACCAAAACCTAACAATTCTATAGGTGTGGTAGTAAAGCTGATCTAATATACTGATTTATGAGCAAGGAATTTACTTGATTTCATCACCGTCAACAAATATTTTCAGTTTGGTTCTGGTTACGTCTGATCTATATTTGTTACTCTAACTACTGATATATAAAGATGCAATCAGTTCAGTTATACATCTGAAGTGACACTTTTTATCTGTGGTTTTGTTTTAGCAACAGCTAAGAGATGGCGCTCGTGTAAAGATCACGTGGAAGTATCACAGCTGCAAACAGCTGTGAAGTATATAACGGACCAAATTATAAGCGAATGTTATGTTTTCTGAAACGCAGAAAGCAGAGCGGAGTTCGACCAGATCGACATGAGCGATGTGGACCAAAACGTAAAACCAGCATGTGTGCAACAGGGTTGCAACATAAACCTATAATCCCCTGATATTTCTAAATAACGAAACGATTAGGGTTTTTTAAACCTGGCGGAATTTCTTGATCATAAGACTAGGTACTTTTTTTTTTTAATCGAAGAATTTCCACGAATGTAGACCGAATGTTCCGTATGCGGGAACTACACTAATTTTTTTTTTTTTTGGTAGTGTGTAGAGAACTGGAAGATCATGGCGAACACAGGGGTAAATGGTCACGAGGATGAAGGACAAGGAGATTTTCAGGTTGTGCACTTAGAACCCCGACCACTTCGGCCCTTCAAGTCAAGCGAAGAATATTTATACGCCATGAAAGAAGACTTGGCTGACTGGTTGAATACGCTCTATGATCTGAAAATAACTGCCGAAAATTTTATAGAAAGTCTCGAAACAGGGGTCGTTCTATGTCGACATGCAAACCAGGTTGTCAGCACGGCCCGGGATTGGCGACACTCCGGCCGAAATGGCCTCAATGCGGTCATCCCCGAGCGTGACGTGGTGTATCGTACTGATGTCCAGCCTGGCACATTTCATGCTCGGGACAATGTCTCCAACTTTATAACGTGGTGTAGAAGTCTCTCGATCATGGAGTGCTTGCTGTTTGAGACAGACGACTTGGTGCTAAGGAAGAACGAGAAAAGCTTCGTCCTGTGTCTACTGGAGGTGGCCCGACGAGGTTCGAAACTCGGTATGCCCGCTCCGCTTTTGGTCCAGATGGAAAACGAGATCGATGCTGAGCTGGCGAAAGATGATTTCGACTCTGACGGCCACGAGGCCGACGACGACTCTGATGCTACCAGCACATCCGGAGTTGGAGAGCCCCGGCCTCAGATTATAACTAACGATCTCCGAAGTCTTCATGAAAGGGTAAGAGTTTTGATAATACAAGGGTGAAACTGTCAAAACTTATTCACAGCTACGTTTGGCTTTATTGTTAATGGCTTACACACAATCGTCAATATTTAATATAGAAGAAGTTAGAAGTTGATCTGAGTAACGCTAAACTTGTGCATCGTTTAATATTGTATTTTTGATAATTAGATTTATACCAAAACAAATAAGTTCAATACAATATTGTAATATATAATATATATATATTTTTAAAAAAGCATAAGAGAGAAAACGTTTGCTGTTAAAACTACATTAGTCATTTTGTCTGGTTAGAACATTACTTATTCTGTCGTTTACGTTGGTGAGGTACCATTCCAGAATGAAAAAAAAACAGAAAACAAAATTAGCACTCGTGTAGAAATACTTATTTTTTGGCAGATGTCTTGCTAACAGTGGTGCCCCCCAGTGGCTCAGCGGTATGTCTGGGGACTTACACGCTAAAATCCGGGTTTCGATACCTGTGGTGGGCAGAACACAGATAGCCCATTGTGTAGCTTTGTGCTTAATTCAAAAAACAAACAAACAAACAAGCTAACAGTGGCTGATCAGTTACCTTCACGTGTTGTCTGTCTCCAGACAACTAAGAGATAGGCTTAATTTAATTGAAAAATAAAGGGAAAGGTTGAACTGATGACGTGTTTGCTAGTTTAATGGCTAGTAATTTCCTGACAGTGAACCCACTTTATTCATAAACGTTAAATAAATAAATAAATATATATATAAAAGGAACAGTAGGAGATAAAATCATTACACGGGTCTAACCTAAAATGACCAAATATCACAAAAAATAATATTTCCTAATGATTGTCATAGAACAACAATTCAGCGCCACACACACACAAAAAATCTTTGCATCACGACGAAGTACTAGTACAAGTGTGGTGATGATAGCAGCCACCTGTATTTCAAAAGGAGCAGCAGTTCACTGAAATTTTCATTCATATTTCTTGTTAAATTTTCAGAATAATACGAGTATGTATTCCAATTAATACAGGTATGTTGATACATCAGAAGTTCCTCAGATTATTATTTAAAAAATAAACAAAATACATAGATTTTATAAATTGAATCGCTGTCAAATTAAAGCGTTTCTTTATTAATACATTATATACATTTATTGCGATAGTGTATTTATAATTCAAGAAAGGTACTTTTCTTCGTGTTTCTTGAATAAACATTTCGGGCTAGAAATTGTTGTATTTCCAGCTGCTCGTGTGGAACGACCAAATGAAAATATTCAACATATTACACAGAAGCCAAGCATCAGTTCATACGAAACTATCTAACATATTTCGTGGAGAGTAGAGAACAGTCCATATGAAATTATCCAACATGTTAGTTACACAAAATGGTAACAGCAATCCATACAAATTTATTCAACATATTTACAGAAAGTATAGAGCTGTCCTTGTGAAACTATTCTATATGTTACAGAACTGACAGAAAACTCTATGAAAATAATGATAGTTTTATAATCACGATTGTAAATTTATGAAATTATTATACTTTCTAATAATCATTCGTTAGAACAGTCTGAACATAACGTAAGATATACCAAAAATATAATTTTAAACTGCAAATTGAATATCATGACTTTCGATGAAAACTTGTTCTTCGCCTAAGAATATAAATATATATATATATATATATATATATTGAGCTGCTATTTTATATTTAAACGCATATAGTTTATAAAATGTAAAACCAGTCAAGACCACTTTTGCCACCATACTGTTAAGCAAACTGCCTAGACTATTCACATATGAGGCTACGTACGTAGATTTCTAAACGACTGTGATGGCCATGCGGGGTGTTTCGATGTCTGCGAGGTTAAAAGCTACTCTGTTAAATCCATTCCACCATAACATACACCTAACAAGTACAATTAATACAAAAGACACTTTGACACGAATTGGCTAATAAAAAATAACAACTCGATTGACACTACTATAGTAAAAGACACATGATCTAACGACGCTTTCAAAACCTATGTATCAGGGACAAGTGTTAATAGATAATGATATTGCTTCCAGGTCCCTACTCAACAGGGCAACAGTGCCGCTATTCTAAGTGTCTGTAAACACACCATGATATTCACCTACAAAACATTAACACTGTCGTCTGGGATGGATCTTTGAAGGATGTCAAATCCATTCGCTGAATTCCTTTTGCTTTGTACATGTGGAGACGTCACCCTTAAATTGCTATGTCTAGCATGGGCAATTGGTCAAAACGCTTGACTCGTAATCTGAGGGTCTTGGGTTCGAATCCTCATTATCAAACATGCCTGCCCTTTCGACCTAGGGGCGTTATAATGTGATGGTCAATTCCACTATTCCTTGGTAAAAGAGTAGCCCAAGAGTTGGCGGTGAGTGGTGATTACTAGCTGCCTTCCCTTTAGCCTTACACTGCTAAATTAGGGAAGGTTAGCTCAGATGGCACTCGCGTAACTTTGCGCGAAATTCAAAAATAAACAAATCATAATTTCCTATCAAAATTTGAATTTTGCAGAATTTAATGTAACTTAAGACACTTTCCACGCACGCACAAAACGTTAATCTTTCAGTTATATAGATATACAATCATTTCATAAAATCGAGCTGCGTCAATGAAAAGAAAAAGTCATATACAAACTTCTAAAACATAGCTCAACTGTTGAAATAAGTGTGTCAAAATTTGATAATAAATGTTTTATTGTTATTATTAAAGCCAATGGCCAGTCGAGTTCACGTATTGTAAAGATTAGGATCCTATCGATTGCTTTATGAGAGTTGAAGATAAACTTCATGTATAAGGCTTGTCCATTTTAACAAACTGACCATCGTTAGTGGCCCGGCATGGCCAGTGGGTTAAGGCGTTCGACTTGTAATTTGAAGGTCGCGGATTCGAATTCCGGTCGCACCAAACATGGTTCACGTCTCCGTCGTGCCAAACATGCTCGCCCTTTCAGCCGTGGGAGCATTATAATGTCACGATCAATTCCACTATTCGTTGGTAAAAGAGTAGCCCAAGAGTTGACGGTGGGTGATGATGATTAGCTGTCTTCCCTCTGGTCTTATATTGAAAAATTAGGGACGGCTAATACAGATAACCCTCGTGTAGCTTTGCGCGAAATTCAAAACAAACAAACAGACCATCGTTAAACGCGTATATATATATATATATATACACACACATACGTTTTTCTAGGCATATAAACATACATCATTATTTTGTATTCCTAGAGCACTTGTCCACAATCAGTGTTCAGTAAATACCGCCAGATTGCAACATGAATCACACTACTGCTCCTCTTAATGTCGTTTATCTCATAACGTTATAAAAAACGAACAACCGCGATGTAAATTTCATGAAATAGGCTATTTATTCAACCGATATTGGCAACCATTATTCCAGTTACTACGGTGTTACAAACACAAATAATAAGTGAAAATTACGTGTCGATTAATTAATAGTTTTATCTTCCTGCCGTAAGTTTTCAGTAGAATACGTGAACCACTTTATGAAGATGCCTGCTACGATAAAATTTCATATACATATATAAATATACTAGTTTTTTATAACCTAGAAACATGCTGAAAAAAATTATTTAAAAATAAATATAAAGATTCCAGGGTACAGGTTATAATATGAGATATATCTTATACCCTGGGATCTTTTTAATTAGTACAGCGTTTTTTGTTTATTATATTGACTAATATAATTAGTAAAATGTTTGAAGCTACTGTTTTTAACGAAGTTCTTCCTTTTGATTTTGTTTACTTAACTTTATCAGTATTAATTTTCTCTAATATATATATATATATATATCAAAGGTATTGTTTAATTTCGTAATCTGTGTGCACCTTGTTAGTTAATACGTATCCATTCACGTAGACTGTTGTAATACACAGCGTATATACGTGTCATAGAAATCTATATCTTGTACAACATATTTGATAGATAGGCCTAATAATAAAAATATCAAAGCTTGTTGCTAGATACTGTCAGATACGTGTGTCGAAAACACCTCGTGTTACAGTTAAAGTCCACGAATCTAGGCTATTGACATTTGCGATGTTCAAGGTTCATTGTTTACGTACACTTCAAAATAAAACAGTTTTTGCTATCGATTAATTTTTTTCTCTCTTTTTTTTAATCTATTGTTTATAGTTTCTTTGTCTCTTAATTTATAACGAATCATAGTCGTGAACCCTTTAGAAGTTATTGGCTTTCTAACTGTCCCAAAACCAATCGTATACACTTATAATATTCTTGAAACCAATGAAAAAAAAATCCACATTCAGTCGTGTAGACATGGTTTTAATAACAAGATAATCGTTAGAGGAATAATTGTGTTTTTAATATTTATTATTAAAAATCAAATTTGAAAACTTATGTCCAGTTCGATGCAGTGCAGTACAATTTTCAAACCGCTATCTTATGAGTCTTATACATAAATTTAAAAATACAAAGTACTAGTTCGCAATAATTATATAATGCAACAATAAAGATACTTACGCCCCTTAAAACTTTTTCGTGAAATAAATTTGAGCACAGGTTAGGAATTTGTTCTTTAAAGAATATGTTTTGTTTCCAGTTGGTTGTCTCCCACTTTATTCGACTTTATCCCCACCTAATTCTATGATTGTCCGCTCGGGAATATTTTATCAGCCAAGAATTTTAACACTAGAGAAACTGATTCTCATAGCCACCCTATCATTTTCTACACGACATCAGATATAACCGTATTTATCTAATTATCCTATTATTGCTTAGTTACATTTGTTTAAATATACCTTCAGTCCAGGAACAGAACTTAGAATTTAATATCATTTAAATGTAGATCACTTGTGATGATTAAGGGAAGTCACTAACTCGTACAACTAATTGAAAAGTTGTTGTGACTTAAATGTAGGTCACTTGTAATGATTAAAAGAGGTCACTAACTCATATTACTAACTGGAAAGTTGTTGTCACTTAAATGCAGGTCATTTAAGTTATAATGATTAAAGAAGATCACTAACTCATGCAACTAAAGAGTCGTTGTTACTTAGATGTAGGTCACTTGTAATGATCAAAGAACACTAACTCATACAACTAACTGAAAAGTTGTTGGCACTTCAATGTAGGTCACTTGTAATCTTACTCATGCAACTAACTGAAAAGTTGTTATCACTTCAATGTAGTCGCTTGTAATCTTACTCATGCAACTAACTGAAAAGTTGTTGGCACTTCAATGTAGGTCACTTGTAATCTTACTCATGCAACTAACTGAAAAGTTGTTATCACTTCAATGTAGTCGCTTGTAATGAGTAAAGAAGAACACTAACCCATACAACTAAAAAGTTGTTACTTAGATGTAGGTCACTTGTAATGATCAAAGAAGAACACTAACTCATACAACTAACAGCAAAGTTGTTGGCACTTCATTGTAGGTCACTTGTAATGATTAAAGGAAATGATTTGAGAAGATTAAGACTGAATATTAAAGGTTTATAAATACAGTCACCCCCATGTTTTCAGAATGCGCTTTATCATTATTACCGCCTTGGTAATAAATATGCGAGTGTGATGAACTATCATAAGTGTGGCAGAGTATGTAAGTGTGCTCTAAATTCACGTTTTTCTATAAATTTTTCAATATTATTTTATAATTTAATCATGTATTAACTTTATATCAAACACGTATAGACTCGATAATTACGAATAAGTCAATATTCATCACTATATACTTTGAATTTTCACAGTTCACATTCTCGCTAAAGAGATCACGTGTCTACCCTCAAGGCAGTTTTGTTCAGATACAAGAATTGAATATCCAAACACGTACTTCAAGCATGTTTTATAACTTGACATTATAACTATATTTTATTCGATTTAATAGCGTCGAATTTGTAAAACGCAGCCATTTCGCGACAGAAAAGAAAGGTTAAATGTTAAAGCAATTGTATTTCAAATCGTTCGGTGGCCAACAAAAGATATTCTTTCTCAAGGTTACAGAATTCCCCCTCAAGGTTATATAATTCCCCTTATGCGATCCAAGTGTTGAAGATTAGACAAATAAACTAAAATATTCTTAACATGAAAAAGTGAAAAGATGATAAATTTTGGTTTGCGTGTCGTTCACGCGACTTTCGAGAGATCTGGACAAAGTTGTTTTTTTTACATTTTTGTTAACTGAACCATCTAACTTCATCATGTGAGAAATCGTTCCGTGAACATCCATGTACAACACTGAATACATTACTTTGTCCCTTTGGTATTTATTCCAAGCGTTTAATAGGCTTTTAATTACAGAGTCAGTAACAGACAAACATTTAACAAAACAGGACGCCTGTGTTTTTGTTTAGTTCATATGTTTTATTCAACTTCAAGACATATTTTGTTCAGAGTAATTTTAAAGGAGCCTGGAATGTTTGGAGAATTACAGATAATCAGACGTCGTAACTGAATGAGTCTTTAAATTCAGTAAACGCAGAGAACAAATTTTAAGTTTGAACTGAAAATATATTTTATTACAAGGAGCACCGCCATCGTTTGTACGAAGCATTTATTGGTTGTTTTGGAAATAAGTGCAAAGCCACACAGTTGGTTTTTTCTGCCCTGTCCACCACGGGTATCGAAATCCAATTTCTAGTGATGTAACTCCGCAGACATACCACTGTGTTACTGGCGGAGTCATTGTACGGAGCATTAAATAACACTCAATATTAATACATTTTTGTAACCAAATAATCAACGTATTGACAACGTTAATTGCAAAACCGCTGATGCCGAACTGAGAACCTACTAACAATATTAAAACATGGTGCGTCATACAGCGAAGAATCGTTTGTAATAACAGTCTATTTCCTAATTATTCCAAGTTTAAGATTTGGTTAATTTATTTTACGTATTATGTATATCCGTCCTGTAGATACGTAATACAAATTTAGTAATATCGATTTGATAAGCCTTTCAATTATATTCATATGATGAGTGTTCATTGAAAAAGAAAAGTATACCTTTAGAGTTCATACCGCCAAGTTGAGTAATATACGTAAATAAAACGTTTGTGGATCATGTATTAGTCAGATATTTAGAAGACAGCCATGCTGAAGTGTGCAGTTAATTTATCAGTTAACGAGGCGTTCTGTCCCCTGAGACCACGGTAAGTCTACGGATTTATAACGCTAAAATCAGTGGTTCGATTTCCCTCGGTGGACAAAGCAGATCGCCCGATGTGGCTTTGCTGTAAGAAAAACACAAACGCACAAGAGGCTTAATGTCAATATTAAAGTTCGTCACCTTAGGTAGAAAGATAAGAACTTAAGTACATTTTCGTACGATACAAATAACAGAGTAGCTTTTCGCAAGCGTTTATAATAGGCACAGTTAATTGACTTCTGTTATAATCTACAAAATACACCATTTTCAAGCATAGGCCATCTGTTAAAAGTCATAAAGTGCATTAAACCATCAATTAAAATCAGAAAAAGCATAATGCAACATTTACATTTAGAAAGTGCATTAAACCACCAGTTAAACATCATTATTTTAAAGTCGAATAGTGATTAAACCACCAGTTAAACATCAGGGATAACCGTAACTCATTAATAAAGTGTCAGCGAGAGAATCTGACCATCTGTTAAAATTCGAGTTTGCATTGCACTCGGTTGTTTCAGTCACAATTTCTGTTATGCACAAATGTTATAAGTGCTACCACGGTTGTTGCCTACACTTTGTAAAATGTTATTTTGTAAAACGTTTATTTTTAGACAAAGAACTTTTTTAAAAATATATTTTTGATTATCTCAGAGAGGAAATAAATAAACAGAATTAGTTTGTCTGGACATATTGCGCTAGAGTTATAATTAAACCATTTAACGTATCCTCTGTTCTACATTAATAAAGCCCCCATTCTCCAGACATAAACGTACTATTAATTGCAGATGCTAATGTAAGTGAAGGTGTGTAGTGACCTATGGGATTCTCTTACGTAAACTTTATGAGTAAGGAATGTCACAAATAGTTTATAGCTTTATTTGGGCTAATTATTATTCAAATACAACTAACATTCAGGTTTCCCAGAGGCGATTGTTTTGTTCTCAACTAAGTTTACTCGTTAAAATATTCTATTGCTTACTTAATGTCAGAATATTGATTAAGTTATTCACGAGTTATGCATTAATGTTTTTCACGTACAAATAAAAGTCTGTATTCATTAAGAATTTTCGGTCTTAGCACACACAAAAACATACATTCAGCTGTTAGGCACCAATACTTTCTAAACAATTATCACTAATGACCATATATTTATAAATTTCCCTTTCTAAATTTACCAAGTTATGCCTCAGCACCTGCCACATATTTAAAAACAATGTCCATTAATAACACAGTACCTTTCTAAGTTTTCCACTTATACTTCAACACTTGCCGGATATTTACAAACAATGTCAATTAATAACACACATACCTTTCTAAATTTACCAAGTTATGCCTCAGCACCTGCCACATATTTACAAACAATGTCCATTAATAACACAGTACCTTTCTAAGTTTTCCACTTATACTTCAACACTTGCCGGATATTTAAAAACAATGTCCATTAATAACACAGTACCTTTCTAAGTTTTCCACTTATACTTCAACACTTGCCGGATATTTACAAACAATGTCAATTAATAACACACATACCTTTCTAAATTCACCAGTTATGCCTAAACACTTGCAAGGTATTTACAAACAACATCCATTAATAACACACGTACCTTTCCAAGTTTACCATCTATGCCTCAACAATTGCCAGATATTTACAACGTCCATTAATAACACACAAACGTTCCTAAATTTACCAGTTATACATCAACACTTGCCAGTTATTTACAATGCTTAATTAGTCCTAACACACGGATTCATAATGTAATATCAACACTTAATAGCTACATGACAAAGCTTTCCAACTAAAGGCAAGTAAATAAAAAATTATCTGTTACAAATAATTCTGAACTATTAACAGCTATTGACTTGAAGCTACGAGCACTTGAATTATCGCTGATGGTAGAAACAGCCCATAAACACTTATCACCGGTTACAACATGTGTGTATTAAAACGATGTACTGGGCACTGCTGTTGTATTCTGTGACACTTATCTGCCATTTACTAACAATAACATCCAATACTTAATCTCTGTCAACTGATATTCATATTCAACCCATTGTCAAACAACAGTTACACATCAACACTTACCCATTGTCAACTGACAATGAAAGGTCAACACTTATTCATCATCAACTAATATTCACACTCCAACACTTATTAGCCGTCAACTAAGTCACAATTCAACACTTACCCACAGTCAACTGAAAATCACACTCGAACACTTTATCCACTATCAACTAGCAGTCACACACAGACATTTACCCACTGTCACTCAACTGTTACACTTCAAACCCGCCATTAAGTAACAAACACCAAGGATATACCAACAATTTCGAACTATATCGTTACGACGTTAGCCATTCTCCAACATGTTTCTCACATCTTGAACCATTTCTAGATATAACACGAATTCCGACATCTACTAACTTTTATAGAGTTCAGTATATCACACAAACTAATGCCAACCAGTGAAGAGCAACATTTAACATTTAAGGATAAAAACAGAAGGGGATACAAAGTTTTGCATCGACACATAGACACATGAAATAATTTTTGTATTGTGGCCAAGAATACAGTTATAATTTGATTTATATGAATACAATAGTTCGACTTATCAACCAGTCTTGACATTTTACACAGCTTCTACTATTATACCATAAAACTTAATGTCGTATGTATAAATTATATAAAGAGTGTTCCAAGAAAAGCTTTGATGTCACAGTTGTTACGCGGACCTGAAAGAGCACTTCCACCAGCATCGAACTACGACAAAGAATGTAGTTCTAATGGTCGTGCGCATTTTTTAAAATAAAAGGTCTATATTTGAAAGCTGTAATTAATACGGAGTTTAAAAACATTTCTAGAATTATTACTGTGTTTCAGCATACTCGGCGAACTGTGTATCCAAGATTTCCTGATTTGTTTCCTGTTCCTGAAAAAAAACAAAAACAATTACGCAACAAATTTTCTGACCGTAGGTGTACTATAAGAGTGACAGTCAAATCTTGCTGTTCGATTAGAGTAGCCCAAGTTTGGTGGTGGATACTGTTGACTAGCTATCTTCCCTCGACTCTATATAAGTTCAAAATTGGGACAGCTAACACAGATAGCCCTTATGTAGCCTTGCGCTAATGTCCGAAAACAAACAAAACTAATTCACTACACGTCTATTCAAAGAAATAAAACCATATCTCGTCGTGTACTTTGTGCTGTGCTGTCATTGTTTATGCTGATACAGTGAGTTGAAAACATAAAATCCCTAACTTACGAGAGTTTGTAGTTAAACGAAAGTAAAGCTCTGAAGCATAAGGGGTTGAAATTTTCTTGAACAATAATATTTGTAATAGTGTCGTGAGAACCTTATGTTTGTATAAACAGTAGTAACCCTCCAAGTATTGGCTTGTTTATACTACACAAATAATTTAATGTACCACAATGCACCTGTACATATCATGTTTCGTAATTGCCTTTAACTTCTATTATAGAGGTTTAGTATGAGTCCACATATTGTATCACATCGAATAAATCTATGTTTTTGTTTTTTTATCGATGTAAACAGAACAATAAAGGGTTAAACCATTTGTCTTAAAAATCCCAACTATATACGTGAGATTAATTACAATATATATATAAGTTTTTATGTGACTCCTAACCTATTAGAGGCTCTACATCCAACAAAATTATGGACTCGTAAGCAGCTTGATGCATAAATAGCCTAAACAATAAATTTAGAAATCCAATCGTTTCCATATGGACTACGTCGATAAATTCCGGATTACTATTTATGTAATAATTATATGCTTGTTTGAGAGCAAAGACAGATTGGACCATTTCCTGTATCCGCCGAGGGGAATCAAATTCCAGGTCTTAGCGTTGTAATTTTGAAAATTACCGCCGACCTACCAGGGAAAATAATATAATAAATATTTAAACAGTTTTCGTGTTAATAGTAGCCGCGAGTAGATCGATTTTGTAGTTTGCGAATGAACCGTGGAAAAAGATGACGCAGAAATCCAGAGTATAATTACTAAATGTTGTGAATTGTAAAGTATTGTTAATTCTCTCCAGATTAAAACAAGAATCACCTGGTAATCTTAGAATATTTAGAAACTAGGATGATGCGATATTTTTTTCTTATTGACGAATGCTACTTTCCTGTAAAAGAAGTCCAATTCCAGTATTTTTTATCTAGAAATGCTACTTTCCTGTAAAAGAAGTCCAATTCCAGTATTTTTTATCTAGAAATGCTACTTTCCTGTAAAAGAAGTCCAATTCCAGTATTTTTTATCTAGAAATGCTACTTTCCTGTAAAAGAAGTCCAATTCCAGTATTTTTTATCTAGAAATGCTACTTTCCTGTAAAAGAAGTCCAATTCCAGTATTTTTTATCTAGAAATGCTACTTTCCTGTAAAAGAAGTCCAATTCCAGTATTTTTTATCTAGAAATGCTACCTTCCTGTAAAAGAAGTCCAATTCCAGTATTTTTTTATCTACGAATGCTATCTTCCTGTAAAAGAAGTCCAACTCCAGCATTTTTACCTACAAATGCTTCCTTTCAATAAAAAAAGTCCAATTCGAGAATATTTTTTATTTACGAATGCTATCTTCCTGTAAAAGAAGTCCAACTCCAGTATTTTTATCTACGAATGCTACCTTTCTATAAAAAAGTACAACTCCAGTAACAGTATTGTATTATATTGCAAAAAACCACTAGTTCCACAACTTAATATATGACCTAAATATTATGTGACCTGGCAGTTCTGAACTTCTACGCCCTATAGTCCTTACTGTACTCGTAAAGTTTCATTTCCTATGGAATTCCAGTAACTATCAATACTCACGATGACGAGAAATCCACTTGAAGACAAAACGTATTCTAAAGACAGCTGGTATGGATATTAAAACTTTTATCAAAATAAAGTACAGAACAACGTTTCGACTTTCTTAGGTGCAAACAGATTTTATTAAACTGAAGATGACCTAAGAAGGTTAAAACGTTGTTCTGTACTTTATTTTAATTAAAGTTTTAATATCCATACCAGCCGTCCTGAGTTAACATCAATACTCAGCACTCTGAGTGGCCGTGTCTGATTGGTAGTCAAATAGTGCATAAGCAGGATGACGTGTAATCCTGGTCGAATACTCTTGAATTCAATAGTTCTTTACTCACCACATTCACTTGTAACATCTATTTCTAGAGGGATTTTCATGATAGCAACCCTCAAATGTTGGAGATAATCTGGTTATACTTTGTTTTCATGGTAACAAGATGCTTTTGGTATAGTCATGGAAATCAAGCTAGCTAAAGACTGTTTTTCGAGAAAGTGATGCTTGCGTTTATTGATGGTTCTTAATGCAACTTAGTTATTTTATACTTAGAAGTGCACGAGAGAACTGTTAAGGAGAATTCTCTGAATCCTACCTTGTTTATCTAATTATAAACAAATTTCAAACTAATCTCCGAACAGTTTCTTACTAGAAGTCCTTTCATCTATAAAAGCTTAGATGTAACATGTCTACAAACAAGGGAGACGTAGGATTGTTATTTGGTTTCTTAGATATTCCGGGTATTAAAACTAACTGTAATTACAATTAGTTTGTAATGTGTGTGTCGTTTAAAAAGGTAATTTTGTTTTATTAGTTTATATGTAATCTGATATTAGTAGTTCCAGTACATTTCGTAAGCATATGAATCTAAATTAAAGCTAGTGAAAATGTATGTTATTTTGAACCGCGTATCTGCACACATAATTATAATTGTGAACAGTATATTTTCATATATAATACATACTACGTTAGTTTGAACCATATATCTCAATACATAATGTACAGTACGTTACCATGAACCATATACATCCATATATAATACAAAGTACGTTATTGTGAACCATGTATCTCCACATATATTACATAGTACATTATTGTGAACCATATATCTATGTACATAATATATCGTACGTTATTGTGAAGCATATATCTCCATACATAATACAAAGTACGTTAGTGTGAATCATATGTCTCCATACTTAATACAAAGTACGTTAATGTGAATCATATGTCTCCATACATAATACAAAGTCCGTTATTCTAAACCATACAAGTTAAGTCATGATAGAAAGTATGGTATTCTGAATCACATTCAAGAGACTACTCAACAGTGGTATTCAGTTAATTAAAATAATTTAGTACGCTAATGTTTAACGAATGTATTTGTGTCAGTTGCAGAGCTGAAGGTAACTGAACGTTTTCGTTTCTCGATTTTGTAACATAATGAGTAATTGAATAGTAACTGACAAAAGAAAATAAAGCTATTTTTAGACTACCACGACTTTATGATACCGTGGCTAAAGCCATCGTATGGTTATTTCTGTTTTTCTAAATATAAAAAAAGTTAACGCATTTTCCTTGTCATCGGTATTTAAAAATAAGGATTTAAATAACCTGTCGTGGATAAAATTAGAACTGCATAACTTGTAAGGCTACAATTACCTTATCAAGTCGAATCTAACTGGAAAATTTCTTATTCTCTAAGCATTTTACCCTTATGATTTACTACCGCGGTTACGGCTTGTTACTCTTCACCACATGGTTACTTGTATAAGCGAACTCTCGAACCGAACGTCCTTTTATATTTTCTTGGTACGTGCAATGTGTGTTTGTTTTTATACTCTATAGATCACTGGTTTAACATCGACCTTTCTTTTCACACGGCCCCTCCCTCGAAAATTGCAGGTTCATGGAATGTGGTGCTTTTTAAGGTTTCTTCTTCACTGTAGTGGTGTCACGGCTGAGGCTTCGTTCGGTCATGGGCTAGCAAACAACCAATTCACTTGCTAAAATGAGGGAGGGAGCTACACCTCCGAATAAAGCACGCGGAAATAGAGTTATTAACGTAACGTTTGTTTCGAAATAGTTGAGTAGCACGAAGACTGTGTATCTTATACAAACTGAAGCACGAAAACTGTGTATCGTATACAGTGAGCAGCACGAATACTGTGTATCGTATACAGTGAGCAGCACGAAGACTGTGTATCGTATACAGTGAGAAGCACGAATACTGTGTATCGTATACAGTGAGAAGCACGAATACTGTGTATCATATATTTGTTTTTGAATTTCGCACAAAGCTACTCGAGAGCTATCTGTGCTAGCCGTCCCTAATTTAGCAGTGTAAGACTAGAGGGAAGGCAGCTAGTCATCACCACCCACCGCCAACTCTTGGGCTACTCTTTTACAAACGAATAGTGGGATTGACCGTAACATTATAACACCCCCTCGGCTGGGAGGGCGAGCATGTTTGGCGCGACGCGGGCACGAACTCGCGACCTTCGGATTACAAGTCGCGCGCCTTACGCGCTTATGTATCGTACACAATGAGTAACGACTCACAAAGTTCTTAAACTTGACTCTTATGAAACTATCCTCCACTTTTTTTTCTTCCACTACTAAATCATGATTTTTTGCATCATATTTGTCCATGAAGTAGTTCTAGCACGGAATATTTTAGTCAGGGGATGTTCTAGAACGAATAACTGTATATAACTTCTTCGTTTATTTACAAATTACTGTATATATCCATACGTAGCTGATTGAAAATATTTATTTTTGATATAGGATACGCTTTCCATATTCTGAAAATATTTATTATTGAAATTACTGTCAAACAATAATTCATAACACACAGACTTTGTGGCATATAAGTTAAATCCATTTACTTCATGGCTTGTACGTTAAGCCCACTGACGTCATGGCTTATAAGTTAAGCCTACTAACTTCATGGCCTATAGGCTAAGCCCCCTGATTTCATAGCCTATAGTTTAAGCCCACTGACGTCATGGCTTATAGTTAAGCCTATTAACTTCATGGCCTATAGGCTAAGCCCACTGATTTCATAGCTTATAGTTTAAGCCCACTAATTTCCCAGCCTATAGGTTAAGCCCACTGATTTCATGAACTATAGGTTATACACACGGGTTCTACTTTTTCTAGTTATATTGTTACTGAGGCGATTTTCTTAAGGGGCTTCGTATAGGAGCTACTTTAAATTAATAGCGACATTTATGGCCAAAATAATGCAGATTACGTTCATACATTTCTGTGTACAAGTATTGGAATAAGAGAATGTCTTATCATTCTTTCCATTTTATGTGGCTAATTCTTTCACGCTATTACAAAATGTAAATTTTATCACTATTGTAATGTTTCATTGATCCCTGTTGACAGTTGAATGAACCAGGGTGAGAATACTTATCATTCTTAATAATTGCTGTACATTTGTGACAAATACATGTCATAAGGGTTCTGCTTGAATAAATACACTGATAAAATTTAGTGTCTGAAATAACTTTGATCATACCATATGCAATGTTCTAACTTGTAACGTATTTACTGCTAAACATTTTTCTTAATACTTATATTTCCTGCATGTTTGAATTTCGCACAAAGCTACTCGAGGGCTATCTGTGCTAGCCGTCCCTAATTTAGCAGTGTGAGACTAGAGGGAAGGCAGCTAGTCATCACCACCCACCGCCAACTTTTGGGCTACTCTTTTAACAACGAATAGTGGGATTGACCGTTACATTATACACCCCCACGGCTGGGAGGGCGAGCATGTTTAGCGCGACAGGGGCGCGAACCCGCGACCCTCGGATTACGAGTCGCACGCCTTACGCGCTTGGCCATGCCAGGCCATATTTCGTGCATATAACATTTATTGCCAAATGTGTATTGCGCAAGCCCCTTCTGTTCTTTAATTTTATAGAATATTCTTAAGAACAAGGATCAACAATATCTGGTTTACGAAAACACGCTTATGTTTTCGAACATTGTTAAACATTCGAGAATCTCACGTAACTGATATAAAAACTAGCCAAGAGATAATAATGGAATATTATTTGGTTAGCTACAGTCAATATACTATTAACCTCAGAAGAGATATTTGTGGTTAACGCTTATTAATGAAAAATCTACAAAATTTCACCAAGAAGTTTTATAGATTTCGAACATTATGAATCGTTCAACTTCGGAGACTTAACTTCAGGCATTTTTATTTATACGAAAACATTCAATACCTTATCTTTCTCTGTGAAAATTAAGCTTGTAAACCACGTTCGGCTACACACGAATAGAACTGGCATTCCCATCATATTAAGTGTAACTGTGAATCAACATAGAGTTAATTCGCTTGTCCTGAACCGTCGATAAAATTTTCAGTTCCAGATCAGATAGAAGACTGAAAATTGTTTGTGAATTTGTAAACTTTGTGTATATAAATAATTATTTGTAATAACCGTTATTATAAATTGTATTATTATTATTGTTTGTATGTTAAAATGTATTTGTGTTGAGAAAGAAAATTTTGCGTATCAGTCTTGTTGGCAAATATCTTGTTGATACATAAAGAAATTCAATTGACTTCTAAATCAAAATTAAAATTTCCGGCTATTTGAAATATTAATACCTAGTGTACGTAACATAATAAATCGTTGAGTCATTCATTCATTCATTCACCTCTCGATTCCACCAAGGAACATAGGACCGCAATCACTTGCGGATTCTTCAACAGGTTTTAAAGTGAGTAGGTTGTCAGCCCACTGCACCGAGCCGTCCCTAATTTAGTAGTGTAAGACTAGAGGGAAGGCAGCTAGTCATCACCACCCACCGCCAACTCTTGGGCTACTCTTTTACCAAAGAATAGTGGGATTGATCGTCACATTATAACGCCACCACGGCTGGGAGGGCGAACATGTTTGGTGCGATTCGGGCGCAAACCCGCGACCCGAGGATTACGAAGCACACGCCTTAACACGCTTGGCCATGCCGGGCCTAAATCGTTGAGTAGTCCGGGATAAATTATAATACGTAACAAACTATATAGAAAAAAAGCTAGCATATGGTATCGGTATATACTAGAATAAATCACTTTAATAGCACTCCACAAATAAACCTTGATAAAAGTAATGTTTAACACTGTATATTAAGTTTTGTTGTTGTGTCACGGCCCAAAATATCGTGGAGAATTTTCAGTAGAACAGGAAGTTCGTATAAAAACTTTAAGTGATGCTGGTTGAACTCTAGCAAATTGCAGATTTGAAATTCTCCCTAAACACTTTTACGAACAACTTAACTCGTGAGACTAAGGCAGATAAATTTGAAAAAAAAAGGAAAGGAAAAAGCAACATCTAAACTCAATGATACTGATGTTAAGTATCTTAATTTATGCAGCCTTTAGAACAAAAGGAAGACCTGCCACTGATCTCAAGTATGACATAAACGACCATGTATAAAATGACATAAAAGTTTCCAGATCTACAGTATCAAAAAGACTGAATGAGAATGGAATAAATGGTGGTATAGTAGTTTAAATATTTTCAAGAGGCTAAAATTTACTAAAAAAGTATAAAAGCTGGACTGTTGATGATTTAAAAAGGTACTGGGGACGGATGAATCCAAGTTAAGTTTGAAATAATTGGTTTAAAGAGTAGGTTGTGCGTCTGCCAGAAGGATGGTGAAAGATACTTCAATGCACAACACCTACTACGAAACACTGGGGAGGCAGTGTGATTGTTTGGGGGTGTTTTTCTGCTGAGGCGACAGGACTTATTTGCAAAATAGATGGAATAATGGATCAGCGCAAGTACCATCAGATAATGGTTCGTTATGGTATAACCAGTCGTTTGTGTATTATTGGAGAAGGATTTTACTACGAAGAAGATAATGACCCCAAACACTCATCCAACCTCTACAGATATTACTTGGCCAAGGAAGAAGCTGCTGGAGTCATTCAAACAGTACAATGGCTTCCACAGAGCCTTAATTTCAAACCATTTGAGCAGATCTGGGATTTGATAGGTCGAAAACTTGACAAATCAAAAGTTGCTTCTAGATACACTTTATGGGAGTGTATTAAAATCATTTGGACATTTATATTAAATATTTTGCAACAAAGCAGTTATTAGAACAAAAGGGGTACACACAGAATATTAACTGTTTACTGAACACAAGTACTCACACTGAGTTCCTGTTGTACTAAATGTGAAGATTAATAACATGATGTTTCACCTGTCATTTACCTCCTACTGTTCTTTGTTAATAGCCTGAATGCTAATTTCCGACTTTGTCCTAACACTTTTACACAATATTGCATATGTTTCCATATTGAATGTTTCAAAACAGTCAAATAGAGACAAATCTATTATCGAATAACTTTACCAACTATTGAAGGTTATCTAAGGCACCAGACTGAAATATTTATTACGATTGTTGTTACAGATACATTTTGTACTGGCTGGTTCCCGTACACACTTGAAGAATACGAGTTGCGTAATGTTCTTTGAAAAAAATGTATAATTTGCCTTCATGGTTTTTCAACTTAATATACATATATTTAGTGGAATTTTACGTTTCTGGTCAAATTCTGTAGAAGTTTCTTGTTGTCTTTACCTAAGTGATTCACACCTGTGAGCAAGTGGCCAGGTGTGAGGTAACGAATGAAAAAATTTAGACAGGTATACAGCGAGTTAAGACAAAGAATGTCTTTGTTTGGACGTCAGAATTAAACGTTCTAACTCTAAATATAAATAAAACAAATTATAATCTTGTAGCATTTTAAAGACCGTTTTGTGTCACTGGCTCCTCGTCGCGTTTTCCTGGAATTTTGAGTTTTAGATTTTTACTGGCCAAAATTGGATTTTTAAGAAATGTTATCGTATACAGTTTAATATAGTTTCATATGTGGTTTAAATGTACCGATTAAAGTGCACAAATAAGTTCACGTAGAAAGCATGATTTTTTTTAGCAAAAATGTTTACTCTTCTATTAAACTATAAAAAAAATTCATTCAAGATTCCCGGTTTCTTTTTCCAAAAATTAAATGATTAAAAAAAACCGTTGGCACGATGTTGACTTTGATGCTTTACAAATCCTTGATACAACTACAACGTTGATGTTCTAATTAAAACCGTAGATGTAACGATGACGTTGAAGCTTAAAAATTCCCTAGCGTTGATATTTTACAAACCGTTGGTACAACGACGGCGTTAAAGTTCTAAGAATTCTTGATACAACGATGAGGTTTATTCAGTAGAAGGGAAGACTGGAAAAATAAAGCTGACAGATCTTTGCTCACAATTCTGATAGGCTTAATACATTAACTCAATGTTTTGTGTTGGATTTTTTCAAAGTAAGACGAAATAAATATTTGTTACGTGTCAAGTATATTTGAGGTAAACAGGAAGCAGCTTCACGTTCTTACTTGCAGTGTTGAAGTGGATGTATAAACAATGCAATACTAATCATTTAAGGGACAATTAAACAATGGGGCTTGAGATGGCCAGGTGGATACGGAACTGGACTTGCAATCCGAAGGTCGCGGGTTCGAATCCCCGTCACTCCAAATATGCTCTCTCTTTCAGCCATGGTAGCGTTATAATGTTACGGTCAATCCCACTATTCGTTGGTAAAAGAGTAGCCCAAGAGTTGGCTGTGGGTGGTGATGACTGTTTGCATTCCACCTAGTCTTACACTGCTAAATTAGGGACGACTAGCACAGATAGCCGTCGTGTAGCTTTACAAGAAATTTAATAAACAATTAAACAATGGAATAAATTTGCTCTAAGTGGTAATGGAAATAATGCGATGTAAGTTCTGTTAAGCTGCCATTTAATCACATGGCACACTGTGCATTAAACATACAAACACTTATTTAGATAATTTTGATAGCATTGTTAGACTTCACGTTTCTGATTTGTGATGCCTGACATGGTTGTTGTAACTGCACTAGTTGTGATGCACTATTTGATATGATTTTAGGCCTAGTTCGAAAATTCATCTACGCCCATCTTTCCATTTGCGTGATTGGAAGAAAACAAACAACAAAAACTAAAAGAAAAGAAAAATGAAAAGAAGGTGGGCCCAGGTGAATCTCATTTATGGTCACGAGCACCAGCAGGTGGCGCTTGCCGTCGCTCAGGCGTAGACACATTGAGTAATGAGGCGTGATTTCTTTATAAAAACAAAATCGACATTTTTTACTAGTATATTATCGACGCTTGTACTCATGTTGTGAATTATGAAAACAGTTATTAACCTTAAAAGTTCATTTGAAGTCTATAAACGTGCTATGTGAAATAGCAATGTCGTGAATGATTTGTATTAAGTATTTCTCACGATTCTGTGACAAAATTGACATGTTCATTTATAAAGCTCTAATTTACGTTAACACGTACATATATATAATGTCACGAACAAGCCCAGGAATGACGCAGATTGAAAAATTAAAAAACAAATCTATTCGTTATAAGTATTTTTTTTTCTCTTTTCATTATATCAGTACGTTATAAAACTTTAAGCTCGAAACTTTACTATTTTCACTCTATTTAGCCTTCGTGTAGCTTTGCGCGAAATTCAGAAACAAACTTATCTGTATAACGTTCTGCGTCATTACAAAAATTGGTTTAATTTTCCTATGGATTGTCTATTGTGTCCATATCATAGAGTGAGACTCAGGACATTAGAGTTGTAATCCATAACCTTACTGTTTTCCTAATGACTGATAAAATGATATACACGAAATAACAATGTTTAGTCTACACTAACATGAAATACATTAAATATCACACGCATTGCTTAAAAAACGTTTGAGTTCAATGTTTTGCAGCTGGTCTATCGCATGTTGAGCCCCCCCAGTGGCTCAGCGGTATGTCTGCGGACTTACAACGCCAAAAACTGGGTTTTGATACCCGTGGTAGGCAGAGCACAGATAGCCCATTGAGAAGCTTTGTGCTTAAATCAAAACAACAACTATCGCACGTGAAGTTTTAGGGAAAATTAACAAATTCGAGTAAGAACATTTCCTTTCAGTTTAATTTCCTATTAACCAGTACACGTATACTTTTTACCAGGCTGGTAAAAATAATTTGGTCTAAATATTGACTACAAGTCGTTTTTCATACTTTTGATTCTTTCGGATATTTGTGCAAACGCACACAAGAACTATCCGCTCATATTCGTCCCTCAGATTTCGAACTGATAAACTAGAGGGAAACCAGGTAGTTGGTAACGCCTAACGCCAATACGTGGCTATCCTAATCAAATAATGGTATTTGGCCATCATTTATATAACCTATCCACATCACCAAAGCGTTTTGTGGTAACGGATCTCGAACCAAGAATCTTTAGATTCCTTATTCAAACATGCCTTTCTCACACCATTAACTTCATTTATTATGCTTGAATACGTTACACTTTCGTTAGTTATTCGATTAATCTTGTTCAAAGTCTTCAGTTTACGCCCTTCAGTCTAAAAGACAACACCCCTACAAGATAAAAATCGCGTGGATATTACACCTGTACAATGCACCTGCATTTAATGTCACATGAATAGCCATTGTACTCTAAAGAACAGTTTGACAGAAGAGGTACGACTACTTATCTTACTGGTTAGAACAAAATCATAGTTCCCTCCCAAGTATTTTGGGGTTTCTTGTGCCACTGCTTGGAAGGTGTGTTGCTTTTGAATTAAACTTGCGAATTTTTGTTTTTATTAGACGAGTTGGCCATCACTTTTAAATTTGATAACTTTCAACACTTCACTTTTTCCCCCCTGGTTACAAGTTTAGGGACTTATAATGCTAAAAAATCGGATTTTGATGACCTGGTTGGCAAAGCACATTTATGGCTTTAAACTTAACAGCAAACAAATACGCAATTCAATTAAATTACAATTTGGCGTTCGAAATTGGTTACAAAAATGTGTTTCCTTTAGATAGTAACAGCACAGGATATCCATATTGTTTGTTTGTTGTAGTTAAGTAGAAATTTATACAAAGGGCTATCTGCGCTCTACCCACCACGGGTATCAAAATTATGTCACTGGGAGGAAGAGGCACTCTATATTGTGAAGTGTTCGTATGCTATTGTTTTTCGTTGTTTGTAGTGCGTATCTTTTTTTCAAATAATGAACTGAGATGTTGACTGTTGACTGTTTGATTACAAAATAAGCAAAAATATGGTAGTATGAATATTAGGTTGTGAAAACAACTTATCTTCGACTGTTACTGGGCAAGTTTTAATTGTGCTTTGTCCTAAGTTGAAGAGCAACTTTCGCTGGAGTAAAAAAAATTCTACCAAAGCTGTAAAACCAGAGTTATCGTTTACGTGATATGTACTCGCGTGAAAAATAGTAGTTTTGTCAGGTTTGTCCAGCCCGTTATCTTCTCACAAAATAGGTTAAGTATTTTTATAGCGAAAGCAGCGCCCTCTAGTACAACAGTTGAAGAGACACAACTGTACTCGTACTTTTACCAGCTGTCCAGATGTTGTTTATTCATTCATTCAGCTCTGTGTACTGTAGCTATCTGGGAACCCACATGCGTTTGATATCTAAGTAAATTAATTGTGTCAGTAGGTTTAGGAAATACTGCGCCATCAAGTGTATTTTATGACGATAGTTTCAAATATTTATGAGTACAAACTTTAGTAGAAATTCCAAATTTCGGTATACTCTATGTTCCCAAGACGTAAACTACAACATCTAACTGCTATTTATAGTTTTTCAAGATTACTTGAAAAAATACGCCAAAAAATTGCACTTTAGAAAACTTTGCTATGAGTTTCACTTTTACATCGGTTGAATAATTTTATAAATTTTTAACAGTTTTTCTGGATCACCCCTGAACAAATCATCACGAACCAAGCAAAATTTTCATTAGATATCGAAACTCATTTTAAACGTTTAAGCCGTCGTGTTTGTCGCTGAACCACCAGGGGGCGTAAACTTTTGCAACTTGGTTGATGTCATTTAAGTTGTTACCACATTTCCATAGTTTATTCTCATTCAGTGTTTACACGCTGGGTTCCAATTTAAAAGGATGAAGAAATTTATATTATGATAGAGAGGTTGAAGGAAGTGTGTGAATAGGACTTGTGAGGTTGTGTGTAGTGTGTGAATAGGTCTTGTGAGGTTGTGTGTAGTGTACGAATAGGTCTTATGAGGTTGTGTGTAGTGTACAAATAGGTCTTATGAGGTTGTGTGCAGTGTACAAATAGGTCTTAGAAAGTTGTGTGAAGTGTGTAAATAAGTCTTGTGAGATTGTATGCAATAGGTGTTGTAAGGTTTTGTGCAGTGTATGAACAAGTCTTGTGAGGTTGTGTGCAGCGCATGAATAGGTCTTGGGAAGTTGTAAGCAGTATGTAAATAGGTATTGTGAGGTTATAAGCAATAGGTATTGTAAGGTTATGTGAAGTGTATGAATACCGTATTTTCCGGTTAATAAGCTGAATCGCCGAATAAGCCGAGGCCATTTTTAAGAAGTGACAAGTTTCTTCAAAATGATTTCTTAGTCTCGTTTCAGCGTCAGCATGCATGTTGTGTGTGATCATTGGCGTTCTGTAGTAAAGCAGAACGTGTCGTATTGAGACAGAGATGGAATCAATATGTCATTCGTTATTGGCTCCACTCACTGTAATTAGGTAACCAATGAAATTCCAGAATTTTTACTCAGTAATAAAAATCACTAACCCAGGGTATAAATACCATGGGTATGTAGTGGGAGTTTATCATTGTACCATCAAAAGCCAAAGATGTCTACACCTGCAAAAAAAAGAATGCATTATGATGCTGCTTTTAAACTGAAAGTAGTAGAGCTAGCCTTAAAAAATCTCAAATATGAATGCCGCTCGCCATTACTGTGTGGATGAAAAACAGGTCCGTGAATGGAATAAAGCAGAATGTGTGCTAAAAGAAATGTCGAAAACAAGTAAATGTAACCAGAAAAATCACCCGAAGTGGCCAAAACTGGAAGAAGATGTAGTGACATGGGTGAATGAAAACCGGCAGAGTGGCCTGACTGTCACGCGTGCCCAGATCCGTATTTTTGCACTAAAGTGGGCTGGTCGAAATAAAGAAAATTCAAGAGACTTTAAGGCAACCAACAGCTGGTGTACCCGCTTCATGAAGCGACACAGGAATCTATTATTTGGTGCGTCTGACGATGAAGATGATGAATTTGATGGATTTTAATAAATTTCTGAGATTAAAATGTGTATTTTTTTATGAATTTTGTTATTTCTATGAATACGTGTCATTCTTAATGTATAGACCTTTTTCTATTAATAAATAAAGTTTATTCAACTGAAATAACTCTGCCGTAACTGTGAGATCAAAGGTATGATTTTGGGGCCGATTTTGGTCTTCGGTATTTTTTGGTCCAAAGCTGGTGATCGGCCAATAAGCCGACCCCCAAAAATCAGGTCCAAAATTTAGGGCCAGAAATTCGGCTTATTAGGCAGAAAATACGGTAAGTCTTTTCAGGATCTGTGCAGTTTTTGTATAGGTCTTGAATTGTTGTACGTGGTGTTTTAGTAAGCCTTAAGAGAGATATACAGTGGTTACATAGGTCTTGGGAGATTATAGTACATGGATATTTCTTGGGATGTGGTGTATAATATTTGGAAAGTTATATGCAGTGCTTGGTTAGACCTTCATAAATTGTTTACAGCATTCGCATTGATCTTTAGGAAATTGTGTGAGGTGTTTTGATAAGTTTTAAAAAGTGGTGTACAGTGTTTCTGTAGGTTTTGCGTGGTGGTGTACGATGTTTAAGTAGGACTTTGGAGATGATGTACAATGCTAGGTTAGGTCTTTAGAGTTATGTGCAGTGTTTGGCTAGAATTGGAAGGCTATGTGAAGTATTTGAAAAGATCTCAGACGCTTGCGTGCAGTTCTCAGGTTGGTTTTCAGAGGTTGTGTTCTGTGTTTAAGTAAGTCTCAGGAAGTTGTGTAAAATGTTTAGATAGGTATCGAGAGGTTGTTAAAGGTGTTTGGAAAGTTATCTGCAGATAAAATATGTTAGTAACACAAGTAACTACAAAATTATAAATCTACACTTCTGGAAGTAAATATTTTAACGACATGATAAAATTCAAAAACAGAACCTTAAACATATTCCTATTATAATAATAATAAATTTAAAGGTTTAACCGGATTACGTTTGTTCTTGTTTTGAGAAATTTCTGTTAATCGTATTGTAATTATTTATTTAATTGAAGTATTAGGAATGTTTTGTAAATAGACAATAATTAAAGATGGTTTTTACTTTATTACATAAGTGAAACAGAGAATACTTAACATAACTAAAAACCTCATGTTTGAGCCTGGAACCTGAATTACTTATACACTAATGGACTTTCCTTTGGGTCAGCGGTAAATATACGAACTTACAAAAACCCGAGACTTGTTTGCTCGTGGTAATATATATAAATGTATATACATGAAACTTCCAGTATTTCGTGGAACAACCGTTGTTTCATTACTTATGTCGTTTTGACTGTGAGAGTATATTTCTAAGTTAAGTATAAACTGTAAAGTACAAAAAACAATAAGTTATGCATTTATTTATTATATTATGATGATGACTGTGTTTGAGGATCTTCCATTACTATTCCTTCATTTCCTATTCTCTTCATGATGAAAATCTATATAGTTACATCATGAATAAGTTAAGTGATACTCCCACTAATGTCTTAAATCATTGAGAAACAAAACAACATCAAAAAATATCGACTCTAAATCTTGAAGAATCGATGGAGAAGGTGTCCTGCTAGTACAGCGGTAAGTTTACGGATTTACAACGCTCAAATCAGGACTTCAATTTCCATTGGTGGACTCAGCAGACAGCCCGATGTGGCTTTGTTATAAGAAAACACGCTCACACTCGATGGAGAAGTCTACGGTCATTATACCTTCAGTCCAGCTCGTGTATGAATATCTTCCAACCTTCTTGATCAAATACATTTCACATTCAAAGTGGCAGTAGTACTACTGACCAGCATGTAATACACCCTTTGACTAAGGTTTTTATTTCACGTTTTTTTATATATTTTTAAAGAATTATGGGTAGTTTTTAAAACATAAGTGTGAAAACATTTTTTATTTAAATGAATTCATATATGGTTTTTAAGCTCTTTATGACATCTTGTGAAAACGGATAGATCTTTGGAGCAAAAAAAAAGGCTTAATGTTTACATTTACAACTTTATCTTAAGTTGTGTGTACAGACACTTATCTCTTGCTGGGTAATTATGGTAGTGAATATAAACTTCAAAACAGTTCACAAGATGTTTTCTAGTTTATCAGTTTTTTTGTTTTTAATTATACCATTCTTTACTATTGTAAGATTATTATATAAATATTTATAATCTAATGATTTAAAATTTGTTATAAAGCTAACAGGTTCTAGAAAACTGACTGCAAATAAAAACGTTAGCTCCGCATCTTCTAGTGGCCACATGACGTTGCGGGTTCGAATCCTCGTCGCACCAAATATGCTCGTTGGGACGTTATTATGTTGCAGCCAATCCCACTATTCGTTGGTAAAAGAGTAGCCCAAGAGTTGATGGTGGGTGATGATGACTAGCTGCCTTTTCTATAGTCTTACACTGTTAAATTAGGAACAGCTAGCGCAGATAACCCTCGCGCAGCTTTGCGCGAAATTCAAAAACAAACAAACTGCGTAAGGTGCAACACGAAGAGGTTGGCAAAACAAAAAACATTTTAGTATTAATGTTCGAATGTTTCGGAATACACTAATTGCATCTTCAGCGAAATCCAAAAATAGTGTTACAAAAATATTTTATTAACTAAAACTCTAATATTATTAATAATCACGAGTTAATTTTGTTGTTAAGTGTAAGTGTAAAGATAAAACAAAATAAGATTATACATATATATATTGAGGAACAGTTGAATTTTAAGTGTATTAACTTTTAAGTTGAGAAATTGAATAATATATAATACTAAAATTTGAACTTTAATATTCAATACGAGGCCTAACTTACTGAAATAACTTCATAAAATAGCAGTGCAATAAAACTTTGAAAGCAAATCAACAAATGCAAAGACCCTAGCCTTCTACCCTTGACCCGTCAAGATAGGGTATTACACTTCGTTTTCCCTTCCATGAATCCATTTTCAATTTTCCTCGTCATGAACTTACTCTATTTTAATCTCTCAACACATTTCGTAATTAATTGTGTTCCTATGATAAGGGTGAGGGTTTCGTTCTTATATAATATGTAAGAACTGTGATATGCTAAACCTCTTCCCCAGTATCTCTTCCAACTCTCAAGCCCTTTATTGAAAGAAAAAGGAAAAGTCTAACCCACATGAAATGTGTTGCTAGAAAACGAACGCTCACGGAACGAACACCGTTAAGCGCCCTCTCATTGAAACGCGTTTTTGAGGAATCTAGTCGAAAATAGCAACCACTATTTTTTTCAGCTAATGCTTTGTTATATGTTATACGTATGTATATATGTGAGCAGTTTTACTTTCAAAGTAATATATTATTTTTAGAGTATCGCGAACGTTTGTCTTCTATTGTAATTTAAATGTTATACGCAAAATGAGAATTCATTCCACATCCCAGTACATCAACCAGCGTCATTATGAGAATAACATTTCGATTATAATTTAAATATCAAATATTTGACTGCTTCAAAATCGACATGTGGCTGATATGTCAAAGTATGTTATCAACAGGTAGAATTAACATGCTCCTCACATGAATTCAGCGACTAATATGGACTATGGTATGCATATACATGATGTTAAACTACCTTTGAAAAACACATATTTAAAACTGTGTAGCGTTATTTGGATATGGGTAAGAGCTTGGAAGGCCTTTAGTTACAGATTCAAAAATTTTTTTTTATTTTAGACACCTGTTAGATCTCGCCAAACATGCTCGCCCTTTCAGCTTTGGGGACGTTATAATGTCACGGTCAATCCCACTATCTGTTGGTAAAAGAGTAGCCCAAGAGTTGGCGGTGGGTGGTGATGACTAGCTGCCTTCCTTCTAGTCTTACACTGCTAAATTAGGGACGGCTAGCACAGATAGCCCTCGAGTAGCTTTGTGTAAAATTTCAAAACAAACAAACAAACAAACCTGTTAGATCTAAGTACAGGTAAAAACTGAAAAAAGTTAGTTGTTAAAAAAACGCTAGGTTCTGGTAATATACTATTTAATTAGATTTACTTTTAAATGAAGATAATATATTTGGTAGAATCAACTGCATCCGTAACATTTTTTAATCAAAAATTTCTGTGAAAACAAACATCTGAAGCTGGTTAAAACGCGTGGTTTTATTCACAAGCTTACACATCTGGCGAGCTAGTGGTTCACTTCTTTATTGATTAGTAGTAGAAAAGCAATACCGTGTTCAACATTCATATGGCTTATTGTGGCTCGTGCTTGCCAGTGACAACGTGATATAATATTCTCCAAATCTGACTGAAAGTTGCTTTGATGTTCCCGGCAAATTCCTTCAAGTAATAAAATCAATAGGACTGTGTTTCTATCAGATACTGTTGCATCTTGGGTCGTGTTTCTACCGACATTTAGTATCATAAGGAATGTTTGTTGCTGGGTTTTTTTAATTTCGCGCAAAGCTACACGAGGGCTATCTGCGCTAACCGTCACTAATTTCGTAAATTTCGTAAAAGAAAAGGCATCCGGTCATCACCACCCACCGCCAACTCTTTTATCAACGAATAGTAGGATTGACTCTCACATTATAACGCCCCCACGGCTGAAAGGGCGGATATAGATATTGTAAACTCTCGTTGATCTGTAGTTTTTATTTATTTATTGTCCCCCAGTGGCTCAGCGGTATGTCTGCGGACTTACACGCTAAAATCCGGGTTTCGATACCCGTGGTGGGCAGAGCACAGATAGCCCATCGTGTAGCTTTGTACTTAAGTCAAAACAACAAAAACAACAAAATTATTTATTACACGCTTTTTAGTGCTTAAAGGTTATTCTTTAAGATAATCTCAATGTTACATTTGTGATTATGTATTATATTTTACTTTTCCAACTAATTTAAAAGAAAACAGAAGATATTTTCAATAAAAGGGCAACAGATAATCTGAGAGTACTTCTGAATGAAATTACGATTTCAGAAATATAGCGATGGTCTAAGCTGGAAACTTCATTTCGTGATTTTCATCTCTTGATTAACTCGTTTTTATCGAATTAATCGAAACAAATGTAGATTTCTCATGTTTTAACACCGTTTAGTTTCATTCACCTCAAGAACAATAGAAATAACGACCTTCTTCAATTGTGAGCTGTTAGGAAAAATATTCAATTTATAAGCAAATGTAGATATTTCAGCTGATAGTGGAACAGATTATTATATTTTGTACAAGTCTCGATTAACGCGGGTTAGCGGAACAATTGTAAGAACATGCAGGAACCAACCTTCTTGTATGGTGGGCGTTGTTGGTAACCCTTCCATGTTCACTCTATCCGCCTCAACCTTCGTGTCCGGCATGCAGAACGATCCCTATTTTTTCTTCTCAACCTGAAGAACAGGTTAGTTGGCTTTACAACCTATGTTTAATTTGATTTTGATTTTGATTTAGCCTATGAATAGTAGTTTCAGTCAAAGCAAATAGATTATTGAGTGAATGTTCGCAGAATAATCAACCGTTCAGACTCTCATGTCTTTACAGATACACATCAGAATATTTAAGCCTTGCCAGGGCTGGATTTCTTTAATGCTGCTATATCTTGGTACATTAGATGTGAATTGCCTATTCTATCATAAAAGTTCAGAGAGAGGAGCCATTGTGTTTACATGGAATTTTATATTCCACCTTTTCTACGACATTAGCTGGAGCAGTTGGGTTTCAAAATTTCCCTACATTTATGTATATTTCCCAAAGTCCAGGGATTTTTTACTTGGTATTTTACCAGTTACGATTGTTAACTTCCCACATCTGCAGCTTATACTTTACCCTAGTTGTATTATAGCTTTTATCTGGAACACTTGTCTTTGTAAGCAGTAAAAACGAAATATATATATATATGTATATTTATCCTGACACGGAATCGTTTGTTGTTAAGCACAAACCTACATAACGGGCTATCTTTGCGATACACAAAGAGGATACCAAAATCCTGTTTTTAACATTATAAATCTCATAAGCTTACCGCTATACCACTGCGAGACTTTGTCAATTACAAATTATAGCCTGCATTATTTCCAGTAGTTTTTATATCACTGCTAATTGGTTTTGCTGTTTATGAAAATTATTAAAATTAAAATTTCACCAAGTATTTTGTTGTGGTGCCCCAACCTGGTGGAACTGGGGTACGTTTACGGAATTACAACGATCATTACCTTACGGTGGACGAAGCAGATAACCCACTGTGACTTTGCTCTGAAACAGACAAATATTTTGTTGGGGTTGTCATACATCTAGAACACCACCATAATTAGAGACTACAATCAAAAGTATCGCCAGCAGCGAAGACAAGGTACCCAATGATGATCCATCCAATAGCACAGCGGTACGCGAACGGACTTACAGTGCTAGAAATTGGATTTCAATTGCAGTGGTGGGCAGATCACAGATAGCCCTTTGTGTAGCTTTATGTTTAACTTTAATCAAACAAACCCAACTGATGGATTAAATATATACTTTTGTTTTACTTCTAGTTACATCGTATAGTGAATTTGTCTGTATTGATTACTTGGTTACTTTTTACTCGTGTGATGTAGGTTATTTGTTTTAATCAGAAGTTGATGACAACAATCCCTGCAATACACAACCGATGTTAGAATAAGTTAAGTAGGAAACAAACCAAATTCGGGAAGCCCAAATTAGCACATAAACACAATCTTTATTTTAAATAATGTCTGTTGTGAATCTCTCAATTGTGATTTATCTTGTATTTTTGAATAAACAAAAGATTCTGGTATAGTAATCCACATTATTAGATGATATATTCCGGAAATCATTCCTATCATAAATAATTTTCAAGAGTGAGAACGTTTCCAATTCATACCAACATGTACACGTCTCTGTGTCACTCTTCAACAAAAGTGTGACCCGAAATCGCAGTCCAACAAGTATAAGGTTTTACTTAGCGATCTTTGTCATATGTAAGGTTTATGTGGACTGGAGGGTGTGAAAAACTTAAAATTACTGACGCACATTTTATATGAAGATTCTAACCAACTACGTGCAAATCATTTGCATGAAAAACAAACTACCTATATATATGTTGCTAAATATATATTATTTTATGGCTATGAAAGAGTGAAATTTAAACAGTTTTTGTTAACGTGACATGTTAGAATGTTAACTGTAATGAAAAGTATATAAAATCTTATTTAAAAATAAATAAAAATAAAATAATATGTCAATAAAATAAAGTAACTAAACTGAAAAACTTCCATGACTTGACGTACTTGTAACGTTCTTGCATTTAATGGGACATATTTTAACTGTGATGTCATTGTACAAAAACTGATTATAGTGATGGTTTGGTTAATAATATAAACAAAATATAAATTTAGAGATGGTATAATAAACGAACATGGAACTATGCCAAGAACATTATGAGTAACATCTCCAGGCTTACTAATAGTATAAGACAGATAGGAGTAATATGTCATTGAGCAAGAAGCAGCTTAGGAATGAACCACGAAGAAAGAGCCACTAATATTAGTTATCTTCGTAAAACATTATCACCACTACCTGCATGGTAGGAAGTTCACTAACTGTATGGACCACACCTTGCTGAAGTGATTAGTAAAGGAAATGATAGTATGTTTCAAGAATAAGACTTCATCACAGTTCATCATCCAGACCTACAACACGGAAATGCAAATGGACTGTCCAGTTGCATGATGGTGCACCTTGACCATTTCTGTAATGTCTTGACCCAGGTTAATGTGTGGAAGTTGAAACTATGAAAATTTTAGCCACAGCAAAAGTTGACCATGAAGTAGATAACTGCATCAGATGATAGATGCTGAATGTAACCCCGCAGGAGTTCTGAGATGAGCAACTAATGTGGGCACTCCTTGCTGTTGAATATACAATAATGTTCAGTTTAAGAGTTACCATTTAGTCTATTTAGTGATTTAACAGTTAATAATTATTTAAGTTTGATAACAAGAGCGTTAAAAGTTAATTACTTTAAAAGTAATAGTTGTAACAAGTTTCCTTACATTACTGTGTTCGAGTCGAGCCACGTGTGCACAGTTTAATTGTTGTACTAGGCTTTGTAATGTTGTTGACGTCATCGTACTCAAAGCTCTTAATTCCTTATTGCTATATTTAATGTTCTTGTTTCTAGAAAGCTAGATCTTTCTAGATTCTTCTGTCACATGTTATAAATGCGCACAAATATAGAGAAAAAAGAAGAAAAATTGAGTTTACTTGTTAAATCCAGGCATCCTTTGTTACTTACTTTATATTAAGACATCGTCAAATAATTTGTTTGTTTGTTTAAATTTCGCACAAAGCTACTCGAGGGCAATCTGCGCTAGCCATCCATAATTTAGCAGTGGGGAGGGAGAAGACAAGAGGGAGGGCAGCTAGTCATCATCACCCACCGCCAACTCTTGAGCTACACTTTTACGAACGCTTAAGAGAGAGAAAGCTGATAATTTAAAATTCCTGTTCACAGGATCGGGTGTTGCCTTTTATTTTATTTCTGTTTGTTGAACAATAATGATTGTTTTCATTTTTACTAACTTAGTCCTGTCTGGTTTTTCTCACACAATAAGAGAAACTCAATAATCAGATTTAAAATACTATAACAGCATCTAAACCAAAAACTCTGAGATACATTGATGTAACAGCTATTTATGTTTTAACCGTTTGTACAAGTGTGTTTTTATTTAACATTTCAGAACTTTTCCAACATGTTACACCAGTAATAAATACCAGTATTACATGATTTACTCTTGTAATTTATGTTGTCCTCTTCGAATGATGTAAAAAGGACGTATAGGTTTAGTAAGGTATTTCTTCCTTAACCTGTACATGTATTTAAATAAATAGTGATCAATTTTTATCTCTCACTGTACTTTAACACACGCTCTATAAATGATATATCTTATATTTTAGCAAACGTACTTCCTACCTAGTTTATCTCACCTCTGATCACACCAGCACTATATAAAACAAACACCACTTGGTTTATTACAAATTACTTAATTTTATCTTTCTGTTACCGTGTTGAATTAATGTTCGTTTCACTTTATGTCCTTGAGGCGATAAAATATCTTCAATGTTTACATGTTTTTTTTTACTTTAGTTAATATTTAGTTTTCGGTACTTTGTTATCATTTATAATGGTTAAAGTATCCCTACAAATGATGAAAAATACACGTATCTACACAATGTTATAAAATGAATAAATATTAAAAACAAAAGAACAGACTACTTACGTGTTTCCACTATACTGTACTATACTATCATGATGGGCCCGGCATGGCCTGGTGGTTAAGGCACTCGACTCGGAATCAAAGGGTTGCGGGTTCGAATCCTCGGCACACCAAACATGCTCACACTTTCAGCCCTGGGGGAATTATAATGTTACGATCAATCCCACTATTCATTGGTAAAAGAGTAGCCCAAGAGTTGGCGGTGGGTAGTGATGACTAGCTGCCTTCCCTCTAGTCTTACACTGTTAAATTAGAGACCATCGTGATGACTGGTTGGTTACAGTCGAAATATGTAGATTACCTTTCTATTTTAATATTCTGTGTTTTGTTGTTATTTTTAAATATTTATACTGCTGTAGACATACCGATGTTTAATGTAATTTGACATAAAGCTCTTCTTGACTGTTTTTATAATTAATATTTTTCGATTTGTTTTAAATGCACGTCTTCTCTTTCTTGTTGTAAATTTGTAAACTGCTTGTTTTTATTATACACACACTTCTCAGTCGGCCGTTATGCCTTAATATCTCGGTGGATTGATTTTAGTTCAGCAGGGTTTTACCGCAGTCCAATATACCTAGAAACATTTTCTTTTGTATTTTAATCCTTTTCAGGGGCGTGTGTGTGTTTTCTTATAGCAAAGCCACATACAGTTATCTGCGGAGTCCACTGAGGGGAATCGAACCTTTGAATTTAGCGTTGTAAGTCCGGAGACTTACTTTTGTACTAGCGGAGGACGTTTTAACATTTTTAATTTTGGTTTTATTTATTCTTGAAACAGAACACTTTTCGGAGACCCTGTGAAAGTAGGTTTAGTATCATACAATAAACTAACTTTGGTTTATGCAGCTATTCACAATTTACTATAAAATCAAGACTATTTCGTTAAACAACGGTGGTTTTGTTTGATTTGTTTTTAATTTCGCGCAAAGCTACACGAGGGCTATCTGCGCTAGCCGTCCATAATTTAGCAAAGAAAGACTAGAGGGAAGGCAGCTAGTCATCATTACTCACTGCCAACTCTTGTGCTACTTCTTTTATCAACGAATAGTAGGATTGATCATCACATTATAATGCCCCCACGGCTAAAAGGGCGAGCATTTTTGGGGTGACGGAGATCCAAGCCAGCGATCCTCGGATAACGAGTCAAGTGCCTTAACCACCTGAGCCGAATTTATGGAGTCAAAAGTAAACAACCTTAAAATATAAATTTTCGGCTTGATAGAGGTCATACTTAAAGCTCCAAAGATGGAAACTGACACAAATAAAAACTTCCACTCGCTCAACACACTGACATACAACTTTGACACGCTTTAGGATTTGGTCCCATCCACACACTATCAAAACAAAATAGTGGACTTGCTCATTTTTAATAATAATAGGTAGTTGTTTTGATTTTCGTACAGAGATACATGAGGGATATTTATGCTAGCCGTCCCTAATTTAGCAATGTAAGAGTAGATGGGAGACAGCTAGTCATCACCACTCACCGCCAACTCTTGGGCGACTCTTTTACCAACGAATAGTAGGACTGATCGTTGTATTATAACGCCGCATGGCGATCATGTTTGGTGGGACGTGGATTTGAGCCTCCGATCCTCAAATTGCTAGCCAAGCTCCCTAACCGTCTGGGCATGCTAAGCTAGTAAATAAAAACAAACATATTGAATTTTTTTCTATATAAATTAAGACTCGTTGGAATATATATTTAATAGAAGTATCTACAACTGGACAATGAACATTTCTCTAATGATCAATAGATTAAATAGGTATTTAATAATCCTCTAATCTTATATATTATATTTTTAATGCGCGAGCGTTTATGCAAATATAAAAGAAAAACACTCTCAACCTATCAGAAACCAACAAGAAGCAAGTCTGCTTTTATTGAACTTCACACAAAGCTATATAAGTACTATCCACCCTAGCTAACCCTAACTGTGTAGAAATAAACTCTATGGAAAGCAGCAGATGACCAACTCTCACTGTCTACTGCTGAGTTAATAACCAAATAGTGCAATTTGACATTAATCCTTTAAATATATCCCACGTTCATTTCCTCCCTCTACTTTCCAAGTGGGTAACATAGCAGAGACAATTCGCCATTGGGTGCACAAAATTCGCGCAGAAAAAACAAACATCTATTTTAATGGTACAATACACAAACTTGAGTAGCATAGACGTGTTGGTAGCGGCCTAAAGATATTGGGATATCTCGTTTATCCAATTAAATTCCAAAATTCAGGTGAAAAACTGTTAATAAACCAACTAAACAGTAATAATAGCAATAAGTAAGGTACAGATTTAACTTTGTTTCTACACACACATAAATTTTGTAATTCTTCTCTTCACTTTGTCACTCTTAAAACCAGTTATTGCTCACTTTGTCATCTCTTTAAAAACGGATAAACTTGCACAAGATGTCTCCTCACGGAGTCAGCTGATTGTAGTGTAAACTTTTTTTTAGAAAAAGTTCCGAGTGAAGAAAAAATATTCCAAGCAATACATTGCACACATTCTACACCATTCTCGAGTGGAATGTCAGAAGTCAGTCGCCAAGCAGAAGAATTACCTTTTTTGTCGACGTAAAACGTCAGTACCCTCTGGCACAGTGAAAGTGTTGATAACACGATTTTAAGCCTTTCAGGGACGTCATGATATGCGCGTTCAGTGCTTGGTTCCGTGACACAGACAATAGAACGAATAGTGCTTGTGTGTAAACATCCTTAGAAAAAGGTCGCTTAGCGACAGCCTCTGTCTGAACAAGCAAGATGTGTTATTAACACATTGGTCTCACAATGACCCTACTCGCCATCATATAAGAATATGTTTTTTTTTCAGATAATGTTTCTGCTAGACAGTTAACTTAGATTTATAAATATGGCTAGATGTTTTATCGTTTGTCCATATTCAAAGTTATATTAGCGCTATTTTAGTATAAACCTCAAACTCTCGGAACTATTTTGTTTTTTGTCTTTGGTTTTTCAATAGCATAGTGAACTCATTTGAACGACAAAACTAGTGCGATCCTTTGATCAACATTTACACCGCAGTATTATTATCAACATCCCTACCATCACACCAAACATGCTCACCCTTTCAGCCGTGGGGGCGTTATATAGTTACGCCAAATCCCACTATTCTTTGGTAAAAGAGCAGCTAAAGAGTTGGCAATGGGTGATAATGACTAGCTGTCTTCCCTCTAGTCTTACATTGCTAAATTAGGGATGGCAGATTAGAGCAGATAGCCCTCGTGTAGCTTTGCATGAAATTCAAAAAAACAAACAAACAATATTCCTACGTACTTATCTAACAGAATAAAAGTATAATGATATTCTATTTGATGCAGCTATAAGTAGGTGTAGTTAGGTAAACAATGTTTTAATCAGTGTTAAAGTTAAAATAAAATAATGTTATATTATTAAATCTTATCCTATAAATCTGACTGTTGAATGGCTTAGTTAAAATTAACAATAACTACAATTTGCTTGTTGTTAATGGAAATTAACAATACATTTAACGCTTAGATCACTTCTATGTCTTTCGTATCCCATCCGGCCTGGTGATTGCTGGAATTACATGAAAGACCTCATCGGCACTGAAGATGACTGATGTACTGTGGTTGACATATTACAATACATTTATATTTTGCTTTTTCTCATAGGTGCTTCGATCCTTCAAAATGTTATGGAATAGATATTATAAGTTAGTGAAGTGTTCAATTTAACATATGTTTGTAAGTTTCAATATGTGAATGAAATTAGAGCTTTAAAACTATGGGTGTGAGCACCCATAATGTCCAAATCTGAAATTAGCATTTGCCAAGTCCAGTTAGTTTAGGAATGCAATTGTTTTTAATAAAATGGAAAACCAATGAAATATAACGAATACTTCAAATAAATCACAGAGTTAACTTTGTCTTTCCAATGCCCCCCAGTGGCTCAGTGGTATGTCTGCGTACTTACACGCTAAAATCGGGGTTTTGATACCCGTGGTGGGCAGAGCACAGATAGTCCATTGTGTAGCTTTGTGCTTAATTCAAAACAACAACAGCCTTTCCGATATTTCAAATATCTATTCCCATATGGAAAGAGTCCTGGTATGATCAGGTGGTTAGAGCGCTCGACTCGTAACCTGAGGGTCCTGGCTTCGAATCCCATCAAACCAGATATGTTCGTCCTTTTAGCCGTGGGAACGTTATAATTTACGGTCAATCCCATTATTTGTTAGTAAAAGTGGGTGGTGAGGATTAGCTGCTTTCCCTCTAGTCTTACACTGCTAATATAGGGACGTATAGCGCAGATAGCCCTCGTGTAGCTTTGCGCGAAATTCGAAAACAAACAAACGGTATGCCAGGTAAAATGAGACCTAATATGAATATAATAAAAATATTCCTCTTAGTTTCAGTAATATGTAAAATCAGCCAATCTCCTCTTTCCTAACCAATTTACTGTTAGAACAGGCACTGATCTGTGCAGAATAGTTAAAGCAAAAATAAACTATCTAATACAAATATGTAGAGTCAAGCTAGTTTAACTTGATTCACAATAACAACAATATCGGCTTAAATGAAGAAACGTCTAACAATATTTTGTACAAGTTTTGTTAAAAGTTTCGTTTTTATTGATTGGTTTTGTTTGCTTTGTTTTCAATTTTGCACAAAAGCTACACTGAAGCTGTCTACACTTGTCATCCCATATTTGGCAGTAAAAGGCTAGAGGGAAGGCAGCTAGATATTACCACCCGACACCAACTCTTGGGCTACCTTCTTACCAACGGATATTCGCTTTTATATATGTATATATAAATATATATATATATTATTTTAGTGGAGTCCGCAATCTGAGGTTCGCTGTTTTGAATCCATTCATTAAACATACTCGTCGTTTCAACCATGGGGTCGTTTTAATGTGCAGCCAATCCCACTTTTTGTTGGTAGAAGAGTAACTCAATGTCTCGCTGTAGACGGTGTTCACTAACTACCTCTATCTTCCCTCCAGCATATCACCTATGAATTAGGGACGGCTTCGCGAAATTCAAAGAAACAAACGTGGGAAGGGAAAGACTAGTATAACATTGTTTTTCCCTTGTGTATTACTAGCAACATAACGTTTTTAATTACACACTCAATTAAACTATATTAAGCCATATATGCACCAAGGTGATTACAGAGAATAGTCCTAGAACTGCTCTGTTCTCCCAGTTATTATCGATGTGATGAGTCACCTGGAGCTTCAAGCGTGTGTTTGCTGTGAAAGTCTGTTCAGAGCTACCCAAGTGTACAATTATGTACATGTAGACTTTATAATTAATATCTGCTGTGTAATGAATACTAAAGCGTCCTGCGTTTCTGTTGTTTTCTATGATTGTTTGCGTTTTTTTTAATTCTAAGAGTTTGTCGTACTTCCTAGGGCAATCGGTCATCTAATTATCACTCCTTGATGCAACTCCTCTCCATCGGTTCGAGTAAATCCAGAACTCCATAAAGTTGGAAATATTCTTCAAAGTTAACATGCACTTCTGTATTTGTGTTAAAATCGAAAATTGATAAATCTGAAAAAAACAAACAAACTAAAGGAAATACTTATTGGTTTAAGACAAATTTGAAATAATATTTAAAGTTTGTAGAAAAAACACTTAACATAGGAATATCAGTGTTATAAATTTTAAACAAAAGTTGTTGTTTCTTTTGGTGTGAGGTTAAACTTTTAACCTCGTTTAATGAAAATTTCAGTAACATTCATTTCCTGCATTGTAACATTTTTAAACTTCCTGCTCCCCAGTGGACTTACAACGTTATAAACCGGGTTTTGATACCTGTGATGAGGACAGCACAGATAACCCATTGTTTAGTTTTGTGCTTATCTACAAATAAGCAAGCCGCTACCTCCACTGGCTCAGCATTACGTTTGAGAGCTCAACAAAGTTTCTAACAATCCTATTTCAATACCCATGGTGGGGAAAACGCAGATAGTCCATTGTGTACCTTTAGGCTTAAACACAAAGCAAACATATTTAAATCTACTTACAACCAGAATTTTATTACAAAGTTTCAACGTTATAAAATAAAGCACATAATACAAAAATACCCGTAAATAACAGTAGTCTAGTGTTTGATCTTTATAATTACTTTTAATATATGCACATCGCACAATTTCCAATTTCATAAATATTCTTACTTGTGACGATTGTTTACAGGTTACAACATTCTGTAACAAAATGTTGTGCAATTAATTCAATTTTCTTGGAAAATCAACTTTTTAAATATCACACTAGAGTACAGTTTTATTCAGTTCAATGTCCTTACAGTCTGGTTAACAGACTGTAATATTTTCTAATCAATATTTAAAAAGTATTGAAAATAACTACTTATTCAAACATGAAATGACAGAATGTTTCAGAGTTCCCAAAGTCGAATTAAAATTCGTCTAGATGTTTATGACATCGAATAATTGATACTTGAAACCACCGATAAAAAACAAAGACAATTCTATAATTATGACTTTGCTTTCGATTACGTCATTTAAAAAAAAAGAACCTTATTGGACGTTTGATGAAATTTATCTAATACTGTACTTGCAAAAGTAATTCACCCACAAATGTCAGATTTAATTTCTCTTCCAGTATCCTGATTTTATTTCCGTATTTTAATGTTATTTAATTGTGGAATGAAAAACTAAGAAATAAACTCGTGCATGATGTATGAACTAAAATTATTTGACTACTAAAATATTATTTAGTGAAAAGTAAATTCTTAAAAGTGAGTATAGATGGAGTTAAACCTTCAGCCTTCTGCATACGAACCATGACCCAAAGATGTTTTTCCACTTATGCTTAATTTGGTTTTGAATTTTGCGTAAAGTTAAACAAGGGCTATCTGCGCTAGCCTTTCCTAATTTCGCAGTGTAAAAATGAAGGGAAGGCAGCTACTCTTGGCTACTCTTTTATCAACGATTGGTGGGAGTGATCATAACGCTATAATGCCCCCACGGCTGAAAGAACCAGCGTGTTTGGTGTGACGGGTAATCGAACTCGCGACCCTCAGATTACGAGTCGAAAGGTGTTCTAACCACCTGGCTATGTCGAAACTTCACATATGCAGCACTATTAAATGGAATACTATATATATATATGTATTAGAATGGTATATGTTTTAAATAGACAATTGCTTTAAATAATGTTGTTGTTATATTACGCACTTAAACGTAAATGAAACTAAAGCCTATTAAGCAAAATATGGTTTGGTTTACTTTGAATTTCGCGCAAAGCTACTCGAGGGCTATCTGTACTAGCTATCCCTAATTTAGCAGTATAAGAGTACACCCTTGTGCAAATTAATTGAAATAAATATTTCCATTTTACAATATTTTAAGCATGACAGCCGGTGTAGGCTCGCTGGACCCGCTGATTTCCTTTAATTGTCATTTTTCACACAGACGGCGTCATTAGTAGTGTTTTGCAGTACGGTCGATCTATTTTTGGGATATATGAGGAATTTGAGGAATATTACGTCATTCGAAATTACGTTAGAAGGGCAAGGAGACAAGTCAAAAACTTCTTACCAACTCAATGAAGAAAAAACGGTATCAATGAGGTCTGAAATACAAGAACTGGACGCAAGAAAAACGGTGGAAGGTGTTATTTAATGACGAGACTTATTTCTTGGTACAAGGTCAAAGACGTCTGCTTGTTTGCAGGTCTCTAGGTGAGAAACTTCGAGAATCTCACATCAATCAGTTCGTAAAACATCCCTTGAAGACGATGTTTTGGGTTTTTTTTAGTTACTATGGCGTCGAAGGTTTACATATCGTAAAAGGTATGATGCGAGGACCACAGTATATTGAAGTTTTGCAGAGAAGTGTCGTTCCAGGATTGAAAAAGAGATTTCCAGATGGATCTGGCATTTTTCAGCAAGGTCTGGCTCCGTGCCACACATCGAAACTTGTGAAGAATTTTGTGACTACAACGTAAGTAAAGGTACTGGACTGGCCTTAAAACTCTCCAGACTTAAATTCTATTGAAAATATTTGGGCGATTTGTAAAGAAAGACTTCGGGGAAAAAACTGTATTACGAAAGATAAGCTTATTGAATCGTAATTTTCCGTCTAGTTTCAATCAATTTGCACAATGGTGTAGAGGGAAGGCAGCTAGTCATCACCACCCACCGCCAACTCTTGGGCTGCTCATTTACCAACGAATAGTGAGATTGACCTTCACATTCTAACCATCTGGCTATGCCGAGCCTTCATATATTCAGCACTTTTAAGTGGAATACTATGTATATATACATATATATATATGTGTGTGTGTGTGTATTAAAACGGTATATGTTTTAAATAGTGCTATAAATAATGCTGTTGTTGCATTATGCACTTGAACGTCAATGAAACAAAAGTCTACTTAGCAAAATATGGAATTGTAGTATTTATATTCAAATTAAAGAAATGTAAAAAAAAAACATGGAATGGGTTCAAACGACATAAACCTCTACACGAGTTTTTGTACACACACCTTGTATTTGCGTATAATTGACATCTTGACATCTTTGACTGAGATAAAAAGAATGTTTCTTGATAAATTATTAGTAAAGCGGCGTTATAAATAGAGAATTTTTTTAATTATTGTATTAAGAAGAGCAAATTGAGTTGTATTTGTGTGTCACTATTTCACTTATTTTCTCTCTTTTTTTCATAATGGTATCAACTTTTTCTTACTTAACCCTAAAGTAAAACAAAGTGTCGGGAATCATGTGATATTTTATTCCCGTAGCGGGTTAAACTTCGCGTATGAAACATATTTAAAGTTTAGGCTTAATTTTCGAATTTTGGGCGCCTGTACTGAGACAGTTGGTGATGCATAATAGTTGTACTATCGTGAATTTTTAAAATTATGTTATCAATATTTTGTTCGTATATTACTTGTATTTATATGTGTCTAAATCACATTTATATATCGTCTAAAACGTGTAATTATTTTCTTTTGCACAATGTGTTAGATGTAGAACATTAAAAATTAATCAGTTTTGGTACAGACTATTAGGACCAATTGCCATAAATTATATAGCAAGTAAATTCGTTCATCGTGTACGACACATATTTAAACTTAACATTAATTATCAGTTTTGTGTACCTATTGGAATTTGCATTGCATTGTGATGTTACTGCGTTATTTGTAAGCTACAAAAATATAAAAAAATAAATAAATAAAAAAGAGCCCAATGTGTTTCCTTGCATGCTTGTTTATTTAACTAAAGTAAATACCTTTAAAGTCAGAGTTATAAAGCTTCGTGGTTTTGCACTTGTATAGACATTAGAACAATGCAAGTTAAACGACGTTCACTTTTGCACTCCTAAAATGTAAAATTAGGAGTTTATAATTAACCAATAGAAATATCAGGTTTCCGTGTAAGCTAGCAATCATAACTTGTATACATTGTTCTTTCAATTACGTAGATTATCCTTTAGCTTATAAAAAATGTGGAATAATATTTACAAGTGCAATAGTGAAGATTTGCATTACCTGCGAAATTAAAAAAAACTTGAGCAAAACGGACAGCCAATCTAATCTCGATAATCCCGCTACTAATAATAACGTGTATAATTGGGCTAACTTAAGTGCGAATTAGTTCAGTATTAACGATATTGGCCTGGCATGGCCGAGCGCGTTAAGGCGTGCACTCGTAATCCGAGGGTCGCGGGTTCGCGCCCGCGTCGCGCTAAACATGCTCGCCCTCCCAGCCGTGGGGGTGTATAATGTGACGGTCAATCCCACTATTCGTTGGTAAAAGAGTAGCCCAAGAGTTGGCGGTGGGTGGTGATGACTAGCTGCCTTCCCTCTAGTCTTACACTGCAAAATTAGGGACGGCTAGCACAGATAGCCCTCGAGTAGCTTTGTGCGAAATTCCAAAACAAACAAACAAACAAACATTAACGATATCTTAGTAACAGCCGAAGTTTCAATTCAAAATACATACATATGCACGTACACAAAGGTTGAGATCGAAATAAAGTCTCTATATTACAAGCCTGGTGTCTATTACAGTATTATTAATGACAAACCACAACTGGACAAGTCAGTACTAACAGCGTTTGCATTTGGAGGTATGTGATTCGTGTATGGATTGTTCTAACGCTTGATTAACAAAGTGTAGGAAAAAAGAGTAACAGTTGATAAACACCAGTGTTAATAATTTCAAATGAAAGTTTGGCTCATTGAGTTATTTGTTTCATTCAGGTATTGAAATAGTGTATTTGTGTGTTTTTTCTATAGCAAAGCTACATCGGGCTATATACGGAGTCCACCGAGAGGAATCGAACCCCTAATTTGAGCGTCATAAATACGTAGGCTTACCGCTGTACCAGCGTGGGACGGTATTAAAATAGAAAACAATAATTGTTGTTGTTTGCTGTTCTTAATTAAGCACAAAGCTACACAATGGGCTATCTGTGCTCTGCTCACCACGAGTATAGAAACCCGGATTTTAGCATTGTTAAGTCCGCACACGTACCGCTAAGCCAATGGGGGGCAATAATATTAAAAGTTAGCATCAATGATATGCTTTCAAAAACCTGAAACTTAAATTCTCATATAAAATATAATCGAACGTCACTGTTTAAACTTGATTTGTTCTAGAGTTTTAAAATAATCCTAACAAACCGTGAAATGAGCAATAGATAATTTCGCATTCGATTATGTAGCTGTCAGTTTAGCCACGTGGGGAGAACCTGGTGACGCAAGTCTCCAACATTAGTAGTGCACGACAAAAAAAAACAAAAAAAAACTTAATAATTTCTAAGGTAACCATGACTGAACTGAATAAACGAGTGTTTACTACTTTCAATACATCAATAAGAAAGTGTCACATGCATTGAGTTTTCAGTAAGCATTTATATTTGTACATCGGTTATCTTAAGAAATATTTTTCTTCTCTTAGTATGACTGGATAATCGTTTTTTTGTTTTGTTATTGTTTTATGAGGGATTGTGAGGCCTACCAGTGCTAGTTGTCTCTAACTCTAAAGTAAAAAATTAGATGGAAAGCAGTTACTTGACACCATCAACCACCAATTTTTGCCAAACAGAATAGTGCGATTTGACTGTCGCTCTTATAACGCATCCAAAACCCCAAAAGGCGAAGCAAGATTTTTTTTTTACCAGTAACGAGGCGAGAAGTTGGAACTTCATGTCCACATCCGTTAGCATATTTTATTTTCATAAGATTTAGTATAAAGTGATAAATTACCTTCCGAATTTCGTCTATCTCAATGATCAAAATATCTAAAATCCACACGGTAGCAACAAGGAAGATACTACCTACAATAACTGGTACAATGATTTACATTCTTAGGTTTTCTACCATGAAACATTAGCAGTTCGATGTTGTGGGATATTCGTTTATGGAGTTTGAAAACAAACAAAAAGTTGATGTTTTATCGCTTCTTTATTTTTCGCCAATATCTTGTGATAAAACGTCAGAAGTTTGTTTGTTTTTGAATTTCGCGCAAAGCTACACGCGGGCTATTTGCGCTAGCCGTTCCTAATTTAGCAGTGTAAGACTAGAGGAAAGGCAGCTATTCATTACCACCCACCGCCAAATCTTGAGCTACGCTTTTATTAACGAATAATGGAATTGACTGTAAAATTATAATGCCCACACAGCTAAAAGGACGAACATATTTGGCTTGACAGGATTCGAACGCCTTAACCACTTGGCCATGGCTGACCAATCTCAAAAGTAAGTAAATACTCGTGCTCACTACTTTTGTGCTGATTACAAAGTTGAAGTTCATTTTTCAAAATATATTCTAAGTTATTACGTGAACCACGACTTTGTTGGTTACAGAGCCACTAATAACAAGTGGGTCACTGAAAAACCTTGAAGCCCATAATTGTTGAAGTTAATTAAAATTAAGGTGCTCTATGTGCTTCACAATAAACTGGTGATTTTACTGTGGATTTGGTTGTTGCTTCAGTATGAAGCTAGTGAACGATCTAAGAACTGGTCGTTAGTTTGAGGATTATCTACCACTAAGAACTAGTCGGTCGTTTGAGGGTTAACTATCACTAAGAACTAGTTGTTAGTTTGAGGATTAACTACCATTAAGAACTAGTTGTTAGTTTGAGGATTAACTACCATTTAGAACTAGTCGGTAGTTTGAAGATTATCTACCACTAAGAACTAGTCGGTCGTTTGAGGGTTAACTATCACTAAGAACTAGTTGTTAGTTTGAGGATTAACTACCATTAAGAACTAGTTGTTAGTTTGAGGATTAACTACCATTTAGAACTAGTCGGTAGTTTGAAGATTATCTACCACTAAAAACTAGTCGGTTGTTTGAGGGTTAACTATCACTAAGAACTTGTTGTTAGTTTGAGGATTAACTACCATTAAGAACTAGTTGTTAGTTTGAGGATTAACTACCATTTAGAACTAGTCGGTAGTTTGAAGATTATCTACCACTAAGAACTAGTCGGTCGTTTGAGGGTTAACTATCACTAAGAACTAGTTGTTAGTTTGAGGATTAACTACCATTAAGAACTAGTTGTTAGTTTGAGGATTAACTACCATTAAGAACTAGTTGTTAGTTTGAGGATTAACTACCATTTAGAACTAGTCGGTAGTTTGAGGATTATCTACCACTAAAAACTAGTCGGTTGTTTGAGGGTTAACTATTTTAAAAACTAGTTGTTAGTTTGATGGTTAACTATCACTAAGAACTTGTTGTTAGTTTGAGGATTAACCACCACTAAGAACTAGTCGGTATTTTGAGTGTTAACTACTATAATTTCTTCTTTGTTATGTAAGTTGACTTCTTTGTATACCTCGAAAGTCGGAACCAAGAGTATTTATTTGTTTGTCAGCTTATTTGTGGAATATTCGAGCAAACCTAGTCGATGTTTATCTGCTAATGTAGCGGTGATAGACGAGAGTAAACATTATCCACCCACAACTCGTGGGATATTCTAAACCAACGAGTAGTGGAATTGACCTTAACATTATAACGCTCTTTCCACTAACAGGAGGGGCATGGTCGTTTACGGGATTCGATCTCACGACCTGCTACTCACCAGGCCTTTACCAGGCCCTGATCAAGAGGAAACAGAATACATTACGTCATCTCATAAACTAGGAATAGCATATTAAACCGCAAACTTCAAGTGAGGCGTATAAATATATTTGGGTGTATGTATGTTTTAGAAATGGCTCAGCGTTAAATTTTAGGACTTAACGCTAAATTTCGGGTTCCGATAGCCATAGAGAATCGGACAAACAAAAAAACGTCGTCCAGCAGTAAGTCTTCGGATTTACAACGCTAAAATCAGGGGTTCAATTCACCTTGGTAGACTCAGTAGATAGCCCGATGTGGCTTTGCTATAAAAAAGACCCAAAAAACACACACACAAATAAACGTTCCAGAAAAGACTTTTTTTGCTTATTGCAACGAACAAACCAGAAATACAAATAGACTTAATATATATTAACTCTCGCGCAATTAACAAATTGCGGCACTACAGAACATATAACATTATTTATAAGCAACAGATGCATGCTGGTGTTTGTTCTGAACTTCGCGCAAAGCTACACAAGGGCTATCCCCGTTAGCCATCCCCCATTTAGTAGTGTAAACGAAGGCATCCTAGTCGTCACCACCCACCACGGCTGTTTGAAGCAAGCGTGTGACTGGGATTCGAACCTTCGACCCTCCGATTACCGGGCCGCATGCTAGTGATGTATGTTCTTAAATAATATCATTAAGGCTTATTAAATGTTCGTAAAACGATGCGATTCAATTCAAAATACAGTTTTTTTGCTCCTTGTTGAAAAAGCTACATTGATACGATAGTTACACTGCCATCTTTTTACTCGTTCAGGAAATTACATCTACACCGCACTGACAATAATGCTACAGGTTGATACCTTAATATTCACACCGTTCTGCTACTGGTTAAGGGTGTTGTAGCAGTACAGCGTTATTGTTTTAGTGGTTTTGTTCACTCGCGTTGACGCAAGTCGGGTTTTTGTTTTTGTTGTTGTTGTTGTTGTATCATAGCTCGAAATACGCACGTACTGTGATGAAAAGGTATTCCATTTGTGCAGTCAACTCGTGGTATTTCACTTTCACGGACAACTGCAATCGCTCTCACCAGATATCCGGATTCTATTGTAAAAAATATAATACAAACGTAACTGATTTCTTGAATTGTTATCAAGAGAAACTTATAAAATACATCATCTATGAAAATTAAGTCATTTCAAAATCAAAAACTACAATGATTTATACCAATATGACTTCTTCTGAGCCAGTAGTTTTATTGTTCTATTTCATTATTAAATTTATTGTTGCAGTACTTCATTATTGTATTTTATCAAAGCAGTATTGAATTGTCGTATTTCACCGTGACAGTATTTCATTGTTTTATTCATTGGAAACTTACTGAAATCGTGATATTTTCATTAGCAAGCGTGAGTGAGATCTGACATAAGTGATTTAGTTAGTTTTTACCAAATTCGTCACAGCACGAGACCACTGCGTTAAATATAAATAAAATAAAGGTCACTTTAATAAATGCTTTTCTAATTACTATTTACAATCAAGTTCGATTATAGAGATTACTACAACTGCTCGAAATATAAAACCGTGCTGCATTCCATATCTGAACTGCGTATAAGTGAACAAATCGACGTAACTTCAGTCGTGGGCTTGGTATGGTCATGTGGGTAGGGGCGCTCGACTCCTACTGTGTGGGTCGCAGGTTCGAATCCCTCTAAGCATGCTATCCTTCTAACTGTGGAAGCGTTATAAAATTACGGTCAATCCCACTATGTGTCTGTAAAAGAGGATCTCAAAAAATGACGGTAGGTAACAGCGACTAGCTACCTTTGCTCTACCTTTTACTGCTAAATTAGAGATGGATAGCGCAGATAGTCTTGCGCGAAATTCATAACAAACCATAACGCTTTAGTTGCCACTTACAAAAGGCACGTTTGTTTAGTCATAAACACACCTACAATAAGTACGTTTGTTCGGTCATAAACACACCTACAATAAGTACGTTTGTTCAGTCATAAACACACCTACAATAAGTACGTTTGTTCGGTCATAAACACACCTACAATAAGTACGTTTGTTCAGTCATAAACACACCTACAATAAGTACGTTTGTTCAGTCATAAACACAGCTACAATAAGAACGTTTGTTCAGCCATAAAGACACCTACAATAGGTTCGTTTGTTCAGTCATAAACACACCTACAATAAGAACGTTTGTTCAGCCATAAAGACACCTACAATAGGTTCGTTTGTTCAGCCATAAAGACACCTACAATAGGTAGGTTTGTTCATTCATATATTATCTTCCTTTAGCTGAGTGATATCATATTTTGAATTATTATTGGAACACAATAACTTTCTGAATATTTATTATCTGACACTCAGTTTTTCTACCCCTCTCCCAAGTGTTCTCTGTCCTACCCTGTACCTTGCAGCTATATGTGTTTTTCACAGATTTTCCGCTAGGTAATAAACCTGTTACGAGCCACAAAGCATGACTTGACTAGTTTGATGTTCGTTAGTGTGATGCAAGATTTCATCAAAAAGTACTGGATTACTAAATCTTTCTGCGAGCTGAATTAAAGGGTTTTACCTGGCAATTATAAACATTTCTTGCCAGAGAATATATGGATAAATTAAGAAATTTGTTGCCTCAAGACTTATAACGATTTGAAGAAATTTTAAAAGAACAAGTTGAGATTAAAGGGTGTTGCTTATATTTCACTTCCTTGTTTATTCGCTGTTGTGAAACTTCCCTTTCATTGAGACGTAACAGATTGTCTAATAAGACATAATTAGCCCCCCAGTGGCTCAGCGGCATGTCTGGGTACTTACAACGCTACAATCCGGGTTTCGATACCCGTGGTGGGCAGAGCACAGATAGCTCATTGTGTAGCTTTGTGCTTAATTCAAAAACAACAACAAGCTAGAATTAAGATGCTATATAGCAATGATTTATATTTATTTCTCCTACATTTATATTGTATATATATATATATATATATAAAACACTTCTGCACCGTGATATATCAATGCTATAGAATTTTCTTCTAGATTTCTATATATATAGTTATAGCATTTCGGTAATGCTATATATCAGTGCTTTATATTTGTTTCTTCTATATATATCTAACACTTCACCAGTGCCATATAGTAAGGCCAAAATGGTTAAATGTTTGTTTTGTTGTTTGGATGTTTTTTGAATTTCGCGCAGAACTACACGAAAGCTATCTGCGGTAGCCGTCCCTAATTTTGCAGTGGAAGACTAGAAGAAGGGCAGCTAGTCAGCACCACCCACCACCGTCGCATTATAACGCCCCCTCGGCTGAAAGGACGAGCATGTTTGGTGCAACGGGAATTCGAATCCGCGACCCTCGGATTACGAGTCGAACGCCTTAACCCACCTGGCCATGCCGGACTAGCTAAATGTTATTGTGTAAGAATAAACTATATAACGGGACTTCCGATCAAAGTATAACCGCTGTTTCTTAGACATTGCACGAATCAAGCAGTATGGTAATCAAAAAACTGAACACAATATTTCAAATTCTTTTATATATATATAGTTTTTAATCAACACAATAAATCAATATTTATATAAGTTTTAAGAAGTGTGTAGCGTTGTTGCTACTAATTTATGCCTTTAGGACTTATAACACTAAAACCTGGGTTTCGCTACTCGTAGTGGGCACAGCACATACAGCCTATTGTGTAGCTTTGTGATTAACTACAATACACAGATTCACCACTTGTCATTGTGTTATGTCGGTTTCGAATAATCCTATCCGTCACCAATAACCCTGAACAAACGCAAATCGAAAAAAGGAAAAAGACAGACCTTAAGTGGTTGGCTATATATTACAAGAACACCTTACGGTACTATCATGTTTCTTAAGTGGTGGACTGTATATTACAAGAACACCTTACCGTATTGTCATCTTTCTTAAGTGGCGAAGCAATCATCTCGCAAGTTCAACGAATTTCGCCACTTAAGAAAGAGTGCTCCGATATGTACCGCGCGAGATATGGGAAGATAATTTTTTCCCGCCTAAAAATTGAGCAATTTCAATGTGCCACACAAGACAAGCTGTATTTACTGTCACCGCATAATCAATTTCACTTTATAAAAGAAGGCATATAGTTACCAAAATTCAGCTATCTATTGTTCTGAAATTTATACTTATCAGTGCACGGGTGAAATAATGTCTACCAAGTTCCTTCTCCGACTTATTTAAACTTGAGTGATACTCAGAGATCTACCATGACAAACGTTACAACCAATAGTGTACAATCTCCGCCTCTATTGTTATAAATGTAACAAAAACAGGTTAATTATGTGTACCAGAATTGTTTTAGTTCAAAACAACTTATCAAGTGTACGATCTCTTGCTATGCTACATAACAATTTGCACGTCGGTTCGTGAGTTCACTATTCATCTTTTCTAATCGTACTTATCATACCCCAGGGTTTGGGTTAAATAACTTACTATCTTTTTAATAAACATAATAATTTTCCAGGAAGAAAGAATCTCTGTGTGAACTGGGAACCTTGCCTGGTCATTGACCACGCATGTCAAGGAAAATGTAACATTATGGGTAATGATGAGGTTTAGAGCAGAAACTCGTGAGAAGGGAGAGTTAAAGAGAGGAAAATAGATATAAGATTCTTTGTTACCTATTTTAGTTAAGACCTAATTTTATTTCATTATAAAATGCCGAAGTCGTGTTAAGTCCAGATGTAACACACTTCTTTATATGTTGACAGAATTTCTGGCTCCAAAAATCAAAAACAGCTGTTTTTCATATATTTGTTCTGTAAAGACAGCTTTGTGATCGAATGCGCCCTCTACGACAAAAATCGCGTTTATTTAATTTTTTTTAAACCGTATACATAGTCACACCATTAAACACACGCAAGGAGAAAAATTTACTTCCAATGAATTTCTTGGCTTCTAATGACCCCGTAGAACTAATTGCATTATAACTGACGTCGAGAGAGAAGCGTTCTACCTGTCACAAATGTATGTCACCGAAAACCGCTTATAGAAACAAGACTGTGGTACCGATAAACGAGTGGATGGGAAAACAAAGAAAGAAAAGAAAACTAATCTCCGAATTTATTTCTCTTTCGTATTGTGTTTGCTAACTGGTCTGTATAGTATGGTTCGAAAAGGTGTATTCTCTGCTCGTTATGTTTAGTAATTGGTAGAACAAGGGATCCTGAGCTGTATGTTCCAATTCGGGGAGATGTATTTTCTGCGCTCCATACGATTAAGTATTATGTGAAGCTTTTACCGTTTGACACGATTAAAAGCGCTTTCACTGAAAAGCTTATTAACCACAGGATAACAGAAGCCGTGGATGGTTAATTAGGTTGTTTTTTTTAAAGTGATTTCGTTACAGCCGATTCGGTCAGGAGGTTTCATTATAATACATGTATAGTTGACATGTGTTCGTTCACGATGGGTTATCCTTTCAGATTTACAACCTCTGAAAAGACTAGTTATTTATAGGTAAAATGAATAGGGGGAAGGGATATATATACAAGAACTTACTCATACGTGAGAAACGAAACCAGTTTTATTTAAACTTACTCACAAATGGAATATTTTTGAGTGACTCACAGTATGATTAAGATTATTACGTGTTGAAACCCTAAACAGTTTCTACATCATTTATGTAAATCTTATCTGGCAACGTCTATGAGTACAACAAAACATGTGCCTAAAATACATCAAATCACAGTAGAAATGTCTATAATAAAACATGTACCGAAAATACATGAAATCACACTAGAAATGTGATTTTAGACAGTAGACAGTAGACTTATAGACAGTAAAACAAAACATGTATCGACAAAGAACGACATTAAAATCACACTATAAACATCTACATATAGTTTAAATATTGTACCAAAATAGAAAAAAAATTACACTGTGTATATTAAATATTGCACTGAAACAGGTACACTATCACACTGGAAATGGATGATTGTACATTGAATCTTCTAGTAAAAGAGGTACACTGTCACACTGGAAACGTTTATCAGTATATTGTACTGTTTTACTGAATCAGTCACATTAACACACTGGAAACGTTTATCAGTATATTGTACTGTTTTACTGAATTAGTCACACTAACACACTGGAAACGTTTATCAGTATATTGTACTGTTTTACTGAATTAGTCACACTATCACACTGGAAACGTTTATCAGTATATTGTACTGTTTTACTGAATTAGTCACACTAACACACTGGAAACGTTTATCAGTATATTGTACTGTTTTACTGAATTAGTCACACTATCACACTGGAAACGTTTATCAGTATATTGTACTGTTTTACTGAATTAGTCACACTATCACACTGAAAACGTTTATCAGTATATTGTACTGTTTCACTGAATTAGTCACACTATCACACTGGAAACGTTTATCAGTATATTGTACTGTTTTACTGAATCAGTCACACTAACACACTGGAAACGTTTATCAGTATATTGTACTGTTTTACTGAATTAGTCACACTATCACACTGGAAACGTTTATCAGTATATTGTACTGTTTTACTGAATTAGTCACACTATCACACTGGAAACGTTTATCAGTATATTGTACTGTTTCACTGAATTAGTCACACTATCACACTGGAAACGTTTATCAGTATATTGTACTGTTTTATTGAATTAGTCACACTAACACACTGGAAACGTTTATCAATATATTGTGCTGTTTTACTGAATTAGTCACACTATCACACTGGAAACGTTTATCAGTATATTGTACTGTTTTACTGAATTAGTCACACTATCACACTGGAAACGTTTATCAGTATATTGTACTGTTTCACTGAATTAGTCACACTATCACACTGGAAACGTTTATCAGTATATTGTACTGTTTTACTGAATTAGTCACACTATCACACTGGAAACGTTTATCAGTATATTGTACTGTTTTACTGAATTAGTCACACTATCACACTGGAAACGTTTATCAGTATATTGTACTGTTTTACTGAATTAGTCACACTATCACACTGGAAACGTTTATCAGTATATTGTACTGTTTCACTGAATTAGTCACACTATCACACTGGAAACGTTTATCAGTATATTGTACTGTTTTATTGAATTAGTCACACTAACACACTGGAAACGTTTATCAATATATTGTGCTGTTTTACTGAATTAGTCACACTATCACACTGGAAACGTTTATCAGCATATTGTACTGTTTTATTGAATTAGTCACACTATCACACTGGAAACGTTTATCAGTATATTGTGCTGTTTTACTGAATTAGTCACACTATCACACTGGAAACGTTTATCAGTATATTGTACTGTTTTACTGAATTAGTCACACTAACACACTGGAAACGTTTATCAATATATTGTGCTGTTTTACTGAATTAGTCACACTATCACACTGGAAACGTTTATCAGTATATTGTACTGTTTTATTGAATTAGTCACACTATCACACTGGAAACGTTTATCAGTATATTGTGCTGTTTTACTGAATTAGTCACACTAACACACTGGAAACGTTTATCAGTATATTGTACTGTTTTACTGAATTAGTCACACTATCACACTGAAAACGTTTATCAGTATATTGTACTGTTTCACTGAATTAGTCACACTATCACACTGGAAACGTTTATCAGTATATTGTACTGTTTTATTGAATTAGTCACACTATCACACTGGAAACGTTTATCAGTATATTGTACTGTTTTACTGAATTAGTCACACTGTCACACTGGAAACGTTTATCAGTATATTGTACTGTTTCACTGAATTAGTCACACTATCACACAAGGTAGGTCTACATGTACGTTGAATTTTATAGTAAAAAATTCATACTATTACACTCGAAGCGTCTATACGAACATCGATTATTGCATTGAAACAGGCATAAAATCACGCAGGAAACGTCTAGATGTACGTTTAATGTTGAACCAAGTTAAGGATATTATGTTTGTGTAAATATCTACATCTATATTGAATGTTCTGAAGATGTCTATAAGTACATTGAATCTTTTACTGAAACAGACAAACATGCACTCTTGAGACGTCTATAACTCGATCCGAGAACGTGCTTCTAGCAATGTTTGTTGCTATATAAAACCACGCACGTTTTCGCTGATAATGAAATTGATGAAATAAGAACGAACATCAACAAAATAAGTAGTTTTCTTTGTTATCTTTTGAGCTTCCCTCTATAAAATTATTCCCACCTCTACCCGTTATATCTAATTACTGAAAAACTGCAAAGAATCACTTATTGTTTTTGGAAGTATATTTGTTTATTGTCTTGGACTTTACACATTCCTACATATTTCATATCTGTACGTCATATAATGCGTTTTTGGCTAGCTGAATTTAACGAAAGGATTTAAGTTGTGACAGATATTTATTTTCCTAACGATTTTTTGTAATGTCACGCCCGCCTTAAGTCGAGTTACAATTTCCGATTTCGAACGTGCATACTATTTTTTACTGTATACATCTCTGATTGATTTATCATAGCTTCTAAGTAAAATTTTGCGCCTGCAGCAAATTATTAAATAGGACAAGTTACAAAACATTTGTTTGAGTGAACTAAATACGCACTATAGGTCAAACATGTTTTTGCACCTTCACACAAGATGCGTGTGGTATTTTAATTAATATTTACCCTCATTTCTAAATAAAGTGGTCTTATTAGAATACTGAAGAGTTGTTGAAATGATTTATTTATCAAACGTTCCACAGTGGTGTTCAGTTTTATTAAAAGTAAATCCATATGTACAAGGAACAGACGTGGACATAGTCTTAGTATTAGAAGAATGTTTTGTTGTCCATCCGGTCCAGTTCCGTTCCCGTAATTTTATCCGTAAAATTTTGTAAGAAGTAATAACTGTTTCACTGATAGCATTTTTAACATTTGTATCTGTTGTGATGCGATAGCGATTTCCAATATACAGCCTGTCATTTAGTAGCTAGTTGGAATTTTATAATTAGGAAAACAGGTTATTAATGTCTGATCTGTCATTTAGTAGCTAGTTGGAATCTAGTAATTAGGAAGACAGGTTATTAACAAAATAGTTTCATGTCTGATCTGTCATTTAGTAGTTAGTTGGAATCTAGTAATTAGGAAGACAGGTTATTAATGTCTGATCTGTCATTTAGTAGCTAGTTGGAATCTAGTAATTAGGAAGACAGGTTATTAAGAGAATCGGTCTGTATAAAACATGATATTCAGTAATTACGAAAACAGGTTATTAGTATAATGTGTCCGTATATGACCTGGTATTTAGTAAATAGGAAGACAGGTAATGAACAGAATCGGTCCGTATATAAACTGCCATTTAGTAATTAGGAAAACAGGTTATAAACAGAATCGGTCCGTATATAACCTAGTATTTAGTTATTAGGAAGACAGTTTATGAACAGAATCGGTCCGTATATAACCTGCCCCCCCCCCAATGGCTCAGCGTTATGTCTGCGGACTTATAACGCTAAAAACCGGGTTTCGATACTCGTGGTAGGCAGAGTACAGATAGCCCATTGTGTAACTTTGTGCTTAATTCAAAAACAACAACCGTATATAACCTTGTATTTAGTTATTAAGAAGATAGGTTATTAACGGAATGAGTCCAGACTTTTGCAAATTAAAAATTTGTTGAAATTTCGTTTTGTATAATTGTTTGTTTTGAATTTTGCGCAAAGCCACTTGTTTGGTATAAATTACGTTTCTATTATTTAGAAACATTTCATGTCTGATCTGTTTAGTAGTTTCTTCTGAACACTCAATATCTAGTTTACGATGTATCGATTAAGGCTTACAAACCTTTGACTTTTATTAGACTTTGAGCGTTTTCCCTCAAAGAATTTTATCTTTAATCATCTATTCAAGCAATACTAATTTTAATACTATCTTGGGAGGTTACATTTGTAGCACTGATTAAAGGGTAGTAAGAAATGGATCCAGAGGGTGAAGTAATTGTTATTCCTTCTGTTGCTTTGAGGCTCAGCAGAGATATTAAAGAATCAGTTAAACACAAAAACAATAACGTAACTAAAATTGTTCTTATTCATGAGTCTTGTATAATTTACTGAATTTCATGTTTCCTTCATTGATAAATAAAACGGAGAAACGAAACATTTTCTATTAAACGTCAACATTAATTTGATAAATATATAATGATGAGTTTGTTTGTTTTTTTAATTGCATGCAAAGCTACACGAGGGTTATCTGCACTAGCCATCTATAATATAGCACTGTAAGACTATAGGAAAGACAGCTAATCATCATAACTCACCGCCAACTCTTGGGCTACTCTTTTACCAACGAATGGTGGGATTGACCGTCACATTACAACGCGACCACGGCGGAAAGGGCCAGCATGTTTGGTGCGAAGATAATAACATGAAACATCTCAATTTATTTAACTATTACGATCCACCTAATTTCGTATTATCCTTATCAAAAACTATATAACAAACATCAGACTAACTTGATGTACAGTGTGCTTTTTTCAAATTGCATTGTAGACATTAAACTTTGTATGCCTTCTAAGTAAAGCTGTCTTTAAAAAGAAAACGTAACAAAGTAAGAAAATAAAAGCTTTGTCCACCCACATAACAGAAGTGATACGCCGGAAGGAAATAATATGAGTGATACACCGGAAGAAAAAATAAGATCTGAATTAAATGTTTGATTCTTTCTACATGGCCAATTAACGCGTGTTATACGCTGTTAAGAAACAAAGAAAAGCTGAGTTACATAAAATGGAACTCTTGTTGACGAGAAACCTACCTGAAATAAAAATGTATCTCAGAACGGCTGGTATGGTTATTAACACTTATTCATAAGGAGAGAACAACGTTTTGACCTTCCTGAGCCATCTTCAGGTTAAGAAAGAAAGAATTTGAAAGTGATCGTTGCCGGACACGTCTTAGGGACGAGAGTATTAACGAGTACGGGATTGTAGAGGGCGTTGCAGGTGGATGTTAGGTTATTAATATGTATAGGTATAAAGACGTTTCTTTATATTAATTTAATTTTGGTTTTAGTTGCTATATAAGTAAGGCTTCTTTGATTTTGCGTTCATTTATATTTGTTTCACTACTAAATATCTGGGTGTTTTCTGTGGTTATGTTGTGTTAATTTAATTTGCAGTGTTCAAAAACGTGTGAAGTTTTGTTGTTTTTTTCTGCTTGATTCTCTAATATAAAAGTCATGAAAGTTGTTGCACTGTACTACATTATGTTGGTGTTTGTTTGTCAGTGTAGTTTTTACATAGTATAGACTTTAGTTTTGTGCCTGGTTTTTGAATAAATTTGATGTTCACTGAAATGTTATGTTTTGTTATAAGTTTCTTCCACATGTTGGTTAATTTTTCGCTGATGTAGGGAACATATGGTATGCAGCAATATCAGATTTTGTAGTTTTTTTGTATCTTGGGATTTATTGTTGTTTGTTTATTGTTGGTCTAGGTGTGTGCGTATAATTTTTTCCACTGTTTTTTGACGAAATTTGTTGATATTGATGAAGTGTTGTTTTATTTTGTTGATTTCATCGTTAATTTTATCTGGTGAGCATAGTTTTATGTCTGTGTTTATTTAATTTCTTAATATGTTGAGTTTTTGTTTTGTTTCACGTGTTCAGCTCCAGGGAATATATAATTCAGTATGGGTGATTTTTCTGTAGATTTCTGTTTTGAATTGTTTATCAGTTCTAGTGATCGTGAGGTTAAGAAATGTCATTTGGTTAGTTTTTCCTGTTCACAGATGAACTTAATGTTGGGCTGTATTGAGTTAATATGATTAAAAAAAAACAACTAAGTGTGTTCTGTAAATGTGAATCCAGTAATTGTATCATCAACCTTCCTGTACCAGTATAGTGGTGGATGTAAGGCTGTGTTCTGTAAATGTGAATCCAGTAATTGTATCATCAACCTTCCTGTACCGGTATAGTGGTGGATGTAAGGCTGAAATGATCGCCTGTGATTCAGTCTGTGTCATAAAAATGTTTGATAGAACTGGTGAGACAGGATTTTCCACACTTAAGCCATTTATTTGTAGGTAGTTTTGGTTATCGTACACAGTTAGTTTTGATGATAGTTAAATTCTATAAGGGTTGGTAATTGGTTGCTGTGGGTGTGTATTAATGGCTAAGGGTCTTGTATGTAAAGTTCTAAACTTATCTTGCAGGCTTCAGTTGTTGGGACTTCTGCGAAGAGAGAGATTACATCAAAACTGTCCATTAAGGCTTTATAATTTAGTTGATTAAGAATAGATTTAAAGTTAAAAAATTCTTTGAAAACGGAGACAGCTGATGTTACACATTTAGAAAATGTCCACACTGTATATTTACCGAGGTTATAGTTATATGATTCTTAGGTCGGCATTATGGGTCGTAGTGGACAATCGGGTTTGTGAGGTTTAGGGTGTTGTATTGTTGTGATGTGCGTGAGTCGGTCCTTGGTAGGTAGCCCCCCAGTGGCTCAGCGGTATGTCTGCGAACTTACAACGCTAAAAACCGGTTTTCGATACCCGTGGTGGGCAAAGCACAGATAGCCCATCGTATAGCATTGAGCTTAATCCAAAACAACAACAACCTTCATAGGTAAGAATAAACATTTTCTGAGATTGTGTTGGTTTTTTCATTTATAGTAGAATTTTGATTAATTGGTTTTCGTGTGTTTTTGTTGGATTTGAATTTAGTAGTTTAGTGTTCGTATCTGGTAAGATGTTCATTTTTCTAATACATTCATTTGTTTTCGTTATAACTACAACATTGTCTTTGTACACTTTTAGAATTTTGATGTTGTTGTCCTGTTTTAAGTTGTTTATAGAATTAATATACATGTATATATATTTATGGAATCATCAGGGCCTTAACTCAATTATATCGTGTCGTAAAGATTCTGTTTCTTTATGTGGCAGGATATGAAAATCATTAATACACGATTACCAAATGGTAACATGGGTCGTAGTCTACCTAACTTCATACGTAATACGTTCATAAATAATTATCATTGTTATATAAAATACATCGTTTGTGATATTCAAAGCTAACTTTGTGAATAACATGTTCATAAATAACTAAATAAGCATCCCTTCTGATTTAAAATACATCATACAAACCATATTTTAAATGTTGAAGGACACTGGGAACGTTTTATTGCTAATAGCTGTTCGACAACTTTCATCACATCTCAGAGTATTTCATGTTATTATTAGGCTTAGATTCACTCTACTACAATATTAAAACCTAACATAAACATAATGGTAAACTACGTAGCAGTGATTACAAGAGGAATAACTCATTTCAACTCAAGTATTGATAAAGACACGGTGCGCTTCAGGTAAATTTCTTATTCCGCTTGTGATACACTCACATAAGCCGCGGCGTTATCAAGTCTGTTGTTTAACAATACATTACTGTTGATGTTACTTTTTAATCTGGTCAAATCTGAAGAAATCTCAGGAAGAACATCTCAAAAGAAGAAGTTTTGGTAGCTAAGTTTCCAGACATTTATCAATCCATGCATCTGATATCTCTATATATTTTGCGTTTAACAATAAAATAAGTTTACTATACTTTTATGTCGGAATGTTTTTATTTATTACACTTATATTTACAATTGTCAGCACGTGATAAGAATTTGGCTTGGTTAACACATCACCTATAAATACAACAACTTCTACCAGAAAAAAAAAGCTAAAAATCTATAATAGCGATTAATAATAATTAGTCCTAATTAACAGTAACACGCAAGCCAGTGAAAGCTATCTATTACCAATCTCTCTGCCTTAGGTAATAATTAGTCGACTCTTAACGGTGTTTTCGGCCTTTAGCCCAAGAACACCTTGCACTTATTAGTTTCAATGATTCACCAATTAACTTGTATTAAATTTAAAATATTTAAATGAAACATTTAAGTGATGACTTTGTTTTAATATCTAAGATAGATAGATATCTTTTTAACATTTTCATTGATGTAAAGATACACGAGGGATATCTGCGCTAGCCGATCCTAATTTAGGAGGGTAAGGCTACAGGAAAGACAGCTAGACATCATCACCCACCGCCATCTCTTTTACCAACGAATAGGAGGATTGACCGTCACAGTATAACGTCCCCACCGCTGAAAGGGCGAATATGTTTGATGTGACGGGGATTCGAACCCGCAACCCTCGAATTACAAGTAGAGTGCCTTAACAACTTGGCCATGCCAGGCTTCAAGATGATTTAGATAACTAAGCTAGCTTAAGAGTTCCCATAAGTTCTGAATCTTAAAAATTAGTGAAAACTGAAACATTCAAAACATGGTATTTTAGTTCGCTGTATCTACAGAATTGTGTGTTCGAATCCCGCTTAATTTTAATTTCTCAAGGAAAACTTTAAGACCAGCAATATCGGATTACCAAGAACAACAACTACAAATCACCTTATGACAGATTACAGAAGTTCAAAATAATGTTTGTTTTTTGAATTTCGCACAAAGCTACTTGAGGGCTATCTGTGCTAGCCGTCCCTAATTTAGCAGTGTAAGACTAGAGGGAAGGCAGCTAGTCATCATCACCCACCGCCAACTCTTGGGCTACTCTTTTACCAACTAATAGTGGGATTGACTGTAACATTATAACGCCCCCTCGGTTGAAAGGGAAAGCATGTTTGGCGCGAAGGGGATGCGAACACGTGATCCTCAGGTTACGAGTCGCACGCCTTAATACGCTTGGCTATGCCGGGCCATTCAAAGTAATTCACAAAACCACAAACAAGTATTATTTTGGCGTTTTAAAATCCATACTAACGGTATAAGTTCGACAGAATTGCTAATTCCTTGTTGAGACAAAGTTTGGTATAGGATTTAAACAAGAAATTCCTCCGTCTCTGCATAGTCACCTTACAGTGCCCCTGTCCTTATTTAGACAAAACAGGATGGTTTATGTTTCAAGTGCTTATACATTCAGCTGGCGCTAAAAAGGCGGGACAAGCGACAGCTGCATCACCGGATTTATAAATAAACGGCACACATTAAAGAATTGTCAACTATCTTTCCGTACCGAGAAAAGTTCTGTGATCAAAATACGATTGGCACGTCTTTTCTGTTAAACCACAAAGAAATAAAAATAAAAAGAAGGTGGTGCAAAAATTTCATTGTAGTTCAAATGGAAGCAGTCGATTTTATTTCCCTTTTCTCTTGTACAATATATAAATACTAGTCTAGCACGAATACCATTTATCACGATATGTGGACACTAAACATAATTCTTCCGTTTATTTAGTCTTGAACAGAATTCAACTTTCTATAGTGAGATATGATAATAATTTTACCGAACACAAATGGAATTGTAGCTAAATTTGTTGGACTTATTCCAAGTAGATATATAGGTTATAGTGTTGTTTTTATAACTAATAAACTCCCGTGTGTAAATAGTAGTAACGACAGGGCGACCTGCACGAGACGATGGATTCGGTTCAGTGGACAGGCAGGGACAGTATCAGCCTTATACATAGAACATGGACAGTATTAGCCTTATACACAGAACATGGACAGGCAGGGACAGCATTAGCCTTATACACAGAACATGGACACGCAGGGACAGTACAAGCCTAATGCACAGAACGTGGACAGGCAGGGACAGTACAAGCCTTATGCACAGAACTATACTTCTTATTTTACACACTTTTCAACCATCCTATGCAGGTTGATGATCGCTTTTTATAAAATATATGCAATGGTGTTTCTTTTGTTTCTTTTTAGATATAGAACCATTTCAAAAAACAAACTCTCAGTGAATGGTGGAGAATACAGAACTTTAGTAACGTCAACTAGCGTAGCAAAATAAAAATACACATCCTTGTTTTGTTTGGTATGTTTTAAATTTCGCGAAAAGCTACACGACGGCTAGTTTCCTTCCCTCTTGTCATCACCAACCCTTGCCAACTCTTGGGCTACTCTTTTACCAACGAATAGTGAGATTGACCGTCACATTATAATGCCCCCACGGCTGAAAGGACGAATATGTTTTGTATAACGGAGATTCGAACCCTCGACCCTCATATTACGAGTCAAGTGCCTTAACCACCTGCCCATACCGGGACCCTTTGTTTTCATTGCATCATTATCACCATGATCAACGCCCTCTAAAGATTAATGAAAGCATTGAAAATGTTGCTCACAATAATATGCAATTGGCATATTCTCTCATTGTACTTCTGTTATTCTCAGAATCGATATAAAAAATAAGTATGTGTCTTTCTTATAGCAGAACCATATGGGGCTACTTGCTGAGCTCACCGAGGGGAATCGAACCCCTAATTTTAGTATTGTAAATCCGTAAACTTACCGCTGTACCAGCGCGGTGCTACCTCAATTATATATACATAGCATACTTAGAAAATTTTGCTTTTTCATGGAAACTTCACAGTTTCAGGTTCTCAAAAATATATCTCTTATATCTCTAAAGGCTCAGCACGGCCAGGTGGATTAAGGCGTTCGACTCGTAATCTGAGGTTCGCAGGTTCGCTTACGCGTCTCACCAAACGCACTCGCCCTCTCAGCCGCGGGGGCGTTATAATTTTACGGTCAATTCCATTATTCGTTAGTAAAAGCGTAGCCCAAAAGTTGGCGATGGATGGTAATGAGTAGCTGCCTTCCCTCTAGTCTTACACTGCTAGAGCAGATAGCGCTCGTGTAGCTTTGCGCGAAATTAAAAAAAAAACACAAAAAACAAATGTCTCTAAAACCCAAATAAATACTTTTGTCAACGTTTACTGTTTATTAAAATATGTGAATTAGATATTTTGGAAATACACTAAAAAAAAGAAAAAATAAGAAAATAGGTATTTTTATGATTACCTGCAAGGTAAACACCGTTTTGTTTCGTCCTAAATTTATTGACAAAAAGAATAAATTTTTCCAGCATGCATGAAAAAATCTTAAAAACGAAAACAGCATCTCCATCAGTCGGGCGAATCCATCATTACGGTCCAGCAGAGTACTTGTATCCGCCGGTGAGACAGCTAACGGTAATTTACTTAGATCACTAAGACCCAGAGTTCGATTCGTTGCAGTGAACACAACTAAGTATACTTGTACAAGAAAGCGAATTATATATCTTTAATGATTTGTTTGTTTTTGAACAATTACAAAGTACAAAGGTACTCGAGACCTATCTGCGCTAGCCGTCCCGATTTAGTAGTGTAAGACGAGAGGGAAGGCAGCTAGTCATCACCACCCACCGCCAACTCTTAGGCTACTCTTTTATCAACAAATAGTGGGATTGACCGTAACATTATAACGCCCCCACGACTGAAAGGGCGAGCATGTTTGGCGCGACGGGGATGTGAACACGCGACCTTCAGATTACGAGTCGCACGCCTTAACACGCTTGGCCATGCCGGGCCATCTTTAATGACAATGCATATGAAAATATATTACACAGCTGCTTTCATTTTGTATAGAGTCAAATTCCGTGTTGTGTATCTGGTTCTTCAAGCTTTGACAGACCGCAACAGTTCAGTAAATAAGTTTCAAATTATGTGCTAAATTAACGCCTGCTGCGCATGGGGTGAAGAGAAGCAAGAGTGTCTGACCGCCACGGACTATTTTTCGCTCCCTTTTAGGGAAAGAAATAATAATTTAACCCAAATACCTACCAAGAAACAACAAACCGCGACAGTCAAGTGCAAAGCATACAGTTGGAACATCACGGTATACTGGTCATTTTGACCATGTAGTGACGTAGTGAATAACCCCAGCTTTACAGATGACAAAATAAAGTTTGTTCTCTCTCTGTTTAGGATACTTTGCATTCTATCTTTCATAAATCCACAGTCATACAGTTACATTTTTAAATAATTGAAAATAATTTATCTTTTTCTTCAGGTTGTGGAGCTTCTGAACAGATGCACGTGTCCTTCACAGTTCCCTATGATAAGAGTTTCAGAAGGAAAATATCGCATTGGAGATACGAAAATTCTCATATTTGTCAGAGTGAGTTTTATTGCCATCTAGTAGCTAACATAGAAACTATTTCTTATTTGTAAAAACATTCTACATGTAGTTAAAGAGCAGTTACAAACTAATGAAAATAAAAATATGTAAAAAGATAAAACCTCTCTCACTTGATATTTTTAAGCCTAGAGCTGCTGTGAGGCCTATCTGTGCTGTGACAACAACATGGATTAAAGTCTGAATGTTAGTGTTTTAAGTATCAAATTTTACCGCTGAACCAAGGCTTTGCTAATATCCAACAAAACAGTAATTATGTCCAGCAGTGATAGTCAAGGCCGTCAACTTTGTAATAACTATACTTTTTTTGTTAATTATTCACAATTATTATTAGCCTATAAGTGATGCCCATAGTAGCATAGTGGTATACGTCGGCGAACTTATAACGCTAGAATCCGGGTTTCGACACCCGTGATGAGCAGAGCCCAGATAAACTATTGTGTAGCTCTGTGCTTAACTTCAAACGAACAAACATGTAAATGATTCACAAATAGTGGTAACTTTCAGAAATTACAATGGTAATACATGGAGTTTCGATTCCCTACTGTAAACGCAGCAGATAGCCTAATGTGGGTTTGCTCTGAAAAAAACAACAACAAAAACTCCAATGTATTCTGTTGCAGTTTCTGATTAATTAAAAGAAGGACAACTTTACTTACAAAATAATTTAAAGATTCAAGCGACTGACTTCCATCTTGTATGTGAACTGAATAACTGCCATTTTTTCTTACAATAATCTGGTTTTGGCGTGAAAATATACTTTTATGTCGTATTTTCTACCTTTTAAATACTGGCCGGAAATACGGCTTTGGATTGCATACAAGGATTTCTGGGCGGGGCAACTTGCGAGGCAGACTAGTATGTCATGTAGAAATCCGCACAAAGCCAACAGGTGCACAACCGTTTGTAAAGACATTTTCTTTTTAATTATAGAAGCATGTATGTTTGCGTTTGCCAACTCAACTTAATGTGTCTTTCATATACTTACAATCAGTAAGATATTACGGAAAAAATAATTCATAAAACAAGGCGTTATCAGTAACTACTGATGGAAGTAAACCACATTTATAGTTCAGAACTGGCAGTTAACTGTAAACAATATAATTGATCAAATATTATGATCCAAACCAGGAATGTGCACTGTCATAAAATAAAATCCCTTAATAGCCACATGGTTAAGGCGTTTGACTCGCAGTCTTGGGAGCGCGCAATCAAATCCCTGTTACACCGAACGTGCTCGCCCCCCAGTGGCGCTTTAAAAGATGTTACGACGGATCCCATAATTCCTTGGTAGAAGAGTAGCCCAAGACCTGGCAGTGGAAGATGACGCCCTTCCTACTACTAAAATAGGGATGGCTAGCGCCGGGAGCCCTCGTGTAACTTTGCGCGAAATTCAAAAACGAACTTCGAATGTGCCATTTATGTGTTAGTGACAAAACAATTAAAACCAAGCTACAAACAATACAAAACATATTCCTTATAACAGCATACAGAGTTCCTAGAGTGGCCCGCCATAGCCAGATGTGTTAAGGCGTTCGACTCGTAATCCGAGGGTCGCCAGTTCGAATTCTCGTCACACCAAACATGCCTGCCCTCTCAGCCGTGGGGACCTTATGATGTGACAATCAATCCCACTATTCGTTGGTAACAGAGCAGCGCAAGGGTTAGCGGTGGGCGGTGATGACTAGCTACCTTCACTCTAGTCTTAGACTGGTAGATTAGGGACAGCTAACGCAGACAGCCCTCGAGTAGCTTTGTGCGAAATTCAAAACAAACGGTTTCCAGAGCAACATCATCTAAATTCATACACAAATATTCAAGCTTACCAACCATACCAGATAGATCCTGCATAATACAATAACGTATTTTGATAAAAATTGGATGAAAAATGAATTATTATGCGAACTAGATAGGTACCTCATACATAATGAAACTAGTCTTAAATATCTCTCCCCAGTTAACTTATATTTTAAACTCAAAAATAAACAAATGAAAATAATAATAATAAATATATATATATAGAGAGAGAGAGAGAGGAAACAAAAAAGGCCACCATCCAACTGGAATTCCTACCGATAGGGCAAAATAATATCTATATATGTATATCAGTACACACTCTGACCCTAAAGCACCAAAGCACCAATCAACACTGAATGGTTATGCAAGGAATGAGGAAGAGGTCAAAGAGCACCTGATACCCAAAATCCGAGAGAGAAAAATTTGTGTGTTAAAAAAGTGAAAATAGAAAAAAGTTATAATAAATAAATTAGAGAAAGCAACTCAAGAAAATATATGGATATTGGCCGGAGTACTATGGGTTACTCTGACCCTAAGGCACTGCAGTTACCACATAGTAGTAGCTAAAATGAACGTTAAGGATGGAGTAAGAGGTCTTTTGCACCTGACCCTCTTGGGTATCTAAAATACAATATACCCAAATACCCGCAAAGAAGAAGCAAAACGTGTTCGGAGTCAGACAGGGTCTAGGCGCCTGACGTGCAATCTGCGAATTCGAATCCTGTATGTTAAGTAAAACTAGAAAACGAGATCTGCCGGGACGAAGCATAACGTTCATACAATGACAAACTAATCCACATTCAAATCAGGTTATTTCCTTCCTGAGGTTTCTCTAACAGTCGCATGTGTTCAAACAAAATAACATATAGAACAATGGCATCCGGAAACTAATTTTCCTGTGTGATAGGCGTACAACTGACAACGAACAGTTACTTCTCGTTACGAATAGGGTTGTGTAGAGTTAAAAACACTATATATCAAGCATGGAGAAATATTTAAACAATAATAACTTTAGATACAAAAAGAAACCCAGAAGAAAGCGCAGAATTTGTTCATTCGTTGAATTTCGCGCAAAACTGCTCGAAAACTATCTGCGGAAACCGTCAGTAATTTGGCAGTGGGTGACAAGAGGGAAGACAGCTAATCAACACCACTCGCCACCTACTATTTACTCTTTACAAACGAATAGGTTGTTGTTGTTGTTGTTAAGCAAAGCCACATTAAATTATCTGCTGTGTCCACCGCAAGGAATCAAATCCCAGATTTTTAGTTCGTAGAACTACCCCCGTCCAACGAATAGTCAAATTGACTATCGCATTATAACGTCCTTTCGACTGAAATGCAGGATATGTTCCATTATGAGAGTTGAATTCGCGAACTACACGTTGCGAGTCGAGGGCTGTACTTCCTAGGCTATGCCAAGCCTATCTGCACAGAATTACCACCAAGCCATGCTAAACCTGTGTACACATAATTTAAACACATACAGAATTGTAATTAGTTTATATACTACGATAGGAGTCGTCTCTGTGTCTGAGATTACATGGCTGTAATGTCTCGAGATCAACTTTGTGTCACGTCTTACAGTGTAGACATGGCAACATGACACCAACATCTTGACGTGAAACATATACAATAATACAATAGATAGATTGTTACGAAATACGAAAAAGTAAGTTATCAAAATTATTCAACAAATACACACAAATTGAAACTCAACTATCTTGTTCAAATGAATTATGTTAGAAACTCCTGAAAATATTGTCGGACAGACAGTATTTTCTCTTCTTTTTTCTGTTGTTATAAAAGTTATAAAGTGTTCACCAAATATTCACAGACTTATTAATATTTAAACAATCATATAAAAATTCGTTTTTAAATAACAAAAAGTTTCTACATAAAAAGGAAGGAGATAACGAACAAGGTCACGAAGTTCAGGGGTGAAGTGCTGTAGCTCTGATAAATTTGATCTCAACATCACCTCACCCCCAATGTCAGAGTGAACTTACAATGCTAAAAACCAGGTTTCGATACCTGTGCTGGGAAGAGCACGAATATCCCATTGTGTAGTTTTGTACTTAATTATAAACAAACGACCAACAGTTACAGTGTGTCTGTATATTTATCAGTTATATTGTGTGTCTGTATGCTTATGAGTTTTTTAACTGTTTTATTCACCAGCTTATTTGTAGACTCCTGACATTGTCCAGGGGCAAAATTCTCCCGGTACTTATATTTTAAGGAAGTAATAGTACCGGGACTCATTTGAGCTGTTTTTCCGGATGCGCTTGCGTTCTATTGTTCCGTCAGAAAGCACTTATTCATTTATACTCAAATTGTCCTTTTGTCATGTTTAAACGTATATGTTTTCCTTTTCATAAACAGAAATAACTCGTCTAGCTGAGTACCTCGACTTTTAATTTTCTTTTATGAGAATTTCACCCTTCACTTTGCTAAGTAAAAGTTTCAAATCACAAGTGAGCCTCATAAAAAATTCAATCATAAATACAATAAATAATAAATACCATCAATATATCAGTTGTTCTCACAAATTATCCCTCTTTCTTTCGCGTTTTAAACACATAAAAAATATCAATTTCAACCAATGTTTTTGGCCAGTTATTTAAAGTTAAAAAACAAAACAAATTTAGAATATGTAGATATATGGTCGGATTAGCCATAACATTAGCCAAAATCACTAAGCCGTTCCTCCCCTCTCCTTCCAGTCTGCCCCTGTAAGAATCCTACCTTTAGTGAATGGAAAATAAGTCGATTGTTGGTAAAAATTCATGGAAGTAACTAAAATAGTGTTTCAGAAACGTAAAACAAACTATCGCATGTGCGCGTCTGAAAAACCTTGCCTCCCCCTAAAGTTATACTTTAGTAATCAAGTTCTACGAAACGAAGTATGTCAACATTTTGTTCATATTTTTATTTTAATAGATTCTACGCAATCACGTGATGGTGAGGGTCGGAGGAGGCTGGGACACACTGGAGCATTACTTAGACAAACATGATCCTTGTCAGTGTCGCATAGGTAAGTGCTATCGTGATGTTAAGATGACACATTACCAATGTCGACTACCTAAGTAAGAGTATTGAACTGTGGTAATGTTTATGAAAAACCGACCCATTATAAATGTCGAATACGTCACTAAGAGTACTGAAGTGTGGTCATATTTATGATAAAACCTAACTCACTGCCAGTGTCGAGTATGTGAGTCCAGAAGTGAGGCCACGTTTAGTTAAGAGTTGATCCTCTGCTTGTGAGGAGTACGCAACTCGAAGTTTTGAATTGCTAACACATTTTTTCATAACTTAGTTTTTTAAAATTATATAGGTTCCTATATTGACACAGTTGTTTTGTTGAAATTAAAACGAGTAAATTGTAACTGTATCGCTGAGATTTCATTCAGTTGAAAATTAAACTTCTTAGACAATGGACACAAAGTTTATATGGTGCACAGGGTAAGAAGGGGCGACTTTAATGTTAATTATTTTTCTTGTTATTAATAAGTTAAATCATGACATAAAATTGACGCGTTAATCAAATCATTATTTTCAAATGTTTTGAAATTAATAGACGTTGTATGTACAAAGATTTTGGTGATTTTTGTTTATTTGATCTTTTAAAAACTGTTTGGTTTAGCTATAAGGCAAAACATTCACCATAATACAGGGTGTCCCAAAATGTAAACACATTTTGAATGATTATGAATACAATGTTTATTAAGATATATCTGGGTTTTATAATCTAAGTTTAAGAAGACAAGTATAGAATCTTTTGAGGTGTTCGAACTGATGACCGTTCTGATCCAGGTACTACTGGTATCGCAGACAGATGTAATTGCAAACTTCACGAATCGTTTTATTTGGTATTTGGGTGCATTCTCTTTCAATTTCTGCTCTCAGTTCATTGGTTGTTGCATGTTTTGTGCTATAAACTTTTTCTTTGACGTATCCCTATAAAACAAAAAAGTCCAGACGTGTGAGGTCCGGTAAACGTGGGGAAAATTCAGTTCTACCTCTTCCCTCAATCCATGTTTTCGACAAATTTTCGTCAAGATAGGCCGTCACATTACAATGGTAGTCGGGAGGTGTTCCATCTTGCTGGGAATAAAACTCCTCATCTCCAAATTTCTCTCGAATGCGTGGCACGACAGGTTCGTGCAGCAAGTTTAGAGAAACGAGACCAGTGTCTGTGTTTTCGAAAAAGAATGGTCCAATTACGCCTAACGCTGATAATCTACACCACACTTTAACTCCGGGTAAGTTTATGTGGTGTTCAACTGTAACATGCGGGTTCTGAGGTGTCCAGTAGGTACAATTGTGGCGATTAACTGAGCTATTTAACTTAAATGTGGCCTCACCACTCCAGACAATTTTGTCTGGAAACTGTGCATCCTCTGCATATTTTGCCAGGTACCATTCACAAAATTCAAGTCTGCGGTCAGAATCATCTTCAACATGCTAATGGCGCTCGATTTTGGGATTCCTGTCTCACGGGCTGTTTGTCGAACAAATTTTATTGGAGATCGGTGGAGACTTTCCAACAGCTCTGCTTCTCGTGTGGGACTGGTGGACGACCGTGGTCTTCCAGAACGCCCTTTATGGACGTCTTGAACAGTTTCATTTGTTTCAAACTTATCTCTGATGCGAGTAATGGTAAGTCGCGTTGATGGACCTCTTTGAAACTCCCTTTTAAACCGTCTTTGCACTTCAGCTACGTTCTCACACTTCCACTAACACTTTAAGACAAATTTCCTTTTCTCAACTATTAGTTTTGTTTCTTCCATTACTTTAAATCAGTTGAACCTGTGAAAAAAAAGTTTGAGTAAATTATAATCATTCAAAGTGTGTATACATTTTTGGGACACGCTGTAGAGAAGAGACCAGTTTGTCGATCAAAAATACTAATGCAAGTTAAACATATTGTGTTTATGTTCAATTAATCAATGGTTTAAAAAGCGCCTGAGAAAACAGGCCTGAGATCGTGCATTTACAGCGTAACTTGTAACTTTAAAAAAGTCACAGAAAGCATGCCAGTAATTAATCAAATTGGCCTGGCATGGCCGAGTGCGTTAAGGCGTGCACTCGTAATCCGAGGGTCGCGGGTTCGCGCCCGAGTCGCGCTAAACATGCTCGCCCTCCCAGCCGTGGGGGTGTATAATGTGACGGTCAATCCCACTATTCGTTGGTAAAAGAGTAGCCCAAGAGTTGGCGGTGGGTGGTGATGACTAGCTGCCTTCCCTCTAGTCTTACACTGCAGAATTAGGGACGGCTAGCACAGATAGCCCTCGAGTAGCTTTGTGCGAATTTCCAAAACAAACAAACAAATTAATCAAATTAAATTAAATAATAGCTTTAAAGATCGAAAAAAAATCTACTTAAAAAAAAAGACATTTTCACGATATTTAGTAATACATGAACTCACACGAAATACATCATATAATGTACTGTTAGCCTAATTTTCCAAATAGTTGTGTTCTAGGTATTAAAATAACGTTTGTATTTATTATTTCAAATTGGTATCTTGGTTATAGCAGTACCAAAACATATTTTATTTTTGCAATCAATGGCGAGTATTGGGCGTGTTCGTATCGATATCAGACTTTGAAGTTAGAACATTTAGATAAACGACCTTTACATTCCAGATATATATTTGTATTTTAACCAACGTTTCGCATTTACAGCTTCCTCAGGGTAATTTTACACAATTGTTTTATATTAAAATAGTCGTTAAACTTTGTCGTTTAATACTGGTTAAAGTTTGTTTATTTTTATTACGCACAAAGCTATCTGTTCTAGCCGTCCCTAATTTAGTAGTGTAAGACTAGAGGGAAAGCAGCTAGTCATCACCATCCACCGCCAACTCTTGGGCTACTCTTTCACCAACGAATAGTGGGATTGACAGTCACGTTATAATGCCCCCACGGCTGAAAGGGCGAGCATGTTTGGCGCGACGGGGATGTGATCCCGCGACCCTTAGATAACGAGTCGCACGCCTTAACACGCTTGGCCATGCCGGACTATTGGTTAAAGTACAAATATGTGTGTGTGTGTATACACACAGATAGGAGTATTATAAATGTTGTTTTGTCTAAACTTTTTATCAAAATATGTAAATTCCTCCACTGTGCACTACACAATAAATAATGCATACTACAAACTTCGAAGTATTTATATTTCTAAAAATAAAAGTCACCAAGTTGTAACCTGTTACTTCCGTTTCCAATTAGTAAACATTTCCTGAATGTTTGACAGATTATCACCCTAAGGTTTTATACTGTTAATGTTATACACATAGTTTAAGTTCCACAGTTGCACATTAAAAACGACTGATTTTCTTGAACATCTTTCCTTCCTGTATTAAAGAAGTGAGTGACTGTCGAAGGTTAAAAAAACAAAATACACTTTACTGTGTATAAATGCTTTACAGACACACCAATACTGGGCTACAAAGGTACGTGATGCCCAAATAAAGGAATGGTATTTTATTCTAAAGGACGTCTAGTTTTTGTGGGGTTTTTTTTCTGTTCTTTCCTGCATTCGTAACTAGCTGCCGTTTCAGCATTTATTTATCATTGCCCCGAGGTGAGCTAAATATCTGGTTAACTGAGTTACTTTTGATGAAATGTCAATTAGAGTTTTTCATACGACCTGAAGCATTATTAATCTGTTTTCCACTTTCTTTGGCAGGCCCTAGACCGTCGTCTTCGGCGAAAGTTACCATGACCCCAGGGAAAGGAGGTTCGTCTAACATGAAAGTCACGTACAACAGGTAAGTCCGTACCGTGTATAATATATGTAGTTCATTCCTGTTGGATACGATGCCAAGCGTGTAAAACATTAACATATATAACGTGTTATATTTCTTCCTTAAGTTACGCAGTTCGTAAATTTAGCTCTATTCAAAGAGCGAATGTATTAACCCTCTATCTGCAAACACTCGTCCCTGCAGTGACACAGTGGCAAGTCTGTGTGCTGATAACACTAAAGACCGGGTTTTGATAACGTGATGGGCAGAATACAGAGAGCTTGTACTTAACAAATAAACAAGCTAGCATTCAGCTGTGTTCAGCAGGCTGATAATTAAGTCGGTTGAGAGACGTTTTGTCTTCTACATGCGATATTAAGACAACAAAAGGAATCAAAAAAAGACTTTGAACTAACTTTCAAAAGATAAAAAATAAACGCCCTTCTCTATTTCACGGAGTGGCCGTCGGGCTTTACCTCTGAAACCCTTCTGCTGATGGTGACATTCCGTGGGTAGGGCTATTTTCTGCCTCTGCTCCATACAGATTTTATAAACTTACAGTTGCATCAAAATTATGATATTCACTGAAACGCTGTTCATATCGTAATAAATATATTTGATTACTGTGTCTTAAGACTTATAAAACCTTTAGTTACAGAAAATAGAAGGGGTAAGGAAATTAGAAAAGTATATAGCCACGTGAATAATGATTGAAAACGAATATACTAGAAAGTTGACTAAACAGAAAAGTGAATAGATTGACCAAACCAAACCTAAAGGTCGAAAATTTGCGTTAACATATAACTTGAAGTAACTAAAATACTTGAAAGTTAAATATCTATGTGTTACATCAAAGTGTTACTTATATATGTGTATGTGTTTATTCTTCATCATTCTTCGGGAAGCTGTATTTTGAAAAGAAAAAAAAATCTCAATACCTATAGTTGTGAGCTGTTTTATATATGTCGTAAAATTCAATATTTTCTCAGTTACTGTTTTTTTTATTATTTCGCAGCGATATTTATAAGTCACACATTAAAACGACTTTCTTTATGCTCCTATAGATCTTCAACTCCTTCACCACATGGAAGTGGATTGGACGATAGCCTTCCGACTTCACCACAGTCTCGCCGGCGAGTAGTCACCGTTACTTCTGGTCAAAAGGGCACAGGGTTGTCTTCTAACATACGTGATATTCCTCCACGTGAGCCGTCAAGAAGCTCTCACTATAGTGATGACTCGTCTGCGTCCAGTACCAGTCTTTACTATTACAGTGAAAGTCCAACCCAAGAGAAGGGTAAGTCATCAGGAACTCATAGATCGCAGTTCCAAGTGTCTAACAAAACTTCACGGCCACCATCGTTCTCCGCAGACAGCTCTTCCGAATTCTCTGAAGGAGAAAGTCGAGCAAGTCCTCGAGTCTCTAGTCAGCCCAAAAAGTTCGGTCCTCGGAAGTTGTACTGCATGCTCGAAAATGGGGAAGAAGCTGGACCTTCTTCTCGTGTGTATTTGTCCGATGGTTGTGACTCTGGCTTTGGCCCCGAATCGTCAGAAACAAGCTCAGTTGTTTCAGTAGATGATCGCAGAAGAACCAAGTCTAATGTAGAAGGAAGAGTGCAAATTTCTAACGACTCCTCTGCAGATTCGACATTTTCAAATACCAGTGCACCGACCTCTAAATCTCTAAAAAAATCTAAATCGGTGTCACCAGGGACACCTGGTGAGAAGACAGCACCAAAAATTAATCATAAATCTCAAAGTACTGAAAACTTGTATTCGGGAAGGTATACCGAAAAGTTCCAGTTATATCGCCAAAACAGCTCCGGTTCGTCAGTGTATAGTCGTAAGGGCCGGAGTTCCATAGGAGACTGTACTCCTAGTATTCCCAGAAGTTATTCTCAGACCAGCGACATGGGTGGATTCGGGTCCTCGCTAGCAAGAAACCTTCCAGGACGGTTTTCATATAAACCACCCACCGATGTTTGTCCAAAAGTTGACACGGGGTTTAAAACTTGGACGTTCAGACAGCGTCCATCTAGAGCCTCCATCAGTTCTGACCTGTACCGCTTGTCTTGTGAAGAAAATAGCAAATCCACTACAAATATCAAATCTAGAAGTGCAGAATCAAGCATTTCTTCCAGTCCTAAAAAGTTATCACCGGCCAAGTCTGTTTCCACAGCAAACAAAATGCGAAAACTGTTGGAAGACATCGATTTATATACCGACATCGATTTTTTCAATGAAATGCAGAGGTTTATAAACAGCTATCGAGAAAAGGTCGAGAACAAAATACAAGAAGAAGAATCGGAAAACAGCGATACTGGACCTGTGACCTGCTCTCTAGGGTCGAGTCAAGGACTCGACCAAAGTCAACAGTCTCCAAACTTTAGACCCAGAAGGGAGAGTCAAGGAGGGTCCACGAAAATCCCAGTACCTGTTTGGTACAACAAGTAATATTTAGAGGTTTTCGTGAACCTTTTCTAATACGTTAACACTGTATACCCAGGTTTTTTTTTGTTTGTCACTGTAACCAAATCAGTTATAAGCAGCAGTTAAAGTCTGAAGCTAGGGGGGGAGTCCAAACAACAGTATCATTCTTCTTAGAGAGTTCTGAGTTTTAGTAAAATAATCAACATTGTAAAACATTTTATTACATTTATTTTAAATAAAAGAAAGTCTCCATCAGATTTTGATGAAAACCATGACCTTGGACAATCTTGAGTTAGAAAGTAAAGTACGTTTCGGGATTCATTTAACTGTGGACAACTATTTAACTGTAATTTTGATCTTTCAGCCACAAACATTCCATTATCCTATAATATTCTTTCAATTTATCTTGCTCCCTTGTTTTATATAACTACGGTACGGGGCTTCCCCTTAATGATATCTTAGATGGGAGGGCTGGACCCCCCTAATGGAACCACTCTCACTTATATTTCCTCGTAGTTTCTTAACCAAATTATCCAAGAATGTCTACGGCAGTTCAAATAGAAACTGATTTCAATGAACAGAGATGACGATAATTTGCTATGAGATATCGTCGTTCATTTCACGAAGGTTGTGAATTAAGATAATTTGGTAAAAATGATTATCCACGAGTTACTTCATATAACATCGTTTAAGCTAGTTTTGTTTTTATAATAAACATAAATTGCTGTAACTAGTCATTTAATATTGAATAATTGACGAGCTATTTTAGTACATATAACGTTTAGAAAATGTTCATGAGTTATTTCTTTATTTGTAATTAGCCCATTATAAAGATTTTCTATTAAATTCTATTACCGTAATTTGAAGAACGTTTCCCAACAATGGGCATGGTATAATGGTTAGTGCACTATACTATAAATATGGAGATCCACGTTAGTGTAAATTACGCTCTTTGATAATAACAATTACATTTAGACTGCTAAACGTGGAGGATGACTCAAGTATAGAAATTTGGAACAAAAAATTATAAACTAGCACAATAGCGAAAAAGGTTTTATAGTGGCTGTACGAAGAGAGATGTGAAAAAGATCATATAATGTTACGTTTATCCAATTGATTTAAGAGAGAGAGAGAGAGGTAAGAAGGTTCAGGAGTATTGTTATTTCACTCTGTCCATGGAACATTTTGTTGTGCGCAAGTTTGATCAAAGTTCCAATGAAAATGTATTTGAGAAAATCTAAGGTTTCCTTGGTGACATTACAATTTCTTACTGTCGTCTTCGTAGAAGCAGTAGATCTCATTTCTAGGAAGCTCACGTTCATAGATACCTTCAGAAGGTTTAGTTCCACAATGAATACGAGCAACTGCAAGATCAATATAAACTAAGAAACCATAGATTAACCCGTGGTGTTTTCATCTCACTCTAGAAGTCTCGTAATTAGGGCGCTCGACATACAATTTGTAGGTCGCGAGTTCGAATCGAGTCACTGAACAATGCTCGCCTTTTCAGGTGTGGGAGCATTATATAGTGTGAGCAAATTACACCTTTTGTTGGTAAAAGAGTATTCCTATTTATTTTTCGTTTGTCAGTGAGTAGCCCCAAAGCTGGTGGTGGGTGTTGTTGACCAGTTGCCTTCCCTCTAGTCTATTACTTCTAAATTAGGGATGGCTAGCATAGATGCCCTCGAGCAGCTTTGAGCAAATTTAAAGACAAAAACTCTCTCTCTCTTTAGAAAACGAAACTTGAACTAAAAGTGTTCGTGTAGTCCTTGGCATGAATCACAGGTGTTTCTGTAATCTTTGATATCAACTAAAAAAGTTTTTGTAATCCTTATCAGGAATGTTTTCATATTGACCAGAAAACTGGTGGTGTTTCCTAAATGGTAAAATTGTTTTCAATATTACCTTTCAAATAACGAGCTAGTTTTTTTCTGGAAACAGGCAACAAATGAGTAACTTTTCATTTAAGATGTTGGTTTTTGATTAGAATTCTAAATGAGTTACAGGTTGTGCAGCCGCGTACTAAGAAAATAACAATTGCTGATATGAATGGGGTTACCTTTTTTTCCCCATCACAATATACAAGCAACTCAGCGCACGTTGCTAAATAAATCAAATTATTAAATATATCTGTAGTAACGTCGAACATAGGAAGGAAAAATGTTGAAAATGAAAGAATGAAAGTTAAAAAAAAGTATATTATGCGATGTTTCAGAAGGGAAGAGTTGTAAATCCCAGTTACTTTTTTCTTCGTAATTGCATCTAGACTTAATGGTCGCCTTTCAGTGGCTTAGCGCCAAGTCTGGAGACTTACGACTCTAAATGTTTGCTTTCAACCTGTTGTGATCAAAGGCCAGATAATTCATTACTTAACTTTATGCTGAAGAACAACCTGACCTGTGGTTAGTTATATCTGTTGTTCTTAAATTAGGCGACGTGTATCTCGGTGGTGTATAAGTATTAGAAAGAAGTTATCGCCAATGAATTACGTGGTAACAATAAACGCGTGTGTATCAGTGAAGGGCGCAGTAGTCACTGTTAAAACAGAGAAGGGCGCAGTAGTCACTGTTAAAAAAAATCATGATTTTAAAAGTAACATTGCGGCAGAAATTAATTTCTATCCTTGGTAGACACCCAGGAATATAAATTTATTTACCAAAATTATAATTTTTTACATTATATTCATTTGTTTTATATAAGTCTGCAATACATACATTTACAAAACTTTTTTTTTACTAAATGAATTACGGCTAGATCCAATGTATATAATTTTAAGTACATTATTATTTTGTGCTAGTTTATGGTAAGGCACTAATAACAATATAAAAGCTAATATTAGAACAATAACAATCAGCTTCAGGAACAACTTTGATGTTTGTTACAAGAAATATTTATCCGTAATGACGAGAAACCAAATTGAAGTAAAAATATATTTCAAGACGGATGGTATAGGTATTAAATTTTTTATTAATATAAATTAGAGAACAACGTTTCGGTCTTTTTAGGTTATTTTGAGGTTAGCACTCTCTTTGTTAATCTGGAGATTACCTAAGAAGGTCGAAACGTTATTCTCTAATTTATTTTAATAAGTTTTAATACCCATACCAGCTGTCTTGAGATACACAAAAATATTCATGGTATAATAATTATAATAGTAGTAGCTAACGAGTACAATAAATTTCACAACTGCATGTTTTGTACAGTTTTGTAGCTCAATATTCAGCTTTAAGAGTTCAGGGGAAACTTTTTTTTACCCATTTAAAATAAAGAAAACAACAGGAAGCAGAAACCCCGGATTACACGTAAAACAGTTATTTGTAAACCAAGCACAGAGGCATCAGAGGTAAACATCTTAATAAAGCGTTTTGAAATCTACAAGTTCCCCCATGATGTGTAAAAGTAAGTACAGTGTGGAGGGTACACAGAAATTTGTGCAATTACATTATTTTGATGCAAGTTGTAAGGGTCTGTGTGTAGGGTAATGATTATCTTGTCGAACTGTGGCTCCACAGATAGATTCTCGTTACCACACACAAAAAAAATTATCACTTACAGCACTTTGGAACCGTAAGTACGTTATAAGAGTAACTGGCAAATCCCACTGTTTGATTAAAAAAGCCTAAGAGTTGGTGGGTGTCTTTACTAGCTGCCTACACTATAACATATCAGTTAAAAATTGGGAATAGCTACCACAGATGGCCTTTGAGCAGCTCTGTGCAGGTATCTGAAAACAAACTGTAAGTGTATCAAATAAATACAAAATTGAAATAAGTATAAAAAAAAGTTTATGTGCATAAGACAAAATTTATATAAAATGAATAAAGATAAAAGGAACTATTGCTGTTTAGATTCGGATCTTCATTAAATATCCGTACATTTTCTTTGAGTGATTTAAGATTGGATGAACTTGAGGTGATAATTTTGAAATTGACAACGAGAAACAACGCGGTTGGTGTTTTCACTGTGTATACAGGTCGGAAAAGCCCTATGTTCACATGTAAGTCTAAGACTTTTGCCAATATATATGCAACCTAACAAGTATTTTAGAAGACGGTACCTAAACCTAGAAGAGTAGACATCAAAAACTGTACATAATGATTTGTATTCATTATCCTTAGTGTATTTATTTTTACTCGTCACTGAAGACGACCGAATGTGTGAATTTTAGACAAGTTGCTTATGTTTTTCATTAAACTTTTATTTTCACCTGGTGGATCTATTGAATGTGAGCAATATTAGTGGCCTTGTAACAGCTTTGTGAAAATAACATAATCCAGTCTCTGATGGTGAATGAAATTGTTGACCTGTCTTGTTAGTAGATGATAGATGTAACTTAGATAGCAGAGATTGGCAAAGTATCTCCGAGTGTATTTTCCATGTAGTGAATTATATTGTTGTTAACCCTAATAGTATACTTACCAAACTTATCTATATATTTAGCCATCCTTTTAAATTCGTCATCTTTGTCGGTATCAGAATAAAAAAGGTTGTAAAAGAAAAACAAAAGTATTTATTGAGTCTTAAAATGGAACTTCATTAACTTTGATGATCAACAACTTATTCAGCAGACTATCCACTTTTTCAAAGCAGATCTATTGTTTTGTGTTGCTTTTCGAGACAACTAAAATAATAATTATTTATATGCTGTTTGGTTATATAGTTTTGTTGAAAAATAAAATTGGTGATGGTTTTAAAAATAAACTTATAGGTTGTTTACTCTTACACCAGTCGTCGGAGTTAGGTATCTCGGTCAATATAGAAAACTGACGGTACGATACTGAGAAAAACAAAAGTATTCAGTTCTACTTGTCGTAAATCAAAATATCTTAATCTCATGTTTTTATTGTGTTGTATGAATTATAATCGATATTTTATCGGTGAAAAGATGCAGTTATCATGATGTAACTAACATTTAATCACTTTCAGGCATGTTAAATGCAACTGGTGATTTAAATTATTAAGGTAGGATCAGGAACTTTATTTATGGTAACTTCGTCATAATGGTAAACAAAATAATCCTTTTCTCTCTCTTTTTTTTTTTTAGGCCTGTAGACTTGCATGTTTTTAAACTTAAATTGTTCTTCCAATACAATGGACAAGTTTACACTTTTAAATTGCTATACTTTGAGAGTTAGCAGTTGTTAGAGTTACTCGGGAAGTAATTATTAACCGTTAAATGTACATTAAAAGAGATGTGAAAGCCCACTATTAAGTGGATTAATTTAGTAATTTATGGTTTGTAAATTAAGTCAGATTTTCGATGAAAGACGAATAAATTACCCTCTGTTCATCATGATTAGAAGACGATGTCATTCTTTTTATTTCACTATAGAACAAAATTTTCATTCTTCCATTGTCCAGGTTCCATAGAATATTACCCATAATTAAATGCAAAACTTTCCTCAAAATAAAATACTTTGTCCCATAAGTGAACATGTCTAGAACCATTTATAAAAGGCATTTCCCGCCTACGTAATGGTTATCCATTTTTACTTTCAGACCTCTCTGCAGAAACTAATTAAAATACATAGAAAACATTTAGTATAAAAAATTACAAACTGTGTTTGTGAAAGACAATAAGTGAATGAAATAAATTATTTTCAAATATATTGCCCTCTTATGAAAAATAATTCAAATACACACATAAACGTTTTTTTTAATTCAAAATAAATCATTCTCAGTCAAATGAACTCATAGTAAGGAAATATTCGAGTACAGTCAACTCTCGCTACTATGACACCCCGCTACTATGCCACTCTCGCTATTATGCCACTTTTGCTCGGTCCCGACCAAAATTCAATACAAAATCAAATTTACTATGCCACCCCTACTCTCGCTACTATGCCACTTTTTTGTGTGCACACTGTTTCAAAATTGGGTTTTGGTTTCCATAAAAATGGCTTTCTTAGCGTGAAACAGTTTAAAGCCTGCATACAGGTTGTGAATATGCAAAATGTTAAACCTTATCGCAGCAGGGGGTCAGCAGTCAATCAACACAATCGCACAATTTCAGACGGAAGGAAATCTGTATGTTATATTTTTGAATTAATTTATGTTTCAACAGGAGGGAACCACGTGGCACCCGAATTTCCTAGTTATGTTAGTTTTTAAAAACACCAGTTTAGATTATAATTATTCTTGTAAGTACGGGTTTCCTCGAAGTATTAAACTTATAAAAGCTTGCGATAGTATCTTAGCGCAGTGGCATGTCTGCGGACTTACACACTAAAAACCGGGTTTCGATAGCCCAGTGAGTAGCTTTGTGCTTAATTCTAAACAAACAAACAAAGCATTCTCACTTGTTATGGACGCCACAAGTTCTTGTTTTGAAAAGGTAATGAATTATTAAAGAATAACGCATATACGTGCAAGCTTTTTTACACAATAATTGAAAACGACGTGAGAGTGAAAAAAATAGACGAGGTAATTCTTAGTTCTACAGCTTAAAATTTATAACCCTAATAGAAACATTTATCTTTTCCAAAGTGCTCAGAGTATCAACTTTCTTTAATTCTGATTTGTATTTATAACATTATAGGCCTTATGACAGAATTTTATTATTCAACTTGGCATTCGAAACTATTTAACAATTCCAAAAAATCTTGAAATGCAGGTTCATATCGACATTAAAAATCTTACTACTGTCTACATAGTGCTTTCTCTACCCACACCAGCCGTTTTTTATATATATAATTTTGCCCACAAGTGGGTTTTTTTTCGTCATCACGGATTAGTAAGCTGATGGAAAACAGATTTTTGTCAGTTTTAATTAAATAAATCGTAAGAAAAACAACGGTACGTAAATAAAACATATGTACTCAGCTCGTATAAGGCAAAGGTAAAATTTATTTTCACGATTTTTTTACTCTTTATCAAAACTGAATGGAACTCCAAACTTTTCTAGAACAACTACTTTCAATGTATTTTAATTCTACCTTTGGGAAACTTCATTATTATTATTTAAATTATTACAAAGATCCTTATCCAGTGACTGACGCTATTCCAAGCTCGTAAATTTTTATTTAATTGATGAAAACTTCTGTAAATATGAATCCACACGACGAGTTGACGTACTAATTCTGGATTTATAAATATTTTTCGAAAGTACTTTCAGAGATCTACGTGATGGTAATATAAATAACATATACGTCCTTCCAGCCATAATTAAACGCCCCCTTTTTTTTCTCTCGAAAGACCTTGTGACTGGCTATACAAAATCTGTCACATCCTGTTGAGATTGATGATAATCCAAACTAGGCCCAGATTAAAATTTTATTCATACGCACTTAGGAAACTATGGATATTGTGCAGAATCTATTGTGAAACGCTGTGCTTAGTAATGAACAATCGTTCATATATATATATATTTTATTACTACTACCGACAACAGTGAACTTTAAAGTTGTGTTTGTTTTCATCTTACAAAAGTCCCTTTGGGCTGTCTACAGAGTCCACCGAGAGGAATCGAACTCCTGATATTAGTGTTGAAAATCCGTAGACTTTCCGCTGCACTATCGGGGGACTTTTTAATAAAAAGTTGACAAATATAATGAGCGCGTAAGGCGTTTTTGAAGATTGAATTTTTTTTTCGTTAGCTCTTTTAAAACAGATTTATTGAAGGCAATTCAAGGTGTTTTTTTTTCTTGCTACTGTTATGATTTTGTCACAACTAAGTTTAATACATACAGTTAGAACTAAAAAAACGACTTTTCAAAAACCTAAGTATTATCTGGGATTGGTCAGTTTTGCTTATAAAGCTTCTTATCGCATTATATTTTAAAATAATAATTACCTAAAATTAATCTTCTTTTTTTTTTCCAATTGTTGTAACATATTTCTTTCGTTCGGTGGATTCTTTTAAGTTATTAGATAAAAATTACTTGAAGTCTAGTCCCTGCAACTATAGCCAATTAATTTACTACGTCCTTAACATTTATAGACTGCACGAGTACATTGATAATTTATAGGCATAAGTTTACAAACAGAAATGCCTCGATAACGGTACGATAATTAACTTAAAGACAAACTTACTCGTGTAGTTTCACGGCCAATCAATCGAATAACTTAATATGTGCGATAACGAAGACTAATCAAAACAATACACTGCTTACTCGCTGACAGGCCTACTAGCATTTACAAATTGATATCTCGCTTCTAAACGTTCAAAATCCCTATGTTTCGATTGTTTGTTTTTTTCTAAAATATTCCGTCCTTCCTTGACCTTGGGCCTGGCATGGCCGAGCGCGTAAGGCGTGTGACTCGTAATCCGAGGGTCGCGAGTTCGCGCTAAACATGCTCGCCCTCCCAGCCGTGGGGATGTATATGTGACGGTCAATCCCACTATTCGTTGGTAAAAGAGTAGCCCAAGAATTGGCGGTGGGTGGTGATGACAAGCTGCCTTTCCTCTAGTCTTACACTGCTAAATTAGGGACGGCTAGCACAGATAGCCCTCGAGTAGCTTTGTGCGAAATTCCAAAAAACAAAGAAAACCTTGATCTTAACGTCTAATAATAAAATTGAAACAAAAAATACAACTTATAATACTATTTACAATGGGGAAACAAATTAAGTTCAATACTGTGATATATTCCATACAGATGTAATTACTTTCCACTACAGGCGCTAGTAAACTTTTATCTCTGTCAAAAAAAATAAAAAGTTAATAAAATACCGTAACTTTTTATTAAGAGTCACCGACGTCTATAAAGTTTGCCTACGTACACAAACCTATACAAAAGTGGCTTGAGGTAGGAATTATATGGATAATAGTGGTTAAAGCGTACAACTTAAACCGTTGTGGAACACCACACTCAGACCTCGATCCATTGTAAACGTGGTGTCTACACAATTTGCTCTCTCAATTTTCAGTTTTACGTCTTCATTTCAGCAGTCAAATAACACCATCAGGATTGTGAATAAATATTTTGTTCCCTTGGTTAGCTTATTCTCAACATAATATTGCCTATACTTACGCTTTTATGTAAACATTTTATCATCGGGTGAGTGTCACTGTACCAAAATACCATACCTAAAAACGTAAAACTGTTACCTCGTTGTGCTGCAGTCAAACTAGCCTTAGGATGGGCCCTGCCTAGCCAGGTTCTTTAGACACTCAACTCTTAATCTGAGGGTCGCAAGTTCGAATCCCCATCATACCAAACAAACTCGCCCCTTTCAGCTGTGGGGCGTTATAATGTTACGTCTAATCCCACTATTCTTTGGTAAAAGAGTAACTCAAAAGTTAGCGGTGACGACTAGCTACCTTCCCTCTAGCCTTACACTACTAAATTAGGGATGGCTGGTGCATGTAGCCCTCGTATAGCTTTGCGTGAAATTAAAAAAACGAATAAACAAAACATACGAAAAGAGGATATTTTATCGTGGTTTTAACTCTATTTCGGCTCAAATATGAATCGTACAATTTATTATAAATTTGAAGAAAATTCATTATTCGTGCAATAAATAGTAACAAAATGCCTTCTGTGAAGTTTAAGACAAAATTAATGTTATTTCCGACTGACAATGTAAAAATATCAATTCTGACAGATACACATCAATAAAAATATTAACTAGTGTGCACACTCACTTGCTATTAGATAAAAATCTGTTGTACCCATCAAATTAATACACGAAAATGTTTTTTTACGTGTTTTGCTGGAACATTTGTTGAATGTCAGAAAAAGATAAAATATACTTTGCTGACAGTTAAATAACATTTTTGTTTATAATAGTTTTACGAGTAAATATTTGTTCTATAAAACCGTAGAAATATGGTTGAAAAATTGTTTACAAGAGATCTTTCTAGCTTTTAATGAAATATTGTATATTTACATCCTATGAAACTAATTTACTCGACAATTTTGTCGCGACGTGTATTATTGATAGAAAAACTTCAGTTTGTGCCGCCATCTAGAAGCAAGTAAATGAGTAAAATCTATGCTTGCACAGAAACAACTGTAAATTAATCCTTTACATTTCTTAAATTTTCAACAAAACTTTTCATGGGTTTTGAATTAATGCTGATGCAACTTAAGAAACTACTCAAAATTATTATTTTAATATTATAATAGAATTTAGGTTTTTGTGTATGTAATAAAATATTGAATTTTGACAGTTTAAATAAAATCTTGAACTATTACAAGAAGCCATTTGTATCTTGTTTTTCGTTATAAAAAAACGAATGTCATAATAATAAGAATCGGTTCATTAAATCTACAATTGAAATAAAGCTTAACTTATTCTAATTAATTGAATTAAATTACGAATTGTTTTCCCAACATAAAAATCAGTTTCCCTAATACTGGTGCACTTTTTCACACTGACATACATAACTTCAACAGAATAGCAGGTACTCAGGTGTCCAGTTCGTTACATTTGGTTATCCCAAGTTTTCTTTTGAATTTACTTTGTCGAAAAACATATGTTAAATACTGAATAAGTAGCTGGTATCCATTGAAAGTTGGCTTATTTTGAATTTTGCTTAAAGCTAGAAGGGTTATATGTGCTAGTTGTCCCTAACTTAATTGTAATAGAATAGAGGAAGGGTAACCAGTAAATATCACCCACATACAACCCTTGATGTATTATTTTATCAACAAAAAGTGGACTTTACCATAGTACACCTACAGCTGAAAGGCCAAGCATGTTCTGTTACAGTGATTCAAACCAGCTATCCTCAGATTGCAAGTTAATCCCATAACCACCACGACTCCACAGAAAGAAGCAACTTCAAACCTATTGCGAGATTACTTGTTACCATTCTATACCCTTCAAATTATGTAACTTAAAAAAAGGAACATTAAGCATACAAATGTTTTAAAATGTGTGCTGGGTCATTGTTAAAGTATTCTAACCTAAGTGTAAGAGTAATTTTATTTTAAAAACACTATGAAAGTGAATTAATATGAATGCCTGAAACAAAAATGCACATAAAATCACAGGCCAAATGCATTTAGAATATACAATTTATTAGTTGTTTTTTTAAAAAATAAGACTTAAAACCTATTTGAAATATAAAAGTTCAAAATCCAAACAGTTTAATTTATATTAGTAAAAAAATGAAAAAACCTAAAATGAAAAAATGTTATGCTAAAAATTTCAAACAATATTTCATGGAAGGGTTAACAGTGTAATACCATGAAATGAGAATAGATGTAGATTGCACAAACTCAGAATAACAACAGATGATTAGTGATAACTGGTGCTCATTAAACTGTTAACAGAAAATATTGTACTTCAGAGTAACTTAGAGCAAGAGTTACTTTTAATTTTTTATTATAATGCTGGAAAATATTAAGAGCATCTTAGCATAACTGTGGGTCTGTCACAACCAATAACTCGAGCTCCACTGTCTTTTGATATTTGTGAGGTATGTCATTGCCTCTATTTATTTAAATTGAAGGTGGAAAAAATGTTAAAAGCACACAGACCTTACCTCATAATAATGGATTTCAGACAAGATTCATGGAATACAAACAATTAACTTACAAAAGAAATTATTCCACACTTTAATACAACAATATAAAAGTTCAAAGGTTTTTTTCTAAATATTTTTCTCCAAGTACTCCAAACTCAAAATTATTAGTTATCAGGTTTATATTTTACCATTATACAATATTTTTATGAACTATCCAGTTATTACCAAAGAAACATTATACAAGTTCATGACATCTGAATATTAAATTTTTTTCTCTTGCATTCAATAGAGAATATTTTACAAAATCGAGCAGTCTTGAACACAAGATAACAGTTCCACAGTCTACAGTACAGAGAAGTTTCAAGAAAACAGAGGAATGTTCCAGCCCAAATACCCTAATTTCACTATTCTGTTGAACTGGCTAATTCAAAAGAAATTGAAGAATCTTTATTGCATATAAAATTTTGTGAGTTGTTCAGAACTATCAAAAATTAGTAAAAAGGATACAGACTATTTATAACCTGGCACTACGTGTGCAATTACACAGTTAAAGTATGTTTGGTTTTCAAAAGTAGGTGATACTGTTTGATTCAAACATGTTTTAACCACAAATGATCAGCCTTGTTACATCTTAATACACTAATACTAAGATCATACTTACCTGGACTTAACTTATTACTTAATATAGTTATGCAGGACTGGGTAGTTCCTTTAAAACACAAAAAATGTCCATACACTAAACTTCCATCCAGTGGGTTGATGCACTACCAGGTATGTCATAATGAGCAAAACCCCATTCTTCAAAAATTAGCTAACTTGATACTTGTACACAAAAACAAAATCGAGCATATTTACATCACTTTATAGAATACTTTAGACGTATGACATACTACATCATGCTTGCATGCAGATGATGAAAAGAAATGCTACATCTTTTTGCTCCAAAACTACTTATTCAAAAAAGTTCTGAACATTTTCTTCCCTGGAAAATACAACAAGTCAAGGTTTCAAGAACTGGAAAAAGTGTAATATTTTCTGTTTTGCATTTTTTCTCCCTCAAAACAAAACAACAAAAAAAACATTTAATTTTGAAAGCATACGATTATTTAACAAACAAACATGGCTATATTTTTAAGGTATACATTCTTTAACAAATAGTTAAATTTTAAAGAATTAATGTTAATTTTGAAATGATATTATGCTCGAGCTTTGTAAAAATTTAACAAATGTTTTGTAAGAGATATGGTATTATGAATTATACTTTAAATAAATTACACTTCAAATCAGATTTATAACAGATCTATTCCATCATATTTCAGTACCAGTTCTTATCATAAAGCCTAGATAAGCCTATATGCTACCTGTGTTATTAGAAAAATTCCTTATTCATGTTGCACTCCCAAACTATCACTCAAATTCTAAATTGTACTTTATATAATAAGCTAATTTCCAAGCTCTCAAATAAAACTGACCAAACTGTTAAAAAAAGAAAATAAAAGCACTTCTTTCAAACACAGTAGTGAATGCAGTAAAAATGTTATTCCAAATGATTTCAATCTTGTGGACCAATTTCTCCAGGTGAAGGTGGTAACCTGTCACTTTGGTATTCTTTGCCTGCATTCTGTGGATGGCTGTTTGTGTTACTCTTTGGTAAATCACTCATGCAATCTGGTTCATCTGTTAATAGTCTACAAGAACTCTCTTCTTCATCTCTGAATGGATTTTCTTCTTCATACTGACTGGAATGTGTTGATGATGACAGTAGTGGTAATGACAGACACAAGTCTGAAGATGATGAGGTACACAAACCAAGACTTGATGAACTTGGTGGTGTCTTAGTTTGAGCATTGGTGTGAAGTCCCCTTAGAGTTGGTTTTGAGCTCTGGGGTGGTGGCAAAGGTTTCTTTTGACCACAGGCCAAAGAACCTAATGGGTTGAGCAGAATGATTACATGAATAATTCTGAATAAAGAACCAAAAATCAAAATGAATTTAAAAAAATTTAATCTATCATTACTGAGATGGTTTTAACAAAACAAGTAAATCATTAAGATTTTTCTTTGTGAAACAGAAATATTTTCCAATCACTAACTTGTGAACAAAAATAGAAAGAATTAACTCGTGTATAAAGGTCTCATACCCATATTATTTAAAGAACATTTTGAAAATTGAATGCCAGGGATACATAAAGAGATTAGCATCTTTTCACCTTTACCTTTATTAATCATGCTAAGGAAAAAGTTAAGATATAAAATCATCTTTTTAATGAGAAGAAATAGGAATGGCATGTACTCTAGGATAGGATGCAAATCTAATGTTGAATCCATGTGATCTCTAAGGTACTGGGTTCAAGCCTGAGACATGGAATCACCTTTATTCCAATTACTGATTGATTGAGAGCTCAAGAGAGTGAGGGAGCAAGTGTGTGTTGTGCATGTTCTCTTATAGCAAAGCTACATCTCGGTATCTGTGGAGTCCACCAAGGAGAATCAAATCCCTGAATTTAGCATTGTAAATCTGTAAACTTACTACTGTACCAGCAGAGGAGAGACTTTAGAAAATGTACTTTCATTGAATTGGTTTGAAAATGTAACAGAAAATTCACGAAACTTTACCTCACAGGAGAAAATTACACTATGTTAGACAAATTTTGTTCTTGGATAGTATTTATTTCTTAATTCTTTATGTTAAAAAGTACAGAAAATGACTACAGTTCCCTTCAAACTTTGCTTTTGTGACCTGGATAATGAAATTAAGAAATTAACCTATTTTCTACGTAAAAATGGGAAAAATTTGCACATTTTCATTTACATAAGGTCCGAATAAAACATATGAATCAAGATTTACGTGTATTTATACTAAAGTTATACCAAAATGTTTAGAAATGACTCGTTTTTCAAGAATTGCAACTGTAAATTACTTTCCCATATCGACCCCAATATATAGTTTTCATTATATGCTCCCAGGTCACAAAAGCAAAGTTTAAAGAAACAAAATAGGTCTTTTCTATTTACTTTAGGCATAAACAATTGGGAAATAACACTTTCTACCCAGAAACAAGAAAAAGTGAACATTTTGTTACATAGTGTTATCAAAGTAACATGAACAACTGTACGTAATAATTGAACAATACAAGTGAACAAACTACAAATGCAAAACTAATAGATCACGAGATTTTTCTGAACATTAAATAAGTTATCTTAGTAAAGACTAAATACTGATGTAATTGTCTAAATAACAAACAAAACCTGTGTACTAGGGTTTACCATAGTCTAAAACGCTGGTTTTGTTTCATATTCTAAAAATATGCAAGTCCAAGAAAACTTAATAAAAATGGTATACAAACCCTGTAAACCAAGTGCTTTTGAAAGTGGACCTTTCTTTTTCAGGGACAAACTGGGAGTGGCGGTGTGATTGAACAACTGATGTACATTCGAGGGTGCTTAGTTACATCATGGAGGTCAGCCAGTTTTCTAGAAATTATTTCTGTGTAGTGTTGTGAGCATCCCATTTCTGGTGAAATGTAGCCACTAGCGAGTGTGTGTGAAAAGGGGTTAGTGATTTTAATTTTAAAATTGCTAAATGTGTGTATATTTTTAAACAAATATGCTTAGGTGTTTACGTAGAATAAAGATAACATCTGGAGAATGATTGAAAAGATGTTATACCAAACAATTTAAAAAAAAAAAATGAAGTTATTTTTCCTTTTCTGACAGATGAAACTAATGACTGAAGATCACCAATTCCTGGATCCAGATTAATTCCTAAAGGTTGAACAGTGTTTAGTTTGGCAATCCATTATACTTTTTATTTCTCTATCTGCTTTAGTTTTGAATTCAGTTTCAATGCCAGTGAGAGTAACACTGTTAATGGAGGGATCATGTCGGTTGAAGTAATGAGCAAAAGGGAGATCTTTTAAGGTGTTAATAGAAGGTTAATAGTTGTTAAAAAGACTTTAGTTGTTTGTTTATGTCCTACATTTTGATAATTGCATCTTTACACTGTATAACATGTTTTTTGTTTAACAGGTGATTTCTTTAGATGTTTTCAAATTTCTATGATTATGCCTGTTGGAAAATGAATCAGTGATTTTTATGAATTTGCAGGTTTGACAACAGGCTTTATTGCAAGGATAACCATTTTGGGATGGGATGTAATTTATTTTTTTTATGTGAACAAGGGTATCTTGTAGAGTTCTGCTTTTTCAGGAGACAATGGGAACTTCAGGAAATATCTGTTCGAAATGACTGTTGAGCTGTAGCAGATGAAAATGTTTCTCCAGAAGTCTGGAAACATTTCCAAGTTTAAAGTGACAGATAATAACAAGAGAAATTTTATTTGAATGTTTGGTATTACTCTGATTCAGGATGTTTTTCCACTGAGTGTTGTTAGTCTTCAGTTTGCTTGGCAATTTCAGTATCTTTATACCCTCTTTGTAACATAGTTTTCTAAGATCCTTAATGTGTTTACGGTAGTCTGGTTCACCTGAGCATATTTTATTCAATCAGAGCTTGATTATAGGTACTTTTTCATTTAGTGAAAGAGAGGTGACAGCTTTTACAGTGAAGATACTGTGGTCTGTCTGTAGGTTCCGTTTTTGAGAAAAACTGCAACCGAGAAGTTAATCTGCATAGGATGAGTGGTAAAAACTCGTTTTCAATATGATCGGTAAAAATATTGGCATAACTGGGAGCCACATTGGTACCCATTGCAGTACTGTTAACCTGAATGTAGTGCTCTTTATGAAATTTGAAGTTGTTCAGAGTAAAAACTAGGCTAGCAAGATCAGTGAATGTTTAAGATTCTGATGGGTAACAGAGGTTTAATGCAGACTTGAGTTTCTGGTCCATCATACTGGTGTAAAGGAAAGAAACATCCATCGTACAAAGAAAATTATTTTGTGGTAACTGTATTAGTGTTAATATCTTCTATGGTATTGAGAAAATGAGTAACATCCTTTACATGAGAGGGGAAGGTACAGGCAGATAGCTTTTCAGTAGCCATGTTTGTATTAGAAATTATGGGTCAGACAGGGTTGTTTGGTTTGTATATTTTGAGTAAGAAATAAAATTTGCCAGAAGAAATTTGTCTGGGTATCAAAGAGTGAAATATTTTTATTTTTAATGTTTTTGAGGAGTTGTTTAAGTTATAGTTTTACTAAACTGAGTTGTTGGGTCATGTATTTTTTTTAAAATACATAAATATTAATGTCCTCTTGTTGCTGGTTGGCTTCTTTGAGTGTCATCCTTATTAATAACAGTTGCTTCACCCTTGTCTGCTGGCTTTATTATGATATTGTTGTTTAAGATTGTTTAAAACTTTATTTTGTTTTGGTTAATGTTATTAGGAGAATGCTTGCAAGATTTCATGGTCTGTATTATGTCATTTTCTACAGCTTTAATATACCTCTTTAGAAGTGGTTCTCTGTTTGGAGGAAATGTCCATAAAGACTTCTTTAAAGTTAGGTGTACATTGATTTCCAGTTGGATGGGGTTCATTGTGAAAAAAATAAAGTCTTAAATTTCTAGAGAATCCATGAAGGTCAAAGAGAAGTTCAGGATCATTAATATAGATGTTATTTGGGCAGGAGTTAAGACCTTTACCTAAAAGACAGTTCTGCCTCAGAGAGTTGTGTCCAATGTTGTTAATCTTTCAGAGATATGTTGGAGTTGTTCATTACTGTTTGCACATTTTATAAAGTTGCTTTTATTTAACAGACTTGTTAGTTTGTTACATTATAGTTTAACTTTTTAGGCTGTTTGGAGCTAGAGAGTTTGGTACTTTCTAATGAACTGTTTAATGTTATGGAATTTTCTTTGACAAAAAATTGATGTTATTAGTAGAAAGCTGTTTTATTTCTTCTTTTTTTTTTTTTAAAGAAAGAATGTCTAATTTGGAATTTAGTTTTTTGTTCATCCAAAGGGTTGTATAGATAATATTAGGAAATTTCTTTATCTAGAACAGACAGAATTTTGACAATGCTTTAGTGATATTCATGAGTTCTAAAGAGCTGTTTTAAAAAATCTGTTGCCATTTGTTGCAGTAGTTCTTATGTGCTCCTGTTGTTAATGGTACTTTTAATGCGAGATAAAGGTGTTTGTTTTTCAGGTTATGTACCAGCAATTTGACATATTAAGAATGTTTTGTGTATTACTCAGCAAGTTTTACAAGTTTCTGAAATAGTTGTTTTCTACTGTAATTGAATGGTTTGGTTCATGCTGAATGTTCACAGGTATTGGTGTAAGGGAAGGAAAATATTTTCAGAGTGTGGAGTGCATTGCTGGTTGTTCTGAGAGTTCATGCTAACAGATGACAAACAACCATGTTCTAATGAAGGCAGTTTTACAAGCAACTGTATGACTGGTGAAGACTGTAGTGTAATATGGGTTATAATGAAAATCAGCTTTCACAACTCAGCCCTGTAAAAGCCTTATATGGAATCATTACACAGATGACATTTGGACAGTCGATCTTGAATAACTTAATTTATCACACTTGCAAACCCCTTTCATAAAACAATCAAGTTTACTTGTGATTATTTACCTATGCAGTGTAACTTCCTTAACACAGATTTTCTAAAAAAGAGAACTTTACAAACTGACTTTTACAAAAAAAAACAAAAAACTACAGACTGACCACAGTATTCACTATAAAAGCTGTTACCCATCTCACACTAAATGAAACGATACCTACAATCAAGCTCTTAGAACAAAGAAAACACACTAAAGATTTAAGAAAACAATGTTACAAACAGGGCATAAAGATATTGAAATTGACAAGCAAATTGAGAAGGCTAACAACACTCAGTGGAAAAACATCGTGAATCAGAGTAATACTACACTCAGGGAAAAACATCGTGAATCAGACTAATACTACACTCAGGGAAAAACATTGTGAATCAGAGTAATACTAAACATTCAAATAGAATTCCTCCTGTTATTACCTGTCACTTTAAACTCAGAAATGTTTCCAGACTTCTGGAAAAACATTTTCATCTACCACAGCTTAACAGTCATTTCAAACTGATATTTCCTGAAGTTTCCATTGTCTCCTTCTGAAAAAGCAGAACTCTACAAGATACCCTTGTTCAAATAAAAAATAAATTACATCCCATCCCAAAATGGTTGTTGTCTATGCAATAAAGCCTGCTGTCAAACCTGCAAATTCATAAAAATCACTGATTCATTTTTCAACAAGCATAATCATAGAAATTTGAAAACATCTAAAGAAAACACCTGTTAAACAAAAATCATCTTATACAGTGCAAAGATGCAATTATTAATATGTAGGACAAACAAACAACTAAGGTCTTTTTAACAACTAGTAATCTTCTATTAACACCTTAAAAGATCTCCCTTTTGCTCAACACTTCAACCGACATGATCATTCCATTAACAATGTTACTCCCACTGGCACTGAAACAGGATTCAAAACTAAAGCAGATAGAGAAATAAAAAGCATATTGGATTGCCGTACTAAACACTGTTTAACCTTAAAAATATACACACATTTAGCCATTTTAAAATTAAAATCACTAACCCTTTTTCACACACACTTGCTAGTGGCTACATTTCACCAGAAATAAGATGCTCACAACACTACACAGAAATAAACAATTCCTAGAAAACTGGCTGACATCCATGATGTAACTAAGCACCCTCTAATGTATATCACTTGTTCAATCACATTGCCACTCCCAATTTGTCCCTGAAGAAAGGTCAACATTTCAAAAACATTCAGATTATAGGATTACTATTTCATTTTTATCAAGACTGATGGTTTTGTTTTATATTGTTGTCCCTAAGTACTAATGTTTATCTTCGGACTCAGATATTGGTTTGTTTCATAATATACCTACATACTAGGATTTGCCTTTAATCTCTTTTCCCCGCTTCTTAAAAAAATATATATATTTTTGGGGGGTTTTTTGGCCTGAAATTAATGACTGAAAAGTATTGACACTAATAATGTGTGACAAATATTTCAGTTTTGTATTTGTCTTTAAAAGCAACAGTAGCATTTCTCTAACACAAGTTTCTTTAATTTAGTCTCAAATAATCATAAAAACTGAAGAACAATATTGTCATATGACACAAGTATCTAAACATTTCATTTCTTGATGCAAACAGCTCCTAAATTATTTTTTTGATTAACTTTCAAATCCTAAAGTGCATTATTTCCATTTATATATTAACCGCACACAATCTGAATCAATCACACATAAATTAAGGAATCAAAATTTACCTGATGTATTACTTGGTATAGCTAGCATCCTCCCCATAACACACCTGATAGAATCATTTACACAAATGATTCATTTCTTTAGTGCAGACATTCTCAAAATTTTCATATAGAAGATATGTATATTACCAAATTTTTAACTGACAGACTAAATGGAAGATAGTCAATAGTAGCCACTGCTAACTCTTGGGGTATTCTTGTCTTGCCAAATAGATGGATTTGACCATCGTTTATATAGTGCATTCATGATCCTAAAGTGTAAAGGGTATTTTTATAGCAATGATACAGAATTCACACAGATTCAGATATCGTAACTTATAGGCCACACTAAGCCTTCAAGACTATTTACACTTCAGTTTATCTCCCAGGTTTTTTCCAAAGATTATTGGAAGTTTTCTTGCTTCTAAGACATTTAGATATTCAAGTACTTATTTTAAGTATGTCACATTAATAAAGTTGGGTTTAATATAAATTTCTTTTCTCTGATATTTATAAAAATGAATTATTTATTCATGAGTGGTTCCTTATGAGCATTGGTTTACTATATAGTCTCTTAAAAATAAAATAAAACATATCTGTTTTTATAATATCAACCTTATATCTTTCTGGTTTTCACATTTGACAAAATCTCCAGTGATTATACAAACTACTTGATGCAAACATTTTTATACAAATTTCAAATGATTAGTTAGAGTTGCATCTCAAACTATCAATAATAATTTTGAATAATTTACCTTGAAACCTATTTTTCATATATCAGTTTTGAACAAGCACACAGAAAAGCAGATAAAAGCTATAATGTGTTAATAAGGCAAAGTTCTTTAATTATACATTAGTCTGTCTAAAATAAAATGATTTTAAAGTAGTTTTCGTTTTCTGTGGCCATCAATACTTAGATTACACTTCTTTTCATCTTCCCTCACAGTATGAAGCTGATTAGTTAAAAATAAGTTTGAACAATGCAAACTTTCAATCATGAGGGTTTTAACAAAATGTAAATGTTTCAGGACAACACGGAACCTATCAATTACCTCGGCTGTCCCTACCTCTAAACTAACAAAAAAAAAGTACATGAATGAAAAGAATTGGATTTATCAAGCTTTTTCTTAAACTTGTTTAAATTCACTACCTCTACAACACCTGAACACAGTCCATTCCAAAAGCCACTCAACTTACTAAAAACAATTAACTGTTTTAACTGAAGATGACTCCTACACTGCCAAAATTTATACTTGTGTCCTTTAGTCCTATTGTTATCATCATTAAATTTAAAAAAGATGATGCATCAACATTATCATTTCCCTTTACAATCTTGAACACCATTATATTCCATTTTTCTCAAGATAAATCAATTTGAGAGGTTTTGGCCTCTCCTCGTATGACAACAATCCCTTCAACTCCGGTACCATTCTAGTAACTCTCCTTTGGGCCCTTTCCAACAATTCAACATCTTTCCTAAGGTGAAGATTGAATACAAGTCTAAACAGATTATAATTTTACAGGTCACTAGTTAAGGCACATTTGCAAAGTTTCTGCAGATACAACCTATATCCTATTTGTCCAACCACTGATTGGACGGCTTCAAAAATTGATACTATTACACCAAAACTCCTTTTCTTCATAATACTGTTAAAGTTACTCCAATCCAAATCATAACCCACATAAATTATCTTTAATTTATTATAATTAAAACCATCTGTCATTTAAATGCCCAACTCAATAAATGATCTAAACCTTTCTGTAAATCACAAGCATCCATTTCACACCCAAGAGAATATCTTCAGCAACTTTAGTTTATTGACTGTTCCTTCATCTATGTTAAATGTAAGTCATAAAGAGCAATGGTTTTAAGACAATTATTAATCCAGTTTGACTGAACTCCATTTGTAACAACTCTTTCCTCCATCCAGTCACTCTTATCCCATTTGATAACTTATCCCCCACCAATAAAGATTTTCAAATAGCACTTTTATGTAGTGCCTTTTATATAGCACCTTATCAAATGCTTTCTGAAAATCTAAATACATCAAGCCCCCTTTAATATACCTGCTGCTCTGTCAGTTATATCCTCCACCTGTGCCCTTAAGTACCATAATTTGATTTTTTCTCCCTAATGACCCGACAAACAATTCTATCCACACACCTTGTCAAGGAATCACCTACAACTTCCTTATCATCCGCATCCTTCTATGACCCTTTTGTTTTCCTTCCCTCTAATAGTTCTTATGCAGAAGCCAAGGGCTAAAATTTGTTGATCAGATCTTTAAACTTCCTGAATGTCATTGTCAACAGATGTATCCCTTCCATATGTAAATTTAACCTCCTTCTGAAATCCTTCTTCCATTTCTCAGTCTACACTGCTCTTTATCTATTTATTGCCTGTACCTTAATTTTCCTTCAAACTACAACTCTATTTAAAAAAAATAAAAAATTCACATCTTTATTACTACTTCCCAAATAAAAGCCACTCATAGTACCCATTACACCCAAACTATGAACACTTAATTTCTACACTAGCCTTAACCAATGTACTTATATTTATACCCTGAAAATAAATATCAATACCAAATACCAGTAGTCTATTGTTAATGGTTACTGTTAAACCTAATGTTGATGATCCAATTATATTACTTTAATGTGAAGACAAAGTAGTGATAAAGTTTTTAATTATACAGTCCTTAAGTGACAAATACTAGTCTTTCATGTATACCTAATGTTAAAAACAGTAAAATTTATTTAGCCTCAATCCTACACCCAATCACACGGCTGCCTTCAAACATGTGATCAGTTACCCTTTCTTTCTTTGTGAACTTGACAATGACTAAAGGTTAAAATGTTGTTTGCTTCTCTAATAGTGCTTTCTCTACTCATACAGCTGTTTTTTAAATATATAATTTTCTCTACAAGTGGGTTTTCTCACCATCATGAATTTGTATTCAACTTATTTATATCACAACAACTTATAACTATGAACTGAATTTAAACTAATGGATCCAAGCTGAAATAAACAAATTAATCCTTACAATACAGAGTAAAAAAGTTTTTAGATTTTATCTATTTAATAACCTGTTTTATGATTTACTAGTAAGTTGAAATATACATTAGCTACAGTACTTTTACACACATTTAGCCTATATTAATGTTGCAGTAGTGTATACCACCAAACCCAAAGTCTTACTTTGATTTGCCAAAATTACTATCAGGTAATTGTCCATAATGATGAGAAAACCTACTTGTAGAGAAAAATATGTAAAAACAGCTGGTATGGATTGAGAAAACTGTACAGAGGAGCAAACAACATTTTGACCTTCTTCGTTCATTGTCAGGTTCACAAAATAAGAAAGAGGTAACTGACCATACGTTTGAAGGCAGTTGTGTAATTGAGTGTAAGAATGTAGAGGGCGTGCTTAGATGTTTGACTGTATTTAATACAGGTATATAAAGGTGTTCCTTTGTAGCAGTTTACTTTGGGCTTGAGTTGTTGTCCAAGTAAGGCTTCTTTAATTTTGCATTTGTTTAGTATTTGGATGTTTTCTATGGTTATGTTGTTTGATTTGCAGTGTTCAAAAATTTGTGAAGGTCACTGTTATTTTAATCTAGTTTCCATTTTTCCACTTGTTTCTCCAATATAGAAGTCGTGGTAGTTATCACATTATATTTTATAAATAATGTTGGTGTGGTGTTTGTCAGTCTAGTTCTTACATAGTATAGACCTCAGTTTTGTGCCTGGTTTTTGAATAAATTTAGTATTAACTGGAATGTCATATTTTGTTACCAGATTTTGCCAAATGTTGGTTATTTGTTTGCTGATGTCAGGAATATATGGTATTCAGCAGTTTATGGTTTCGTGATTTTTTGATTCGTGAGATATATTTACTTTTGTTGGTTGGTTTTGCTTTCTGAGCAGGTGTGTGCATATAATGTTTTCTATGGTTTGTGGAGGAAACTTATTGATGTTGATGAAGTATTGTTTTATTTTGTCTAATTCATCTTTAATTTTATTTGATGAGCATAGTTTTATGGCTGTGTATACTTGGTTTCTTAGTATGTTGAGTTTTTGTTTTGTTTCATGTGCCGAGTCCCAAGGAATGTATCATCCAGTATGGGTGATTTTTCGGTGGATTTCGGTTTTGAATTGTATGTCGGTTCTTATAATTTTGAGGTTAAGAAATGATATTTTATTGCTTTCTTCTTGTTCGCATGTGAAGGTAATGTTGGGATGTACAGAGTTAATGTGATTGAAAAATATTAAGTGTATGTTCTGTAGATGTGAATCATGCAGTCATGTCATCTACATATCTGTACCAGTATAGTGGTGGATGTAATGCTGTGTTAATTATTTGTGTTTCAACTTGTGTCTTAAAAATATTGGTCAGAACTGGTGATACTGGGTTGCCCATGCTTAGGCCATTTGTTTGTATGAAATTGTGGTTGTTGAACATTCTATGAGTGTTGCTAGTTGGTTGCTGGGAATATCTTGATGGGTAAGGGTCTTGGATGTAGAGTTCTAAGGCTATCTTGCAGGCTTCAGTGGTTGGGACTTCTATCTATAAAGAGGGAAATGGCATTGAAACTGGACATTAAGGCTTTATGATTAAGTTGATTAAGGTTAGACTTGAAATTAGAAGTCTTTGATAAATGAGCTGGCTGATTTTACATATTTGGAAAATGCCTATTTGCAGAGATTGTAATTAAATGATTCATGTGTGGACATTGTTGGTTGTAGTGGACAATCTGGTTTGAGGTTTAGGAATGGCGTATATTTGTAGTGTGTACAAGTCAGTCTTGCGTAGAAAGAAATGTGTTTTTAAAACTGTGTGGGCTCTTTTCATTTTTACTAGTAATTTGTTTAGTTGCATTCGTGTATCTTTGTTGGATTTGTGTGTACTGGTTTAAATTTGTTTGTGTATGATATGATGTTCTTCATTTGTGTTCATTATGACTATAGCATTTCCTTTAATGGAATCAATTACTCCTATTGTAAGACTTTTTTTAGTTTTATGTTTTGTGAAATTATGTTGAAGGTTTTGTGAGAAATCTTTAAAAAATCGTTTATGATATTTTTAGGTGTTTTTAAAAAATATAAATTTTTAATTTTTTCTGGGAAGTTTGGCTGTTGGATGTCAATATAATTGTCGAAGTTTTCTTCTTTCGGTTGTTTTTTTTCTGTGGAAAGCACCACAAATCTCATGGCTAGGCCTTCTAAACATGTTTTAATTTCTAAGGTTGGAATGTACCTTAGTGCTATTGCAAAGTTAAGTCCTTTGTTAAGAAGATGCATCTCATCTGTGAATAACTGTCGGTCTGATCTGTTTATTATGAGGTTAGAGAATGGTTTGTCGTGTTGGTGTCTTTTCTGTTTGCATCTTAGTTTTTTTGTTCTGAAAGATCTTTTTGTCTCTGTCATTCCTAGTGTTGATTTGATTTATGTTTTGTTGTACAAATCTGTAAATCTCTGGTTTAATACAGCATGTCAGTTGATACTCTAGGTTCATTTTTTTTTTGTTTAAGTCATATAATTCTTTGTATTTCACGTTCAACATGGCTTTAAGTAGGTTTTTCTGTAAATTTTGAATAATGTTTGTGCATTGATTAAAATTTTAATCCACCACTATACTGGTACAGATACGTAGAAGACATGACTGCAGGATTCACATCTACAGAACATGCTTAATATTTTTCAATCACATTAACTCTATACCTCCCAACATTAACTTTACATGTGAAGAGGAAGAAAGCAATCAAATATCATTTCTTAATGTCAAAATAATGTTGTTACACAATTTAAAACAGAAATCCACCAAAAAATCAGCCATACTGGACTATACATTCCTTGGGGCTCAGTATGTGAAAAAAACAAAAATTCAACATTCAAAGAAACTAAATATACACAGCCATAAAACTATGCTCATCAAATAAAATTAATGATGAATTAGACAAAATAAAACAATACTTCATCAACATCAGTAAGTTTCCTCCGCAAACCATAGAAAAGATATGCACACACCTGCACAGAGAGCAAAATCAATCAACAAAAGTAAATATATCTCACAAATCCATATACTGCTGTATACCATATATTCCCAACATCAGCAGAAAAATAACCACCATTTGGCAAAAACTAGTAACAAAATATGACATTCCAGTTAATACCAAATTTATTCAAAAACCAGACACAAAACTGAAGTCTATACTTTGTAAAAACTACACTGATAAACAACACACCAACGTTATTTATAAAATACAATGTGATAACTGCCATGACTTCTGTATTGAAGAAACAAGTAGAAAATGGAAACCAGATTAAAATAACAGTCACCTTCACAAATTTTCAAACACTGCAAATCAAACAACATAACCATAGAAAACACTCAAATACTAAATAAAGAAACAAACATAAATGCAAAATTAAAAAAGCCTACTTATACAACACCTCAAGTCCAAAATAAACTAATACAAAGGAACACCTTTATACCTATATTAATATATAATCAAACATAAAGCACACCCTCTAAATTGCTACACTTAATTACACAACTGCCTGCAAACATGTGGTCAGCTATCATTCAGTTACCTCTTTCTTTGTGAACCTGATGATGGCCGAAGATCAAATCATTGTTCACCCCTCTACATAGTTTTCTCTACCCACACCAGCTGTTTTTTACAAATACATTTATCTAGTAATTGTGTTATTTAATACAAATTACTTCACTTCCACATTCTGAATATACTACTAGAGCCTTATTTTCTTTGCAACAAAATATGAAGTAATCATTTTATGATAAAACTGAAGTATTTGTTTCATTAAACTTTATTTTCAAAATATCAAATGCTGTTTTCACTGTTACGAATGAAAGGATTACCAATCCTGCCTCACTTGTAACAAAGATACAAAAATTATTTTAGGGGTGCACAAGTACAGCTTCCTATAATTCAAGTATTCAATCAAGAAACAAATATATAATTCAGAGAAGAAAAAAAAATGTACGGTAAAATCCTGTTTATCACATAAGAGATAGAATATGCACTTTTTATTTAATTTCTTAATAAAATTGCAAGGTAAAACAACTTCATAAAATTGTTTACATCCAGTGTAGTAATTAAGTCTTCTTGAAAACAACTGACTAGTAACAGTTGTAGTCATTTTCTTAGAAACAGTTATTACAACATTCAAGACTCTTGAAACTCACCAGTATTATCACCAGAAGTTGTGGGATTTTTTGTTCCTTCTACATATTCTGAACAATCTTGCACTGGAGACTTCTGTAAAGTACCATCAGTGTGTTCAGTTTTCTTATCTGTATGAGGACGCGTCCGAGCTACCAATTCACTATAACAGTGGGAACAACAAACAGCATTTTATTTTTATAAACCTGCATTATAAAACAAATATTTTTAGTGATAAAACTAATAAAAGCCTACATTAAATATAGATCTTTGCAAATGCGTATCATTAATTTCAGTACTTGACACAACTTAAAAGCCAGCATATGCATGTTTAATTTTTTTTCTATTAAAATCATTATGTATACAGTGATGTTTTTGTAAAGTAAAACTTATCCACTTAAGTCAAGCATTCCTAATTTTTTTGACTTATTTTAATTTCATAATAGCTTTTATCAACTACATACTACTGTATTATTCAACAAGATAAAATAACATGCTAAGATACAAAAAACGTACATGTTCTCTTTGAATGCCAACTTTAAACATTTCCTTATACATTCTAACATTTGTCTTTACCTAACAGGTATCAGTGCTTTTTGTATTAGAGTATATATATTTCTCATTTATATTAAAAAATTAAGCTATTAATTTGCACTGGTTTCTGAACATAATGAATACCTTATAAAATTTTGTAAGACAAAATGTTCAATCCTTTTTTTAATATTTAAATAGAGTTCACATGTATAAACTATGTACAAGCTAATTAAACAAGTGAAACAGAATTTCCAGTTAGATTTTAAACAGTATATATTTAACAAGCAACAGTCATGCTTCTATATCTTGACAAGTACCACACTTTTCTAACCAGTAGCAGATATCTCAAAGTGTATTAAATAAACCAATGATTTATACTAATCTCATTCTTGTTTGCTAACACCAAAAGTATTATCAGAATTTTACTGAATAAAAAACAGTTTACATGATAACAATTAAATGTCCATTTTTTTTCAGTTTTTCTTCACCATTTCATATGTTTACAGATTGCAGTATCGTAGCATGCTAATAAAACTATACCAGCACTCATCTATTGGATAATATTGTTAAACAACAAAAAAAGATGTACAGGTCTGTACAAACAACTAAATGAATCAATTTTTAACTTACTTCATTCTAGCTACAAGCCTAGCTGTGTTGAGTGCTGGGATGCAGGCAGTCTCAGAGAAGGGTGTCTCAGAAATAGGAAACTGTTCAAGGGATATATCCCCAACATGGTCAGGTGACAAGGAGATGGGAGAAAGGGTGAGTCTCTCTAAGGACTCGAGGTCTGAAAGGTGACAGGATGTCCTACTTTTATCCTCCCCTTTATTCAAGTACAAAACAAACACCATTAAGCATAACAAAAACAGGTACTCTAAACCACTTTACATACAAATAGTAATTCTGAATAATGAGGTGTCACATCTATTTTTAGTTTTTTAAAATCACTATCAATGCATATATTTTTCCTCTCCTATATTTTTCAAAACACAAATTATCAAATCATGGATCTTGTGTAACACAGAAGGTTATTCATATCTATGATACGAATTTGGATACTCAAATTTACAAGCCACAGGCCATTCTGTAGTTAGTGGCTATATGAAGCTCTAACACTCTTGTTGCAATATAGATTGGATGGTTTAAAGATTTTTTTGATACAAAGTTCTCCTATTTTGAAATAATAAAAACATGCAAGTATCAAACATTTAACATTTTGAGAATGAGATCTGTACCATTAAGCTGTATCAGTAAAACAAGAGAAGGCATAATTCCACCAGGGCATTCACACCAATATACTATAAGAAAACATTATTGCTAGTAAGGTATGACTTTTCAACAAAAAGCATCCAATTAACATAACCAAAACATATCAGTTAGTCTGCAAATATAATACAAGTCCAAATAGATATTGATGCTATAATATTTACAGCCTATCTGCCTTTTGGTTTCTCACTGATCAAATATGCTCTTTGAAGTGGTTACAGTAATGACCTTTGTGCAATAAACTTAGGTCAGTTTTGACTGTACCCTGACACACATTTACTTTCAAAGTTTCCTGGAGTTGGAATTGCACTGTATCTCTGCAGATCACAGGCACAATCATTCTATAAAATACCACTAATGATGGAAAAATTGTTGTATTGTTTGGGCACTCAAAAGTTCCAAAAGATACTCCTTTTTGTGAAACTACTGCAATGCTTTTTGTTTGTTTTTTGATTATGAGTTTTAGAAATTGCAAAGAATCTTCAGATGTTTCACCACATAAGACATGGCTTACAAAATACTATGCACAGACTTAAAAGTTTTAGCACCCAATGCATGTGGAATCAAAAAATACAAGGTAATAAATGTCTCAGTTGAAGCAACATCAACACATTGCTGATGTACACGTAAAACATGGCTTATCAAACAACCTGCACAGTATCTACAACAAATAAATTGGAAAAAATGTTTTAGCTGAAGTCTCCCCTAACACACTGCTGCAGACATTAGACATTATTTTAACACAGGTGAAAGTGTCCAATGATTATTTTGAATGCAACAAACCTGTTGCTTGGGTTCGGGGTTGTACTTCTTCACATGTTAATTCCAAGTCATTTAAGATAACTTTCAGAATCAAATTACTTAACAGTATAAATAATCACAAATCAATCAACTTATGATGCTACCAGTTGTACTCATCTGATAATTACATATGGATTTTTTTTTTAAGTTAGTAATTAAACTTCACATGGAAATCTTTCACATTGTTTGGAATTAAGCACAAAGTTATACAATGGGGTATTTATGCTCTGCCCACCACTGGTATCAAAATCCAGTTTCCAGAAAACATTTACTTTCTTCTCATTAAATTTAAATCATGCTTTGTAATTATATAAATGTAAAAAGCCATTCTAACAGGTTTTCCTTCCACAGACAAAGAACTTCCCCTCATGCTTTACTCACCAATGTAAATGTTAAAATTGATTCTAAGTTAAAGTAGATAGAAGTAATAATAAAATTTAAGTCTAAAACAAAAACTTGATTAAATAGTACAGTATTTTTGGAAACATACTTTTGTACATAAACAATATTCTATCTTTAAAATGTTTTACTATTTTGTATACATTTTAATGTTACCCACATATATTTGGATATATCATTTACAAGACAAACTTTGTTTTTTTATTCTTCTGTGCTCAAAGATTGTCATGCAGATTTTTCTTACACTTCTTCCTGGAAGATGTGTTTCTACTATGGTTTAATCCTGATGTTAGCTGATTTGTTACTGGATCGCTCAAACTTGATTGTGCTTCAGATGAAGTGGCACACGTGTCACAAACTGAGTACCTTGCCAGCAAAGATGACAACACAGTAGTGTGCTTTCCATGATGGCTTTTCTTCTTCTGTCTGCCACCTGTGAAGAATGAGTTGTATTTGGACTGTAAACCATATGTTACCGATTTCTTTATTGACCAAAGAACTTTTTAGAAACTCATTTTTTGCACAAGATAAAAATTTCACTGAAGAGTAACAAAACCTTGCAAAACACTGCACATTTTAATAACATTCATGAAGAAAAAATCAGATGATATTTAAACTCCACTAATTTTCACATACATGACATGCACAGCTCTAATTCATATATTTGATTAGCAGACACACTAAATGCCAGTTTTGTAATGTTCAAACTGTACAAAGATTTAAACATTAAACCATAGCTTCTACAAACATTATCCTTTGAGAAAGGAACAAAAAAATACATATTAAAGGTTCATTCCAAAACACTGTGAAGTTAATCTTGCACAAGATTGGATTACATCTCAAATTACTACTTTTAAACACTTCAAAACTGTAACATTAAAATAGATAATTAACAACATGCCAAGTCCAGATAATAATTTAAAAGTTTCATAGTCTAAAAGAAAACAAGAATATATAAAAGTCAATTTCAATGGAGTGAAGCTATACAAATAGTTAACCCTATCTCAACAAGTTTTTCCATAGTTATGGGTCAGGTGTCATAATCTGACAGTGTGCAGGTGTTATAATCTGTAGTTATTCTAGAATGAAAAAAATATAAATTGCATCCATTTCCTAACTTCACTGTTTACAAGGTTGATTAAATTGGCCAAACCCAAGTTTCTTTCTAAAATTTCTAAAGGAGTTTGATAATTTACATGGAGGTTAAAATTTTGCATGTGAAGTTTGACAATTTTCTTGGACGTGTATTTTTAACCTTAAATCAAAGTTACTTCGCATGTTGGATAGTCAACATCTGATTTTCTTGTGCATTTTTTTTCTCATTACTTAAAAATTCTTAAAACTTGATAAAAAATATTTTATATTTATCAGAACCTTGTAATGTTTACTAATAATTTCCAAAATGTTATAGATATGCACATATTGTAATAAACATTTTACAGTATGAAAATTATAGCAAGCACAAAATAGAAATGAAATTAATCCCTAGAAATTAAATTTTACCCAACTCTTCTAAGCCTAACTTGCTCAAAACATGTTTAGTTTACCTCAAGATTATTAGTAGATAGAATGCTTGGCCTTACACATAAACTTTTATTGTTTGTTTACTAATAAATTAGTGCAGCTCTAGATTTAACAGTAACTAATTAATTTAATGAGCTTTTGTACAGGAAATGTGATTGAATTGGCAATAAGCATTTCTCTTTAGAAATACACTGTTGAACTTAAGTTAATAAAAATAAAACCCTACTTTAGTTTAACTGTTACACTCTTGGCTGTCAACTTTTCAAATGAGCAATACTTCTCTTAAAAGTAGAAGGATTTTTTTTTTCATTTTACTGCTTTAAACATTTTCTGATTCATATATCTGTTTAAATTATCTGATTTCATTTTTTTTAAAACTACTTATGTAGTGAGTAATCAAAACTGTTTGATCAAGCTGTTATTCTTGATAAGGTTGTGATGAAAATTAATGCTGATTAAAATATCTCCACCCAGTGAAACGCATATTTCTATGATAGCCATAACATGGCACTGCCTTTTAGTACATGTTTTTAAAATTACATTAGCTTTTTTTTGGTCAAGTCACAGCTTTGTTAGGGGCACAATTTACAGGATGTTCAAGACAACAGAACATAACATACAATTAATTACTGCATCACAGTAAAACATTGAAAAGCAGATACAAAAGTATTGTTACTTTCAAAAATAGGGACTGGAATCTTACAGGAGAAATTAGTGTTTTAACAACACAGTAAAAGTCCAAAAGATGCAGTGTTGAAGTTGAAGCACATGCATGATACATAATTTCCCTAGCAATTCTCAAATTAAAGATGCCATTTAGGCAAGGAAGAGAACACAATTTAGTGTTTACAATTAGGGCCAAATTTACCAAAACCATACTGAGATACAATAGTGAAAATAACAAAGTATAAAGAACCACTGAACAAGAATAAATCATATGGACTTCACCATGTTGTATTTTTTTTTAATATTTAATTGTTTTTCTTTTAGTTTCATAAGCTGTGTCAAGTTTCAGTCATTAAGATCTACCAAAATAATGCAAACTCACTAGTTTCTAAAATGACTTCCTTGTTGATCATCCTAGGCAAGTACAAACAGATGCTGAGTTAGCAGATGTTAAAATAAGAATTTTAAGTTCAAGATATCTCAGTATGGCTTTCTAATGTGTAATTTGTTTATAATACTGTTTTATGTTATTAGATAAAACTCTGCTGTCTGTTAACATGAAGCTTGTAGGTTTATTCATGGGAATGCATACTATAAAACTAGTCCAAGATAATATCTTCACTTTCTCTGAGTGACAAATTATCATCTGATCTAGTTAGTTTCTCACTGTGGAACACAACTTCCCTACCATACAAATATAAGATATGATCTGGATGATTTTAAAATGTTATTCAGTAATTATGTGATTAGGAAATGAAATCGTTGTTTATTCAGCTGAAGACCTTCCGTTTCTTAAGCATAGGGCTGTAAATGAGCTTTCTGTAAGCATATGAATACTTTGCTCTAATGGTGAGAGAAGATTTACCACAGAAGTGAATCTAACAATTTAGACTAAAACCCACATTTCAGTTTTATTCATACATACCAAGAGATTGATGACCATGAAGATTGTCCCATGACTGAGGAAGCTCCAACAGCTTAAGCAGCATGGACTCATCATATTCCATAACAGAACAAGTTCTATCTTTACTTTCTGCAATGGGGGGTAGGATCCGAGCCAAATCACAGGCTTCTGAACTTGGCAGATTAAGGCTTTGTATTCTCCAACTATGACACTGCTGTCTTGTAAGGCTGGATCCACTGTCTGCTGTCACACTATGTTCAACATCGTTATCTCCTGACCTAATTTTATACAGTGAACTCTTAGACATACCTGGCATGTGAAGCCTAATATACATAAGAACATGTTAGTAGCTCTGTAATTGGATTATGTATACATGTATATTTAAATTATTACTAATGAATGATCATACAAACACTTAATTTACAGTTAAATCACCAAAAAATTGATTTTTCACTTTCATTGTACACCAACTAATTTTAAACATGATTATTCATATTAAAATTTTTGGTTAACAAAGAAAGTAATAAATTCCCTACATAATCAAGTTTGTGAACGCCATGTGCACATGAACTACCTGAAAATTATATGGACAATCACTTGCTTACATTGTTTCTTCATCTACATCATTTTCATCATTGCTATTATCATCTAAAGTCGTATCCACACAACCATTCAGAGCAGGAACTTCTGTGTCTTCATTTTCTCCTTCACTTAAACCCTAATAAAATATATGAAAATCAAACCAGATATTTTTGTTCTTTAGGAAGTCTCAATCTAAAAAAAAATGGTTAATACAAGCACAACTGTTTCAAAACTTTGATTTGAAAGACAACCTGAGACTTTCTTATTGGAAAGATGTTTACTGATAACCACAAAGCTACACAAAGAGATATCAGTACTCTGCTCACTAAAAATACCAAAAACCCTATTTTTATTGTGATAAGCTCTCAGTTTTACCACTTGAACTCCTAGGGAGACATAATGACTGCCTACTAATGATGCAACTTGTGTATGAAAGTTAATTACAACTAGCTGGCTGAAAACAGATGACTCAGTCATTTTGAGTGTTTCACTCACGATTAACATTAAAAAAAGAATAATTACAATTTTTGTGAGTCCACATTTAATAAGTTTGATTGAGAATTTTAGTTACTAGTTCTTTAAAGTTTATAAGTATTGATTTTTAATGAAACTAGCTGAGCTTGTATTAATAATTTTTCATGATGCATAATCATTCTATTTTGATTTTTGAGACATTATATAGTACAATTTTATTCAAATGAGAGCTATTCTATGCTAATAACCTAAAAATGTTTTATTCTCAATAAAAACTGCTACTGGTTCCAAGGAATTCTCAATTTGATAATGGTACCTGCCAAACCTACGATGGCACACTACAGAAATCTTGCAAAAATATGATTCCTCCTTATCAACAAACTTTTTTTATAGGTAAACCAAAATAATCATTCATACATTGGAAATAAGATCACTTAAAACTGTCCTGTCAGCCTATCAGAATTACATATGTAATGAACTCCACAATAAAATGCAGTAATCACCAGTTGTTTTTTAATGAAAAGTTGAGAAAACAAAATTCACATTACTTTCATTATACATTACTTTTACATATAAAAGATAAACTTATTCACATTTACTAGCAATGCTCCAGTTTACATTTTAAATAATAGAATTTTAACATTTTCCAACATTGAAAATGTTTTTCCAAATACCCCTTGTATGACCTTTCTTCAATTTTGTGCACAATCGTTTTTTGCTACTAGTTTTGTGGCTCCCACCTAAACTAATTTGTTTCAATACAGTATTCCTGTACTACAGCATACAACAACCTTCAACCAAAAAAAGTGTGATATGCCCTCCTAGCACAGCTCACTCCCTCTACAGTGATTGTTCAATCATCACTTTGAGATTAAGGAAGATGCACTGGAACTGAAGACAATGGGTGGAAAACACAAGTAGATATATCTAATCTATTGTAAATGCACATTCAGCATTGGAAAATAACTTCAGATGTGATACCATACCCTCACTAGCATGGGTTAGAATCACACACTGAAGTGGAGGAACTAGTGTGACAGTTATCTAGGTCAGCCCCCCTTAAGAAATCACCCGAAGAGAACCCATGAAACATGACATCCTCCATCTTGAAACTAGAGGTACACACAAGACCACATCCCTTCTGTCTCAAGGTATTCTTCTTCATGAATAGTTATTCATTACCAATTTGACAGAAAAAGAAACATGTTAAGAAACAGTATGGGAAATGTATGCACTTTATGATATAGCATGGATAAGGTTCAGACCATACACAAAGGGTCAACACCAGTCTAAAACCAAGCAACACTAGGTTTTCCCAGCCCACTGCAGGAGGAGAGCTCCAACCAAATATTTAAATAAGAACTTTTGTTGGACGGTCCAGCACCAATCCAATACTAGACTCCCATGAACACATGCATACAGCACCAGGATGGAGGAAAGCTAACCACAGGAGATGAACTGTGACTGGCAAATTATCTCCGGTCCAAAACTAGCAGTTTCTGGAATTTTGCACATTTCCCTGGTAGGAGAAGGCTTCATACCATCGACACTAACAGATCACCAATACCCTACTATACCAAGTTAAATTCATCATACTCAGAGGCCTACATAACCTACCATATTAGTGACAATGAACTGGTGAGTGGCCAAGAACTTCTTTACTCAAATAGAACAAATGGAGTAAAAGCACTGTGGGAAGTCTGGAGAAATGCAACACCTTAAGATGAGGCAATGGGTAACCACACATTTTTTTTTTTTTCCACAGGATGGGCAGCTATACCAACATTACTTTACTTATGACAATCCACAAGTATGAACACTCTGGATTGGGTCTTGTTTAATAAATAATATACTGCAAGGAAACCTCTAGTAGTTTTGTAGAACATATCTCATGAATGAGTATTTCAGAGTTAAATAACCACATGGTACAGATTTAAACATATGTATACCCTGGAGGGCATAGAATGTTACTCTGTGGGATCCTGAAAAGTAGAATAGGGTCCCATAGCCAGTCTGACCCAGGTAAAAAATATGTAGATAGCAACTGGAGGAAGTAAATATTCTAAAGAAGAAGAGGCCAAAATGGTTAAAATGCCTGATGAAAATATGGCAGGGACTCCACTTAATCTCCTCTAATGGATGACAGAAAAGAATAGCCAGAGTGAGAGAGAGCAAGGTGTCATATTTGGAAAGAGACTTAAGAGAGTCAATGTGAACGTACATCCAGTGAAATATAAACAAGATAGATGTGCTGCTATAGTTACCTTGTGAAGATGTTGGGAGGAATACCTCAAAAAGATGAATTTCAAAGAATAAACAAACAGAAGTGTGAACTGAAATGGAGCAATGCAAATCTAATAGCAATGAACTGGATGGATGCGAGAGAAAATGTTCCCAATAATAATGAGAAAAATTAAAACTTGAAGTAGGAATGAGTACACCTTTTCCTTTACAAGTCGTATGTTTCAAGGAGAAAAGCATTAGCAAGATAAAGAAAATAGAACGGATCAATAGCACACACGTTAGATCTCTAGTTACAGACAAAAAGGAAGAAAGATGATTTAAGTGAAGGATGGTGTAAAAAATAAGAGATGGAGCAATGAAAGAGGAAAAGGGTAAAAACATGGATAATCAGGAAGGACTGCAAATAAAGTAAAAAGAACAAAAGAGCATTGAAATGATAGAAGACAAAGATATGATATTGGAACAACCCCAAATAATCAGGTAAAGCTGTTCTATAGCCAGCAATGGTTGAAAGAAATAAGCCTTGACCAAATTACAGCAGAAAAGTACAAAAAGATGGGGTATCAAAGAAGAGCAGTAAAAGGAAAAAGCACAAAGCAGAGATCAACCTTGGGATGCATGCTATTTTCATACACAGAGATGGAGGGAGAAAGGAAGGCTACAAGTAAAGATAGTCTGGAATGTCTAGCAAGGGACTAGATAAAAGTCACATGTGAAGTTAGTGATAACTGCTTAATGGGGAAGAGAAAGAGAAGGCTAAAGGGGTAGGGAGAGTGACAGATGTGAGGGATAAAAGGACTGTAAAAATTTTAATACAGAAGGTCACAGTTGAGACAGTCAGTGTGGAGATGGCAAAAGAACTTAAAATGGAGTTTCTAAAATTAGAAGCATATGAGGGAGAAGACAAATATGCAAGTACACATAGAGAAAGGTTTTAACCAGTCCTGACCAAATACATCTACAGATAGAACTGAGAGATAAGGAACTGGAAACTAGAAAGAGAAATGTAGTGTTGAGACAAGTAGAAAAAGCATCCAGAAGAGGAATGCCCAAACAGCCACTGAAACACGTGAGGATCAAGGACCACTCCATAAGTAGTATTTTGTTAGGCCTCAAAATACAATCTGTGACAAGATTCAGGATGCCAACAATATGACAAATTAGATATACAGGTAAAGAATATGCCAAAGAACTAATAGTATGGAAAAAGAGCAAGACTAAGTGTTCTCCTATATTCTGATTTATTAGAGAACAGCAGAATTGGCTGTATGGATCACTAGACCTCAACAAACCATTACAAGAAAATGGTGCAAAGTTCAACATACTCTACAAGTTAGTTCTGACACAGTGACAAAGGGAAAATTTATCACGAGACAATCAACCCAAAATCATCTGAGTTGAGACATGCTTTCCATCCCATCAATGAGATATCTAAAAACATATAAAGACCAAGATACAAAGAAAGAAGAGCATCCTTTGTGTTATTAGAATGTCTATCTGTTGATCTCTAGGAAACATGAAAAGATGAGAATAAAATCCCAGAAAAAGATTTCTTGGTTATGTTTTTAGAGTTTTTGTCATGAAGTCCAAAACTGATAAGGATGATGGCAAGAAACAAGAGAATAGAGGAGAGAGGAAAACGAAGGATAAAGTTCTATTACAGAATTTTCAGTATTCTCTATTCATTTACAAATGGAGGCCAAAGGCTGATAAACTATAGAAAACAGACCCTACTGACCCTAAGCCTACTGGATAGTCACTTTCAAGCCTGGCATCACTGATATCTAGAAGTATTCGAAAGACTGATGGGAATAGAGGAATGGGAAATGGTGATGGGGAGAGAAGAGAAAACAGTTAGAAAAGGTGGAGAGTGCCACATCAAAAAATGACAGTTGAAAAATCAGTATGGAGGGAGTCAACTGCACAAGAAGGGTATTTAGCATTTCTATTTGTGGTGGGTTTGTGTATATAACAAAACTACAATGCCACATGAAAACACTAGTTTAGGTGGGATCTTTAAAGCTAAAGATAAGGAAAAGTTCCACAAATACAGAAGCTGCATAAAACTGAGGAAAGCATGTATACAGAAAAAGGTATATCAGAATTTCAAATCATTATTGGACTATGCTGTTCTCAAAATATCACGATGGTTACTGTACTGTTTATCTGCTGAACAAACTATAATCATTACACAACTATCAGAGAAAATGAATTTACATACTATTATATTTTAATAGCAGTATGATTTCTAAAAGTGATCCTGTTTATAAATGATATACACATTACTTCCAGTCCTAGTTTCACATGATACATGTAAGTGTGTAAGTATGAATTAATCATCCAACCCTTGAGCTTAAATGAGAAATGATTGCTTTTTTCTTTTTTAATTATCAAATTTGGAAATGCTGCCAACATTTCTCAACATAAAATTAAATGTTATTTTGTTGTATTATTAATAAATACACATGTACCCTATTTATATACTTACATATATACATCATGTATATACCAAAACTAAGATTAATTATGCCCAAGTTTGTATTTTTGTCTCAAAAATTAAAAGATGCTCATTGTGGATGGAAATTGATGCACCTAACTCAGAAAACCAGAACTGAAAGCCTACAGTATACTATTTTCACATCCACCACACATTAAAAACAATTATTTTTTACCAACTGGTTAGACTTGAATGCTGACAGCTGGTAAATAATTAAGTCAATAGGTCAAACATTTGTATTAATCATAGGCATTAGTAAGAATGTAGAAAAAAAGTAACTACAGTTTGAGATTTATCTTATCACACTATCAGCAGTTGCTTCAGAACAGTATTTGTAACCATGCTACTAGCAAAGTTTCAGTGAAAAAGCCAGATGACGAAAGTCTAGTTTGCTGTGCCACAATCCAGTCCTGTCATCACATTAAAGTACTACAAGTTCACTAAAAGTAAATTTTATCCTCAAAAGATCTCATTATACAAACAAACAAACAAAAAAATTCAGTATAACTTAAAACATATTTGACAAGAGACTGTACCTCACTATCATCAGAACTTGTTGAATCAAAATCATATGAAGCTACAGAGGAATCTACAAGATCTTTGAAGGATGGACTGGCTGCACTCTCTGGTACACAAGTTCTAGCATCATTAGGACTATCAGTAGTCTCTTGTTGAGCAGTATTCTGTTCATTAAAGCATGATATCTGTTGTTTTCCTGGAGCCTGGGGGCTAGATTGTTCACTTGATCCTAAAAATACATTTACTCTCTAAACAAAATACAGTAACACTGCAAATTAGCACTACTTTGATACAGGATGATTCTGAAACCAGTCACTAGCTCAAAATTTAGTGTTAATTCTATAATGTGTAATGACAACCAAGAAGCATTGTCAGACTATTTTAGTTTTTAGAACTTTCACTCAGTAGTGATGGTAACACTAAAAATATCTTTCTAAAGGTATGTTCCAGTAGCATTTAAATATCCTACTGCCTTCATTTATGAAAATAACTTGAGTCTATTATGCAAGACATCTTTCTAATGTTCTAAAAGGATGTTCCAATAGAAGCAATTAAACTGGACCCTGCAGCTGTAAAAGTCACTTGTGTCCAATGAAGTGTTCAAAACTAATTACAGAACTTAATTTGAATGCTCCCCAAAAAGTATGTTTTATTAACACCTACTAATGAAGTATTGCTTTATCCTTTCGAAATCTTTTCTTGAACATTACGAATTAACAGTTTTTATGTTAAAGAAAAAAAATTTACAGAATAAGCATTTAAAACATCTTAATTCTTTAAACCCATGTTTCCTTTACTACAAATAACAAAGTTTGTGTCTTGCATTAATAATTTTAAACTATTATTTATGTTATACCAGCATAAAATCTTTGCTAATACATATTTTAACAGCATACAAGTTTTATGTTCCTAATTCTATAATAAAATATTTTAAAAAATACTGAATTTTCCCCTTGAATGATACACAACACTTTCTCTACACATCTTGTTTTCTTTACTTTTCCACCACCCTTTAAAAAGTAAGAAATTAAATGTAAATTACTCATGATACAAGCATTATTGCTATGGCAAATCAATTTTTCAAAGCCTTCAATTTTGTTTGATTACAGATATCAATTGAAAATCAAATCGTTTTTGCTACACCCACTTATCACATCCCCTCTTTCAGGATACATTCATAGTACTCTCAGATTTAACTATACGTTAAACACAAATGACAGAAATCAAAGGCTTTCATCTATCAAATGACATTGCATGGCACTTTTCTAAATAGTTGACAATCAGTTTCACTCAGAGTACAAGCAATGTTCCATTTAGAAACTTAAAAATTAACTTGGATGAATTTTAGCAGCTCATCACATCATTAGACAAATTATAACAGGTAGAGTAAATTCTGTTTTTTGCATATTATTAGTCTTAAGTTCTTCGTTCCATTATTTAATTAAATGAAAATTTAGTGCACATGATGACAAAAAAAAGTTTTTTATTTCTTGTTTATCCTTTATTTATTATTGTAAAAGTAACAAAAATGTAAAAATAGGGATCTTTTTAGGTTAGTTAAGATTAGACGATGGAAAATAAGAGGCAAGTATACAAGCAATGCGTGTGCAATGTAATGCGATAGTGTGATGTGAGCTGCACAATGCACCAACAGTAATTAGACAGTTCAAAAGAGAAATAATAAGAACCATAAAACAATAAAATTTAATTGTAAATAAATGTAGTGTTATGGAATTAAAGCTACTTAAATTAAATGTAGTATCATGTTACAATCTGAAGTCATTTTAAAAAGAATAGAGGGTAATTTAGATTTCAGAGATTTTAGGAGGTTGGTTGAATTGACTAATCCTATTTTGAGTTAGAATACAGAAAACAGTTTTAATGAAGAAACAAGTTAAGCAAACAACATTAATGGACAAATCTTTCAGTGTATTGTAAAATATCACTAAAAACTTTTGTTTATTATGTAAAAGACTTAGTGTTTACTGAGAGATTACCAAATTATCAAGATATATACACTATATTAAAAGTTATCAAATCTATATTATAAAACTTTGAATTAGTATAGAGAAATCACTTGGTCAATCAAATTGATCAAGCACATGTTGAGAGACCTAAAATGCTTTACCTAAAAGGAACAAAAATCATACAAGTTCATTACATTAAAAAAAATTGCTTTTTTTTTTAAACAAGGTAAAATAATCATATAACCTTTTTTCTGCTGTTTCAATGTTGCAGTTACAGTCTTCTTTCCACTAGATTTTCCTCCTAGGGATAGTTTTGCAGCCCTGTCACGATGTGTGTATTTGCCATTTCCAACAGAAGATCTTGTGCTTGGAGAAAGATGCAATCCATTTCCTGACACAGAATAGTTAGGGGTTAGTGTAAATGCCACTGAAGAAACCAGATTGGATGCTGATGAGTATATACAAGGGCTGTTAAAAACACCGGAAGTTAATAATGATGAAGTACATGGCCTGGGCTGATCAGGTACTGGCTGAGATGTACCTGTAATAGTTTGTGTTTTTCTAAAATTTTCTTACTAGTTTCTTTTGTATTAAAACAAAAAATGATCAAAGCAAGAAAACTGTATAAAAAAAATACTGATAGTTATTCAGTTTTATTTTTGCATAATTTAAACAAATTCTAATACCAATTTCAGTTCTTCACAACTGACAATAAGGAAATCAACACATCTTGATCAAAATATCAAACTTTTCTTTCTAGTATTTCCATGATGACAGATCTTCACATTTACTATTATAAAATCATTCTTAATCAAAGTTAAAAGAGTAAAAAAATACACATATATATGCAGTGTTAGAAACTTACCATTTGTCGTAGTGTTTGCTTCTTTTCCTACAGCAGATTGGTTTCGGGATAATTCAATAGCGAGTCTCTAAAATAATTTAATATAATAGTTCTGTTTGAATAACCATTTCTACCAAACATTATCAAAGAACACAGAATAAGTAAATAATTCAGTGTTGGTTTTATATTTGTATGGGTTCAATACATTAAATGGATTACACTAACGAATGATTTCAAGTGTTTGTAAGCATTGATAATGACATTCATCATCTACTTAAAGTAGATTTCTTTGGTGTTAATCATTGTACTTTTTATGACAATTATGAATTTTTAATATGATCCTTATACTTAAGAACATTTCTCTTTAGGAAGTTATATTAATATTATGACAATATTAAATATTTTAAATCTTAACACTAATGAACATTTCTCTTTATTAAGTCATATTAATGTTATTAGTTACATCCAAACATTTTCTACATTTAACAGTTCTATAAAATTTCTTTTAACTGCAATCTTTTGGCCAACTATCTAGAGGTTTCACAGTACTGAATAATGAAGATTCATTAACTGGAACACTTTTTAAAAGCAGGTGCCCCAACAATACCCGACATAGTTATTTTCTACACAGTTGACAACTTTAAAACCATACATCAGGTACTGATGGTATTGTTGGCTAGGCACCCATCCATTTTTTTAAAAACATGTTCCACAAAAAAATGGATTTTTATATTGTTATGTACTCTTACCAGATAAATGCTTTGGTCAAAGGACCAAAAACTTGTTATATGAAAACAATTTTTGTGCAGAAAATCTGTAATTTTTTTCTATGTACTACTTTATCTACATTAGGAGCTTTAAAAAGTAAGACTTCTCCAAAGTTTGAATAACATTATTGCTTGCAATACTGACAACAATACTGAATATTCTAACTTTTGTGTAATGTGAAGATTGTTTTGCATTACGAGCTTAGAATATGACTTAGGACTAAAGTATACAAAACTGGCTGAGCCTTTTAAGATATTAGGGCTAAAACTAAAAATAGTTAACTGAGATTATCAAGTTATTTAATCTATTGTAATATAGGTTTAGTTTTTTCTGAATCAATTTATGATACAATAGCTTTATTTAGCTTAATTATATGTAAGGCTGATATTATTAATGTACAATCACTTTGTATTAATCTCGTTAACTTGTATCATATCATAAATTTAACTAATTAGTTCTGAATAATAAAAAGGTAAGTATGTATTCCTCACAGGCTATTAAAATATGCTAAACTTCTCCTGCATTGATGAGCACACGCAAGTACAATGCCAGAGTTTTCAGATAAACTGAATTCATTTGAAAGGTACAGTAGTTCAAAATTTACTGAGCATATTTCATGAATATGCTGAAATAATTTTAATCACAGTTAAATTGTTGTGAAAAAAACAGTTTAGATTTATCATTTGGTCACTGTAACAAGTGAATTTTTCTTAACACATTGGCTCCCACACAACCTACAGGTAAGTTGTGCTCCATTTTCTTTTTACAGAGCTACTTACTGGCTATATATAAACTCTTCCTATACATATAAAAAAGTAAAATGAGTAGTGGGACGACCCTGGAAAGTATCAGCACAATAGTCTCAGGAGCCAACATGTTAAAACCAGTATAAACATTTATACTTTTGCTCAATGGAAAAGATTTTTTTTAATTGTACAGCTCTTATTAATAAAGTTCTAAAGTAGACATTTATTACTTTCTTATAAATTGCATTAATTGTATTATAACATTATACTACAAATGAATTATACAAACTATAAGATGTGCGAAATACCTACAAGAAACAGGCAAAAAGTTTTATAATTATAGGTTTGTTTTGACAGAAGATTTGCCTTATAATACCATTATTGTTCATTTATGCTAATAAGTAGGTCATTATCCATACTTTCATAGTGTTTCTTAACACAATGTAGTCTATTAGAATCAACATTAACTTTTACCTCAAGGCCTATCACATAGAAGATAATTCTTTCCATTTATAATTTCTTGTATAATCTAGCAAGTCAATTTATGTTTATTCTGGTTACTTTAAAACAACAAAAGTCACTAAGTAAAATAAATACGTAAAATCAAGAATGTTACCTATTCATGTTGCACTCAACAACATAATGTTTCAACACCATGTTGATTATTCAAATAATTGATATAGCTTTCAAAATTCACATTTTGAAACAAAATGAACTCAAACAAAATTATTTTTCAAAACTACGTAATATCTAACCCATATAAAGACTAAAGAAACTTCACTACCTAATAGATCACCAATTTCAGTCTACACTCAATAACACTGCTTGGGAAATGGCCCAATTTAATAAAATAAACAAAAATGTCAATCACAGTTCACAAAATGACCTTTCTGCTGATTATAAACATGTAATATAGACAAGTAAGTGGAAGTAAATATAATTTAAAAATTTGGGAAAAACATACAAAAAGTGAATTCACTGTAGAAAGGCATTACTTGATTCAGAAAACTGGGGCTTAAGAAGTTATTTAAATATTTAATTAATAAATTAAATGTGTATTAAAATTTGGATTATAAACAAGTTTACTGACCTACAGTGTGAATAAAGTTGTGTAAATTTGGAATGAAACTAAAAACTTGCGCTCTCTCCACCTGTTCACATACAGTTCAATGCATTGAAGATATTTTGTCAGTTTTAAAAATCCAGTTATAGGCACTTCGAAACATCATGTATTACTTAATTGTTTGTGATACACTAAGTTATTAAATAACTAATTTCAAAAAGTCAAATTTATACAAGTAATACATTCAAAACAAAAGACTGAATCTTGGGAGCACACCATAAATATGAGCTGAGATCTTACTTAAATATTTAGTTCTACAAAATAGTTAATTATGTTAACTTATCTTTATGAACCAAGTTTAAAGAAAAGTAACTAAGAAATACAAGTTTAATATACAAAATTCATAATTTTATAATAATATTTTATTAATAAGTAACACACTTCTTTCAGGTCATTAATCTGTGTTGCATAGTGAGCCTGTGTAGCTTGTAGTTGATTAATAAACCACTGTTGGTCTCTACACTTCTGATAGAATGTTGGGGGTCGCACTCGAAACCGTAGTACCAAAGAATCAGTCTGTGTATTTAAATAACCTTCACTGGCCAAGAGGTCTAGTCTAAAGAAGCGGTTATAGCCCCAACATTCTCCAACTTCAAAATCAGAAGCAAATTCTCGAACAATGTTTTTAGTTGCATCTCGAGAAGCTAGATGAATCATTTCCACTCGGTATTCATACCTATTAAAGCAATGTGTAATAAAAAAATAGTTTTAATAAAATACTATAATAACAGGTTATGATTAATAATTGCATTCAATATCTATTGAGCAAAACAGGTACCAGCTGGTATTCTAAAGTATCAAAGTCTTTAAGTAAGAAGTGGATGATCACACCCCTGAACAACTACTATATCACAATGTCAGAAATGGATGATCACACCCCTGAACAATTATCACTATATCAGAAGCATTATTCCACCTACTTTATGTTATACAACAGCAATACAAGTCCTCTTACTTTGATGTTTCAGGAAGTCCAGCTGACAACTCCAAAAACACAGACAAGTAATGTCCCCGTACTACTCCATTACCATCCTGAAAATAAAAACGTCCATTTCATAAAGATGTAACCATTTCAATGTTAAATACTAAAAAGTTTGGCAACGAAAAAATTTTTGATTCTAAGATTCATCTTCAAAAGAAATAGTGCAATAACAACACACACTAACACAAAACTAAACTTATTATTATAATGTCAATTTACGTTAAAAAAATTAGTAGGTAAACCTTATTGTAAAGAATTTAAATATTGTGTTTGATAATTAAAATTGTTAAAGGTCCTTATTCTCAGAATAATTTATTAGTACTAATGAGATGTATAAGATTTATATGATAATCATGGAACAAAACAAACTGAAGGTACTGAACACCTTACAGGGTAAACTTTTAATCTCCAGGTTAAGCCACAAATGTTCAATGCTGGGCTATACACTGGATCTGCCCTCTGCTGAAGAATACTAAAATTGTGCATCACAAAGGTGTTGCTTTCATAGGAAGGAACTATTTCACTGTGATAAAAGAAATAAGAAACAATTTGCTAAAAGTTACTAAACTGTAGCAATATTATGGGGATTTACAAAAATTGTAATCACCAAAACAAGTATTTATTTTCATACATAGAAACATTTACTTTTATATTTAAAAAGAAAAAAACTTTAGATCCACTTCAAAATCTCTCAGTCTGTCATAAAATATATTCAAATACTTCCTTAAGGTGTGAACTACAATAGTAAAGTTGATGTGCAATCCTATTTCATAAAGAACAGACTTTTAATGCAGATGGAAAATCATCATTTTTAGTATACAGATGACAAAAACCCAAGCACAGTATATACCTCTAAATATGGAACATCCTTTCTTACACCAGAAACTCTAATCAGACTTAACTTTAAACCCACTTAGAGCATTACAACACTAATACCGTATACAATTCATATTTATACACCAACCATACCTACAGTACTTCCTGTATAGATATGCAAACATATACACTCAATACAAACATATTGATAAAATATTGTTTTGAGGGATATGTTTTAAGATGTTTGTATGAACTAATTTAGTTTTATGTCAGAGCCAACACATACAAATATCATGCAATATTTTTGACATAAGCAGTAGTCCATAAAGAAATACAATGCATGTTTCCAAGGCCATTTATAAAATACAAAGTTCAGTGTGTTTGTGATATTGCTACTTTGAATTAATAATGAAGCGTTACTTACGTTATAGTTAACACATTCAGAATATTTCATACAATCTTTGTAATTTTGATTCAAATTTGCTGAATTTTTAAAAGAAATTGCAGATAAGGTCTTATAATTATTGGATAATAAAACAAAAGTACTTATAATAAAAGTAGGGACACTTTTACAATGCAAGCAGTTCATCAGAATCCCCAAAACTAAAATAGAATGAATCAGTTTCACAATACAAGATATTAATAAATGTTCACCTGCAAGATAAAATAGTGCATTTGTTGAACAGAAAGTTAGCTTTACATAAAAACTAACTTTCAAACTATTTTTCAAGAACTAACTTCATGTATAAAACAATACACTGTCAAAGTCAATTCAGATATACAACTTTCAGTAAACACTTACAACTCCTACAAAACACTACAACACAGAGTTTTCAGCAAACTGACACTTCCAACAATATTAAAATCTTAATCATATTTTTGGATACAAAAAAGTAAAAGACGACATGGATTTGCATCATCTTGATTTCCAAACTTCTTTACTAAATACATGATGCTTAACAAACAAGTTACCTCTGAAAATCAGCTGGAACTGGTGCTGTTACAAAACTAGCCATGGGTTTCCTCTGGATCTCTGAAATTGTTTCTAAGAGTTCTGTGCTTTTGGTAATCAACTCGCTCTTGGTTGAAACATGCAACTGCTGTTCCACAGATTGGAGAACTGACTCCAGTTGTTCTGTTTCCTGAGTTAAAGAATTCTTCTGACCTGATTAAAACAAAAATACTTGTATGCATAGGATAATTTCACATTTTACTGTATCTTTAGTTTGATAACCTTATAATATAAAACATCTATGAATATGCATTTATATGAATAATACATTTGCACTTGTTTGTGTCCAGAACTTGACAAATTTCTTGACTAAACACAACAAATCACAATGCCTTTGTCAGAGGAGTCCAGATTGCATACTGACTTTTCCTATTCAAAATCAACTTAATACATTTTTTTTTTACTTGCATGCTTGTTGCATTAAAGTAACATAATGGCACAATAATGTGGTCATCCCATTCTTTTTTTTCGAAAGCATTTGACACAATTTGCAGTAAATCCTCCCATAACAAAGGTTTGTCCAACATAAATTTCCTTATACATTAAAAAAAAATATAAGCAACCAATTACCTGCTGAATATGAAAAATTTGATTATATGCAGTTTGCCCAACAATATTAGCACTACTTTCTTATAACTCTTTCAACACAAGCTCAGTCAATTTAAATGACCATGTTTCCCTTTTATCTCTAAGTCTTTATAGATAAATATTTCTTTCAACATAGAGTATATCTTCACAAAATTTGTAGTTCATACAAATACGTAACCACCAACGGAGGGGTTTGGAGTGCTGCAAATGCCAGCGAGTTTCAGGCAAGAAAAGGCTAGTTTGCCAAATCTAGACAATGCTTCAATCCTGCATAATCCGAAGCTGGGTCACTCAATAACAATGCAGCTGCATGATTCAAAAAAAAAAAAAAAAAGGATATGCTTCTCAACAGATGCTTATTGCATTATAAGAGGAAGGGTAATAGAACATCAAGAAGCAAAAAGTACATGCCAGTAGACACTGTTGACAACATTCAGTAAGGAAGTTGACACAACTGAAGCTAGTTATGTCATATAGAATATTGCTTGTGCTAAATGCCCACATTATGGTAAATTTGTCAAGAAGAATATAGCTGAAATTGTTGCAGTGTTAGATACAAATAACACAAAACTTCAGTGATTAACAGAACAAACACCAGCTTCATGCCACACTACAGAGACACATCTCACAGAGAGGACTGATGTTAAAGACAAAATGCAAAATGATTGAAAGAATTCCCTTGCATTCAGCTTAGCCCTTGATGAATCTAGATATACAAGACAACCACAACTGGTAACATTTGTTCATTATGTTTCCCATAACTGTGAAAGATGTTGGACTTAGTGGAACTGAAAGAAACAACTTGCATTCAAAATGTAAACTTGCTTGTTTACATTAGACCAATTATTATAGTATAAAACTGTATTTAATAATCCATATTTTTTATAACACCTGTTTTAAGTTCTTAATGTTATACAGTAATATTTGTAAGAAATCCTGAATTTTCCCTTCTGTACAAGAAATGACTTTTCTTAGGTATTCTCTCTTCTCTAATTCATTTATCACATCTCCAATACACATGAAATTTAATATAAATTACTCACTATAATCACTTGTACAAAACAGTTTTCATAGCCTTCAACCTTGTTTGGTTACAGAGTCAAATAGAAAATCAGACTCCTGTTGCCACACCTACCTGTAACATTCTCTCTCAGAATTGTTAATAGGTTTAACTTCTGTTTAATTCTATTTATCTATAACCTATGGAAAGACAAGGTTTCATCTGTCAAATGATGTATTATATAATGTTACTTTCTGAATAGAGAATTGTCATTTTCACTGTCGGTACAAGTTTTCTTCCCATAGCTTCACATAGTTAAAAAGCCAAACATTGTAAAAGTTTAGAAAAACTGTATACTTTTTGAATTTATTATTTTATGTTCTTCAGTGAATTTTTAATTTAATAAACTTTTAGTGCATTACTAACATTAGTACAAAAAGTAGGGTTAAGCATCATCAACAATCAACAGCAAGAAAATAGAATATTTGGGCATGAAATTTGTTTTAAATGTTTACTCATTAGTTATTTTAAAAGTAATTAATATCTAAAAATAAAAATCTCTTTAGGTTAGTTGAGGTCAGATTTAAGTAAAAATAGAAACCATTAAAAATGTTTCACCAGGCATGAAAGCAAGCAGATTGTGAATAACAATTTAAAAGCATATGACCTCCATGTTACCCCAAGTGAGTTACTGTTGCCAGTTTAAAACTACTTTGGATAAATTAATGTAGTTTCACTTTATGATTTTAAGTCATTCTAGAAAAGAAAAAAAAATGGTAATTTAGATTTATTTTGATTTATTTCTTGGTGGTTACATGGTTGGTCAAATTGACCAATGTTATGTATAATTAAGAGTAGAGAATATGACAGACAAAATACAAGTTTCAGTGAAAAGAAATATTTTATTTGTATTCAGGATGTTTTAGAGAATGCATAAATCTGATTTTTTTTTTTTTTTTTGAGATGGAGAAAAGTATTTTTAATCTTAACCTAGAAGTCACTTTTCCACATAGACTATTCAATTAAACACTTGATATATTCATAGAAAAAATGTTAGTACACATTACAAGTACACACTGGAGCATTTTTAATTGTTTGTGTTGTAAAAAGTACAGAAAATGACCATTATTCCCTTCAAACTTTGCTTGTGTGACTTGGATAATAAAATTTAGAAACTAACCTATTTTCTATGTAAAATCAAGCAAATTTTCATTTACATAAAGGTCTGAAAAAACACAAATTAAGATTTACATGTATTTATACTTTAGTTATACAAAAATGTTTAGAAGTGAGTATCAACCCATGAATATAGTCTCCCATCACATTTTCATTATACACTCCTTGGTAACAGCATTCAAACTCCAGTATATCTTGGTGAAAGTGCTCACCTTGCTCCTCTATGTATGCTCCCATGTTCTCCTTCAATTTATCAAGATGAGGGTCATGTATATGGACTTTCAGGAACATCCTGCAGCCCATTTTGCCATAGTTCTTCACCAGAACCTCAAACAGTTCCACATAATTATCAGCCTTGTTATTGCCCAAGAAGCCCCAAACCACTGCAACAAAGTTGCCCCAAGCTTTTTCTTCCTTCCTATTGAGCCTCTTGGGAAATTCTGTGCACTCCAGGATCTTCTTTGTTTGTGGTCCAAAAAAACACCAGCTTTGACCTTTGTCTCAGACAGATTAGGGAAGAAATCTCAAAGGTAATTGAAGGCTGCAGACTCCTTATAAAGAGCTGGGACAAATTGTTTCATGAGACCTAATTCTATGTGTAATGGTGGGAACACCTTCTGGAGATCCACTAGTGGCCCACACTTGACATCATGCCTCTCCACAGAGAACTCAGTTTGTTGTGGCCAGTGCTTCCTATTGTAATATGCTGCAGTGTCCCTGCTGTTCCAAAGGCAAAGATAACAGGGAAACTTGGTAAAGCTTCCTAGGAGATCCATCAAGATTGCCACCATTTTAAAGTCTCCAATAACCTTCCAGTCATACTCATCACATTCAAAACAGATGCTGTCACAAAGTACCTTTTTGCTTGTCTTGATAAATTGGCCACGTACACAGCAAAATACCCAAAATATTTTGGGTTCCTTACAATGAAATAAAAGCCTTTAAAAGTTTATTTAATGCAGCCAACATGGTTCTCATGAAAACAAAGATCAAAAAGGAAACAGACAACTCTCAGTACAGAAAACAATGTAATATAATACATCACTTGATAGACTGAAACTGTCTTTATCGGTTACAAGTTCCACAGTATAAATGTCAGAGAAAACTATGGGTAACTTGTGAAAGGAAGGATTGACTATTGGGTGTTAGAAGTGCATCTGATTTCCCAGTGTTTGACTATGTAAATTAATATTAATAGTTATAAAAATGTTTTACGTGCATAATATCTATATTACATTAAGTAATTTATGTTAAATTTCATACTTCTCATAGGAGTGTTAAATAAATTAAATGGAAAAAAGGTCCAGAGAGCAAATGTCAATTCTCATACTGAGGGAGATTGTGGATTTTGTACATTTCCTTATAAAATTAAAGGACTTTAAACATGTAATATTAAAGTTTGATTTATAAATTAAGTTTCATTCATAAACAATGATAATCAAATACTTCAATTAAATTTTTAATGCAACTCAAATTTTGATATGCACTGACTTAACTGTAATGATAGGGTTAATAGCTTTATATGGACATCTTATTTCAAACTTTATTCTTTGTTCAATTCTCTTATTGTCCATATCTAGCACTGATATGTTTGGGTAAATACAATATTGATAAGTGTTCTCCATTTCTAAAGAGACGTCTTTATAGGACAACAGGGAAAGCATTGATAAGTTAAAATGTATGCTTTCTGGCTTTTGACTTCTATCTCTGAGTTTGTCATCCTCTCTGAAAATACTTCCAACACAACTAAACTATACTTTGCTTCAGTTGGATCTCAGTATTTAATTGCAGCTTTCTTGGCATTTTCCAAGTGTCCACTGTTTCTGTTGTGGTAATGCTGATTCTTATACTACTTGCATCACATACTTAGTTTCCCAAGATGGTCTTAGAGTTATATTCATCTTCGACATTCAATACCTGATGTTTTGTAAACAAGTTCATTGATTTTTTTTCTTTTCTAACGTTATATTATGAAAGGTAGAAGAAGCATGACATGTATGATGCATGCTAGATGTTATATCCAATCAGTGTCAGTCCATGTGGTGCTCTTCCTGCACAAAGCTCTTACACTGCCCAGTAAGTTGCTCTTCACATTATAATCTTACAGCATTGCCAATTTTTCTTCCTAGTCAATAAAAACTAAATTGAATTTTTAATTTTGTTCTACTCTCCTTTCACTCATCCATCATATTTTCAGTGTGGCATCAATACTTTTGTTCTTGATAAAACCCATCTATGTATAGTTTATTTTTAGCTACTGACCTCAGTTTCTTTTCTACAAGTTTTACAAACATCTTTCCAATGTGGGTTAGAAAGAAGATACTTTGTTTCACATTCTCAACAATTTTGAAAAGTTTTTAAAGAAGAGTATTACTGTTTATACTTTAATATTTTTCACTGGTTACTACTGCTGTAGTAGTATGCACAGAATAGTGTAATAAAAATTATGACTGTCATTAAAATAATAAGAATTAAGAAAAACCATATTCAAGTGAATGGTTTTAAATCAACTGCATTAAAGAAAAACAAAAATAAAACACTGATTTATCTTCGAACAGTTCAACTTAACACTGTAAGTCTGTTAATTCTGTACAACTTTTATTGGTATTAGGTAAATAACAGTTTCTTTTACCACTTACCCATAAGTGTAAGTAGTTTGCTTTTTAGTTGAGAATCTAATCGAGATATCATGTGTTCAACAGCATTTCTGATTTCATGTACTCTTTCATCTTTTGCAGCTCTCACACTCTCAACATTTCTTTCTACCTCTTGAACCAAGCTGATCAGTTCCATCAGACGTCTTCTCAGCTGTCCAACCTCCTCCTTGATGTTACTCACATGCTGTTCATAAACTTCTTCAAGAGGCTTAAAAACGTGTCCTGTATGCTGTGGCAAAAAATATTTCATTAAAACACATCATAATCACAACAATAAATCTTTTTGTTTGGATGTAATTGGAACTACTTTCCACAAGAATTGCATATTTTAAAATGTAAAGTTAAGCATCAAAACTTTACATCTTCACAATACAGTAATTATAAAATTCATAAACGTGTCATATGATCTACTTTTCATGTGAAAAATTATCCATGTCCAAGTACCACTTTGGGGTTCAAAGTAAAACACCAAATCAAGTTTCAGAAAGGTGAATATTTTTAGGACAAAAACTAAGTGTTTCAAAACTTATTACTGAAGTACTGATTGTGTACCTTCTGTTTGAGAAACTTTTATCAATTTTTTTTCATACAAATAAGTTATTTCAGTGATAAAAAAATAAATCCTAAATACTTTTCATGTAAGAATGGCAACATTAAGATTTCACATTATTTTCAGTACACATTACTTCAGTAACCATATTCTGTGCATGTTTCTTAAAATGAATAAAAAATGTATATAGACCTTCCTTCAAACAAAAGTTCCTCCAACTTAATAATCTTAAAAGTAGATAAAAACATTTAGATGCCCTCAGAGCTAAGTCTATAATGCTATTGGAGAATTAATCAGGGAACAAAGTTAACATTAATTTCCAAAACTTCTCTAACATACTGTTCAAATTCTATTACTGTAAAAATAAATTAGATGTTAGGCTGATACTTCATTTTTCAAAAATTATTTTTTGAAATGTATACACAAATTCATGTTTATTTTACATTAGTTTTTGATGAAACATCAGTTGTCTAATATTTCATAAGATGAGTGATTGTTTCAAATGGTCCTAAGATATTTCTACTTCCAAAACATTGTTTAGTCAATTTAAAACAAACCAAACAAATTATCAATACTACAAAACTATAGTTACACAACATATTTTAATTTTATACATTTTCAAAAGAATAAAATGACAGTTTTGATTTTCATTAATGCAAGGGTTTTTGTTTTCAAACAATTAACCATTTTTAATTATTTTTGGATTCACCAAAATTTTCCAAAACAAACAGATGAGAAAAATAAAATGTGCTTACTTAACAATTGCAACAGGACCACCATAACATATATAGACACATGAAGTACTTATTCTATAGCTTGTATCACAGTATGTGTATCTTCATAATTAGACAGCAATAACAAACCAAATATAAAGTCTTACATAAAAACATTTGAAATGTATTTATATTTTAGAGATTACATATTATATTTAAGATTTTTCAGATGAAGATATTTTTTCTTAATCATAACATGAAAAATCACTTCACCTTTGGACTAGTAACAAAACAGACTCGAAATTTTCCCAAACATATCTTTAATAACAATCCTTCATTAAAAACCTCATTTTCTGTGTACAAAATGAAACTTGTAATCTTTATTAAAATTATACCAAATCTTGTGAAGTTATACATACATCAAAAGTTATTGTACAAATACTTGACGTGTGCAAATGTGTATATAAACTTGTGTATATTATTCTGAGCCCATCATAAAAGGGTTAAATAAGATTTGGAATTAACTCACTTAAACACTGTGGCATGCACACTCAAGACCTGCCCACTGCAAAAGGGTTAAATCATTATGTTCACACACATTCTTCAAGTGTACAATCAGTTCATCATATTCATCAAATTTACACTTCATTTAAATTACATTTACTTACTCTACAATTAGGTAATTATATTTATGATCATTAAACATGTATAAAAATCATTGTTTACTAGTACCAATCTTTGATCAATCACACATGGGCTCACAGCTTTATGATACATAGAAATAGGGAAAGTAACAAATTTATGATCTTATTGTTTTTGTCAAAATTCACATTATTATTTGAGTGAGTGTTAAGAATTTCACAAAAAGCTACATGGATGCTATCTTCACTAGACATTTCTAATTTTGAAACAAAAAACTACCAGGAAGGCATCTAGTCATTGCCACCCACTGCCATCTCTTGGGGCACTCTTAACAATGAATGGTGCAACTGATCATCATGTTATAATGGCTTAAAGGATGAAAATGTATGGTGTGACAGGGGATTCAATCCAGCAACCTGCAGATTGCAAGCTGAATGCCTTAACTACCAAAGCTGAGCTGGGCCCATTTTCTGTGGGATAAAAATCTTTACAGAAGAATAAACTACAGCTTTTCTTATGCAATATATCATCTAATAATACATTCTTGTATATTATTTGTGAAGTTCATCAACTAAACATTTTAATGACTTTTGTGAAGCTCTAGATCATGTGAAAAAATGCCTTTAATCACTCAACTGGGGATATACTCAATGGTTAAACTCTCACACAATGGGAAATTATTTTAACCGAATACTGTCAAATGTATTACAGTTAATCGGCTTCCACATCATGCATTTCTCCTGAGAAAGACGATTTAACTCATTCTGATGTCATTTGACTATTTTTGCAATGTGAAGGCTGTTTTATCTCATCTGAACTATTACACTGCACAACAAAGTTTTTGCTTCTTGAACAGTGTTAGGTGTTCCTTATAGATTTTTAGCTGCTGATCACTAAAATCACATCCAAATTTGCTCATCATGTACCATTTCATCAAAATCTTCAGTTTTGCAACAATGAAAAAACAATATCAGGACAACTGGAATATGTCAATGCTTGGCAAGTACTGTTGGACATTGCAACGTGATGCACTGGACACTGAATATAAATGAAAATCAGGAGCAAAATAATTATGTTGAACTTAACCACGTATTAGAAACAAACACAATTAAATACATTATTGCCGGTAAACAGTTAATTGTCTATTTCTCAGAGTTCTTACGTAATGAAGCAAAACCAAAACTATTTCTGCATACCCACCAGGCACCAATCACAATCAGCAAAAACTTTTTAAAAAACTTGTGCAATGTTATTTCTTTTACAGCTATCCTACACTGCTTACTGAATATTTTGGTTATATGGCTATGCACTGGTGGTGTAATTTAGTAGTTTGACAGTTGAAATAATGGTATCAAACAGACATAAGCTCAAAACTGCATCAATTTTGACTGAAAGTTTAGCTAGTAACAATTCGTTTTTGTAATCAGATTCTAAAATTTCAGTCAAAATTGATGCAGCTGCATGCTAATGTGTTTGATGCCAAACCAAAACATCTGGTAAACAATATAGTTATAAAAAGAAATAATTGCTTAGACAAGAAAAACACACCCTCCCCATTTCAGAAATGGTCAAATGACATCAGGATGAGTTAACTTGTCTTTCCCAGTTGAGGGATTAAAAAAAACTTTAAAGTAAATATACATTACATCTGTCTAACTCAAGATTAAATTTGTGCTTCAAATTCATGTTTTAAAAAAGATATTGTCTATTCTTTCATAAATCTTATGTAAAAGGTTGAGAAGTACATGTCACAACCTTTCACAATGGTACTTTCTAAACAACCTAAGCATTATCTTTTTTAAAAATCCATAGAAAGACTTGAAAACTGCATGTGTCCTGTAAAAAAGTACACATCTACTTCAAACAAAATCTACTTTGTTTTGTCAGCTGATGAGAAAATAAAGAAGTTGTTCTTTACATATAAGAGATTCACCTCACAAAAAAACAACATGCAACTGTTACCCAACAATGTCAGTGCTAGTTTCATGTTTACATAAAACAAAATCTACATTTCATTGGTGGTCCAAGTGCAAAGAACAAAAAAGGCCAAACCCAAGACACTTGTTTTTCACATATATTTTATTTGTATAAAATAGATAAAATGTGAAAATTAGAAAATCATGTATTCAAACAAGAAAACCTACATGAAAAAAGTTAGTGATGTTTAAATATGAGTTATTCATGAATTCATTTGCATCACTTGGTTTTAGGTCAGGAATATTGCTTTTCATATGTTTCAAAAACAGATGAAAATAGTTGTGAAAAGGAAAAGAAGTTATAATTGTCCATAACAATCTGTAGTCATTCTATAATAAAAAAGATAATATAGTTTGTATTTTCTGTGGTAGTTAGAAAGTCAGTGAAGTGGATAAAGAAAAAAGAAGTGTTAGTGAAAATAACTGATAGTTTTCTTGAAAATAAAAAAATACTGAATACACAAGTTTGAATGGTTAAAAACTTGTGTTTTACTAAGAGCTTACCATATTCCATAGACATACTTTGTACATTCAGAATTATGTTATGATGTAGTTTCACAGAAATTGGGTTAGTAGAATGGATAATGCCGTTGAGTGTTAACAGTTTTTTTGTTTTGTTTTTTTTAATAAAATCTGACTGGTCATGCACTATTAGTTTAGTATGTAGCTCTAGGACTAATTTAAGTTTATTAAACTGGTCAAACTTTATGAGATTGTTGGATGTACAGCTGAAAACATTGCCAACAATTATCTTACCCAGCAGATGAAACAGTGCATTATAATCTGTTATCAATAACAAGCACAGTACACTTAAATTTAGCTATACTCACAGGAGAATGATCTGTAGTTTTCATCTGAGAAAGTATATTGCTATGAATGTTAAAGTTTATATTAATGAAGTAGAAAAGTGAAACTTGTACTAAGAGTATCTCAGTGGCAACATAAAATAAATTTGCATAAAATAAACTTAATGTTACATGATAGATTCAAAAACTTTGTTAAAACAAGTTTTATTTTTCTAAAATATCCTAAACTTCTCCAAAACACAGAACACAACAGTTCATGAAACTAAGTTCAACAAGCCAGGTGTTCAAAGCCATTGAAAAATGATCAACTACAAAAACTAGAATATTGTACAAAAATTTTATCTTGGTTAATAAGCAGTAACAAAAGCCCTAAAAATAAAAATATAACTTCAGCTAAACATATTGGAACTAAAGGTCTTTTACCACAAAAAGTCCCCTAAGCCTAACAAACAGTATTTAAAACAAACGTACCATTCCACCCCACAGAGCACACTGGTGACAAATGCACTGTCTACAGTTCTTACAAAATACACTCAGTTTTTCCTTGTGTGATTTGCACCTGTAAATTAAGAATACAAAAATGTGTAGATTTGATACCATTTTGTTTTGTAAATTAAGAAAGATAAAGCTTCACACAGTAATGCATATAATAAATATACACGATTCCATTAACACGTCCCTGGTGTTCACTTAAGACGTCAGCTTTTCAAAGAGGACTTGCTCTAGGTTAGCTATAAATAGAGTTTAGGCTATCGTTTAGGTAGTACACATGTAAAGCAATGACTCTCAGCTGGGAATGAAAACAATGCAAATCAGAGAGACTATGGATTAAATATTTAAAGCCATGCACTAATAATGTGTTTTCCAATATCATTAATTACAGTTTAGATAAGACTTATGTTTTAACAAATTCAGTAAAGAGACTAAATATTAATATACATCAGTTAAATACCACTGTTAATAATGCTTAACATTGGATTTATACACAATGAACTTCAGTAACAACACAAAAAAGCAACTTTCTCCATAGATAAATGTCATAGGTTTAAAATTTAAAACACCCAAGATTTTAATTGTACAAATAAAAGTTAAAATATGTACATAAAACTTCAGTTTCTCATTGTCAACATTTCAACAGAAATGTGTTATGCATTATATTTTAATTTGCAGTCAGAAACAATCATCAAAACAGGCATACAATTCTTTTTTTTTTTCATTTGTAACAGCATTCACAGATTATAGAAATTCAGTTCATGAACTTCATATTTTTTCAAATTATTGTTTAGACAAGGGCTGTATCCAGTATTTAGAAAAAGAACTTAGCACTTATTCTGATAACCTAATTCTAGTTACTCTAACTTACTTGAAAAATTCAGTTTTTATTACAATTACACAAAAACAATTTCAATTTTTGTTTTTGATATTGATTTTTCTTTTATATATATCATTACATTGAATTTTTAGTAACCAAAAAGGAACCAGCACAAACAACTTACTTTTCCTTTTCTGGGATGTCAAGTTTACTTGGTCCAACCAACTGCAAAGTATCAAGTTGTTGTGTGACGTCCTCAACCCAACGACAATTAACAAGCTCATGAATGTGAAGAGATGCCCTATAACCAACATAAGGTAACTAATATTTTGACACAAGTTTTAGCTTTGCATCATTAACTTAACAATTAAAACTTGATTTCAGAGCAAAGCCACACTGGGATATCTATTGTGTCCACTGCAGGGAAACAAACACTGAATTTTTACACACTAAAACTGAACTGGGAAACAATGACCAGTTAACTAGATAACCTATAAACATTAATTTCACTGATTAGTGTCATGTAATAAATTAAATGAACTTATTTCTGATTCTTCCTGTTACTTAACTCATTTAAAATAATCATTTAGCTGAATATCAAAGAGACCAAAGATCAACCTTACCTAAACAGGTTTGTTTGTTTTTTGCTACAAGGATAAGTCATCACGTTTTTCAGCTTACATTCAAAATTATATTGCACTAGAATTATGTATTTATGTTAACAAGTTTTGTTTCAAATTGTAGATTGCAATTTAAATTTCAGTATTATTTACTAGTTTATTATTGAATTTAAAAGTAAATATTAAATTTCAAAATACCGATCATGATGAGTCACTTGGTACGTTGAAGGTAGCTTTGGTTCAAATTAGTTGTTTGTGACATTAAAACAAAAAATAAAATTAAATATTTTGTGAGATAAAAACTATTGGGTGGTAGGAAGACAAAAGGGTCAAACAAGGATGTGGATAAAGAGGTTACAGTTGTACGTGATTCTCCGACAAGGTATATCGATAGGATTGTCTGTGGGATAAATAATCACATTACACTACACAGATGGAGGATACAACTGGCAGAGCAGGAGATACAATAACGTGACGCAGTTCTTGTGTTGCATGTAAATGTTAATGATGTAGGAAGATATTTCTCTGATGAGGTTAAAGATTGGATATTTGAGTCACTTGCTTTTTTTTTTTCTTTTTTAAATCAGTCCTTGAATAGTGTGCAGGTACCAGAGGATTTAGAGTTAGCCTATGTAACTCCTTTTCAAGGGAAATGATAAACAATGTCTCTAATTACAGACCCATTAGTCTTACATAAGTTGTGGGAAAGTTTTGGAAAATCTCAAAACATATTTTGCAAAGTCATTTAACAAAGTTTACAATTTTATTGCATAAACAACATGGTTTCACTTATTATACATCTAGGCTTACAAATATTTTAACATTCTTTAAAAAGGTTACTTGATATGTAGATAAGGTCAAGGATATAAATTTGGTATATCTGGATTTTCAGAAATCATTTGACCAGGTACCACATAAAAGGCTTGTAAAAAATTATATCTATAGATGTGGGGAACAAGTTAACATATCGGTCAGAAGGGTGGCTAGATGGAAGCAGAGGGTTGTTAAAAATGAAGCTCAGTCAAACAGAATCAATGTCAAAATGGGATACCTCAGAACTCAGTCTTAACACAACTGCTCTTGATTTATATCAAGGACATATATGAAGGAAAAGTCAATGTTATTTAAATTTGCAGATGCTACTGAGGTCTTAGATGTTAGCTGTGAAGAGGATGCTGCTGATTTAGAAAATGATTTAAATCATTTTGGGAGTTGGGCAAATAACAGATGGGTTCTAATTATAATGAATGCAATGTGGGTTATAATTTTAATTCCATGTATAATTTGGATGGCAATAACCTTTACAATGTCATGAAAAAAAAGGGATCTTGGTGTAATATGCACTTAGTCTCTAAAGTCATCCAAGCAGTGTGTTGTTCTGAGTGAAATTTGAGTTTCAGGTTGTATCCAAGAAATATTGAGAAATGTCTAGAGCAATGGCTCCCAACCTTTTTTATGTCCTGCACCCCTAAAAAAATTTAATAATTCTTGAACCCCTTACAGTTATTATTTAAGAATAAAGGTGATTCTTGAACCCCTTACAGTTATTATTTAAGAATAAAGGTGAAGGTGGCCAAAACAAATGCTATCTTGTACCCCGTGGAACACTATCTCGCACCCCTGGTTGGGGATCACTGGTTGAGAGAGATTAATGTCTTTCCTAAGGTAAACACTGAACACAATATTCCAAAAGTGGTCTACCCAGTAGACTGTACAATAAAATTATAAACTGTTTAAGAGTTTAGAGAAGGATTACTAGAATAGTACCTGGAATGAAGAGATTGTCATATGATGAAAGGCCAAACTTTTTCAAATTGTTTTCTCTTGAAAAACGAAAAGTTTGAGAAGATATAATTGAAGTGTTTAAGATTGTAAAGGGAAATGATAGTGCAGATGCATCATCTTTTCTCATATTTCAAGAATAGTATGATTAGGTGACAAATTTTGGCAGGATAAAAGTCCTCTTCAGCTAAGGCAGTTTCATTTTTTCTAATAGGATGGCTGGCCTTTGGAATGGGTTATCTTGAGATGTTGAAGAGTCAAGTGAATTTAAGTAACTACGAAAAAGCTTGATAATTATATGAATGATAATGGTTGGCTTAAAGTTGTTTATGTTAATTTAGTTTAGACTGTAGAAAAGCTCAGTTGGATTGATAGATCCATATTGTCCCAAAACATTGTTTTACATTTAATACATTGAACAAGGTGACCCCACCCACATCTTCCACTTTCAGAAATGCATGCTCATATTCAACTGCTTCTGATATGCATAATCAATGAAAAGCTCAGAATGTCCCCCACATGATTTGTCTTTGCAAAATGTTTATGAGAGAAAACATTCCTTTTCAAAGTATTATTGAAGCAGAGAGGCAAGAGATAATGGAATGTGAAATATTTTTCTAGATTCAACTATGGCCTATTTACTAATCACAACAAATTATAGTGGAAGTCTGTGGTATTGATACAGTGATATTTGTTTTTTAATTTCAAAATGCACATGTAAAACCTATAAAAGTGTTTTATATCCTCCACATTTGTAATTTAATAAGACTTAGAAATTTATGACAAATTGCAAACCAGCACAGAGTTTGTAAGTAGAAGAGATCATTGTTTTCAATTTCTTTATTTACTATCCTAACATTTAAGATAAATAACTGGAATTTAAGAATTTTTTTTGTAAATAGTAACAGATAACTAAATTTAATATGCTATAACCGAAATGTAACTGCTTTACAAAATACTGATATAAAACATGACAGACCACTTTGTGAAAACCAGTTTTTTACTACTGGATATGGTAATGAGTGCTTGTGCACCAAATCATTGCAACTTCTGTAATGCAAGACAGCTGGAAAAACAAAAAAACTATATAATGCTATGAAATTTCAGCTATTCCAACTAAACATTCATGTCTTGTCACAATTTGTAGTCATTTTAAAATAAAATTGTAATTTATATTTAATTTTTTATGGTGGTTGAGGTCAGTCAAATTGCCTATATCCTTAAAAAGATACAATAGTGAAAACAACAGATAAAGTTCTTCTTGAAGTTTAATAATTACTTTGAAATGAAAAATTCTGCATATGAAATTTGATAATTTTTAAGGCATAAAAATATTTTTAACCTTAGAATCAAAATTACTTTGCACACTGGATAATCAACATTCCAAAAAAGTGAACAAATCATTACTTCAAAAAAAAAATTAAAACTTAATAACAAAAACCTGACATTTTGTGTAATCCTGATAATGTTTACTGATATAATCTGAAAAATTTTGAAGATAATCACATTGTATCAATAATTATAGCACAAAAATTGTAACAAGCATAAAACTGTTATGAGCTTGGTCCCTGGAACCAAGCTCACATTGAGAGAGTTAACCAATTATCAGTTTCACTAATTATCCAGATTTAATCATGATAATGAATTTTACATTACTATCTTTTTCACAGATACATGTATTAACACAGAAATGCAGATGTTACTATAAGATTGAACTTGATATTTTATATAATTCAAGATAAACAAGTATAAATTTTTAAAAATTTACACTTGTATGCTTACCTGCAATGAGGACATTGTGACCTTTGTTCAGTTAACCAGCGCTGAAAAGAAAATCAACAGAATATTAAATGGCTAATGAAACAACAGCCTTTAAAAATTATAAAACTTGTAAACTTGATGCCACACAGAAAGAAAAATGCAAAATATAATTAGAAGTAAGCTTTTATTGCACGAGTTTGTTGCCATACACAATTTGTTATTCATGCTCTGTCAACCACAGGAATCAAACCAAAATATTTTTCTTCACAGCATTAGAAACCACCAAACTTACAGCTGACTTCACATGGAGACTGCATGAAAATGGACTAGTTATGGTTTCTTCTTAAATGTGTTTTCTTTGTTGCATATTTTCATTTTATATAAATTACAATTTCAAAGAGAAATTTTATTTTGAAAAGATAAGCCAAATTCTTGCAAATTCATCAGAAAATGTTTGACAGCAAAGCAGAAATAAATATCAATGATATAGTACTTTGTTAAATAATAAGCCCAATCTGATTTAACTCTTGCAACTTCAGCAAAAAGCAGGCATGTAATAGATTATTGTAATGTAATAGGTCATTGACTCATAACATGAAAAACTTTCAGGAAGTTGACTAAGTATTTGATATTAAGAGTTATTTTCAAAAGACAGATCAAATAAGTATCACTTATATCTTTTACATTAACTCTGATAATTTTATGAAGCCCCATTTCTTTAGCACTATCTCAAAACTAAAATTTAAATAGCTACTATTAACAATGCTGACAGGACTGGTCATGTAATTAAAATACATTACATTAATTTAAATAAAGTAGTGCAATTTGCAAAATAACATGATTACTAAACTTTAGATTCACCAACTCTGAAAGTGTAAGAGCTTATTTCAACAATAAAATAATAAAAACTAATTTCCAACCATTTCTGCCTACAACATTTCCCAACTGAAAAGCTTCATTTTGCCACATTACTGAAGTTAACTTAAATGTTGTTACAACTCAAACCTACACTTATCAAATGTTCATACAATGTTATTGTTCCCTAATTTAATGGAATATGCTTATTTCAATTTTAGTGAGGCAATGATATACAAAGAGTAGAAGTTGCATAAACATGAATACATAAAATCTCCTACATAAAACCATTAACTTGTATTTTTTGGTGCCACTATAGCTTGCAATCTACACAGATACTATAAAAGCACTGCTGAAACTTGTTTATTTGCAAATGGAACCAGTTATCACAAATACCACTTGAAAAGTCGTACAGTACAAAATACAGTTACATAATAATCAGAATAAGTTCCAACAATCAAAACTAGTGCAATTACATCCTAAAGGCAAGGTACTCTTTTGGTACATACAATTTATTAAATTATTTGCTGAATAAAAACACAGATGAATCATTTAAAAAAAAATGTTTTTGCAAATCATTACAATGGTGATAGTATGTGTAAACCACACTACAGTGTAAATATCTCTGAAGGTCAAATCCGGCAGAAAGTTTGTTTGTTTTTACTTCAAGTAACTTTCTGAAGATTTTTTTTGCAAATGCATTGATAAAAAACTTTCAACTTTATACAATATTATCAATTGATAACACCATATTTTCATAGTTTCCACTTGACTCTTTGATAGTATAAAAGTCTAGTAATTGCAATTCAAATTAACATTGGTTTGGGAACCTCTGCCTTAAAACACAGTGTGTTTTCTAAAAGCAAAGCCACACCAGGCTATCTGCTGAGCCCACCGAGGGGAATCAAATCCATGATTTTAGCATTCTAAATCCAGAGACATACCGCTGTACTATCAGGGGGCACCTTAAGACAGATAAAACAAAGCAATTCAAATTATATTATACATGCACTTACTCGAATACACATGTAACAGCACAACTTAGAACAGTGTGGACACAGATGAGCATCCCTCAATTTTTCCATACAAATGAAGCAGCGAAAAACTTCAGCAAGACTCTGGAATTTAAGCAGTAAAAAAAATATATGGTTATTAGTAATCTGTTATACCCACAGATGTTCAGTATTCTGGATGTACTGATATACATGTTTAAGTAACAGCATTTTACAATATTATCCAATACTCTTTCAAATGGTCATATAAAAATACTTGAAGTTGTTACATTCAACCTAGAATATATCATTGTAGAAATGCAATTACAGTAATTAATAGTGACCATTATCTCTTTAAGCAATAACATCTTAAAACATTAAAAGGACTTAAGATAACTAGCTCTACCCAGAAAAAACACAGAAAGCAAACATCTGTAACATCCATACTTGCAATACAATTGTAGCAACTTCAATGATTTGTAACTTTCACATATCTTGCTACATACCCTAATTTCTATTCACATCTACACAATTCCAGGAGAAGTTAAAACTAAATCTTAACAAAAAAGTCAACATACTATAGTTACATGAGCAACATTATGTACATGCGTGTCTGTAAAAACCCAAACTGAACATTAATTTTAACAATAGTATCAGATGTAGAAGTAGTTGTATGATGTAAATGTTCCCAAGTCCCATTATTGCTACCCTCAACTTTAACTGGATCAAGCCAGTCAATTCTTCTCAATGCATTCTCATTTTCAGTTGTTTTTTTTTAATTCTTACAGAGCTAAAAGTTAAGTAAAGCTGTTTAGGAGCTCTATATATCAAAATGTATACCATTAAGAATATTTTAAACATATTACAAAGTTAGTTTTAACATTTTATTGCTTTTGAATGAATGGTTATAAATTAAGTATCCCACACCTAAATGACTTTTTTTCAAAGCATCTGCTGAGAAGCTATTCATTAAAAGGGTTAGTACATTAAATATTAGTCATAAATGACAAATCTCTGCAGTTTCCAACTAGATTTTATAATGGAAATTTAACTAATCTATCAGTTGGTTTATAATCATACTTGATGTTGGTATAACATGAACTAAAAAGCAAATTTGTTCATACATTTCCACTCACAAATGTTCAATAACATGGCTTAAGATTGATTGATTTATCTTCTGTTAACACTGACAAGGAACAAGAACCTAGTTCATACAACTGAATATGGAATGTCAATTTGTCATATTGCTTTATAATATATATTAAAAAAGAAATTAAAATTGGTAACAATACAGGGCAAAGTTAAAGTATTCATCATTTGCAGGGTTGTAATTTGTTTAACACATCTATCTAATTTTCAAGTATTTTCCTATAGTGTTATTAAAATCAACAAATAAGAAAATGAAACAAGTTTCATTTACCTCTACACTGTGATCCTCCATTGTAAGGAAACTCGTTAGGATTACTCAAACATTCAACTTGTTTCCATGGTTAACTGACAGTGCATATAAAAAGAAAATACAAGGCTTATGGAAACACTGCAACATCTTAGGTTTTATAAAATGTACAAGACAAATAAAAGTTATTGTTAACAAATATTTCTTATAAAATTTCTAGTACAAGCTGATATTTTACCAAAGTAGCCTACGAACTTAAAAACAACTTCACAAAAATGAAATTAAATGAAGCATTAAACAAAGTTGATACCTTTATCAATGTTTGTTATGTTGCAAATCTAACCCTTTTTAATCCAGAAGAAGCACATTATTATTTAAACCATATTGATATAAACATACATTTTAAAAGGATTCTATTGGTCCATCTAGGATATCTCCCCCATTTTGAAAGAAAAACACTAAAATCTAGCCATGATTTAAATATTCATCAGGCCATTCCTTAAAGCTACTGAATTACCAAATCTGGTTTCCTTGTTGCTCTTCAACTACATGCTATTTGAAGGTGACTAGTTCTGAAGGCCTACCATCCTATTGGAAAAGTGAAATCTTAAAGTGAAATTAAGATGAAAAGACTCCTACCCTGCTAAAAATGCTTGTTTCCTTTTCCCACCATTTTTACCATACACATAAACAAGTCTGACAACACTATTAATTTCCATAATATTATTAAACACCTCATATATGCTCTTAGCTCTTTCTTTTCCAAAGAGAAAACAATTTTAGTGATTTTAACATATCTTCTTACAACAGCCTTTTTATCTCAGGTACCATGCTAGTTGCCTTCCTTTGATCACCTAAAGGTAAGGAGCCCAAAACTGAATGCAACACCCCAAACAGTTTAACCAGAACTTACACAATCAAATGAAAATCTTTTTAACTACAATTTAAAAGCCTACTTGCCCTACCACTAGTAACTGCACAAATAATTTATTTTTAAGACACTGTTGAACTGAACTAGAAAATCAAGATCCTTCAATAAGGACAACCAAATACATACTTACAATTTATGGCATCCCACATGTATTACCTTACTTTTATTATAATCAAAAGCTACTCAACAGTTAATTATCCAACTCAAATGATTCAAGTATTTGTACAGCTAAAGCATTCTCCGAACAGCAGTATCCATGATATTGATTTCATCAGCAACTAAGCAGTTTATTGGTCATTTCTCTATTGTGCCTTGACATATACCAAAATGAGCAACAATTTCAACACTGAGTCCCAAGGTACTCCCCCACTTGTAACATTAATACAATGAATGATTTCCATTTGTAAAACTGTCTGTAAGTGTATAAACTAACCCTTGTTACTTTAGAAAAAGCAAACAATTACAGAAATGAAGTCAAACTGGATCTTATTACAAGTGGTCAGTACTTGGACAGCTGCTTTTCCTTATTTACAAAATTTGGCAAGCTTTTTGCAAATATTACATGATTTTTTTATGTTCAACATTTTTGTTTTGAAATAAAGCATTTATACTAGAGATTCGTATACAAGTTTACAAACCCTTTATTAAGACAATCTGAATGGTGATTTTCATACTAAGAATAAAAATACTTTTCATTTTACAGTTTTCATAATTTACAAAACCTCTAGAAACTGCTAAATGAGAAAAGTTTTGATAAAATTTGATATTTTTATCTGTAGTTTCCTCTACTTTAGCAGTACATGTGGCAAAGTCATCAATGTACATTAAAACGACAAGTTTTGGATAAAAAAAAAAAGACATCACAAGATGTCTTATGCATGATCCACCAATAAAGTTTTTTTCTATATCAAATTATTTTTTAAGTTTACTTACATGACATTAAGAGTTTATAATTTTATATATTAATATTATTCAAAACTATACAATGATAAAAAAGTAAACTAATTAAAACTAAGAAATCTGGCATTAACTTAGGCCTTTTTACACTTTGGTAAATATTTAGTAAGCCTATTTTTTCTTTTCATGATCTTGGATGTCCAGAAAATAAACTCTGATAGCTTTCAAATATTCACTTTAGTACAGAAAAATATATATCTACTGGAACAAAAATATAAAAAAAAATTATAATTTTTGGCTTTTAAGCTAACTGATCAAAAGGTTTGCAAATTTCAATCACTGCTTAGAACTCTAGAATCTACTCAAACATGTTTCATTTTGAATTTCACTCACTGTCACACAAGGGCTAACTGTGATAGCAGTCCCTAATTTAGCATGAAAAGACCAGAGGGAAGGTAGCTAGTCATCACTACCAACTTTTGGGGTACTCTCTTACTGACAAATGGTGGGATTGACCATCATAACACTCATGGCTGAAAAGGTGAACAAGTTTGGTGGGACAGGACTTCAAACCTGCAACCTTCAGATTGGAAGTCAAGTGCCCTGACCATGTGGCCATTCTGGGCCCTCATTAAGGTCTCTTCTTGACCCAAGTTTTGACTGTTAAAATTAAAATAAACTATATTATTTATATAGTTTAGAATATGCTTAATTATTAATAAGAAGCATGTGTAACAACAATTATAAACCCCAAAATAAAACAAACTACAAAAACTCACACTGCTGCATACCACCCATTCCCAAAAATGAAAAAAAAACAACCAAAATCTGGAAAAACTTGCAACAAAAACACATTCTTGTAATCACCAAATTTATTCAAAAACCAAGTATGAAAATAAGGTCCATACTATGTAAAAACTATGCTGATAAACACAACACCAATATTATTTATAATACAATGCAACTGTCAAAACTTCTACAATGGAGAAACAAGCAGAAAAATGAAAACTAGATTCAAAGAACACCTTCACATGTTTTTTGAACACTGAAAATCAAAAAACACAACATAACCATAGAAAACACCCAGATACTAAGTAGGGAAACAAATGTAAAACAAAAGAAGCCTTACTTATACAACTAAAACCAATATAAAGGAACACCTTTATACAGATACTAATTAACAGCCTGACATTTAAACTACAATGCTTCCTACAACCCATACTCGTTTATACTCTCATCCCTAATACACACACCCACAATGGTCAGCTGCAAACTTTCTTAACCTGAAGATGGCCATGGAAGATCAAAATCCTGTTCTCTGCTTTAACAGTAAGTGTTACTCATACCAACCATTCTGATACATTTTTTATTTCAAGTGGGTTTCTCATCATCAAGAAAATTACCAACATTATTTTCATCTTATGTAAAATAAAAGAATAAAAAAGTGAAAAACCGAGAAAATTTTGAGTGAGAAGTACATTAATAACAGTGAGGAAAAAAACCTTCAACACTGATTGATTGTGATGACTAAAATTAGTCAAATCTTTTTATAGCATTACATCCTAGACATAATAAATACACCTCATTTCTTATACTACCAAAACTATTGTCAATGGTACTTTTATAAATATTGCTGATAATACCAACTATAAAAGGTTAACCTTGTTAGTTTACTGTTTAAATATTTTCACTTGTACTACTGATTTATATATTAAATATTTATTCCAATGTAGATAAAGTATTAAGTGGAGCAAACAGGAACAAAATAATATGCTCATGCTATCCAGTAGATGTACACGATACAACTTATAGAACCTGAGAGATAGTTAAAAGTGGTAGTTACAACATATTCGTACATCCTAGCTGTTCCATCCACTAAGACAAACTAAAACTATTGAATTAAAAAAGTAACTTAAAGCCAGCACTTGATCACTTATCTTTCATGCTTTCTTTTAAACTCACTCAAATTTCCTACCTCCAGAAAATCCAAAAGCAACTTTTCCATAGGCCAACCACTGTATTTAGAAAATAATCTCAGCTGAAAACTTCTTTCTTGCCTAAATCTATATTTATGTTCCCCAGTTCTAGAATTTTCACTGTTAAGTATGAAAAATGTTGATGCATCAACATTATCAGAACCTTTTACAGTTTTAAACACTGCACTCAGATCTCCTCCAATTTTTCTCAAGAAAAAAATTTTAAAGATCTTGATCTCTCCTCATGTCACAACCCTTTCATCCCAGGTACCATTTTAGTAACCCTCCTCGAAACCCTTTCCAATAAATCAATGTCTTTCTTAAAGTACCAAGCCCAAGACCAAACAATACTCTTAATGTGGCCTAACCAGCAACCTTTACAACGAATTTATAACCTCTTTAAACTTGTGTTATTTATTTCTGTAGCTACAGCCTAAAATCCTATTCACCCAACCAGGAGCAACATTGCACCATTTGAGTGGCTTAAGAGTCTGATCAACCATTACACCAAGATCTTTTTTTTTATCATGACATTGGTCAGGTTATTTCCATCCAGATCATACTTATAATTAAGATAACACACATTGCATTTATTATAATTAAAATCCATTTGCCATTTATTTGCCCAACTTACTAAATTATCAGTATCCTCTTGTAAATCAGCAGCATCCTCTTCACAGCCAACAACAACCAAAATCTTGATGTCATCAGAAAGTGTAGATAACTTATTGAATATTCCCACATTTATGTCATTAACGTAAATCAAAAATTGCAAGTCTTACGACTGAGCCATGAGATACACAACTTGCAACAACAACCCACTTTCATCCATAGAACTACTTTATCTAATTAGTCAACTAAGACTTCCCACCTACAGAAATGTTCCTTTAGAAGCCTTTTATGCAGAACTTTTTCAAATGCTTTCTGAAAATCCATTTAAGCTAAATTACAACTTCACCTTATCTACATATGCAGTTACTTCTTCAAAGCATATCAAAAGATTTGTAAGGTAAGATTTTCCCTTAATAAAACCATATTCACTATCCAATAAAATTCTAAAGTTTGTTAATTGACTTTATAAAGTATCTTTTTTCAGAATTTCCAAATCATTTCTCACAACTGATGCAAGACCAACAGACCCATAATAACAGGGGCGGGTTCTATTAATCTCCCTTGAAAATAGGAGTGGCATTTGGTAATTTAAAATCTGTTGATACTTGTCCACTATTTAAGCACAAATGGTTCATACATCCAATCCTCAACCTCTTTTAAAAATCTTGGGAAAAATATTATCTTGCCTAGAAACCTTACATTTTAAACTTCCTAATTTTATATTAAGAAGCTCAAAATTTATAGAATTGTCATGTTTGTTTTTAATTTTATGGAAAACTACACGAGGGCTATCTACATTAACCGTCCCTAATTTAGCAGTGTGAGGCTAGAGAGAAAGCAGCTAGTCATCACCACCCACTGCCAACTCTTGGACTACTCTTTTACCAACAAATAGTGGGATTGACTATAACATTATAATGTCCCCAAGGCTCAAATGGTTACCATGTTTGGTGTAATGGGGACTCAAACCTGCAACCAGCAGATTAAGTCTTATTCTTCAAACTTCACAATTTTCTTTTAACAAGTTCAAAATTTATGCAATTGTTTTGTTCAAGTTTATTTTCATCTATCAATTGTTCAAGATGAGAAATGCTGATATTTTCATGTACATGTTGAAGCTCAGAACGCAAGGAAAAATGAACCTGAAGAGCTTATAAGTATAAAATAAGGAAACATTTATGGAAAGTGGTCAAAGCTTCATTTTGTCAGATACTGCCAAGAATAAATTGTGAGAATAAGATATTAAGTAGATCACTAGGATTGAATGACAGGCTTAGATCAATATGCAGGAATGAGCTGGCTGGATTTATGGGATAATTTTAAAGGGAAAGTTAATCTTTCTGGAATGAATGGCTTGCAATTAAACAAAGCACTTGTTAGCAAGGGCTATTAACTCAATTGTACTAGGGCTAAACAGAGGTAAGGGCTATCATATTAGGAAAATAGGAAAAATTACCAACAAGAAAATGTATATAGCAGACATTAAAACAAACTTATTTTAGAACCTATTATTATTAATTTTGAAATGCTGGGGGTATAAGAAATAAAAATGATGAGTTCAAAAGAGTTGTGGAAGCTGAGGATTTTGATATTATGGGCATAATTGAGAGTTGATTGGATTTGAACAACTTTGATGAGAGAAAGTTCAAGTACAAGACTACAGATTATTTACTGGAGACAGAACTGAAAATTTGGAGAGGAGTAGCTTTAAACATGAGAAATGAATTGCATCCTGTTGAGTCTGAGCACACTAAAGAAAACATCACCGATGAGGAGTCAGTTTGGGTAGGTGGTGTCAGTGGGTGTAAATGGAAAAGTCATGTAACTGAGATTTGTTATTGACCACCAGATCAGAATATGGAAGTTGCTGAGAAATGAAATTAGAATAATAGCTGAAACTAATGTTATTATGGGAGATTTTAACTGATATTGGTCCTGATTTGGAAAATTTAGTCTGATAATGAGGTGGTAGAGGTTTTTGGAAGTTGTTCACAACACTTTTATAGACCAAACAGTGATGGAACCTACAAGAATGGGAGCTATATTACATTTAATATAAGAATCTTATGTGAACATCATAGAGTTATGGCTGGTACAACCAACCCTAGCACTATTATGTTTGGGATTTTAATATGTGTAGAATTAAAGAATAGTATCCCAATTCCAACTTTGATAAAAACTAAATTTTGATAAAATAAGATTTAGTTCTGGCTTCTGTAGATTGTACTAAAGAGTTGAGAAGGGATCTTCAATACAGGTGAGAGGCATTCATATACATATAAAACGTGTATTCCTTAAAGAACAAAAAGGGACAACAAAGCATAACAAGTCAGCATGGTTTATTAATGATTTAAAAAATCATATTAGGGAGTAACATAATAAATTCAAGAAATATAAATTTATTGGAAATAATGAGGGCTTGGAGAACAATAAGAAATCAAAAGAAGTGGTTAAGAAGAAAATTAAAAGAGTAAACACCGAGTATAAAAGAGGATTGCCTGAATTATTAAATCAAAGAACAAAAATATATTTTTTAGATATATGGTGAGGATTGGACCTCTTAATGATAATGGGGAGCAGTCATTATGAGATGGTAAACTTAAAGCAAATGTACTTTTCAGATTATATGAAAGATAATACAATTATTATACCTCAACCACAGATCTTAATACACAAGAAAAATAATAAAGACAATTTTAAGTTCTGAAGTTCTGTGAGAAAATTTAGGAAACAAAAATATACAAGTTCCTTCGAAGACAACTTTTGTCCTAGAATATTAAAGGAACAAAGATTTTCTGAACTACTAGCTAAATTTTTTTAATATGTTATTGAGTACTGGAAAAGTATTAGAAGATTGGAAGTTGGCTAATGTTGGTCTAATACTTAAAGGAGGTGATAAACGTTGTCCAGGCAGTTATAAGCCAGTTAGTCATACAGCAGCAGTTTGAAAGTTTTGAAATGAGCTGCCTTCAAGGGTGCTGCAAGCAAAAAAATTAACAGAGTGCAAGAAAACAATGGATGAATACACGAGTAATGAAGAGGTGCTTACAATCAGGAGCTGGAAGGGACATCCTTCATGAGCTAATTAGCTTTTTTTTTTAATTTTATAAATCTCTCTCATGTATAACTTCAAATTTCCTCTTTTCTCTATATATAATTGAAAAGTTCTTGTCTTCTACGCTCTTCTGCAATGTAAAGCATTTAAATTTTCAATAACTCATTGTCCTCCTTCACAGAAATTAGACTAATATGACAGTATTTGAAGTCACAGACTGTTGACAAGTTATAAAAAAAAAAAAACTAAGTACAATTTTGGTGCTGATAGCCCTTGGAAAACAGACATTTTGTTTTCCTCATTGTTAAAGATAATGGTGTAAAGAACCTTTTCCCTATCACCAACAACTATTAACTTGCCTTACAGTAAGTTAAATACTTTAGTTAATAACTAATGATGAAGAGAAACCCCCTTAAAGTAAAAAATAAGCAAAAAATTAAACAAAGAGTTAAACTGTACTTGTTATATTGATACTAACATCAACCAAGTAGACAAACACTTCATTAAACTTCTACTGTTACCTTCTGTTTTTCTTTCTTTCCTCTTCTTTTTTTTGAGGATTTAGCTGTAATACTTAATTGACAGTTAACAGGGTGCTGAAACTTGTTTACACAAATTTTAATTTTGAAGAAAGAACATTATTCTCAGTTTGTTAAACATGGTGATACTTTTACTTGAGAACTGTATTAAGTCTAATTACTTATACTGAAAAGAAAACAAGCTCTTATAAAAAACAAAAAAACCTTAATCAGTTAATCTGTAAGCAAAAGGATTTTAATACCTATACTTACACTCATTGTTCTTATTCTTACTTTTTGCTCTTGGGTAAGTTAGCAAAACTTGTTTCAAATTCAGGATGTAGCATAATTTGATAATGACGGTTATGGATTTAATTATTTTGCTATTAAAGTATAGATATAATTTCATTGTCGTTCATTCGCTGACGAATTTCGAAAGCGGATTTGGTTATGGCCTAAAGTGTTTAAGGTGATTAATTTCATGAAATAGAAAGCACTTGCTATTGCTTTCCTCTTTCTTACCATATTACTCTTCAATCTTAGAAGGTTATTAACTAAAAATGAGCGTCTTTATTTTAGTTCTGAAAACATTAGGCCCAAGTCTTCAAAAATAAAAAATATGATTTACATATATAATAACTTGAAAGTAATCTAATAGTGATACAACAAGTACAAAAATTGATCAACAATAAACGTTAAAATAATAATGAATCACATACTACCAAATTAATTACCTTAAGTTCTTCCTTTAAAATATTTGTCTCATTTCGTGTCTGTAATAAAAAGTTAAATAATTTTGTTCTCGTTCACAACCGGATCCTCCTCTAATATTACATGCAATACTATATTCAACATTCCCATATCCGAGAACAATCACCTAGAGTCCAACACATCGTCAGCAATACCAATACGCTGTCATACAATTGAGCATGCGCTGTATGTTGAAAAAATCAGTAGTTTTGCGTCCGAAATTGGAGTACCGTGACTAATCAAAGGAATTAAGAGGTATAGGAGGAAGAGGTCAAAGTGTACCTGACCCTCCAGGGCAAAATACCCAGATACCATTGACCAAGTATTAAGAGGTATGGATAATACACGAAAAAAAGTTTACAGTTTAAGGTAGCATATACCCTTCACACAGTGTTATCTAGGTTTTGGCCTTTGTGTTAGAATAAAAAACAAACATTTTCATACTGTGCTTTTTATATGGAAATATACTGAAAAAGATACAAAGACATATTCTGGCACATGTTGTGGAACATTATCGTAGTGGCTAGTTTGCATATTATAAAAATAAACAAATACAAAAGAAATGCCCCCGCTAGTACAGCGGTACGTCTACGGATTTGCAACGCTAAAATCAGGAGGTTCGATTCCCCTCCGTGGGCTCAACAGATAGCCCGATGTGGCTTTGCTATAAGAAAACACACACACGCAAAAAAACTGTATTATGTTACTGTTAACTTCTACAAACAAAACTGAATACTCCTGAAAATTGGCCCAGAAACTGAAGAATTAGTCTGAACGAAAGAAAACTCTGAAAATTAATTAAAGGTCAAAATTACGACACTCGTAACTATGTCTTGCATAGGACAGATGCTACAATAACTCGTAATAGTTAACAAAACTAAACCCAGTTTCAGTTGTTGTTGTTTAGAATTAAGCACAAAGCTGCACAATAGGCTATCTGTGCTCTGCCCAAGAGTATCGAAACCCGGATTTTGGCGTGTAAGTCCGCAGACATACCGCTGAGCCACTGGGGGGCCCGAGTTTCAGCTTTACTTTAACACACGCTATATATAAGTTAATAATGCATATTTATACTAACTGTGAAGTCTATAATATCAAGAATTCTCAATATATAAGTTAACAACCCCACTGAGAATGTCAAGTTTCAGATTTCGAGATAAAAGTGCCCAAAAGTATTTGAAAAGCAAACGAAATAAGAAGTTCACACACGCTCACATAAATTCAAATCTTCGTTCTACTCAATAAACTTAATTTCATTGAAATATTTTTCTTTTAAAAGCAAAGAAACTGGCAAATATTATTTATTCTGTATAATCGTCATATTGGAGATAAATGCTTCCGTCAACTTGATTTTCGATCATTCATTTATAAAACATTTACTGAATTATTGTTGATAGCATAGCTAGCACAAGTCCAATCTCTCAAAGGTTGATGACCTATTGTTATTCATATACAATTTTTTTCAGAAAACAACGTTTTAAAATCAACAGTTCAATATACTGTACCCAATTCGTCAGCTAGTGGCCTGGCATGGCCAAGCGTGTTAAAGCGTGCGACTCGTAATCTGAGGGACACGGGTTTGCATTCCCGTCGCGCCAAACATCCTCACCCTTTCAACCGTGGGGATGTTATAAAGTTCGGTCAATCCCACTATTCGTTGATAAAAGAGTAGCCCAAGAGTTGATGATGGGTGGTGATGACTAGCTGCCCTCCCTCCAGTCTTACACTGCAAAATTAGGGACGGTTAGCACAGATAGCCCTCGAGTAGTTTTGTGCGAAATTAAAAAAACAAAAAAAGCAAAATCGGCAGCTAGTAATCTTCCAGTCTGAGTAAAAGTTGATTACTTATTGCTGTTTTGAATTAAGGACAAAGCTACAAACTACATAATCTGTTGTGCTCTGTCCACCACGAGTATCGACACCCAATTTATAGCATTGTAGGTTTGCAAACATGATGCTGTGCCACAAGGGAACAAGTCGATTAATAACAAGTTAAAACATTTTTAAGATTGATGCTGTAATATTCGAGGACTACAATAAATTGGTAAAAACTTGCTTTGAAACGAAAATGATTCAAACTACGGTTTATTTTAAATGTTTCAATATTTCAAAACATAACAAAGGCTTATAGTTAATTTGATGGATACAATCCATGTGATTAGTAGAATAAACTGAAGTAAAATTATATAAAAGAAATATTTTAAGCTAACTCGTGTGAATCTGTATTGTCAACATAGTGTTAGGTAATCGCATGTGAACGTAAATGAAAAACGAATCCTAGAACTAATGCAAAACTAAATAATAATAATCACTTGCTTTAGAGAAAAAGTCTGTAAAAGTCTATACGTAACACAAACTTGGCATTACACAATCGCTATTTCTTATGAAACTCTGCCAATTTCCAAGACATTTCTGTCACTCAAGACTTCTTTTGGAAAGCCTATTCTACAAAACACTTCCAGGAGGTCTTCTGCTACTTTCTTCGGGTCTATCTTCGGCAGTTTCAAGGCCTCTGGATAACGTGTCAGCACATACTAGCAACTCTTGTCAGAAACAGGTGCTGATAGTAAAATGAATTCCACAGCTATTCTGCTGAATGACTCTTCTATGAGAGCCATCTCACCTAGTGGCACTTTGGCTATCCTCCCTCTAGGTACTGTCCTTTGGAAGATATCACATGGCCTAAAGAATCTGGTCACATCTCAAATGATCTTTGACCAATGAAAGTTGCTAGTGATTTTTTTTTGACATGTTCTTTTCTCCTAGGTGTTCTCATACAATCCACTCATCACTTGAGTTCGGTATCCTATTGGTACTGTGATTTGTTTAACTTTCCCGGTAAAACTACCTTGATAGATCCAGTACAGCACTACCTCTATTTGGCAAATCATCCCCTTTTTATTGTGTTCATCTTTCTTCGTGGCAGAGTTCCAAAGTGTCTGCAGTGAAGGGTCTTTCTTCTATGCTTCTTTCAGTTCTGGTAAACCTACATTCGACATGTTACCTTTTAAATACTTGCAGAAGCTTACCATCTTGCTTATTTTTTCTTGAGCTCTTGGGGTAACACAGATTTCTTGAGAGTGTTGACTGACAAGACAGTGGGAAAGTATCTGATAGAAGAATAAAGGTAGTCTCTTCATACTACATGGGAGACCTGGAAGCCACGTGTATAAAGGCAACCATCTATAACTTGGTAATTAACAATATAACTGGCAGTAGAAGTTTGGAGGAACGGGACAAAAAGAAGACTGATGATCATCATTCTATTTTTTGGCATCTTGACACTTGATAGTAGCCTGTTATCTGCTATTCTTGGACTTGCTAGTTATACTCCATTCATGGGTTTATATATACTGTCCTGTTTATTTGTCAACGTCTCTTGGTGGTCTATTCTTTAGGAAGTGTAACATGTCAGTGGATCATGTGATCATGAACTGCTTCTCCTTCAAACTATTTTCACATTTGGTCATGTCTATCTGTCTCGTGGAGTATCTTTGTAGACGTGTCAGAAACTGAAATACAGTTTCTTTACTGTTAGGCTTGACTTCTCTTCAATTCCAACAAATATCTTTCTCTATAAGCTCGTAGCATTTCAACAAGACCTCTTTTAAATTATTATAGTCGTTGCATCATCTGATATTATGAACACATACATTTGGTTGCCTTTTCGTGTGAGAAGAAGGCTGAAAAAAAGATTACTTAGTTGCCTTTATCCCACATCTAACTTGGTCAAGTTTTCCACACACCACCAGAAAAGCGTCCATGTCGTCTTTCTGTTCGTCAAATTTGAATAGCTTGTTTCAGCTGGCCCCAACCCCACTGTCACTATCTGTTGGGTTAACTTGGTGATTTTAATTTGTGATCTTATTCTCTTTTTCCTTTCTTTTCTTTTTTCTCAGTTTGTGCTCTTTTTCTCTCTATTTTATTTTTTTATTTTTTCTATTCCTTTCTTCTTTCTGACTTTCTCTTTCTTCGACTATTTTTTGTTGATGCTCTTCTCTCTATATGTCTTGTTTCTGTTTTTAAAAAATCTTATAGATCACCATCTATGAGCCCCAGTCTCTGCCCTTCTATATGCACTAATTAAAGTCATTTGATATAATTGTAGAGTATGATTCAACGCTCTAAAATATTTTTGCTACCACTATAGCTCTACATAAATTGCTTAATTTTTCGCTGTTTTTAAGTCTGTCACCATTTACCACTGTGTAATTCTAGATGGCCCATCAATGTTAGATTTTATGCATGTATGAGTCAGTATAGGTACGGTTGGTGTCTATGACTTGTTGACGATAAATTTCAACGTTAAATAAACATCACGCAACCCACGTGTTTTAAAATAATGCATTAAAGCATATAAAACGTGTATGTAGTTTTTCATTACACTGTTGATTACTACAGTTGTATCCAGAGCTTTAAGTAGTTGTCTCATTTTGTCAAAGTTCACACAGAATGGTTCAGTTACTTCAAAACACAACTGACAGGATAAGTTATTTCTTATCTTTATCACAACATAATTTGTAATAATTCACCTCACAAATTTTCATTATATACTCTTATGGCTAAGTTTGCAAACACACAGTTTAAATCTAAATATCTATCTCACCATTTTTAAAATGAACTACATTTTCTAAGCAAATTTATATCTCAACCAAGACCCAGAACTTCATACAAACTACAAGATATCGTGATGCAATAATTTTCAGTCGCAACTTGTTGTTTTGTTTGTTGTTTGTTTTTTGAATTAAGCACAAAGCTACACAATGGGCTATCTGTGCTCTGCCCACCACGGGTATCGAAACCCGGATTTTAGCGTGTAAGTCCGCAGACATACCGCTGAGCCACTGGGGGGCTTTTAGTCGCAACAATGGGAAAACTTAAAAGGTTATTGTAATGTGATCCAATAATACAACAAACGCCAGTTCATAAAAAAAACGAACTAATAATGTATAATTCGTATGCAATTATGTAAACCAGTGATTGCGAACCTTTTAGAGATTGCGTGCCTCAATTGTGACCCAAAATTATTTTGTCTATCAGAACGTGCCAGGATTTTCATAAAAAATTACAGTTACTTTCCAATAAAAAACTGACTTTTTGATGAGTATCTTTATTTTAAAAAAAGTCGAATTACAAAAGTTTCAATGAAACTAATAAATAGCCTTGACTTAAAATTTGTATATTTTGTCTTGAATTTTATTAAATCAATGCGATCTCTGCTGTTGTGAACACTCGGATAACTTGTTAATTGATGATTCATATTTTGTTGATTTGAGAGCAATACATGCAGCACTCAATTCATCTGTAAGCTTGTTTCTTCTGTCTGATTTGATAAAATTCAAAGTTGAAAACAGCTGCACACAAGCGTAAGATGATCCAACCACGTAAGAAGAGCTATTCCAAGTAATTTCATTGACTTAAAATAATTCCACACTTTAAGAATTTCATTTTTACAACTCTTTGCAACGTTTTCTTCCAAGATCCCTCCACACTCTATTTTCTCAAGTGTTTCACGCAGGGCACAGAATTTATTGGTCCAAGTATAGTTTTCCTGAAATTCTACCAGCTCCATTTCTAGAGTTCATGACTGCAGAATAATAAGTAACCGATATAATTATTTATTCATATTGGTTGAAGACCAATACGAATAGATGTAATGACTTACGATGCCACCTCCGTCGTTCAAAAGGTTCGACATGCAACCTGTAGGGATAATATCCCTGGGATATATTATAGTATTAATTTAACCCGAAGTAGAGACAAGGGCTGACGTTAAGGCGCATTAAACTGGGAACAACGATTTCCCAGGCATTACCGATATCCAATCCTTCTCATCGATCCTACCGGGAATATCCCTAGTTCTAGTGTTAGCTACACTTACGCGCATTGCCTCATCTGCACCATGAGGACGCCCTGAAAATCGCAGTACTTGAGCTCTAGTGCTCTCAGATCATGCCACCTCTCAAAATTACCTAGCTCGCTACATACTTCTTAGCAAAGATGCGGGAATCCTATCACGTGCCTGCAATCGTGGCCTTGCGTGCCATAGGTTCGCCATCAATGATGTAAACAAATCTGTGATAAATCACCTCTTCTACAATTAACCAAATTCAACAATCCTGACACATTCAAGCAACCCAAATCACAACATTCACATTGACTAAATCCCGTGTATGTCTAATACATAGTCAGATGATTTCTCTTAGCCTGTCTGTTATTACTCAATAGTGTTTCCATATATCTTTTAGAGATTGTGAGATGAAGAAATTAGTTTGTTATTTAGATGTACATCATGAGGAAATAGAAGTGAAGAAACAGGTGCAGACTTATCCTCATATTTTAACAAAGTTTTGCCTACCCTTGTAGATATGATTGTACTGAATCGAGGTAGTAATCTCTTAATCCTGACACAGAAAATTCGATTAGTTCACTTCCAGCCACCGATAAAATAAGATAATATTCTATCCACTTGTCCTCCTTAATCACCATTTGTGTAAGAGGGACATAATTATTTGTCAAAACGTAACAGGGCTCTACGTTCTCTGTCTCTTGGTTTTAATGGTTCTGAATGTGAGGCCTTTTTGTCTCTTCTTTAAAGTTGGTAAAACAATTTGATTTTTGGAGTAACGTTTTGAACTCCTTCTTTCTTACGTTGTTTTCCAACATGAACAAAAGATTTTCCTTAAATGGCATGTGAAGCTAAGTTTTACCTAATTAAACTTTTAGTTACCTAAAACAAATTCTACTTTTTCAGAAAAAGTATGGCTGACGAAAAGAAGTTGCTCAACACGTCTTCCAAACCTTGAATTCATTGGCAATGACTACCTGTAATATATAGTAAGTAATCGTAGTACCCGTCAGAGACAGCTGGTTCCTGATAGGTACTCTCATGATGTCACAGGTAACGAAAGTGAAGTGTTATGAAGTTTCTTCACCCTTAAAATGTAATAGGTCTATCTGTCATTCTTTATATCTATGTCGATAAAAAAAACCTTTTTTTACATATGAGTCTGTAATAAGTATTCATAAACGTTTCAGTGATCATATCTCCATTAAGACCTTTAACCTGGCGTTTTGTAACGGTGACACGTGCATCACCAACATACTAGGTTCTACAATTGTTGAGTAAACAATGAGTAAATAAAATTTACCGTGGATTTTAATAGTATGTGGAGCTGTAGTGGGCTCTGGTATCGTACGATTTACTTCAAATTCGAGCAGTACAATTAATAAAGGATCTATCTATCACATTCTGATGAATAAATCGTAGCAGGTTGATTATGAGATGATTGAATTAACTTTTGCTTTTTCTTCAGTTTATACCAATGAAGACGTAAGCAGTATTCTTCATCTAAAACAACTGATAGATGAACAAGAAAATTCTGGCAAGTGGTTAGAGTGCGAGACTCTTAATCTGCTGGTCGCGGGTTCGAATCTCTATCACACCAAACATGCTAACTCTTTCAGCCGTAGGGGCGTTATAATGTTATAGCCAATCCTATTTTTCGTTGGTAAAAGAGTAGTCCAAGAGTTGGCGGTGGGTGGTGATGTCTAACTGCCTTCCCTCTAGTCTTACACTGCTAAATTAGGGACGGCTAGCTCAAATAGCCCTCGTGTAGTTTTGCGTGAAATTCAAAATAGACAAACAAAGCAATACAAGTCTCTAAATTCTGAGCTTGTTATTATAAGATTGGAAGGTTTAAAGAATGATAAGGCTCCTGGGCCAGATAATATTAACACAAGGGTTTTAAAGGAAGTCAAGAATTAAATACGTGAGTCACTTCCCACAGTTTTTTGTGGACAAATTTCAACAGATTGAAAATTAACTAATGCCACTTCTATCTTTAAGGGAGGTAATAATAGTTGTCCTAGTAATTATAGGCCTGTTAGTTTTATGCCAGTTGTTGGAAACACTTTAGAATGTGTGATAAAAGATAAATTGCAAAATCAATTAACAAACTTTAGAATTTTAATTAAATAATCAGTATGGTTTCACTGAGAGAAAATCTTGCCTTACATATCTTTTCTCTCTCTTTTTTTACTTTTTTTACCTTTAAAAGGTTAGTGCGTATATAGATGAAGGTAAGAGTACAGATTCAGTGTACTTGGATTTTCAGAAAGCATTTGAAAAAGTGTCACACAAAAGGCTTCTATACAAACATTTATACAGGTATGTTGTTGGCTGTGAAGAGGATGCTACTGATTTAGAAGAGGATACTGATAATTTAGTAAGTTGAGCAAATAAGTGGCAAATGGATTTTAATTATAATAAATGCAATGTGGGTTATCTTAATTTCAATTATAAGTATGATCTGGATGGAAATTACCTGACCAGTGTCATGAGAAAAAAAAGATTTTGGTGTAACGGTTGATTAGACTTTAAAGCCACTCCAAGTGGTGTGCTGTTGCTAGTAGTAGGGCAAATAGGATTTTAGGATTATCTACAGAACTACTGAATACAAATCTAAAGAGGTTATAATTTCGTTGTATAAGTCACTGGTTAGGTCACATTTGGAATACTGTTTTCAGTTTTGGACTCTTTACCTCAGGAAAGGCATTAAATTATTCGAGGGTGTTCAGAAGAGAATTACTAAAATGGTATGTGGGATAAATCGTTTTTCATATGAGGAACGATTAAGAAAAAAGAAGAATTAGATGAAATTTTAACGAAATGTTTAAGATTATAGAAAGAATTGAGAATGTTGATGTGTCAACATTTTTCATATTTAAGAAATTATTAAACTGTAGGACACAAATATAGATTTAATCAAGATAGAAGCTGTCTTCAAGAAAGAAAAATTTAAATAGTGTTTGGTATGTTGAATGGATTACCATTTAATGTTGTTAAGGCAGAAAATTTGAATGAATTTAAAAGAGAACTTGACAGATTTTTGTATGATAAGGGTTGGCTTAGAGGATAGGATATCCAAAATGAACCAATAGATGCTTTCTTGTCCTTAAACATTATGTTATGTTATTAATGCCTATTGGCCTGATTTTAACACTGTAGTGATATGAATAAGCACCGACTAAATGTTTCAACACTGGGAGTGTGTGTTTGTTTGTTTTGAATTTCGCGCAAAACTACTCGAGGGATATCTGCACTAGCCGTCCCTAATTTAGTAGTGTAAGATTAGAGAAAAGGCAGCTAGTCATCATCACCCACTACTAATTCTTGGGCTACTCTTTCATCAACGAAGAGTGGAATTGACTGTAACATAACGCCCCCACGGCTAAAAGGGCGAGTATGTTTGGTGTGACGGAGATTCGTATCGCGACCCTCGGATTATAAGTCTAGTGCCTCAACCACCAGGCCATGCCGAGCCTAGGGAGTGCTTGTGTGTTGCATGCTGAGTGAAGTAATGCCATATTTTAATGTTAAGAGCATTAATACAGCTATAAATGCTTTTGTTTCATTCTATACTCAGAAGTAAATGTCTTGTTCTTTAATAAAATGCTGAGAGAGATTATTAGTATTCTGTTCCAGCATAAGTTTGAGGTTTACTAGGTTTTAGACCCTGTTCGATAACTTCTAAAAGTGTCGCAGCTTTGTTATCCTCAAAAGTAACAATTTATACATATGTGGAAACACATTAATACACGCCAGCAAATACTTAAACTGATTCATCTGTCTGATTTTTATAGTGACGTAAGTCAGATGGCTCTACTAAATTAGCCTGTCACTGTTCAATACAATAAATTATTATCTTACAGATTTGTGTAGAGTACATGTATCTTAACAACATCCAGTTCTTGACCGATTTAAAGAAGGAATTTACCTAACATGTTTAAAGTTTTATAATACTGTACCCCACCATAACTTCTAGGATACATACGATTAGAATAAATAGATTGTTTGTTGCTTTTTGAAATTCTCGTAAAGCTACAAGAAGCCTTTCTTCTTAGCCTTACCTAATTTCGCAGTGTAAGACTAGATGGAAGTCATCACCACCCACCACCAACTTTTGGGCTATTCTTTTACCAATGAATAGTTGGATTGACCGAAACTTTAAAATGCCCCAATGGTTGAAAGGGCAACCATGTTTGGTGTGACTTGGATTCAAACCTGCGATCCTCAGAATACGAGTTGAGCACTTTAATCACCTGACTATTAAATAGATTGTCGAATTGTATCTGTATAAGACACTATTTGCTTGGCCTTATTTATTTTAAGGGCCTGGCATGGCCTAGCACATTAAGGCGTGCGCTTCGTAATCTGAGGGTCGCGGGTTCGCATCCGAGTCGTGCCAAACATCCTCGCCCTCCCAGCCGTGGGGGCGTTATAATGTGACGGTCAATCCCAACTTTTCGTTGGTAAAAGAGTAGCTGCTTTCCCTCTAGTCTTACACTGCTAAATTAGGGACGGCTAGCACAGATAGCCCTTGAGTAGCTTTGTGCGAAATTCCAAAACAACAACCAACCTATTTATTTTAACCAACTTTTTCTATTCCATTTGCTGTCAGCACTGTCTGCAGTATTACAGCAATTATCATTTAGCCTTTACAGCAGCCGATATTAAACATTATACACGACTGATGATATAAAGTGGTTCCAAATTCTTGGAAAACTGAACTTCATGGCTTTCTTTTCCCCTCTGTACTATCCTGCAAAAGAGCAAAATAAAATTATTATTATGAAGAATAAATTTATTTCATCCACAATTAATGTGTGAGAGGTTCATGCAAACTATTTTGTGTGTTAATTTTCTACACTCTTGGAAATTAAGAAAAAAGATATTTACATTTGTCTAAGATTTGCATAATGTAAAATCTTACTATTCAAGAAAGAAAAAATTGTCCTTCTTCCTTCTAGAGGTTTTTTGCAGTGCTCGCAGGTAAAATGAGGTGCCCAGGGTTTGTCTTAATCCCCGACAGGCATGCCGAAATAAGCCTTGCAGGTTTCACACATTTTAACTGTTGCCATCACAGAGTACTTTTTCGCTCTTGATTGGATAAATTAGCTACTTATGTAGCATAAGTCTTGCAGCTTCTTGATGCCATCTTTGATAAAATCAGATAGATCTATGTGTTCACTTACGCAGCTAAAACTAAACTGAAGTGGTGTGCCCCTATATATCTATTACCATGGAATGTTCTAGAAAATTCTAAAAGGTTGATGAAAATTCTCGTAAATTCTATGACATTCTAGAAAGTTCTTGTAAGTTTGAGAAAATTCTCTATCAGCTACTCAGCACTGAATCTACTTGGAATATTTTGGAAAATGGATAAATTCGAAAATTTCATTACCCAGGTCACGAAAGCAAACTTTGAAGAGAAAAATAGGTCTTTTCCATTTACTTTATCCATAAGCAACTGGGGAATAACACTTTCTGCCCGGGAACAAGAAAACGTAAACATTTTGATACATTGTGTCCATTAATCACTAATTCTTTTCAATCCGTCCATGTTGAACGCATTAAGTTTAATACTATTCCAGCTTTCTTTTTATATTTTGGAGGTATGCTGTTGTAAAAAACTAAACTTTTGTAAGTTAGCTATTTTATTTACATTTTTATAGGTTCTATCGCATGAGATTGATGGCATTTCTGCAGTTTATTTAACAACTTCACTTTATAAGATACACGTAGCATATGTATGATATATTCCATATCTTGATCTATAAAATTTTAAACCTTATGAACAGATCTTTAACAAAATTTAGGTTTATCAAGTGGGTGTACCAAATCATTGGTAAGAGGAATCATTATTTTTGCTTGTTCCATTTTAAAGTATAGTCACAAATACAAGTTCTAAAATCATTTTAATTCTGGTGATTTGTTTCTATCTAGCTTAAGTTAATGTTTGGAGCAGATCCTAGTTTTGCTAAATTCTAGATATCATGATGTAAAAATCAAAAATAGTGTGTGTGTGTAAACAACATACAAATCTGTATATTTAAAAGATTATTTGTAATCAATTTAGTTGTAATATTTACTTTACTTTTTAACATAGGAATAATGTGTTATTTCATTATTAAGAATTCTATAGGGTAGAGTTGATCTAAGAAAATGATTAGAGAATAACCAACTGACTTTGGAGAATACTTCAACAGTTTGGTTTATCATTCTGTTGTAACCAAACTAACCACATTTCACAAACATGGGTACTTGATTGTTCTGCTTTCCCAGGGGAAGTGGTGCCTGTATTATGTTACCCATTCACACTGGTGACAGTTAGTGTGGAAGAAACTGTCTTGGAAACAGTTGGTTTAAGAAAATAGATCTATATAACTGCTGACTATGCAAATGAATTCTAGTTCTTTGATAAGATGTTGTGACCCCGATAGCTCAATGAAGCAGTATAAATTTGTGAACCAAAGTAGGGATTGTACCTCAGAATGGCTGATATGGGTATTAAAACTTCTATTGATAAATAGAGAACAATATTTCGACCTTCCTAGGTCATCTTTAGGTTAAGAACAGGTCTTTAATAAACTTTAAGTTTATAAAGTGGATGTACCAATTCATCAGTGACAGGAATCATTCTTCTTAACCTAAAGATGACCTAGGAAGGTTGAAATGTTGTTCTCTCCTTATCAATAAAAGTGTTAATACTCATACCAGCCATTCTGAGATACATTTTTGTTTCAAGTGGGTTTCTCGTTATCAATAAAGTAAGGACAGAATATTATTTAAAAATCTATTTAACTAATATCATTTTACTTGGCTTGATTAGTTAAAATGTTTTATTTTTATAATCTGTTTTGTCAGTTTCTCTAAATCTGGATTACATTGGAGGCCAATGAAGCTAGAATGGTTCCTCCAGGATGATATATGTACTCCAGTGTGCTGGACTGATATTAGAGGCTATGCCTCCTAACTTCACCAAACTCACTGCATGTACACAACATTGACTCCACCCCATAGTACGGAAGGCATCATACAGTTCCAAGGCCACGAAATATGATACACATACAGCTGCCAGGCTTGATCTTACTGAAAATTTGAAGAAAATTAGACTGCTATATAATACATTTCTTGATAATTAAGAAACAGGTTGTTTTAAACTCAGATGTCAATAATATTTAGAGAGGTCCATCAGAAATATAAATACTTGAATACTAATTTAGACTTTCTTTTATTGTACTGAATGTTTTGGCACAAACAGTCATTGTATAAGAACAATTTCTGCTGCGTTCTATCTATCAGAACTGAAAAGGTTATTTCTAAAACAAGGAACTAACGTGGTTGTAAACTGAACTCACTGTTAATTCATTGTTTCTGATAAAAAATATATGTGTGGTAGAAATACAGTGTAATATTATTGTTATATAAACTGTGAAACATTCAAACATAGCAACTAGGTGTTCAAATAAGAGCTTAACTCAACTTTAGCAGCTGTTTATGAGCACCATGGAATAAGAGACTGAATGGAGCAGTTTTTTGTTTTTTGGCCTTTCCCTACGAACTGAGCTACTATGGTTAGTAATATATATATATATATACATATTTAGAAATTATGGAATACCTTAAGTAACGATGACTGTTAAGATGTTGAGCGTAAAGATGAAGCACTTACTAAACATACGTTTCATTTCCTAGTTAATCCTCCCCACGTAAGCTGTTATGCTAAAATAATTTAGCATGTATCTAGAGCAAAATTTAATATGCTATATAATATACAAAAAATCATCCAGTTTTATATTCATATCAATTATGGTTTTAATTAGAACAATTAGGAATTTCTGTGTCAATAACACAAAAACAACAAAGTTTGCTTCTATGGGGTTTTGAGTCTGTTTTACTTCACTATATAGTAACTTAAATTAACATAAGTATGTGACTAAATAGCATACATAATGTTCTGGGACTTGTTGGTCCATCTCCACTGTACCCTCCTCTAAACTAAATTAACATAATAAAAAACAAAACAAAACATAAAGCCCTTGTCATTCATATGCTTGAACTGCCTCTAAAACATCTGAAGGTAACCCATTCCAAAGGCCAACCACCCTGTTAGGAAAATGAAACTGTCTTAGCTAAAGGTGACTTCTTTCTGAACAAAATGTGTGACCCACTAGTCCTACTGTTAAATATGAAAAAGATGATGCATCAACACTATAAATTCCCTTTACAATCTTTAACATCAATCATATCCTCTCTAACTCTTCTTTTTTTTAAGGTACAACAACTCAAGACATTTCAGCTTCTCCACATATGGCAACACCTCCATCCCAGGCACCATTCTCTGCATTCTATAGAACATTTCAACATCTAAGGTGAAAACTAAACACAATATTCCAAATGTGGCCTAACTAATGACTTATACAATGAAATTATATCCTATTTAAACTTGTATTCAATATTTCTGTAGATATAACCTAAAATACATTTATCCTACAACTTTCAACAAGACACTGCTTAGATAGTTTTAGAGACTAATCAGATATTACACCAAGATCTTTTCCCTTCATAACTTTTTCAAAAGGGTATTTCCATCCAAATGATACTTATAAATGAAATGTCACTAAATGATCTAAATACTTTGGTAAATAAGAAGCATCCTTTTGCAAGCTAGCAACACCAAAGACCTTAATTTCATCTGCAAATTTAAGTAATTTATTAAATATTGGAATATTTCTTTATTTATGTCATTGATGTAAATCACAAAGAGCAAAGGTTTTAAGACTGAGCCATGAGATACCCTGTTTATGACATTAATCCAGTTTGACCAACCTCAATTTGTAATAACCCTCTGCTTTCTTCCATCCAGCTGCTCTTCTATGCAATTTAATGACTTATCCCTTACATGTACAGAGATAATTAACTGACATTGCAAATCATCTTTTAACAGACTTTCCAAAATGTTTCCTACAACTGATGTAAGATTAATGTGTTTATAATTACTAGTACAGTTTTCATCATCTCCCTTGAAAAGAATATTCACATCAGCCAACTTCCAATCCTCTGATTTCTGCACACAATTCAAGGGCTGACAAAAAATAGTAGTAAGTAGCTCATTTATATCTAATCTTTAATCTTCAAAACCATTGGGAAAATACAATCTGGTCCAGAAGCCTTTAAATTGCTATACTCATTTCCTATGAAAAACTTTTCTCTGCCTCACCACTGTTTAATCCCAGTTTAAAACTTCCCTCACAGCTAAATTAATAGCCTAAGTAAACAAGCCAACTCTTACCCTATTTAAATGTAAACCATTTATTCCAAAAATCTCCCTTCTTCCAGTGAACTGATCCCACAAGCCCATCTCATCATCCTTATATATGCTAATCTAAGTCTAGCATTTCACCCCAGTGACCTACTTATAACTATCTCCAGAGTTAATCCTGGGCAATATCGTTGGCAAAATTAAGTTATTATGGCCTTTTGTTTTTAAAATGCTTTTATCAACCCCTTGTACCTATTAACTAGCTTTTCTGATATACCTTTCCATACATCATTAGTTCCTACATGCAGTACAAAAACGGCATCTCTGCTAGCACCCTTTATTATATCCTGCTCCTGATTCTTTTCTCCATATTTATTCCCCTGACTATTCTATCCATATGCCTTATTGTGACATTTTGCCAAAATGATTATTTAATATTGTTCAGTGAACCAACTGTTTGATGATTGTATATACAAGTTCACTTCTTAGACTGTCTGATATGTACACTGTTTGATCATTATACACTTTTGATAAGTTATATAAATGAAAATGAAGGTTTGCTAAACCACAGATTTTGTATTTTTTCAAAACAATATATTTTTTTTAAAAGATAAGGCTTATTAATACAATAAAAACAACTTTACTGAATGGTGATGTTAAATGTTGCAAATCATACCTACCTATAAATATATAATCAAACATGATACACACATATTGACTTTAGTTGTTGCCTATACTTAGGGTGTTGTACTCGTTCAACAAAACTTTCTTATAGAATGCAGGATTTCCCAATAAAAGGGTGAAAATCCTAATATAGATTGGTCAGTTTTCCTTCTTATGGAAAAAAATCTTAACACTTGTTTAACTATGAAATGAACATTCTAATAAATTTCTAATCTATATTACTGGTTGAAAGTGTTTGAAAGTTTTTAAGAGCTTGGAAAATATCAAGTTTTTTAATGAAGTGAGTAAGTTAATTTATCAAAACAAACTCAACTGTTAAATATAAAATTGTAGTTTGTTGTTTGAATATGAAGTAGAAATTTAACTACAAATACACATCCAAACAGCATATACATGCATTATGTAGTAAATCTTACAATATAGTGTACAACACAGTAACTTTAAACACATCTGAAGCATATAATAAAAAAAGCACATTATCTGGGATAAAATGAAATAAATCATTTACTGACAAAATGCTATAAATCAATTTCTTTCCTCTCGTCAAACAATAGAATGGATGATAAATTAATAAAACAACACTGAACTGGTGTAAAGTGATATTAAATTCAATTTCTTGTAATGAATTTAAACACCTAAACGTTTAACAGATTAGAATAATGTAAAATGTACCTATTCTTTAATATCCTGTTGATCACTTGAAGTAAAAGCATATGATTTGGAAACAAAAGAGGTTAAATTTCCTTAAAAATAAATGTGTTGGAGTTTTATTGAAACTTCTTTGGGATCAATGACAGTTATTGATAAATGTATTAGGCTTTGTAGAATATTATTACTGACAAAGCACAACTTAATACAAAACTGAACAATCCATTTCTGCAGTAGAATTACTCACACAAATCAACATTTTTTTTACAAATTGCATCATAATTTTTTGTCACATCCTATATTAATATATTTTTTGGTTTGGAATAAATAAATAAGTTAGCAGCAACAATGTTGTGTGTATTTTTGAAATTCTGACATAACTAAAATTCACTGTGATGAGTTGAAGACAACTCAACAATTATGCATAGAAGTTGTAGTCTAGTTCAGCAACTGTGAGTTGGGTGTTTTTTTTAAGTTAAATGTCAAAGTTAAGTTATACATACCCTTTTGTTTTTTATTAACTAGACAAATAACAATCAAAGAAATACAGGAAGAATACAGCTGTATTTCATCAAAATAAGAAAAATCCAGAAGTTACTGCATAGCCCTACCAAGGATACATAATGGAAAGCTAAATATTAAACATCAAAAATTTAGTTAATTTACAAATTACTGAGATTACATAACAGGAATGTTAAAAAATTATATAATACAAGTTAAATGATGCAAAAGGTACTTAACAAACATCAAGTGACTGTATATATTAGTAATCTAATAATAATACTTAGGAGGAACTTAAAAACAAAAATTAAGGTAATTGATAGAATAATGTACTACCAAGGACACTTACCAGGTATGTAGAAATTAACAAGGATATAATTCTCATAGCCCAAACAAATACATCAGTGAACTACTTAAAAAAATACATACTATTGGTTACATAAAAACTTATCAGTAAAATAAATATCAAAAACTGAAAAATACTATGAAACATCTCTAATACAGGCACCTTGGAATTTTCTTAAATTCCATCATCAGCTTTAATATCTCAAGAAAGCTAGTTCATAATATTCATACTACAAAAACACATCAGTGTTGGTCAATTTTTTGTTTTTAATTGGAAGTTTAGAAAGAACAATTTTAAAAGGTAACAAAATAATGGAAGGTACAATAAAATTTGTTGCATAAACATTTAATATATAACACTGTTATTTATAAACAGTTACAGAGAAAGGCTTAAATATAACTATAAACATTGTACCTTTAATTTAATAAATATGAAATAAACAGAGAATCCAGAAGTGTTTATATTTATGACAACATGAAGGGGCTGATATGATTATTCTGTGTTGGATGATCATTGAAAATAAATGACAGTGTTGAGAGAAACAATTAAAGAGAAAGGCAAAAATATAATTATGTACCTTTAATTTGATAAATATTAAATAAAATCCAGAAAATCCAGAACTGATTCCATTTATGACAACAGGAATGGGTTGATGTTATTATTCTTTCTTGGGTGATCATTGAAAATGTAAAGGTTTTCATTACTAAACAGTTCATAATCTGTGATTCTGGAATTATGATGAACCCTTCTTTCTGTGACTTTCATTGTTCAGTAAGAGGCATAAAACTACTTGTTTACAATTTTTAATGCTTAATCTCAAAAATTTAAATTTAATCTTACAGACAAAAACATATTTTTGTAGTTTTAAAAACCATGTATTTTCATTTTTGTTGTGTGAAAAATACCATTCACAGAAGCTGAGTGTCAAGATAAATAAAAGAAAGAATTATTAAAATATTTCTGTGGAAAGCGATATGTGTATATAAAATTTTCAATTTTGTTTTGTTTAATGAAATTTGTTAAACAGTTTTTAAACAATTTAAGTATAACTACATGATAAGATCTAATTACAGTGAACAGAACCAAAAACTACAAAATTATCAAAAAAATAAAAACATGCCATGCCTTACCAATTTAGTTGAGTTATTCAAATTATAATTTTCACAATTCATATTTACATATAAAACAATATCATTCACATTTTCATACGTTTATGCTTACTGTAGACTAAAAACAATTTAGGTATAAAAACAATGTGAAAGTATTTGTTAATATTACACAGTGATAACACTATTAGGTGTAAAAAGAAACGAGTAAAAAATATAATTTATTCAAATACACAAAAAATGTTAATTACATATAACAGACATAAATATATTAAAAATACCATATTATTTAATCATAAAAGTCACTCTGAAGTTAAAAAATGTATATTTTAACTACAGAAAGAAGTTTTAAATTTTTTTTTATGCACTATTGTTTTCTTCAAACCATATATTGGTTGATTATTTGTAGTCTTATCACGCAAAGCAACTAGACTAGCTGTGCCAAACATCCAGCAAAAGAAATAAAATTAATGTAAAATTAATTTAATTTAAAGGAATCAAGGTAAAACAAAAAAAGTTTAATTTTTGAATTTGAAATTTAAATAGCATTAAATCCAATTTTTATATCTAGTTTATAGCAGTAAGAGAGAAAGTATAATAATAGAAGTTTGAAAAGACTTTCTGTAGCATAACTTTAATTATTATAATTAGCTGGGATGACTAATGGGTAAGTTCAAATATCAGCATTTAGTCACCTGGTCATGGTTTTGAGTTATTTGATGGTAGCCATTTTTTATTTCGTATCAAACTAACTTTTACTTTATCTCACAAAAAGGAATCATGTTTAGAAAACAAAGTCTAATTTAGGAATTAAATAGCATTAAAAAGGCCAATGGACTTTAAAAAACCTTAAAATATTTGTAAGGTGGACAGTTTCACTATCACCAATTGCACTGTCCAATATTAGGGATAAACCTGAGGACAAAACACGTCTAAAATGGTGCCGTCATTGAGAGTCGTAACTATGGCACGACAGTAGAATATGGGCTATTGTGACCTGAATGTCACACAAGCCACACATTGGTGCATCAGTACCAGAAAAAGAAAAAGATTCGTTAAAAACTGTGACCAATGCATTGTCCAGTTAGGACAACTTCCTCTCTCTGATCCTTACAGAAACAAGACAGCCAAAGTCTAATAGAGGGTTTCATCTGGAAAAGCTTGTTTTCACGTTGCTCACTCCAAGTCGACTGCCAATTGGCACGGAGTTGAGCTTTGAATACAGGACCATAGTCCATGTGTGGATAGGGCACAGACAGACTTAGCTGCAGTATCAGTGAGCTTGTTCCCATGAATATCAATGTGGCCTAGTATCTAGAAGAACTGAATAGATATAAATGTTAAAGAGTAATGGGCCAATTAGTTTTGAATATCAGTGAGAGCTAGCATAAAGTGACTCCAGGGCCAGTAGAGAACTAAGCAAGTCAGTACAGATAGTACAGTGCAATTACTTTGTAGCTTTTATGTTATCCAGGCCAAGAGAAATGACATACAATTCATCAGAAAACACAGAACTGTAAAGGGTATTCTTTGCACAATAACTGAACCAATAACAAACCATGGCAGAGCCCATAGAGCCACCTCATATCAAACCATCCATATAAATGGGAATGATAGGATGGTTTGAAAAATGTTCAGCAAATAAAAGATGGTACTTCCTATTGGGAGTATCTGCTTTTCTCAGATGACTTAATGAAAGGTTACATTTGTGGATTGTAATAAGCCATAATGGGATGGGCTTTCCAGTGGATACAGCAATGTCACACAAGGATAGACCCAATTCATCCAACTGTGCTTGGATACAAAGGTAAAAAGGAAAAATGGCAGATTGTCTGTTCTGAAAAAAGCATGGACCACTGAGGAAGGAAATCACAACCCCAGATGGGATGCCCTGGTAAGGATCAAAGTTTTGAAGCATACAGTAAAGACAGCTGCAAATGGTGTAGGTATAGAGGAGCTTCATGAGACTGTGTGTACAAGCTCTGGATTGGGAAAGTGCAGAAATCCTTGGTGCAGAGCTGAAGTCCCTGATGATGAATGGAGTCCAGCATCTTCAAGCCTGAGGTCCTGACAAAGCCATAGATCAGAGACCCATAGTCCAGTTTTGATTGAATAAGAGCACATTATATCTTTAGCATAGAACACCGATCCTCTCCCCAGATGGTTGAAGAGAGGACATGGAGGATGTTCAATGCTCTTGTACGTTTGATTTGTACCTGCTTGGTGTGTGATATAAAGGTCAGCTAACAGTCGAAGATAAGCCCCAAGAACTTTGTCTCAGAGACCATAGGAAGCACAATGTCACCAGCACCGAGTTCAGGACTGGAGTGAATACCCCATTAGTGCCAAAAGTGCAAACACATGGTTTTAGAGAGAGAGAAATTAAGACTGTTTGCTGTGGTCCACTTAAGTAAACAACTGAGGGTAGTAAATAGCTGCCTCTCAATAAACCTTGAATTTGATGACTGACACAAGTTGTGGAAGTCGACATAGACCCCATTTGCAACAGTAAGAGGGGGTTGTTCAGAGATGGTATTAATCTTTATATTAAAAAATGTGACACTCAAAACACAACCCGAAGGGACTCTAAGTTCTTACAGAAAAGAACTGGAAAATGTCAAACCCATACAAACTTGGAATCACCTCTCCATTAAAAAAATTTTGATGAAAATGGACAAATGGACACTTAACCCATATAAATGGAGATTGCACAAAACATACCTCCATGTTATATCATAAGCCTTCTCAATGTCAAAGAATATTGATACAAGATGTAATTTGAGAAAGGCCTCTCTGGTTCATGTTTCAAGTTAAATCAGATAGTCCATGGTAGAGCACTATCGATGTAACTCACATTAAGTGGGTGAAAGGAGGTTGTTTGATTCAAGAACTCAAACAAAATGAGCATTGATCATCCTATCTGAGGTCTTACAAAGATAGCTTTTCAAAGCAACTGCACAGCAGTTTGAAGGAACCTTGGGATCCTTCCCAGGCTTAAAAAAAGGTAGGACAATAGCCTGCTGCCATGCATCAGGAAAAATATTCTCCTGCCAGATAAAGTTTAAAACATTCAGAAGAGTAGCAAGAGAAGCAGGAGATAGATGGCTCAGCATCTTGTAGTGTATATCATCAGGTCCAACTGATGTACTGCCACACTGAAGAAAAGTCAGTTTGAGTTTCACCAGTGTAAAGGGGCGATTATAGTCATAAAGATGATCAGCCCGAAAGGAAAGAGGTAATAGCTCTGTCCGAGTCTTTATGGCAAAGAAGGTGTAGGATGAAGCAGCAGTGCTAAATACTCAGCAAAAGCTTTCACTGAAAATACTAGAGATACTCCAAGCATCAGCTATTTCTTGGTCATCAGAGAGCAAGATCGAAAGGGGAACAGAATTATACTGCTCACTGACCTTTTGAAACTTATCCTACAACTTTAAAACTAGTTGTAGAAGGGTTGCTGATTGTGAATTTAATCCACGATTCCTTCTGGCTTTGACATCTTACCTGCTGAGTATGTGCACAGGTTTGCTGAAAAGCAATGTGGTTCAAAAGTGCGAGATACCTATGAAACATATCCCAGGCCCATTTTTGAGCCTTTCATGCCATGTGGCAAACAGAACTTCACCATGGATGATGATATAGTAGAAAATTGGTCAAGGGTTTAGGAATACACTGAGCAGCTGCCTGTATAATACAATCAGTCACTGCTACCATGCAGTTATCTATCGATGGCTTATAAACAATGGCATGATCAAGTTCAACAAGTGCAGTGAAAAAGAGCCAGTTGGCTTGATACAGCTTCCACAGGGACACACAGGTCGGATGGCATTGACCACAGGCAGTATCTCAAAATTATCAGAAATTGACCACTGCCTCATGGATTATTGTCTACCCTCCATGAAATATGGGAGAAAAGTGAAAGAGAGCAAAATGAGTGATCAACAGCACTAAAAGACTGACTAGGTGCATGAAAATAAGTATAAGAACCAGTACTGAAGAGAGAAAAGCTGTAATCTGAGAGCATACACTCTACAGGGCAATCCCTCTCATTAATATCAGCACTTCTCCAGTTGCCATTTTTATTGATGTGCAGGCAAAATTGGTGGTAAGCCCTTCTGTTTTTGACCACGTATTTTTTTTCTTTATTTGAGAGAGATCTATCGATGTTCATGGATCCTGGCTTGGATCAATTAGGCAGGTCTCTGTTATTGAAAGAAGTATTCAGCAACTTAGGGCATGAACAAATGATTATTTTGCATCTTGGGGCCAGAAAAGAAGATGTACCTGAAGAAATGCCCATACCTGGAACCAAAGGAAGTGAATCAGGGGGTTTGCTGGAATGAATGTTACGGACAGAGATGATTATTGACGTTGATTTATCAACTTTCTTAATCATGTAGGTCAAAAGACTTATTATATGGTTTGAAAATGATATTTTCAGAGACACAAAGAAATCCATCTGTACTACCACTGTAGTAGTGAAACAACGTATAGCAGTATACATCTGAGGTGAAGTAGTTGACAGCAACTTTGAATTGTTTTCAAACACTGTATCTCTATTTCTTCCAACCACTTAAGGCAAGAATGAAAGTAGGATGAGTGATAGCTACTACAGTTAACACAATGAAGGTCTGTTTTACACTCATAGGCTTCATGGTCCGAGCCACTACAATGAACCATCACACGATGTGTTCGAGTGATTGAACCGCTGGCATTGGATACATCTGAGAGGGTTCAAAATATATGGCCATACTTTGCAATTAAAATAACCTGCCTTGATGGTGGTAGGTGGATGTGGTGATGTAAATGTCAAAATTAGGACACTGGTTGGCATCATACTTCCATCTTTGCAAGTGGAGATGCACCTCACCACTGAAACTACTGAGCTGCAGAAACCAGTGAGGGTCTCTGATTCAGGGATGTTCTCCAAATCCCTCTCAATAATAACTCCTTATGAGGAATTCAAAGTAGCACAGGGAGTAACCTCAATGAATAAATCCCCAATTTCCTTCAAATGCAAGAGGAGTTTACTGTGTTTTGGAGTGAATATTTCATCAGAGTGAAGCTTTTTGACAGACTTAGGAGAGCCAGCAAGTTCCTCTAGTCCCTCTGAAAAAAAAAAGGGGAGACATTTGCCTTAAAGGTTTGTCTGAAAGAGAATGTAATATAAGAAATTGAGGAAGTATAACAGAGGTTGAAGATTGCTGCTCAGAATCTTCAAGATGTGGTTGTTTACCAATGGACTGTTTTCTTCATTATCTAAATTTTTATTTGGGGGATCTATAATAAAGAATATTTCAGTGACTCCACCCACCATGGAGACCAATGAGGGAATGTACTACAGTGCCAAACAAGGACACTACAGCAATGCCTGGGTTTTGTGAGCAATATACCCAAACACTAGCATCAAATACAATGTCCACAAAACACATTGAGAACAGCCAACACTGGTACTTGGTTGAACCTAGCCCAAGTGGGCCATCTGATTGATCCAAGGCTGCCCATCTACAGGAATTTAAGGCCAAAGTGGTGTGTTGGGTTTAGATCCCTCAACCACCAGGGTCTTCTCCTCCTCTTCAAGGGTTGCTATGCATGGTAAACACATGGGTGGATGTTTGGATACCAGAAGAGGTAAACTGAAAGAACAGAACCTTCTCTGGAAGGTCCCCTCACCACATACAGGAATCCATACCAATGGATCAAATTCTATATCTAGTTTTCCATATGAATTTCATATTATTATTATCCAAACATGATATACACAAAGGAATTTAGTTTCTAATTTATTCATGAACAAAATTCTGTACATTTTAGTTTCAAATTGTTAATTACTTTAAAATATTTAATCAAATTAAATGTTTTTGTATTAAAAAACTAATAATACATGTTAATGAATAGGAAGATACTATTACAAAAAATTCAGCAATTAACAAATCATTCATTTTGCCTGCAATAAAAACTAACTGAAAACTACTTCAGTATAATTGTGATGAATGGCGAATCTCCAAAGTTTCTCATAGAGATGCCACATTGGGCTATCTGTTATGTCCACCAAAGGGATCCAAACTCTTGACTTTTGCATTGTAAATCCATTGACTTTCTGCTGTCTCAGTGGGAAACAGTAACAAAAGAATCTAATTACTAACATAATAGTTTACATAATAAATCAAAGTAACCATATATATTACTAACCATGGTAATAAACTGAAATTCTAATTTTGGAAACAAGAAAATCACATTTGGAAATTAAAATGCAGTACAAAATAAAGTTATTTTGCAACAACAAATTATCTTGTTGGATGAATAATTACAATTGTACCAATTCAGCTTTTAGTAACATTAAATGTTTTTATCAGTCAAATTAACAGTCTGTTGTATTATATAATTATAGTGATGTGTTGATCTGTAATTCACTACATTAGCAGTGTGCAGATTCATAACCGATCAATTACATCCACAAATTAAAAAAGTCACAAGAAAAAATACAATTCTGAAACTTTTAACACTAAACTGATATGTAATTTTTCTTCACAAATGTACATGAATTCACATAACATGGTTTACAGTGGTGAAAAAATTAATTTTTCTTGTGGTTTCTTACAACCACTCGCTACTTATTTTAGAACATTGTAAATAAACAGTTGTAGAAGTTTGACACACTGCTGAGCATCAGTAAAGCCTCAAAAGATAATTCAATTTGTGCTTGAAAGGCACATGGTGCCATTGCTCAACTCTGGTTGCTGTGACACAAGTGAATAACAATGGTTAACGTACCCCCAACCTCCAAATACAATGTCAGTTCATCATAATTCTACCCCTATTTACATCTTGTTCCCATTTAAAGCTGGGCAGATTTAAGCAAATATGGTGCAACAGTCTAAAAGGAAGACACTACTATAATCACGGTTAAACAATAAAAACACAATTTATTCAAAATAACAATACTTAGAAATAACATCAATACAGTTGATAAACAATTGCCTGTCAGGACACCAATGTTAATAAACAATTTATCAAAAAGTACAAGATAGCAAATTCTATTTTTTTATGATATATTTATGGTTGGGTTTATTGTTCATTTATTATTTAATTCTATTATTTAGTTTAACTATGAATTTTTAGTTGACTTAAAATGCTAACTCACTCTCTACATAATCATCTGCATTTTGAATAAATATATATGTATGTATGATTAAAATGACATCAGCTTCCTTAGTGGTGACTGACAGATACTATTAATGCAGCAGAAAAGTATGTATGTTTGTGATCACATTAGGTTGGGCTCTCATGACCTATTCTGTGAATAGGACCTAAGTCTTTTTAGAACATCATGAGTAAACTACTCTGTCAACAAGTATTCTGCCTTCAATGGCAGAAAAAGAGTCATGAGATAGTTATTGAAGGGTACAGCTAATGCTGTATCATTCCATATTATTATTGATATTGAGAGATATTGTTTGAATATTGCACCTGCTGTATTTTTTGGGAATTAAATTTTTTTCCTAGTTCTTTATTTCTGATTCCAAAATCTTATGGACTTTGCATTTTGCCAACAGACACTTTTCATACAAGAGGAAAACAATAAACGTTTTACAGCTGTGTGTCATGACAGTGCAATAGCTCAAAACTATAATTGTGCTGAAACAATGTTGAGATAAACAATAAAGTAAGGTTTGGGATCTCATTTTATTTGATTGCTAAAGGAGCAGATAAAGACTGTGTGCTTTTCTTTGATTAGAGCTTAAATACAAATAGTTTTCACAATTGAGCATTTACTTACAGTTTTGAATTGAATCAGTATATTGTGTGTACAAGATATTTTACCAGTAATTTTATTGGTTAATGAGCATCAACAGACATCTCGCATTCTTTGATAAAAGTGCTGAGATATTTACATTTAAGGATAACATTCAGTGATCAGAGATGATCCATATTTTAGTTGGAAACTTTACAACTTGCTACAACAAAATGTGCAGATATATTATTAGTTCAAATTGACTGAAAGTCTCTTTCTGTAGGCCTAATAAGTAAATGGATAACTTCCCACTTACTCAATATAGGTTTTAAGATTTAAAAGTAACCATATTTTACATGTAATATCTTATTGATTGTCTCAATGGTGTAAAACACAATTTCAAATAGTTTGCCTATTTTATTAAGATTTACTTACAGGAAATATTAATATAAATGTCTTATGTGAGAAATTCATATTACTGGAGAGAAATACTTTAAATTCTCACAAGGAGAAAGAAAGATACAGAGATTAAGTTCTCAGTGGATGTTCAAAGAACTATGAATTATAACAAAGGTGACCACATCTGATTATTTCATATACATACTACTTTACCTACACTGTTATTTCAGGCTCTTGTGAATTATATATTATTCATGAGGAATCTATGATCAGCTCAGTAAAATCAGGGTGGAGAATAGAAGATTTGCCATGAAGCAAATGCCATGTGCTCCATAATGCACCATCTAGGAAAGCTGATTACCTACAAGTGACCAGAAACTCAAAGCTAGTCCACAAATACTGCAAGTATAGGTATGTTTCATGCTATAATAATTTCAATAGACTGGAATTTGGGAGATGTTGTAAAGTATTATCTTTTGCATGAATTATGGTTTTTAAAATTATTTGTCACAATTTATCTTGAAACCTGAGCAGTTTTGATAGTAGAGTGAGTTAAAAAAATTAAAGTTCCAACAGTTAAAGAACTATGATAAAACAGTGCATTCTGTATAAAGGGAAATTCCTAGTAGATATACACATGCATATAAAATAAAATTAAAGAAAAATTGATATTGTATGTTTTGTCTTGTTTCACTTACACAGGTGGATTGACAATATTTCAGTAACTTGCCACGTTTTATCACTACTGGATCAGCATGGGAAGTACATCAAGATGTCCAGAAGAAGGAAGTAACTAATCCACGTCTTTTGAAATTGTAAAACAAGCCCTAAAGGACAGGACTATTACAAAAAAAAATCAAATTTCATGCTTTCAGTTGCACAATAAATTTAAGAAGTTCTATGTAAGTATCAAACTGACAACTCACCGATTCCCTTCAACTGATTTGATAAATGTGATGGAGATAATGACAAAATTTTTCAAAGTTGATATAATGAAAGGCAAGACATTGGGTACCAGTGATATAATGAATGTCACCTTGGATGATAATACTGTGTTGAAATCCTACAAATATGTAGACATTGGAATAATTGGTGAAAATATGATTACTCTACTTAACATTAATGACAGATGTATTTTGGAATTACAAAAAGATTACACAAAAATGTTAGTAAAAGCTATGAAAAACTGCAAGATAAATGACTAATGACCTATGGAATTGTAAGGAACATGGGCTATTTGGATCCAAGAAAGATGACAAGAGATGCAGTTAAAGCTCAGAAGCATTTTGAAAGGATTGTGAAAATACTGTGGAAAGCAGGTTGGTGCAAGAACAGAATTGTAAGAAGACTTCCTGCAGACTGTGGTGAAGAAAATCAACTTTGCTTCCAAGGAATAAATCCAAGCCTTGAGGCTACACAGTTTCTTCCATGCACACTTGTAGCAAGTGAATACTATGACCTCAGATCAGTCACATAAAAGTTCTGTTTGTTACACAGCCAAGTATTCTGAGAAGCAAGATTTGTTGTGGTGAAAACATCAAGAGGTGTTTCGAATGTGAAGAGTTCCAAGACTCTCTTGTAAGTCAGCAAAGGAGAAATAAGGTGCTTACTTGACAGAAACACAAAGAGAAGACCCAGAAGAAGTGAGAAAACAGAAAAGGACAGGATTCTGAAGAAAAAAATATTACAGAATTAAATGGCAAAACCAGAAATTAAAAAAAAATACAGACTTAAACAGTGAATTGCCAAAAGACATGATTTAATTGGCATGATAAAATTACTAAACATTTTGTGAACTTTCATATTTTGTCATAATTGTTCAATGTTACGTATCACTTTTCTTGAAAATTAAATGTTTACATTTGGCTACAGTCTGTCTTATCTATTAAGTGAGTCCATCAAACATTTGATGTACAGCTAATCTTTGTTGAATATAAATGCCCTTTCATTATATGATAGCAATTTCTCAGAGGAGTTCTTGAGACTGTAGGCTATGGAAAAGTCCTAGAAAATTTTCAATGATGTCCAGTGTGAACCATGAGAAAAAGTTAAGCACATCAGTGCAAACTTTCACACACACACACACACACATAAAAATGAAGCACAGTTTTCACACAAGAAATACATTAAGAAGCACATCAGTGCATGATTTACACACAGATAAGAATTAAGTTAAGAAATACATAAGTACTTATTTTTATACAATTTTAGTTTACTTCATAGTGAAATAAATGAGGTATCTATAATGCAAGCTGGAAACAAACTGCACCGTGTAATGAGGTATACACGGACATGATTATTAATCTATTTGGGTGGCTGTCATTGATCACAGAAATAAGTTTTTAGAATTTTACTATTTTCTGAAGATCTGTATTTTTATCCAATATATAATAATAGCTTCTCGGGAAAAATACTATCAAATCAGCATAAAGTTCTCCCTCTCAAAACAACTATTTAATAAATATGCTGTAGCTTTATTGCCTAGCCTGACAATATGTGGAAGTTGGTTGAGAATGTATAGGAAATATTTACCATAGTGTACTAAAGGTCTTTATACTATGGAAAACAAAAGAAACAGCATCATATTGTTCACATAAGATATGGTGCAATGTTACATATCAAGTAAAATCATATCAAAGAACTATGAATCACAGAGGATAAAACAATATCACTGGGGCAAATCAAGGAAAATATAACACTAAAACATAGATATGCATCAGAAAAGTTGTAATACCAAAACTAATTATGTATATTACAGTAAATATTCTATCACTTGTTTGCAATATTTTCTCAACCCTTGAAGGTTTTTGAATAAACTTTATTTTACATAATTAAAGCAGTGATCTGTTTCTTATCTTAATGCTACTATACTTGGATGCTCTTTAGCAAAGATAACCACAACAATTTCCTTTAACATAGCAGGAGTAAAATTTAAGCGACATTTCTGTATGGTTTCACTTTAAAATTGAACAGATTTCCAAATCAAATCTGTTACTGAATTTAATTAACAATAACTGTAATCATTACACAGATTGTTGTTTCCAATAATAAGTTCCCTTAAGTAGCATGCATCTTCTCTGATTGCTTTTGTATTTTAAACAAGTATATTAATAAAATTTTGATTACACTGCACAACAATTTTTTTTTTAAAGTTTTGCTTCCTGAAAAGTTTTAGCTGATTGTGACAGGTACATAATAAGTATGCACAAATATAATTTTGGTTTTGCTTCATCATATAGGAACTCTGAAAAATAGACAGTTAACTGTTTACTGACAATAATCGATTTAATTGTGTTTATGTTACTAATACGCTATTAAGTTCAACATAATTAAAAGTGTTTTGCTCCTGATTTTTGTTTGTATTCAATGTCTGGTGCATCACATTGCTGTGTCCAACAGTAGTCTGTAAGCTTTGATGGATGACAGTTGCCCTGATATCGTTTTTCCATTGTAGCAATGTCCTGACAAAACTGGAAATTTTGATGAAATGGTACGTGATGGGCAAATTTGAATGTGATTTTCGTATCAGCAGCCACAAATCTATAAGGAACACCTGACACTGTTCAAGAAGCAAAAACTTTGTTGTGCAGTGTTATATAAAATTACAAACTAAAAATACCATTGTAAAATAATCTGATACAGTTAGTGTTAATTCTCATTTATAAATCATTTTGTTCCATCTAAAGTCACCTAGGTCATTTTCAAGTGCAGTTGAATGCACATGTTAATATTTGTAATATTAAAATTATATGAAACAAAGAAAATGATGCATTTCACATAGTGGAACAACATTTTGATTAATCATGCAGCTACTAGATTAATATTTAATGAAATTATTCCCATAAATGAAGTATGTATATAAGAACTGTCACAGGCACAACAAACAAACTACACACTTCTCTTCTTAGTACAAAATCTCTTGAACATTATTTCAGGAAAATCTTATGAATAAAATACAGCTGATTGAAATCTTAGCATGATATAATATTTACATGATATACACAACCAAAGAACAAAGGTACATCTGATACAAAAAATATTATAGTACAACTGAAAAAATTTGTTATCATGTAATATACAGATATAAAGAACACCTTCAAGTGCATCTGTGATGTCTCTCAGTAACATATATTTTGTGGTTTAATATTTTCATAAACTTTTGAATAGAGTTAGATACATCTGATTCAATTATTTCCCAAAATAAATGCTCTGACAGTTCCTCAAACTTTTAATCACAATTTAACAACAGCAACACAGAAATACATATCAAATTTCCCAAACCTTAATTATTTTTTAAAATTATAACACCTGAAAAAATCTGTTTGAAATGTCACAGCTTTAAATTATTAGCTATTTCCAAGTTCTTCACATATAGTATCTTTAACCATACATCATTCTAAAATATATTTGTTGAAAAATACAATGCTTTTAGTTATAGTTATGGATTTGTAATTTTAATTATTGTTATTAATAAACTTTACTAAAAATCATTTTAGTTACTATTACAGTTAGCTGTGGTGATGACCTTGAAATATGTCAGATAAATATTTTATAATGATAACAGTCCCTAGAAATGTTTTAAATATTTATTTTGTGTAGAAAGTGCTTTATGTATAATATTAAAGCTGAAACCATCTTTAGATTTCTATACTTTTATATTACCATTCCATACTCAGGAAAGTTTTGCTACAAGGTACGTTTTATTTATGAATGCAACACAGCACTATTTTCATTGCTTCTAACAATTTATTTAAAATGACAGGACTTCTTTATAGATAACAATATCTAAGAGCACAGGCTTTTATTATAAATAATAATAATAATAATAATAAACTTGTTTATGATGGAATGTCAATTTTCCCAAGCTGGTCAGAAGAAATACTTATGTTTCACATTACTATTTCTTTATTGTTTTAATTTATTCGATAAGCAAAACAGACCGGGAAAAGTTTTATATTTCTGGAGGTTCACTAACTGACTTTCTCCACATCTCTGTATGACACAAATCAAGTATTTTGCTACTACTGCAAGAGGAAAGGATTTATATAGAAACAAGGATATAAAACCAACTCTAAAATTAAAAATGAACAAAATTTCACAATTTAATATATATGCTAATTTCTGTTAACAGAATGTTGTAGGAAATCAAGAGCATTTACCATTAAAAATGTCAGTTTGCACAGAACAATCTTCCAGCAAAATTTCAATTATGTTATATTTATAAAAGAAAGATTTAAGGGACTTGTATAAATAAACTATGGATTTCTGTAGGTTGTGATGCACTGAAAATTTGCATTGGTTTAACATTCTTCCAATTGAATAATATTTAATTTCATTTATTACATAACTGTATTTCTATAAATTATAAATCTGTTTGATTTACAAATATTAAGTTGAAGTTTATACATCCTAATGAAGCACAGAAAAGGCTGCAAAAAATGAGACAGAGCTTGAAATGTTTCCAAAATTGACTACATTTTTGTCACTAAAACCAACTAGTATGTAAGCACTGTGTATGGACATTGAAAGAAAACAGATATTTTCACCACTTTTACACAACTTGATGTAGAAACTACACTTAATTAATGAACAGCCTGTGGAAACTGAAGGGTAGTAGTCACTTCCCCTACTTCTGCACAACTTAATATGGAACCTGCAGAACCAACTGGACTGCCTATTGAATTGGATGTTGGTGACAACACGTGCTACAGAGGTAATTATCCAGCAGGGGTATAACAACTGAGTGCAGCAGAACTGTGTTTCATAATTAAGAATGGGCCTTGCCACCTGTCACGTAGAGTTTTCCAAAACAACATGTTGGTCATCAGTTTTCTGCAGCATATTACAAAAAAAGAGATCAGCTTTTGGAATGCATATATGCTGTTTTGGTTATGTTATTCATTTAAGTTAGATTTATGATACTGTGAACCATTCTGTTTTTTTTGGTAATTAGGGAAAGCTGTAACAAACTTGTGAGTAATGGGTCATAAGAAATGATGACTGTGGCACTTGTTACGAAACATAGAAAGACATGAAAATTCTACATATGATTCTTGTATGATTTTTGCTCAATGGAAACTAAAATGTACACTTAATGAAGACATGCAGCATAAACTAAAGATTAAAACAAATTATTGGAGACAGGTTCTTCACTGAGTAGTCAATGTGACATGAATGTTTGCCTTGTCTAACCTAGCCATCAGAGGACACTGGGAAAATATATAATGTTGAATTTAAATGAGGGAACTTTTTGTTAATTCTTGGTGGCTTATATTCATTTATGGAAAATTGCATGAAGGACATTGCAATGCATGACAATCTTGTATGCACAGGTATTGACAAGCCATATGCAGACTTTGATTGGGACACTCAAATGTGTGATGTATTTGTTTATTTACTGAATCCTCCTATGGTATATATGCATGTAGAAACATAGCAACAAATTAAATGTTTTCATAGATCAATGAAGTAAGATGATACACTCATTCAATATTTTGTAACATAAAAGTACACTCTTTGTAAGTTACTGAAAGTGACATGTTGAATGACACTGGAGTAGGGCTCCCCCCTTTCCACCCTGTCATGCTCTGTGGTTATGAGTTAGCAGTATATTTATTTAGCTATTGTGTCACTTATGTGCATAAAGAAATATATATGCAATTTATATATGTTCACATATTTTCATAGATAAATTTAAATATAATATTTCTTTTGGATATAATGATGAATAAAGGCTTCATTGAGCCCACTGTTTTCTTAAACATAAAAAAATGTAAATTTGATGTACAATTTGCTTAAACTAACGTAATAAAGTTCTTCAAAAGAAAAATGCACAATAAATTTAACTTCCAACAATAAGTAGAATGGTGGATCAACATCCGATGTACTATCTCTGATGACTGCAAAAACTTCTGCATTGTGCATTGCAAGTTTTACAAGGCAACATGCAAATTGCTTCATATTAAAAAGTATACCACTAATATCAGACTGCCAAGCAATGACAAAGACATACCAATATGCTAGATAACAATTAGATATGCATGGAGGAGTGTTATAACAGTGTTTGTATCTAAGTTTTGCAAGCAACTGAACAAAGGATTCATGTGTGCAGAATTTTGAGACTGAACCAAGGTGCTTCTCATGATCCAATCTGACAAGTTGCAGATGGTGTTTTCATCAAGATGAAAATGTGTTAGTGTGGAACAAATGGCCAGTAAATACTATCTCCACATTTTACGATTCTAAGAATGAGGACCCTGGCAATGAAGACAAGGATAATCAGCCCATTCAAACACCAGCTTGTGTACTCAATTACAATAGAAACATGTCCAGTTTTGACAAATTTAATTGCATGGTAAAATACTATCCTTGAACACAGAAAACAATCAAGTAAACAAAGAAATTTCTTTGCATGGTCAAATTACACATCTTTTACAATCAGACAAATCCAGAGAAAAACTTTCATTGCTGAATTTTAGAATGCAAGTGACTGATGGTATTCTGGCAAAGAGTGAACAGACAGAAGCTACCCTTTTTTCATCATCCTCTGACAGTAGAAAGGAAGCATTCCCTCAGGCATCAAAGATTGATCTTACCACATGTTTAATTTGTAGACTCAAAAAACACGACCTGGTGGCTACGTTGTAAATCAATAAAAAGAAAAACTCCACTAAGCCATGCATATAAAAGAAAGAAAAAAATAAATGCTGAGAAACAAGATTTTATTGCAAGAGATGTGAAGTCCCACTCCACCACAAAGAGGAATGCTACAAAAGATACTATGTTTATACACTTTTCTGATCAGATAAGACATTCCTACATATATATACTGGTATTCATTGCTGTGAAACACTGAAGCTTTTATTTCAAATGATAATTTGGCAGCTGGTCTTAGCTTTTGAAAAAGAGGTTGGTTGTGAAAGTGTTAATAATCATATAACATATGGAACACATTTTTAACCTAAATAATTATGTAATCTGTTGATACTGCAGCAAAGAAAGTAGAATATAGTGTTATAGTTAATTATAATTTAACAAATCAATAACTGTAATGGCACTAAGAAATATGAGAATAAACACTTGTAACATATAAATGGTAGCTTTGTTGTAACAAACACATTAAACATGGAGAATGCAGAACATCCAAAATAAAACCAAATAATTTTAACAAGAATACCTTCTACAGAAATAGAAATATGTCTCTTTGATGATAAAATAAATCCTTCACATACATTCAGGTCTAACTATGCTGTTGTTATTTGTTCTCACTATTTGCTCTGTGTTGCCATTTTGGTCAGCTTCTCTTAATAAATAAGCCTCTTCTAGATCAAGATCAAAACCAGGGTTGGTAATGATATCTGGCACTGCTTTCAAGCCATCTTCAACAAAAACTGTAGAGACAATTAAAACCATCAGATTTAGGTAAGAAAACATGAGGACTATATTTTATCTATTAGTACAATATGTCTCTGATGTAATTTACACACATCTGCTTGAATTTGTAAAGTAGTTTACTTGTTTCATGCTACCTCAGTTTATTCATCCTGATGGTAACATTTTAAAAAGAAATAATGAAATATATAGTCACTAGACAACTTAACTGAGAGGAAGTTAATAACAAGAAATCAAACTAATGTAGTTAACAAAATAAGAAAAATAGCATAAGATATTATAAAATATTTTTAGTAGACACTTCTACTATTCCATTACTGTATATAAAATTGTAGATAAGTTACTTAGGGTTATTTATATTTTTTTAATTTTTAAGTGCATATTATAAAACTGTAACTTCAGAAAAAAAAAGAAATAATAAATGAAACTGACAGTCCCCTATAGAAGAGAAAAGTGAAATATGCAATCAAATGTGGTAGGGAAGGTTATGAAAGACAATATCCCTTGCAGAACTACCAGAAATAGAATGTATACCATTTATGCTGAGAAATCACCAACAAGAAAGAATGGAGAATCAATGAGGTAAGACATCTGGAAAATCTGGACTGTCTGCTGTGTTTAGTAAAATTAATAGAAGTAATTTAAGGTAAAACAAAACAAAGTTAAAAAAAACAAACTTCACTGATATGGAGTTCAGGATCAGGGTGAATACCCCCGCTTGTGGCAAAATTGCATGCAAACAGTTTTACAGAGAGAGAAATTAAAGTTGTTTGCTGTGGTCCACTCCCATAAACGATTGAGGGCAGTATGTAGCTGTTGCTCAATACACCTTGTGTTAGAGAACTGACAAGAGATATGAAAGTTGTCAACATAAAGCCCACTTGCAACAGCATGAGGGAGTTGTTCAGTGATAGTATTAGTATTTATACTGAAAAGTGTGACACTCAAAACACAGCCCAAAGGGACTCCATGTTTCTGTAGAAAAGAAAGGAAAGTATTAAACCCATACAAACATGAAATCTCCTGTCCATTAAAAAATTAATAGAAATGGGCAAATGACCACGTAACCATATATATGGATGTCTTGCAAAATTCCATACCTCCATGTTGTATCATAAGCCTTCTCAATGTCAAAGAATATTGATATAAGATGTTGTCATTTGAGATAGGCTTCTCTGATTGATGTTTCAAGTCAAATCAGGTGTCGTCTGAACCCACACTGGAAGCCCTAGAGGAGGTTGTTTGATTCAAGGAACCAAATAATATGAGCATTAACCATCCTCTCTGAGGTCTTACAAAGACAGCTCATCAAAGCAATTGGACAGTAGTTTGAAAAAATCTTGGGATCCTTCCCAGGCTTAGAGAAAGGCAGGACAATTGCCTAGTGCCACCCATCAGGAAAAACATTCTCATGCCAGATCCAGTAAAAAACAATCAGAAGAATAGCAAGAAACGCAGGAGATAGATGGTACAGCATGTCACAGTGTACATCATCAGGTCCAACCGATGTTCTGCCAGACTGATGAAGTGCCAGTTTGAGTTCCACCAGTGTAAAAAGACGATTATAGTTAAAGAGACAATCAGTTGGAAAGGAAAGAGGTGATTGCTCTGTCTGAGTCTTGATGGATAAGAAGGTGAAAGAAGAAGCAGAAGCACCAGATACCCGGCAAAAGCTTTCACCCAGAGTATCAGCAATGCTCCAAGAAAACAGCTACTTCCTGGCCATTAAAGAGCAAGATCGAGAGGGGGACAGGGTTATATTGCCCACTGACCTTTTGAATCTTGTCCTATATGACTTTAGGACTGGTTGTAGATGATATGCCGGTGATGAACTTAATCCAAGATTCCTTCTGGCTTTTATGTCTTACCTACCAAGTATGTGCACAGGCTCGCTGGAAAATGATGCAGTTCAAGAGTGTCGGATATCTAGGAAAGTATCCCAGACCCGTTTTTGAGCCATCCGTGCCATGTGGCAGGCAGGATTCCACCATGGGTGAAAATATCATGGAAAACATGTCAAGATTTTAAGAATACATTGAGCAGCTCCTTGTATAATGCAGTCAGTTACTGCTGCCAAATAGTCGTCTACTGATGGCTTACTGATGATGGTAGGATCAAGTTCTGTGAGAGCAGTAAAAAAGGGCCAGTTTATCTGATTCAGCATCCACCAGGTACACGAATGAGGTGGCATCCACAATGGACAGTCTATCTCAAAATTATAGGAAAATGATCACTACCTCGTAAATTATTGTCAACTCTCCATGAAAAATGGGAGAATAATGAAGAGGAGCAAACTGAGAGATCAATAGCAGTAAAGGAAAGACTAGGTGAATGTAAATAAGTAGAAGAACCAGTTTTGAAAAGAGAAAGGTTGAGATCAGAGAGCATACGCTCAACAGAGCGATCCCTCCTATCAATATCAGCACTTCTCCAGAGGGGATGATGTCCATTAAAGTCCCTCAGGATGAAAAAGGAAGACGGCAACTGTTCAACATGAGCTTCAAGGCTGATTGATTATATGTCTCTGCAGACAACAGGTAGAGAGAAAAAACAGTGATGGTATGACCCAAGGAAACATGGATGGCTACAGACTTCAAGGGTGTGTCAAGAGGCAAAGACAGGGTAAGGTGGGCACATGCTAATCAACCAATAATGCCACTCCTTTATGCACTCGCCCATCACACAGCCTGTCATTTCTGAACAAAAAATATGCCTAAAGGTGACTGTATTGGCAGGTTTCAGAAATTTTTTTTGTAAAGAAAGACATACAGGATGGTAGGAAGCAACCAGTGTTTTAATGTCATCCAGATTATAACATAAACCTTGACAGTTCCATTGTATCAGGATAGTCAATTTTATTTACATGTAGGTAAATTTGGTGGAGAACCTTCTGTTTATGACTGTGTCTTTTTTCCTTACTGTCTTTATTCGAGGGAGTTCTGTGGACCTCTATGAATCCTGCCCTGGGTCAACTGGGCAGGTCTTTGCTGTTGGAAGGGGATTACAGTGACTGAGGACATGAATGAATGATTGTTTTGCATCTTGGGGTGGGAGAAAATGTATCTGAGGAAATTCATGTATCTAGAACCAAAGGACGTAGATCTTGGGGTTTGTTGGAATGTATGTAAGGGACAGAGATGGTGTTGAAGTTGATTCATCAACTTTTTTAACCATGGAGGTCAAAAGACTTTTTATTTGTTTGGAGAACAATTCTTTTGGAGGCACAGAGATCTGTTTGCACTCCCACTGTAGTTGTGAAACAAAGTGTAGCAGCATACATCTGAGATGCAATGGTGGACAGTAAATTTTGAGTCTTAGAATAAGTAATGTTATGAATCATTTTCAAATGCTGCACCACTTTTTCTTCGAACCATTTAGGGCAAGAACGAAAGTAGGATGGTTGAGAGCCATTACAACTGATGGGATCAGAGTCTGTTTCACACTTGTAGGCATCACGGTCCTTGCCAGTGCAACAAGCAAATGCCAAGTGACCACGACATGACGTCTTCGAGTAACCAAACTATTGACACTGGAAACGTCGGAGAGGGTTTGGAATGTATGGCTGTTTTCTGCAATTAAGATAACCTGCCTTGATGGTGGCAGGCAGATGTGGTGATGTAAATGTGAGAATGAGGACATTGGTTGGCTTCATGAATCCATCTTTGCAAGTGGATATATGCCTCACTGCAGAAACTCCTTGAGTGGAGAAACCAGTGAGAATCTCTGACTCTGAGATGTTCTTCAAATCCCTCTCAACAATAACTCCTCAAAACAAATTCAAAGTAGCATGAAGTGTAACTTCAATAGGTATATCACCAATTGCCTTTGAATACAAGAGGAGTTCACTGTGTTCAGATGTGAATGTTTCCACCAATATGTCACCGAATAGAAGCTTCTTTACTGACTTTGGAGAGCCAGCAAGTTCCTCTATATCCCTTTTGAATAAAAAAGGGAGACATTTTCCCTAAAGGATTGTCTGAGAGTGAATGCAATGTAAGAAAATGAAGTACAACAGGTGGTACAGATAGTGAGGATTGCTGCTCAGAATCTTCAAGATGTGGTCCTTTACCTACAGACTGTTTTCACTATTTTAAAGATTTTTAATTGGAGTATCCATAATAAAGAAAGGGAAATTTCAGTGCTCACTGACCCCACCCACTAATGAGCCTTAGGAGGGGATCCACTACAATATCAAACAAGGAAATTGCAGCAACACCAAGGTTTTGTAAGCACTATACCCAAACACCAGCACCAGATACAATGTCCACAACACCTACTGAGAACATCCAACACTGGTACTTGGTTGACCCTAGCCCAAGTGAACCAACCGTCTGACTCAAGGGGAGCCACTACAAGGCTGTCCGTTTACAGGAATTCAAGGCCAAAGTGGTGTGTTAGGGTTGAACACCTCAACTACCAAAATTCTCTCCTCCCTTTTACAGGTTGCTATGCACAGCAAACATGTAGGTGGATGTTTAGATCCCAGAGGAGGTAAACTGAAAGAACAGAACCTTTCCTGGGAATACAGGAATCCACACTGAAAGGTGTCTGCTGAGGAACAGGACAAAAACCATATGTGGAGTCAGAGGGTGAGAATGGATGGTAAGTCATCCCTGATTGAGGTTGACAAAATAACATGGGAAACAACTGCAAAGGTAGGAGATGTGATATCAAAAGCCTGCTCAGAGGTGGAAACTATATAAGAGCAGGCCAAAAATTGAGCCATCAGAAGCATACAACACAGAGTAGTCTCAATGAATGAAAGGATCCTGGGAAAAATATAAATAGGAAAAGAAATATACAGGTAATATCTATTTCTGTTTCTACTCAGTACATCTGCAGGCTCTATCAAAGGATAAAGTACAGGAGACCAAAAATGGGTAAGTTGTAAATGAGGCAATAGCATCAACATCCAAAATGCCCCAATGAGAATATAATTCTCAAAACACCTGCAGCTCCAATGACCAAGATAACAGGTACGGGATCAGCTTCAGGGCACACCAATCTAACAATCTAATGTGATGACTATTGGTTCAGTAAAGGAGATTTAATGTTCAGAAACAAAAATCTCACAACTGGGTACTTCCTTGCCTGGTGATATAAGACACTACTGTGAAAATGTCAGAACTCGACCATCACCAAATGCCTCTGAACATCTGACAAGAAATGATGCAGGGCACAATGAATTGCCAAGACACTATCCTCTGGGAGGGTAGACAAGATACAGAAACAGTAGGAGAAGTTGGGATGAATAGGAAACTAATGAGGATAATGAGATACACAGATAAGTTAACTCATCTTGGGCCTTCAAGGAGTTGGAAAGAAACACCTCTTCACATAAAAAGACTATTATGCACATGTTGTGCAGGGAAGTATCAGGTAAATGTACAGAAAGAATGGCATTACGACTCAGAAGATCCCAACACTATACCAGCCACATCTGAAGAGCCTGGGATGAAGATGAAAGGTGAACCATTGTATTAAACAGAAAACTTCAAAAATTATCTGGAAAACCTCTCAGAACACAAGTAGATTGCCTGAGTCAGCAACCGAATAATTGATAATGCACACTGAGTTGTGAATAACATCAACCTGATACAAGAAATTTGAGGTTGTGAGAAATTCACCAATACATAAAAGTTCAAACCCAACAATGTAGTGAAAGACTTCAAATACTGGGAATCAAGATAAGGGAAGGAAGATCTACAAAATACACAAACATGATCTTTGAATGTACAGAGCAAACAAGGCACACTAACCCCTGACCAATGTTAATCCTCAAAGTTCTGGGCATGAACCCCAACATCGAGCAATGGATGAAATACCAAATACTGACCTACATGATAAATATAGCACAAACATGATTCATTCATTCTACAATGGATGAAGGAAGTCTGGGTAAATATCAAATATTACACATGGCTAGAAAGCATATTCATGATGGGGGAAACAGGATGTCCAAATTTTTGTCTTCCTCATCAGACACCACTTAAAGCAGGCATGACAAGATTTTATTTTCCTTGTATGGACATTTCTCAAATAATTCCAGTATATCCTCTTATTGAATACTCAACCTCACTATATTGGGTGAGAAATCCACAGCAGAAGTAACAGCTGTGGTAGATGTAACTACCTGAAACTGTAAGCATATAGTGACAATTCTAAACTAGGTCAAAGAAAAAAGTAATAAATGTAACAAATAGCAACCTTTCACAATCCAAAAAGCATTAAGAGGCAATATGTAATGGTACTTTATAATATGATGTTAACATGATCACATGAGACCATTAAGAAGAGTCATGTAACAGTACTTTATAGTATGCTGTTAAGATGTTCATATAAGACCATTAAGAAGAGACATAACAGTACTTTATAGTATGATGTTAATACGATCATATAAAATCATTAAGAAGAGACATGTAACGGTACTTTATAGTATGAAATTTCACACTAAGAGGAGTTTACATGTTGTAACTTTTATCATCTAAGTTAAGACACTTTGAACTCAACTTTCTGGCTGTTGTGAGGTTAAAATTTTACTTACCATGTTTCCTACTTCTGTAAATTAAAACACAAGTGAAGCAAGAGAGAAAAAGAATAGGTGTAGCAACCATCCACAGTGTTGAGGTAATGTTATAGTCTTGAGCAAACACTTTTTCTACCACATCTGAAACAGGCAAGTTGAAAAAATGTTTAATAATTAAGTTTTATTTAACTTGTACATTTATCACTCTCTTTATACAAGAGGTCTTGATGAGAAGGGAAAACAAAACAGTGGACAGGAGTGAAAAACTGACACGTCTGATGAAGTAGTGATATTTTGATTCACTTTCATGTACCTTCAAACTGAAGTGGAAGTAGATCCCAGCACTGTTCAAATGCAAGTTCACAAAGCATAATGAACATTTCATTAAACTTCAACTTGACCTTGTTTAATATCAGAAAAAATATTCATCCCATGTTCCTAAGTTTTACTATTTCTGATTATTCCAACTTACCAGTAATCAACAAATAAAAGTTATTATTTTCATTACCTGAAAATATATTTCACATAGATGCTTACATCTGTACCTAAGGCAGCTGTTACCTCACACATCAGCTGCTCTTACTTTGCAGTAATCAAAATATTGCCATAACAAGATTTCCCTATTTTTGATTACCTCAAGTTTGTTTAGCTTAATTCAAAAATAACTAACTGAACAAAATCAAGATCCCACTTACTAATATATTTTATCATTCCAACTCTTATTCAAGCAACCAAAATAACGCCATTATGTTTGTTATTAAGAAATGCTACATGATGAGCGATCACTGCTCTTTCTACCACAGGTATCAAAACCTAATTTGTATCTTAACTATTATTGTTGTTAGCCCAACAATTAAATCAATCAGCAAATTTTTTCCACTAATTGTCCACCTCTGTTAATACATTTTTTAAAAAGAGATCTCTCGCAATTCCATTCCTAAAATAACCTACAAATATGTTAATACTCATTATTCCAGTATCTCAGAGACAACTTATTTAACATTATAAGAATAAAGGTGTAGCATTTACTTTCTACAAGGTTGTGAAGTTTGGGCGATTCTATGCATTACAGTTCAGTCTCAGTTATCCTGTTGTATTCTATTTAAAACAATTTTAAAATTTACATCTTACTACTTAATATGCTGTTTGTTTTTAAGACTAAATTTCAGATTACTTGTAAGTTCCTAACAAAAACTGAGAATAAAGAAAAGCTAGTCACGTGTTAAAAAGCACTGACAAAAGTTACTCATCACATTATACAATTAAGAATAGTTTTACATCTATTCAATGATATATTTTGAAACCCTGTGACTCGTAGTGAATTTATAAAACACTGTAAAAACCTTAATTCTTTCTCTTTAATTAAAATACTTTGGTATTGACTACTACCAAATGCACTTAAAGATTTCAATTCTGAGACAGCATTTAGAGTCAATTTTATGTAGTTTAACATTCTTCCAGCACAAGTTTCATTTCTACTTTTACAAACATTCAGATACAAAATCATCTAAATTGTTAAATGATACTTGATTCAATATTTAATGGTATAAGTAATTCAGTTGATGGTAGTTTTATTTTTAAAAAAAACCACCACCAGTATTTTAATATTTTACTGTTTTTAATATAAAAAGTTTAATAAAATTTTTTTATCAACATTCATAAGTTTGAAAAATCCTTAGGTTCACCTAAAAAAAACAATCAGGCTTGTGACAGAAAATTTCTTTATAGTAAAAAGAGGAACTGAAAAGCTGGTTTTCCTCTACCTGGCATATCTAGTGGCCTTGCAGTAGTGACTTTCACAGAAGTAGGTCTACCAGGTCCTAGTTTATTTGAAGCCCAAATCTGAAACATGTACTGTGTTCCTGGTTTTAGATGATAGACTAGAAACTTTCTCTGAAAAGAAGAGACACTGATCACATCACAAGAACTATAAACATACAATCTTCATAAAAACCGATCACAAATGGTTAATGCATTGACTCTTATAGCATATTATCCATCAAGTTAACTATACATATGTATATGTCTTATTTTCTAATTTTACCCCTTTACGAGTAATTATAAGTTCATTTATAAGACACTGGTGAGGAATTACCATGTTACAAAAAACTCTTAACTAGCAGCGACACAAGATTTTCAGTGTTTCATGTCAGGTAATAAGTTATCTTGTAGCACTATATGTAGCTCTGAATTGAGTTTGTTACTCAGTTTCTGCAATTGGTAATTGTGTGCTGTCTACTGTGTGAATACGAATCAAGCTGCAAAACTATAAAAGAAACTGATAATGATGACAACTATGACAAAGACATGGGGTCTGATGATGAGACTGCAGAAATACCCAAGGATGGCAGCAACTTTTAGTTTCAAATGCCAATTAAATATATAAGTGACAACCAGTTCAGTGTTAATGGAAATTCAATGGTTTCACATCAGACTCATTATTAATCATGAGTAAAAACAAGAGATAATGAAACTTGATCTGCTAAACCAGTCTGTGATACAAGAGTGGCTGCTGCTCGAGCAGCTGGCAGAATATGGGGAAATGTCAACCCTACTTTCTCATTGTACAGTTGGTCAAATATTGCACAAGATCCACTTAATTTCACTTTCAATAAAATCTCGAGTTTTAAAATTCAGTTACAAGATGGTTCACCTGGTGATTATTTTGCCCTCTTCTTGATTCCACACTTGCTGGATATTATGGTCACCAAAACAAACTGATATGCAGTAGCTATAAAAAAAAAAGTGACCATTGTGAAGAGAATCCTGACTAAAATACTGAAATGCCACCAATGCAACACAAAGGAAAAAGTTTCTAGCCTTGTTGAGTCACATGCATCCAAACAAACTAACTACATTTGAACACCACTGGAGTTTTGATACTGTGGTACCAGACCCACTTTACAGTGATGTTATAAGCCACAACCACTTTCAAATAGTCAACAACTGACTATTCAATCAAATTAAATATGTGGAACACTCCTGTTCAATCCTAAAGAACATTCAATAAATGTGATTAGTAAGAAGTTGAAGGAGGAAGGGATGTAAATGGAAGAGATTGGAATCAATGGCAGTTTGTAAATAGAAGGGCAAACTGGACATGCTCACAATAAGTAACATGCAAAGAGTAAGGACAATTGATGTCATTAATTGAATTAATAAAATTTCAAAGAATCCCAATATCATTCATGACTATAGCAATGGCATGTCATGGATGTGACCAAATGATATTGTATTACTTATTGCAATATTATATTATATATTGAAAGGCCATATCACAGTGCAAGAAGGTTGTCCTTCACACTATATTGCAGTACAAGGTTGTCCTTCATACCATATCACAGTACAAGATTACCTTTCACACCATATCATGATACAAGAAGATTGCCTTTCACTTCATCAAAATATTTATTCTGAATGACCATATCCAGTATAATGAAAATAGTCGACAACAAATGAAACTCTTAAAAGTTTCATGAACAACAATAATTCATCAACTAGGAAATACTATGGCAGATCTTCAAGGGTAGGGTTGACATGCCATTCCAATTCCAAAATATGTCTCATATCACTTCCTCATATGTTTGCCACCAACAGAAAAGAAAGAAAAGCCAACCAAACCACACTGTCTGTACGAAGCCTGGAAGGAGACAAAAAAGCTACAACATGTGTGATGTCTTCCTTGAAAAGCATCCTCTGTGTAGATAATTTCTTCAAGTAATACCATGTACCCCAATAATGGAGATATAAACAAGATAAGGAAAGAGTTTGTTTGCCAGTTGGTTATGGTGTGAGAACTTATTAGATCATATAACAATGAAATTAAATATATAATTTCAAAATGTTTATTGATTATTAATTGCTTATTGATTCTGACCTGATCAAACAATACCATGGATGATGTATAATAACTCTATTTCAGTTATAATAATTTATTTTTGTGTCATAACCATCTCTTTAGTGATAGTTGTGTTGAAATGAGCTATGTGGAGATAATGTGCTTGCTCAACTTCATGAATTTCAGTAGTGCAAATAATAATGTAAAAGATATTTGATAATGATTATTATGTAGATTTATGTTCCCCAAATTGCCAGAAGATTGTTTATTGTGTTATATGGGAGACCAACATATTTCTGTTTGTTATATAATAGCCTAATCTTTTTTAGGAATATAATCTCAGTGGTAGAATCTGGTCCACCTGGCACTACATTAATTAACATATTTCTGTTTGTTATATAATAGCCTAATCTTTTTTAGGAATATAATCTCAGTGGTAGAATCTGGTCCACCTGGCACTACATTAATTACTTCTTCAATTACCTTACATTAAAAATACCTAACAGACTTTAAAATAAAAAAAAATCACTTATTTGCAAAAGAAATTTAGTACCCATCAGTCATTGTTGACAAATAAACCTTTTCTAACAAACACTTAACTTTAATTACCTAACAGTTATATTATATTAAAAAACTAGTAAATTTGTTAGGTTGTCAACAAACTCCTTCCACACTTCTCAGGTAAGGTTTACCAAATTATTACTCACCACTATTGGACTAACTTTTATTGATAATGGAAATTCCCTGGTTCCATTAACTGGATGGGATATTGGCATATACAGTAACGTGAAGTATAAGATAGGGTAGCCACCATCATCTGCCACATGCCAACGAACTGTAGCCACAACCATAGAGGGAACTACTGTAACATTCACTAACAGACCTGGTGGAGCTGAAAAGTTAAGAAAAGTCAAAGTACTGAAATTAGAAGCTTAACACAAAAACTATAAATATACTACAGAAAGATACCTGATAAGGAATCCTTTACTCACAGTGTCACGTGAAATGTAATAAACAATGTTAGAACAAACCAAGTGTATAGCAAGCCTTTCTATTCCAGACTTGTTAGGTTTAACCCTGTAAAGATCAACAAACAACGATTTTGTTAGCATATCATTAGTACTCCTAACTTGTTTATTTTCATGGTAAATTTTCTTCAAAATATTTTAACCAGAGTTAAAAATCGTTTAACTATAAGTTATTAACTGCTGGTGGTATCAGTGTATTAAGCTGAAAAGACATGTTTTATATTGTTTTTCTTCTCTATGATGTGGAATAATTTCTTTAGTTACCATTTCTGTAGTACCTTTTCCTTAGTGCTTTATCTTAAGAAATGTCATTCCCTCAAAAAATAAAAAAAATACCAGTAAAAATTACATTGAAATTTATTAACACATAAGCCCACAGAGTTAAACTACAATTATAAGGGCTTATGATGTTGAAAATTAGGTTCTGGCACCCATGGTGAGAAGAGCAAAGATGGTCTATTAAAAATACAAAAAATATGCATAAGCAGGTACATTTACATGTAGTAAAAATATACACACTTTTCATTACACAAGTTGTCATTAATGGTCAGCATTAGTATAAAACTCCATTATAATTACTCACTAGGGACCTTTGATTACTGAAGAAAAAATTATTCTCAAACTAAACTGAACAACACACACAAAAGACATTACTGGTGTCTGGTGACTTTACATCCCATGAAATAAATTTATATATTTTTGTAACTAATAAGAATGAGGGATTATAAGTTGTACAAGGAACTGAATATCAAGAGTAGTTAAAGGGAGTTAAGGACAACTACATGTGATCACAAGTTTTTATATATAAATACTGATTCTTCCTTTACCTTGTGGTACTTTTGTTTGCACATCTTCAATATCATAATGTGGCAAGTGTTTTAAGGTTCACAATGAAATATTGTTAGTAAAATGGTTAAAAGTCATTTGTTCACACAATGAATCACTAAATTTATACTAAAACATATTACACAAACAACAGACATTTATAATTCAAAACTAGTGAACCATGATTATGTATTGAAACTTCTGTTAGGCATATTTACAACATTGCAAAGTCTAGAACTCGTGCTACAAAGATTGAGACTGTAGGTTCCAACTCATAAGAAAAACTTACAAATTGCTTTTTAGAGTTAAATTTTTGGTAGTGAAATGAGAATGTTCTACAAAAAAACTGCTAGTACACATTTCTGAAGAATTATTCACATATTTGTACTGTTGTGTATCAATACGCCCATCACATTAGCCTTTCAGTTGCTTAGCACTAAAGAAATTTGAAACCTTTGCTTCTGCCATTTTCCATAATTTATTAACAATGTCACTAGAGCCACTTGCTTATACTTAAAACCCTATATAAAATAAATGGTAATTTCATCATCTTCCTTCACCATGGCAGCATTGTATACATTACATTGTTTTAGCACTTAACAAATTGCTACAAATAATTATCACAGTAACACAAAGATATGGTACCCTATAACCTGACCACTTTTAACAACTGATCCTTTCAAAAGTGCTCAGGTTATAAAGTACTGTAACTTCTTGTTAGATTGATTCTTGAATCAATGTATTTTTTAAGAAATCATGAATACCATTAACTTATTTTTGTTACTATTAAGTGATCTCAGCAACTGATTGCACCATTATGAAACAAAAGCCACTTGCATGATTTACATTCACCTCTTTGTTGTCTGATTATTAAACAAAACCACAAATAGCAGAAGGCTTCTAAGATATTGCTTTCCGAATATGATGTTTGATTACAAAGCTGACAATAAGAAAGTTAAAGTTAACAAAGAGAAAGGGGTAGGAGTATAGGTTCCTTTTTTATTTTATTAAATTAGAAATATTAGCATATTTTTTCTTATTTATCGTGCCAGAACACTCATCATGTAACATCTTGTGCAGTGAGTATTCAGTAAATATTTTATTGAATCTAAACAGTAACTATACATTGTCCCTGGTATTTGACCACAACGGTATGCTTTAAAAGTACAATGTCAGTGCCAACTGGTACTACAACTAGTTTGTTTTTTAATGTGATGAACAGTACATAGACTCATAGACAAAGTTTTTCGTGTGGGTAATATTTAATGTTTTAAATAATTTGTGTATATAAACAAACAAAGAAACTGACACTACATGAATGCCACATGACTAACCTACAAATACTTAGCTAGCAAATGAGCCTTTGGACACTGCACTATTTGACTGATGGTAAAGGCAATTAGCACATGGGAATCTAGATAGACTTGCACTATTTGGCCTCTCAAGTGCAGCTTTGCCAGCAATATGGTTAAAAATATTGCACCCAAATAATTGTTTATTAAGGTAATAATACACTGGAAATCTTGTAAGTTGCAGATGTTTCTTCTACATCTCTTGTCCACGATTACATAAATGTTAGCTCTATTAGCTTCTAGTGCTTTGCCAGCTTTTGGCATTTAAGATATAGCCTTTGATATTTTTAATTCAGGGTGGCCTTCAGTAGTACTTTACTATAAACTTTGTCAATCCAGGCACTTATAGCCTAGATACACTAGCTTATGTCTATTTTCATTTTTGTAAAAATAGTTAAAATAAAAACTTTGTTTCATAATTAAAATAAGTTTGATATTCTAAAGCATTTTAAAGAAAAACATAATATAGAAGATTTATGCACTTTAAGTACAAGAAATAATTATAACTCGGTTATAGTTAATTTTGGAAAATATTAAAGTTGTTGCTGGCAGTAGTCCACTGATTTTGCTAGTGGAGGCAAACAAACTATCAACTAATTAAGATACGGACTACACAAACAAACATTGATCATTATTTCTTAATTTGTGGGTGAATGAATTATGCTTTCTTTGTCTTTTAAGCAGTTTTGAGTAAAAGAATCTTTAAGAATGATAATCCAAATTTCAAAATTTTAAAAACTTACACAATAATGCTTTTTCAAGCTCTAACAAGCATTCTTCTTAAAAATAGTCCTGAAGTGTAATTTTCATTGCAAGAAACTCTTTTTGATGATGTCATGTTAAAAGGAAAAAATTCTGACTAGTATACTTTCCATAAATCACCTGGCATAGGAGGACAAGAATTTCTGAGTACATACGTAACAGCACAGAAAATAATAGGTGCCGTGTCCTACAATTTGGCTAATGATTTTTTATGGAACAGCAACAATACTCATTTTATTTTCCAGTTACTTGTGACAAGCAATGATTAGACAGATATGACACGAGAACAGCTTGTGTACTTTCAACTGTCATTACTTTTACGAACAGAAATCATTCTTGATTATGTTTCATACTATTGTCATAGATGGTTTTTACCACTAATTTTTATTTTAATGGATTTACATCTGTCACAAGAACCACAGTTAGGAAACATCTTGCAGAGATATTTCTATATGACCCTGGTGGTGCCATGAGCTGGCTTTTTTTCCTTTGTTTTCCAATAACTAAGTACAAATGATACTGCATCTTGGAAAATCTAAATTCCCAATCTGAACAAATCTATTCAATAAAAGTGTACAAATATTTTGTCAGAAGTAGCTGTTACAAACTGATACCCAAAGCAATCCATTTTAAGTGGCATCACATGATCTACATAATGCCAAGTAATGTCAAACTGATACATTCCATTCCACCACAGCTTTGTATTGACCATGACTGTCACACTGACTTGCTGATTACAATTTAAAACTGCTTTAATATAACAACTCATCCTTCTGTATCAAAGTATATATACATTCAACTCAGTCACAGTATGTCTGAGAATTTTATTACTCTCAGTTTGGCTGAGTAATGGCTGTGGTACATAATAATAATTATAGTTATTAATTAAAATTAATGACTTTTATCATTAATTAAGACACACCAACATTAAATGTGCTGGTCATCAATGACTCATATATATTATTTAACCAATCATATTTTCTTATTTAAGTTTAAATAATAAACCATTAAATATCTCTTGGATTATTTATTACACATTTTTAGTGTATACACTTTGTTTCCAAAGAACCAAATGCACTTTTAAAGTAATTCAATACATTACTTGCAAAAGTTCATACTTTTAACAATAAGCCTTGTACTTAGCTGCTTAAGTTTGTAATGATTATCTGCTACACATGTGTAGCTGCCTGCATCCTCTAAACGCAGTCCTGAAGAATACAATCTTCCATTACTGCTTTCAACTTTTAAAGTTAGATTCTTGGTAAGTTCATGACCATCTTTGTACCATGAAAAATGTGGGACTGGGTAACCACTAATGTTACAATTTAAAGTTAATCTTGAACCTAGGTCTCCTTCTGTAACAGTTGGTAGAGGTTGAAGAATCCTTATAGATGCTAAAAGTACAAATAAAAGCTCTTACAACCTGTTTACTTAATATTCACCTGAAAAAAAGGAGAAAATTAGGGTTAAATTAAAACGAATGACAACCATAATAATTGAAAAAAAAACTAAACAGATTAATGGTTAGTATTACTACTGATGATGTAATACTATAATTAATCATCAATAACTTGTGCTCAAACTCAAAACAAGCTACAAAAACAGATCAGAAGTAAACATTAACCATGCGAAGAAAGTAAGTACAACTCAAATATTATTTTAAGCGAGGCTAAAGAGAGTAGATGGAACTTTAAAGCATTCGCTTCGTGACCTTAGATTTGGGATAGCGTTGGCAACAACCAAGCGTGACTTTTCACAGTGAATACGAAATCAATAACAGCAATATATTATACTATCATTTGGTATTACAATTTTAAATTAATAAGTAATTACAATTCTCTTACCTTTAGATAGAACAGAAGATATAATAAATGACCACATATAAATTCTTAGAACTTTAACTCCACTCATCTCTCGCCCATCACGTTAATGTCTAATTAAATTGTTGAAGTATTATAAATTAAAAAAAAACATTACACCCATCAATGAGCCATTCAATACCTACTAAGTACATTTCCACCAGTGCTGCCATCTATCAATGGATTAAGAATAGATAAAATAAAGTAAATTTCTCCGTCTTTTAAGGCTTATGAGTATTAATCTTTGAAACTGGCTTGCCAGTTTCAATAATTATTAGTTTACAGGTACTGTTACGATAATTATAATAATATTCACAGGCGTAATCGTAAATCTCATAAGAAAATAACAATATTAAATAAGTAATAAAAATTAAAGACGAAGCAATACCGAGCCACGTCATTCTATTACACTACACGCAAAATACTTTTTACCAGCTTCATAATGTAGCAATTTGTATTCTACTTTCAGTTGTGATTTTATTTATTGTTTATATATTTCATTCCAGCATTTAGTTCAACTATATGGTGACATATATGATATGTTTGTCTTAAACCAAACCCACTTTCTTCCGAGTCACCTAAACAATATCAAACGAGTAGTTTTGTTTTTTCTTATTTTATATTCAGCCACCAACATGAGGTTTTCCTAGTGGTGACATGATACTGAGTTTACTATTAATTATGTAAAAGCAATATTAAATAGTACAAAACAGAGCGTGAGAGATTAGATATAATTCGGATATCTAAATTGTAAGTAAAAGCCTAGTGGTGCTTTGTTGATTGTTTAATTTTTGCTTCTTTTTGAAGAATCAAATACAATAGTCTAGTTTTACATTTTACCAATAATTGCTTTTAACATCTTGAGTAATAGGGTCACATTACAAACATCTAGTGTATCTCGAATTATGGAATAAAAGTGTTCTTGCAAACCCCGTCGTGCCAAACATGCTCGCCCTTTCAGCCATGGGGGCGTTATAATGTGACGGTCAATCTCACTATTCGTTGGTAAAAGAGTAGCCCAAGAGTTGGAGGAAGGTGGTGATGACTAGTTGCCTTCTCTCTTGTCTTACATTGCTAAATTAGGGACGGCTAGCACAGATAGCCCTCGAGTAGCTTTGTGCAAAATTCAAAAACAAACAAACAAAGTAAACGTCTATCTCTCAGTTTTCTAACAGCCATGTTATCCTCAGACGTCTTCATTGGCTGAGCAGCAAATTCCATAAATCACATGTAGGTTATGAGAGAACTGTTTCAGATATTTAAACTTGAAAACATTTTGAACGATCAGTAGAAGTCAACACACGTTGAAGATGAACATGTAGATGGACTATATTTAATGAAATGTTTAATTAATTTTTAATATCATCGAGTTTGCGCCTGTATATGGCAAAGAGGTTATTACTCTTAGTTTTTTACCATCTTAGTATTGATCACATTTATAAAGTTGTTTGATAAGGAAATTTTAAAACGAATTTTAATATGAGTAACTATTGTTTAGAATTTCTTAGAAATTGATAATTCTATATGCATGAAACAAGTAAAGTTTCTTTGAAATTATTTGTTGTTTTATAACTTCGCAAAAGGCTACACGAAAGCTATCTGCACTAGCCGTCCCTAATTTAGCAGTGTAAAACAGATAGCCCTCGAGTAGGTTTGCGCGAAATTCACAACAAACAAACAAGCAAGCATTAAAATAAATGCTATTAAAAGGAGCATAAGAATCTAGGGTTAATAACTGAAACAACCAACGACCTATATAGGTTTCATAGGTATGTTTGAAGCTAAGCACAAAGCAACACAATAGGATATCTATGTTCTGTTCACCACGGCTATCAAAACACGAATTTTAGCGTTGTAATTCCGCAGACATACTGCTATGCCAATGAGGGAATGATCTAATGGGAAAATCAGGTTTGTAAATCTTAGCTAACCTGTGAAGTGGGTGTGGTACTGACTGAACTAATATTGCTGTAAGTACTATTAATCAGATAATTCATTTTCTTCAAATTTAACAAGAACTCAGTTAGTTTGGTTTCTCTTGAAGTAGTATGGTCCATTCAATGTGTAAAAAAATTAACATTGTCATCAATGATTTGTATTAATAGCAAGCTTTCTAAACTATCGAAAGTCACTCTACTATTACTAAATTTTAAAAACATTTTCTGCCCTGGTTGATAATACTTATAACTGATCTAGACGAATTGGTTCCCGCATAGGTGCTCTTTGTGGACTGCCTAAAATCAACAAATCTAATTGCCCCATTTAACCTATCATTTACAACATAGCTTGTTTCATTCACAATTTTTGTAAATTATTATATTTATTTTTAATAGAAATCGCTTTTAACAAAGTGAAAGATAGTTCTGTCAAAAACTTGAGTTTTGATGAAGATCTTTGTTTAGTTAGTTTTCAGGTATATATCGAATCTCTTCTCACTAATTTTGTTTTCATATACAAGGAATGCGTTAATGGCCCTGACAGACAATATTTTTAGAGAATGCATAGAATTTACTACAATAATTACGCTTTCAGTTCAACGGTGAATTTTATAAACAGCTTGGTGGAGTCAACATGAGGTCTAGCTTAGCACCTGTAATCGCTATGTTTTAATCTATTTTTACAAGAATAGTTGGCTAAGGGAATGCCCGAGCTGAAACTGTTAAGATATAATCACTCTAATGATGACATACTTCTAATATTCAGAGACTATACATCTACTTTAATAGTTTTGTTACATTTCAGTTATAACTAACCTTGTGAAATGTCCTTATCCCTAAGCAACATTATACATTCTACCAATAATAAAATGATTAACAACTAACTCTATCCAGGTCAATACATTCTGACATCCTAAAGAAGCAAGTAATGACACCTTTACCACATAAAACTTACACTTACGATTCTTGAATGTCGGGTTTTATGGAAGTTAGATTCTTTCTGTAGTTATCTGTGACAAGTTGAAAATAAATTAGAACAAAATTATATATAATATATTCAAAACAGGTCAAACGTATGTACAAGAATTCTTTACATAATAGGATATCACAGTTGTATCTAAAATTCTTGTGTTTGTGTTTTTTTCTTATAGCAAAGCCACATCGGGCTATCTGCTGAGCCCACCGAGGGGAATCGAACCTCCGATTTTAGCGTTGTAAATCCGGAGACTTACCGCTGTACTAGCGGGGAGCATTTAAAACTCTAAGTAGTTCTCTTTTATTATCAAGTCTTCAGACTGATTTAATTACTTCAGAATTCATTGGACAATATGAATTGTTTTTCTCTACTTTGTTTATTATTAAATGCCCAGCATGGCAAGGTGATTAGGGTGCTGGACTCTCAGTCTGAGGGTCACAGGTTAATATCTCCATCACATTAAACGTGCTTACCCTTTCAGCCTTTGGGGCGTATAACGTTACGGTCAATCCCACTATTCGTTGGTAAAAGAGTAGCCCAAGAGATGGCAGTGGGTGGTGATGACTAGTTGCCCTCCCTCTTGTCTTACACTGCAAAATTAGGAACGGATAGCGCAGATAGCCTTCATGTATCTTTGCACGAAATTCAAAATAAACAAACCTCACCATATAATATGCGATAAATTCTCTTATACTACCCCGTGGTTTACCACGGTTGTATCCTAAACTTTAAATAATTGTCTCTTCTTTGTTAAAGCTCACACAGACAGACTTAACTACTTTAGAACACCTTTTGACAACGTATTCTCCTTAGCTCTGTCAAAATGCAAAATGCGCTTTAAAATATCGCACGTTACGACTGAACTAACAATGTTATGTGAATACTGTATGCTCCAAAAAGAACATGATAGAGGTGGAGGAAATACTCTCAATTATTTGCAAAAACTGAGATTGAGTAATCTGTAAAGCGCTACTGAACTTTTACTCGCAATTAACAATTAAAAATAATTAACCTTATGGCACGTTATGTCTTGGTCTGGAAAGACAGTGAAAAGCCTTTAAGACTGAGAAGAGAATCATCAGGTTAGGAAATTTTTAAATTGTGAAATGTCAAAGATTAAATTTCTTAAAATATTTAATTGTAAGCATTATTTAAAATTGTTACGTTTAATTATTGATATCTTGTTAAGAAACTTATGTAACATGCTAATCTTCAAACTGTTCCGTATTATAATTTATCTTGGACAAATCTCCGATTTATTATATTACGTACGATATGTATCACGATTTCAAATAACCGAAAATTTGAATTTAGAAGTTAATTATTTGTTGATATGTATTAAACTTAAGATACTTGCCAACAAGACTGATACACAGAATTTTCTTTCTTACAAATATATTTTAATACACAAAAAATACAATTTATAATACCTATTATTAGAAACAGTTAATACAAATAATTATTTACATGTAATTTTTTTTTACGAACTCACAAATAATGTTCAGTCTATTATCTGGTCTGGAACTTAATATTTTATCGACGATGCAGGTCCACAAAGCACAAAATACTTTTATGTTAATACACAGATGCACTTCACTTGACAAGAATGCTAGCTCGTTCTATTCTTGTTTGACCTAACGCGGTTTACAAACTCACTTTTCACAGAGGCAAATAGATATTTATTGGCCTATTAGAAATAATAACGTCCGAAGTTAATTCTCTAAAGTTAAATGGCTCGTAATGTTTGAAATATATAAACTTTGTAGTTTTGCAATCAATAAATGTTTGTTACAATTACAGCTTCCCAGGCTTATTATAATGTACTGACTGTAGCGATCAAAAATATTCTGTTCTGTCTCTTAGCGAGCCGGTGAAATACTTTAAGGCGAGATTTTCGAGTATTTAACAATGTTGACTCTTACTCTCAAGAATCTTCTACAAATTTAAAGAACAGGCAAGAATTGTGCAATACACATCCAATATACATGTCAAATGCATCAAACTGGAGCAAATGTACATATTAAAATAAATGTATAAGAGTAACTCAGTTACAAAACTAACTTATTTGATGTTGTTTAATTTTTAAAATTTTCCACTGTTATAGCCTTTATAACTGGTAGTATTGTAGAGTAATATTTTGGAATTTTGCTTATTTTACTGAAAAACAGTTTTATTCACACTACATTTATTTTATTGGGATGTCCTGTTACTAAAAAAAAGAAATATCCCCGCTAATACAGCGGTATGTCTTCGAAGTTACAACACTAAAATCAGGGCCTCGATTCCCCTCGGTGAACTCAGCAGATAGCCCGATGTGGCTTTGTTGTAAAAAAACACACACACACTAAAAATGCAATGTTGCATAAGGAGTATAATAAATCGTACAATTTCATATGCAATACTTAATTGACAAAATCAAATAATTACTAAAGCCAAGTCTCTTACAAGTGCAAAACCACATTATAAATTTTATGTATTATTTTTTAATTATCCTGTAGTCGTCACGGTAAAATTATACTTATGAACGATTTGACATATACATAGTATCGTTACTGCTAATTTATTCTGCAATACTTTACATATTAAAGAATTGTTGGGCGTTCTTAAACAAGCAGTGATTGTTGTAGTTACTTCTATCTAATATCACATAAATATTGTTGTGTTTCCTACTGCTGAATAGTGACGTGTTACAGCTGATAAACTTTGTCCGACATGCATTGCTGGCCAAAATCTTAAGGCCAATAAACATAAAATATAAAAATATGTATTTTGCGTTGTTACACTCAAGCACTAACTTGAGTAGAGCTTTGAAAGATGAAAATAAGAAAAGGGAAAATTAGATGCTAAAATTTTTTTAGTTTTTTCATTGGTCTTCAGATGCTGGCCAGCAGTGTATGAGGGTTGGATTTATTTTTTAAACCGGTACTGACTGTTATTATTTTGCTTGATCTTTAAGCTTTCTTAACCCAATAGTCGTAACATTCTATTGGTTCCATTATATGATGAAACAGCATTCGTATGAGGTATTATAAATTTAGGTGACACTGAATTTCATTTTCCAACATAATTCAAACATTTTACGTCATGTTGGGCTCCTTCTGTTTTTAAATAGACTAAAGTGACGTCTTACATGGCAATATCAACGTTTAAGTACTATTATTAACTACAAAATTTGTAACATTGTTTCTTGCATAAAACATGAATTTTTATTTTATGATTACAATTAATTAAATCTGTGGCTGTTTCGTAAAAAGGACATGGTAGGATTACATTGAAAGGAAATGAAGATAAATTATATTCAAAATGTGAAAGAGCATTAAGCTAAAATCTGACAGATTATATTGTGACGTTATGTTTATTGTTGTCTTTTAAAGCATATTTACATGAATGATAATAGGCCCAGCAAGGCCAAGTGGTTAAGGCACTCGACTTGTAATCCCAGGGTCTCGGGTTTGAATCCCCGTCTCTCCAAACATGCTCAACTCTTTCAGCCGTTGGGGCGTTATATAGTTACAGTCAATCTCACTATTCGTTGGTAAAAGAGTAGCCCAAGAGTTGGCGGTGGGTGGTGATGACTAGCTGCCTTCCCTCTAGTTTTACACTGCTAAACAAGGGACGACTAGCGCAGATAGCCCTCGTGTAGCTTTTCGCTTTGTTTTTAAAAAACAAAACAAAACATGAATAATGCTTACAGAGAAATGACCCATTCTGTTCTGGCAGTTTGCCCAGAATAATGTAAAACAAAGCCTAAAACATTTGTATCAGAAATATTAATGATTTTAAGAATGTTTAGGCAAAACTGGATTTCATTTATCTCTCTGTCACTTCTAATCTTCTTTATTTCCAAAATCAGGTATGTTAAATAAAAGTGACACAATACGAAAAATAGGTGCTTTTTTCTGCATGCTAAAAGCAAGTTCATTTTGTGAGGGTTCTTTATTTCACAATGCATTAAATGAATCCATTTTTTGATAAAGTTTATATTTTTAAATCCACCTCAAGAAAGTGAATTTAACATAAATCTATACAAGTTTAGCGTATTTTTTAAATATTTATATGCAGTACAATCTGATTTTTGATTACAGGAAAGTTGTGTTTGTTTGTTTTGGAATTTCGCGCAAAGCTACACGAAAAATATCTGTGCTAGCCATCCCTAATTAAACAGTGTAAGACAAGAGGGACGGCAGCTAGTCATTACCACCCACCGCCAACTCTTGGGCTACTCTTTTACCAACGAAAAGTGGGATTGACCGTAACGTTATAACGTCCCCACGGCTGAAAAGGCGAGCATGTTTGGCGCGACTCGGGCGTGAACCCGCGACCTTCAAATTACGAAGCGCACACCTTAACACGCTAAATAGCATTGAAGAATACTGCCAGAAATACCGAATCAAAATTAATATCCCAAAAACCCAAGTCATATTATTCAGCAGACGAAACAAGCTAAAACAAGATCCACCGAAACTATATATGAATGGATCACTTTTACTGACTGCTACATCTGCTAAATTCCTAGGTCTAACCTATGACTCTAAATTAACGTGGAAACCACACATAAAAAATGTACTGACACGAATATGGAAAAGAGCAAATTATGTAAGAAGTCTTTCAGGTAAAAAACAAGGAACATCACCAACAAACATACTTAAAATCTACAAAACGTACATTAGACCAACAATAGAATACGCATCACCAGCATGGATTAACATAGCATCTACACATATACAGAAACTTCAAAGGATACAAAATTCAGTACTAACTTCAGCTTATAAAGTACCACGTAGCACCTCAACCACATTCTTGCACAAGTATGCAAACATAGACACAATATCTGAAAGACTCTTGCATAATACTCTAAAATACTTCAATAAGAATTGGCATAAAAATGAATTAATGTGTGATCTCGACAGATATCACGTACATGATGAAAATAGTCCTAAATACCTCTCCCCTTTTAACTTATATTTAAATAATATAGCTCAAGCTGGCCACTATACACTAGACTCTTAGTCCTGGTTTACTTTTTGTTTACTTTTATCATATATTTTGTATTAACATATTAATATACTTACTCTTTTTGTGTGAGTATGTGTACTACTACACGTAGTAGTAGTAGCATTCTTTCTTTTATTTAAAAAAAAAAAAACACTTGTTTCGCCCATGCATGGTCTGAGCCCTGAAATGGGCCGGAGCATCAAGTTATATTTACTCTGGCCCAAAGCAATAAAAAGAAAAATAATAAAAAAATTACTTATAAAAAAAACAACAATAATAATAATAAGAAAAACAATAACAAAAATTCGTATTGACGTTATGAATGTTCGGGAAGGAGGAAGAGGTCAAATGTACCTGACCCTCCTGAGTATTTAACAACTATACTCAAATACCGACACATTGGAACGCGCTAGGCGATGCCAAGCCTACAGGAAAGAAACTGAGTTATAGAATATTTTCAATTAACGTTTATGATTGATTTCATTTTATCCAAACTACTATTATGAATTAATAGTGAGAAAAAGAAATATTCGACACAAGTTATAAGAAAACATCAATAAAAATGATAAAGGATTAGACAAACATAATTTATTGTATAAATGTTATATGAGAAGACAGAAACATTATATATTAAAAATAACTAAAATGTTCCCCTCTAACATCGGAATGGATACTTCGCAGGTCAAAAATAAATTTGCTGTCTGGTAGATCACGTTTGTATGTTTAAACCTTTTTAAAAGCAAGTATTTTAAAATTCTCGATTATTAGAAACACACTTGAAATAAAAAATGTATCTTACAACGGCTGGTATGGGTATTAACACTTTTATTGATAAGCAGAGAACAACGTTTCGATCTTCCAAGGCCATCTTCAGGTGTTTTTTGTTACTTGTTAACCTGAAGATGACCCAGGAAAGTCGAAACGTTTTTCTCTGCTTACCATTAAAAGTGTTAATACCCATACCAGCCGTTCTGAGATAGAATAATATTTTAAAATGTTCAAGGGTATGGTTGTGCAAATTGAAGTGTTAAGAAGATGCGAAACAGATTTTGATGTACATTTCATAAACTGACAATCTTTTAAAATTAGTATGTATAAAGTTTCTAACTATTTATTATTCAAAACCGAATTATATTACATTGTTAGGTCTATACTGTAAAATAAAAAAAATATGCATCATACTACTCTTTTTCTTCAGATACAAGACGTATTCACACCAGAAAATTGTTAGGAATTTCTCTGGCGAAATTTGTTTAAAAATTGTTGTTTTAACAACAACAAAAAAGTAAACATTTAAAGATAAAACTTAAGAATAACATACTACGTGCTACCAGTTCTAAAACAACAGTTGATCATTTTTTCACGTTTCTACCAATCACTGGATAATGAAGATTTGTCCTTGAAAAAGGTGAAAAACCTCCAAAAATTAGAGAGACTGCGACTAAACTAGCACAACTCAACGAAAGATATTTAAAGATAGGCCTACTTTATGAGAAGAGCCACCCCCCCGCTAGTACAGCTGTAAGTTTACGGATTTGCAACGCTAAAATCAGGGGTTCGATTCACTTCGGTGAGCTCAGCAGATAGCCCAATGTTGCTTTGCTTTAAGAAAACACATACATTATGAAAAGAGGGACAACAACGTTTCTAGCACTTGTTCCCATTGATACATGGCCGAGATTTGTTATCCTTTATAATTACAGGTAAACACATATGATTAATAATTTATTAAAACTAACTGCAGACGTTATGTTACATTTAGTTGACTTGTAAAATTTATAAATTTTAACAGTGGAAATTAAATTAATAACATTAACTTTAAGTATTCGAGAAAGGTTTCGCTTTGATAATTAGCAGGGCCAAGAGAGCTTGTGATTGGTTTGTTCTTAGCATGTGTCGCGTGCAAATTTTAGTGTTTTTGTTGTTTTTCCCTGTCTCTCTCTCTCACTTTCTCACCAAGTAAAATGTTTTTAATACTCATAGGAGTTTGTTCGTCCAATTGGTCTTACTTTACGTTCTACTTTCAGAGATTTTGGAGAACAGTATAACAAGGTACGTTGTTTAGTTGTGTTCATACATTTATGTTAACAAGGTAGATTATTTAAATCTACTCATCATATAGTCTACACTTGAACGAGTACTGAGTAGGAAGAAACAAGGTTAAAAACATGTCAATAACTTTGTAGAATGAACGGCAGCTGCCTGTCGTGGAGACTCAAGTGTAAAGGACGACGTTTCAAAAGTCTTCCGCCTTTCGTCATCAAGACATATGTGTAATAACAACAGGTAATCAACCTGTGAGAGGTTGGATTACCAGTAACGACGCATGTAAATCTGTATTAGTTATGCTTCCAAGAATTCAATAAATGTTTTATGTATTAGTGACTAAAAATCGGATTCACGATAGAGCTTACCTCGCAAATGATGAACATACTGGATGAATTTTTTTTTTCAGTATCTCTGAGAGAGAAACAAATCTGAAGAGGTGTTTGTGTGTGTGTGATTGGTAATACATAATTCTAAGTCTCGAAACCAGTTCAGTACAAATTACATATTTTAATTCAGGTGACCACTTACTCGTAACATCGGTTATAACTTGTTTTCAGAACAAATACTACCAGTTCTGGAATGTAATCACTTTAAATATACGAGCTGTATAATTGCACGTGTGTTGGACAGTGGCACAGCCGTTTCAATCTCATGATGCTGTTAATTTCGTGAAGAGGTTTGTTCTCTTACGGAAAAGACTGTTGATAAAAATATTCAGTTCCAGACCAACATAAATAATTATTTGTAATAACCTTTATTGTAAATTGTTTTGTTGTTTGTACATCAAATATGTGTGTGAAGAAAGAAAATTGTGTGTATCAATCTTTTTGGCAAATATCACAAGTTCAATACACATTGACATTTAATTAACTTCTAAATTGGGATTAAACTCTCCGGCTATTTGAAATCCTGGCACATTACGTGCGTATCATAATAAATCGGAGACTCGTCTGAGAGAAATTATAATATGAAACAGGTTGTTGTTGTGTGCTGTTGGCTACTTCGTCATTAAAGAAAAAAAGGTAAAAAATTCTGGGTCGTGAGTGTCATGCAGTTGTAAAAGGTAAAATCGGCTGTTCTTGCGAAATGATTCGTCAGTTAAGATTCTCTTAAGTGCGCCTGCGCACTTTCCAGGACTACTTATGAAAACTTCACTTACGCGACCGACGTCTAGCCCATTTTTTGTCTGTCATCTTCCTTAACACGTGACACTCGATACCACAGACTTTCATTGTTTGATTAATGTATTAATTATTGTTTTTTAATTCATAAAGTTAGCTAACTCGTTTATTAAGCCTTCAAATTGTGTATATGCTTAGATATTTACGACTTATTGTCCATTTCTGCATTCTCCTTCGTATGATTGTGTGTGTGTGTGTGATATATATAGTTTGTCTACTTTCCGCTGTTCTATTTCACATGACACTCTTGTAGAAATTTATATGGTGATCGCCGTCTGTTTCTGTAGTATATAACGTTGCTATTCCTACGTCGTATGTTAAATTATGTAAATTATTTTTTTATATGTCTCCACTCTTTTTTCAAATAGCTTTAATTGAAATAAGCTGGTAAACAGTTGTTTAGATATAATTAAATGATAATTTATGTTGTTAGTATTATATCACTTTATTTATTACACTTATGTTATACCACATAAGTGGCTACAATAGATTACACTATGTAACAAAATTTTTACTTTTTCTTGTTACTGGGCAGAAAATGTTATTTCACAATTGCTTATGCTTAAAGTGGATTGAAAAACCTATTTGTCTCTTCAAACTTTGCTATTGTGAGCTGAGATCGTATAACTAAACCATGATGGGAGACTATATTTGGGAACTGATACGTGAAAGTGATTTATATTACAGTCGCAAATCTCGAAAAACTACTCACTTCTAAACATTTTTTGTTCATTTTTGCATAACTTTAGTATAAATACATGTAAATCTTGATTCATATGTTGTTTATTCAGACCTTATGCAAATTAAAATGTGCAACTTTGCCCGTTTTTACATAGAAAATAGGTTAATTTCTAAATTTTATTATCCAGGTCACAGTAGTAAAGCTTGAAGGGAATAATGACTATTTTCTATACTTTTATAACATAAGCAATTAATAAATAACACATACTATCCAGGAACAAAATATGTGTTACACGGTGTTATTAATAACTACTGGTAATAATATTAACGTTTTGACACATAATATTGAGGAAACTACTTGCTGTAAGAAAGGAATATGAAAAACATTTAGCTGTATCATCCCTGAATTCATGTTTATATTCGTTTTGGCACCGACATCCCTACATCATTTCACCTTTGGAAAATGTTTTTTATTTGTTTTGTGACGTCTACCCCCTGGTGGGAAGTTATTGTATGTTATGAATGTGTGTAATAAAACCTAATATATATTGTTTTTTTAATAATTTCACTTTTCTTACATAATATAAGTGTTGGTTCTCTAAAGACATCGATTATGTAATGTCTAAAGAATTGAATATTTTATGTATTACAGTCATATAATAATAGGTAGGCAAACAATTCATAACCACAAGATAAAAGTTTTATTGATGGTGGAAAATACTAAATGTTACGACAGAACTCTGGTCTGAAGAAGACATACCAATTTTCTTTCAAAATATTAATATAATGTGCTTCTTTACTCAAGCACAGTCATTTAATGTTCATCTATTAATTCCTAGTTACCCTTGTACTTAAGTTTTTAAAAGGAACCTCATTTCTACAAAAAAGTTAATTTCAAGAGATAACTAGAAATACGATTTTCATTCTAGCTTATACTGAGCATGACTTTGATTAATGATGACCTGTCCTCAAGTGCTCTTGGAATAATTTTCTGTCGTACCAAAAATATCAAAAAAATCTTCGTACATTTTGTGGATAGCGTGGAAAAAGAGAAAGAAAAATGAACACCTTTGTTCTTTAGCGACTTTCTGTTCTTACGTTTGTTTGTTTTTGAATTAAGCACAAAGCTACACAATGGGCAATCTGTACTCTGCCCTCTACGGGTATTGAAACCCGGATTTTAACGTGTAAGTCTGCAGACATACCGCTGAGCCACTGGGGGACTGCAGTTCTTCACTTTAACATGTTACATATTATACTTTGTCCAGAACGAGTTCCCAATGTATTATTCTTCGTATTATACTTTATTCCGGATGAGTCTACAGTTTATTATATTACGTACGTTACGTACCACTGTTTCAAATAACTGGAAATTTGAATATGAATTTTGAAGTTAATTAAATGTTAATGTATCCAATTTATGATCATTTACAAAGAAGATTTATACATAAAACTTTATTTTTCAACACAGATATACTTTAATATACAAACAACAATCACAACAACAAAATCATATAATTTATAGTGATGGTTTATATACAAGAGTTTTTTTACAAACTTGTAGACAACACTGGATCTTATATTTGGTTGTGAATATTTTTTCTACGATACGGGTCTACGAAGAGCAATTGGTTCTGAGTTTATATTGTCACGCTTCGCCTAAGCTAGATAGTTGTCGTTCCTGATAGCCTAACACTGCTTTAAAGTTTACTTTTTAACAATGAAGATATTTAATGTCCGAAATAATTAACTGCAGTAGAATGGTGTGTAAAGTTCGAAATCTATATACTTTCCTTATCAAATTTTGCAGTTTTTCGATTAATAGGCGATAATCATAATTATAGCTTTCTGGACCTGCCTCTAGCTGTCCATTAAAAATAATCTCGTCTCTCGACGTGTCGGCTTTTATATACCAATCACGCGAGGTTCTTGAACTCTTAACAATGATAGACAACGCTAGTGTTTTCATAAAACAAGAGTCTTCTACAAATTTCGAGAATAGGCAGGACATGCGTGACACACAACCAACAATATAGGTCGCAGGAAAAAAAAACTACATTGAAACAAACGTATGCATTGAAATAAATGTACAACAATAAATCTGTTACATCTTTCTCCTGAGATAATTAAATTGGTGTAAGACAATTTTTAACTATGATATCACACATATACACACAAACACACACATACTGATAATTTATTAAATACAATACATTATCAAATAATTATACAATTTCAAAAATCATGACAATATATAACACAATACAAATAATTTTATGATAATAAAATTTCACAGCAAATGAAGATGCTTAATGCTCTTTCTAATGTTTCAGTATTCTTTTCATCAAAATAAGTTTTGAGGTCGTCACTTGTACAGGGTTTGAATTTATCGTTTAGCCATAATTATCTTAATCTGTCTGAACTGTTTTAAGTATGCATAGAATTACACCATCGAACAAAATAAATTTCTTTTTCGTGGGCGTATTCAATATAGTTTTGACTATCTTGCTTGCGATAAACTTGAAACTTCGGGCGATAAGTCTCCGGTACTAATTCTTATGCTTTGAAGATAGTTGCCTTGTATGTATTATAATCTGTACAATCTTTTAAAGACGGAGGACCATTGCATGGTTCGAGCAACTTTCTCAAAATGTTAAAATATTTAACTTAATATACAGTAAATCATGGTACCTTAATATGTCGACTGAGTTCAAAATTGTCATTTTGCTTTGGTAGATCAGAGTTGAGTCTAATTTTCACTTCTTTCAGCCTAATTTCTTTTTTGGCTTCAATACGGGCTTGTCTGGTTTACTCTTTCTTTCCGATAAAGAGAAACAGCAAGCCCGTATCAAAGCGAAAATTTTTTATTTTACTGTTTGTTTGTTTTTTGAATTTCGCGCAAAGTTACATGAGAGCTATCTGCGTCAGCCGCCCCCAATTTAGGAGTGTAAAACTAGAGGGAAGGCAACTAGTCTTTACCACTCGCCGCCAACTCTTTGACTATTTTACGAACGAATAGTGGTATTGACCGTAACATTATAAATCCCTCAAGGCGAACATGTTTAGTGTAACAGGGATTCGAACCTGCGACTATTAGGTTACAAGTCAAGCGCTTTAATCACCTGGCCATGCCGAGTCTCGTCAAAGCGGAAGGAGAAAGCTTGATTTGTATAAGTATTAACTGGATTTCGAACTTCTCTTTATCACTCAACTCTGATTAGTTAATAGAGACTAATGTATTCCTCTAATGTTTTCTCAGACAACAAATAATGAACTAATATTTCGACAATATGCCTATTTAACTCATTTTTCTCATTAATTTTTTAATTTTAATTTCTAATTCTAAAATTTTGCAATTTCAAGCAATTCACTTTTATTATATTTTTTCTAATCGTTCATGGAAGGGTAATTAATTCAAGAAAACCTTGATAATCAGAAATGATCAAATCTTGTTGGCACTGATCAATAGTATTATGGTTTGTATTTTTATTTATTTCGAATTTTGTCTTTGACTAAAATACCAAACGAACCTCCAGTTTATTATGTAACGCATTATACTTTATTCTGAACGAACCTTTGATTTATTATATTAAGCACGTTGCGTATTACTATATCAAATAACCGATAGAAGATAATTAAATGTTAATATCTTTCAAATTTATGATATTTGCCAACAAGGTTCGTACACCCACATTTCTTTTTAACACAAAGTACTTTTGGTTCTTACAATCAAGAATCTTCTACAAATTTTGAGAACAGGCGGGCCTTGCGCAGTACACAGCAAAAAAGAAAAACTACATTGAAGCAAACGTAGGTACTAAAAGAAATGTAGAACAGTAAATCTGTTACAAACAACATTTCTCAGTGGTATTGGAAGTTTCACAAGCTGTGAAACACTTGGTTAATGACAGTTAGATGTCAAAGTTACAGTCCAATTCTAGCAGTTGCTTGTAAACATCAACATTTTAAAATGCACAATAATTTATTGTATAAAATTAAAAGCATAACTGAGGATATTTAAAGATAGTAAGTGTTGAGGCTAAGGATCTTTTTGATCCATCTGTATATCTGCTTCTTATCTGTATCAAATGCTAATAGAAATTCATTTTTTAAATTTAATTGCAAGGTTTTTATGTCTTTTCAATTTATTTTCAGAGATTTAGTTGAACACCTGACTATATTTTCTGATATTTCACAGAGTAACTGTACGTTAACGTACTTCAGGCTTATCTAATAACTTTATCTCAATAATGGACAGCCATACAAAATAATTGCTCTCAGTATTTAAGTAATTATTTTGCTGTTTTGGCATATGTTTGTCATTTTAAATACTGAGTTGCCTGGTATTTTTGACAAGTCCCATAATTTGTGACAAAATCATGCTCTTGGTTTTAGTACAAAATATTTTGTAACATTTGTCTTCTGATTCTGTTGTCTTCCTTCCTCACTTCTTATGTAGGTTTGATATTTTCACCGTTAGTAGAGAATTCTAAATTTGTTTGGAAATATTTACTGTAAATTCGTAACTGCTTGGCATATCCCGAACTCAATCGCTGTCATTTGAAGATTTTTTTCCCTTTCAGTGTCAACATTCATGTTGAAAACTCTCTATATATCATCACTGTTACCTTTAATAAAATCGTTTAAAGCCTTCCTAGAAAACTTGCTTCCTATTTCTTCAGACATTCGATGCCGTATTTAATTGCTTGGTGAAACAGTATTATAAATATTGCCTTTCACTGCTGAGTTTCTTTTGTTGACAAAACGTTTTTTATATTGCTTACATTCTTGCAGGTCTCCCCTTCATTCATGTTGACATATTGAATGTTTAAGTTCCTTTACCTATAAAGCAAAATAAGTTCATAAGTTCCATTATTAGATATTGTTTTGTTACAGAATTTTAGTTATATAGTACTGTACCATAACACTATCTTTCACCGCACTTACCAGTGTAGTCCCAGGAGTTTCCTATTTCAATGTAAACAAGAATGAATAGAGGTGTACCATGCATTTGAGAGATAACTAGCACAAGTGAAAATAAAATAAACATAATAACTGAGGGTTGTAAGTTCGGAATAATACTCCAAAAGGGAATAGTATCTGAAGCAAAGTTTCATAGCAGGGTAAGTCGGAAAGGAGAATACCTTCGCTGAATTTGTAAGAGATTTTGAAAAATGCTTGTCAAATTGTTTATCTAGATATCCTGCACGAAGTGATGGATACGCTGGTTATGAATTTCATTTCATATTAGAGTATGAGATTTAGGATTGAAGCAAAGTAGATGAACGCCTCTATAAAGGAGACTTTGCAGTTGACAGTCAAACTTGAATCCACTAAAGAAACTCTCTGGAAGTTATGGAATCGCTAGATCAAGTAATACTGAAACATCAACTCCGCCTGGTGATAGTAGAGAACTTAAGGTATTAGTTAAATGAGACTAATATAATAGAGAAGATACATCACATAGCAGTCAGTGTTTCAAATGTATTACATGAAACTGCAGCCGACGGCCCATATAGAATGAAAATACATCACAAAGGATCTCGGAGAAAGAGAGTTATGACAAAGTCTGTTATAACAACCAGCTCTTACATAATGAAATTAACTTCCCTTAAAATATCCTATAAAGGAACCGATTTCCTGTCCACTTGCTGCAAAAAATCATATACTAGTGTTAATACGAACAAATACCCGCCACTTTACTGTCTCAAAGTGTCCTTTTAATCATCTGTTTCATTTTGTAATAAAGCAAGCGTGATAAGAAAAACAACAACAAACAAATAAACAATATAAAACGGTAAAATATTATTTCTCCCACGTTTAACTGTGATGTATTTTAAAACCTGTTTGATTTTTTTTTTTGTTTTAAGTACTGGATTCCACTATCTCTAAATTTGTAAGGTGTCAATATTTGGATAGAGAATCACATCTTTACTGAAGAGGAGAAGCTGTTGAAATCTGTATAAACTGTAAATTACTTGAAAATGTTAAATTGTGAGATTTCTGTTCTAGATTGAGGTTACGTATCTGTATGTGAAACAATCATGGACGTTCACAGACATTTTTTCTAGAGAAGTAAAGCCGAAATTAGTGGATAGTACCATTACAATCAAAAGAATTTGCCAGCCTTTTCAGTCAGATTTGATGGTTTTAATATTTGTAAGGTTAGTTTGAGCCATAATGCAGACTTTCAGTTATATATTCTACATATTAATAAAAATCTGGTTGACTCTGACCACTCTGTCTCATGGGATGTGTGGAAAATAGCATTAGTCTCTTCTGCTGCTGGTATAACCTGAAGTTTGTAATATGTTGACCCCGATCCTACTGTGTCAGGAATTAAGGGAATGTTGGCAAAACCGCGTTAGTCTTTCCAATGACCCGAGTGAAAATTTCCATGTCCAGTATTCAAAAGGCCGTTGTGATAGTGATGTTTTATAAGTATTGAGCCTACAGGGGCGATATCTAGAGATTTTAAACAAAACTACTGAAAAACCTGGTGAGTTTTTTTAATTAAAATTAGGTGTAATAAGTAGTTTGAAATTTTGAAGTGAATGAATGTCCCCTTTGGATGCTCATGGAGACAGTATGGCTATGCTTTTCCAGAAATGCTTGCATCATTTACATAACCCTTACTTATTTCTACTGATCATATCGACAGTTATAACTTTGAGGCATAGTCTGATATGCTAGCAGGAAAATTTGCCCTGTACTTTCTGTTCAATTGCATTTTCGTCTTTTTTACTTGAATTAATATTATACTTTACAAGTAGCATTTCACAGAAATGTTTTCATTGTTAATTGTTGCTGGTGAGTTCTAATATTAAATGTACGGTAACCAGTTGTATTCTATATTTTTTTAGTTTGAGAATTAAATTGTGTAATTTGTCAAAAGTTAGCTCCCCAGTGGTTCAGTGGTATGTCTGCGGACTTACAACGCTAAAAATCGGGTTTCGATGACCGAGGTTGGCAGAGCACAGATAGCCCCTTGTGTAGTTTTATGCTTAATTCAAAACAGCAATTATCAAAAGTTTCAAATTTTTATCAGAAAAATATATCTGAAATTTAGGTAATCCATCATCTGAAGTGCTGATTTGCACTTCACAAGGAAAATACAAGTTTACCAGGTTTGTTGTTGGGGCAATATATCTTAGTATTTCGTAACATTGCCATGTCTAAACCTACAAATATTGGAGGATTAAATTATTTTTTCTTTCTCTTAGTACAACTGATAACACGAGTAGTGACACAGGATTATTATTTGTTTGTGTACTCTCGCTTAGTCTAGAACAGACTTTTGATTGGCATTTTGGAGGAGGGATTTTCTTTCACAATATTTAGAACTGTTATCTGACATTTTTATAACTTACTTAATTTTTGACCTACTGATGTAACTATTCACTTTTTTAAGTTATTTAATGTCTTTCTATGCATTCAGTTGAACCATATTTTCAGCTCTAGCCACTAGTTATTAGCAGGACCATTCTAACTTATCAGAAATAAGTGCACCTGTTATAATACGGATTAAGACAAAATTTTGGTGCTGTCAATATAAAATTCATTTTTATGAATTTTTTTCCTGATTTTGGTTTGTTTGAAATTAATTCCAATGAAGCACGGTGCTATTCAATGGGCTATCTGTGCTTTGTCCACCACAGATATAAAAAGCACGTTTCTAGTGCTATTAGTCCACAAATATACTGCTTTGCCACTGGTGGGATTTTGGATGGATGTGAGTTTCTGTGCTTCTTTATATTCACGTATAACAATTATTTTTACTTTTATAAATTTGGATCAAGCATCGAGGGTAGTCTTATCCTGAGGGAGTTGTGAGGTGTAGAAGTCATTTTGCTAAAATTGCGAAGGATCGTGCATTACAATCTCGATCTGTCCTCAAATAGAGGAAAGAGGAAACAGTGTGGATCCTTCAGAGCTACCTGAACAATGTTCTTCATTAGAACGTTATCCTTGGGTAATAAAGTGGGAATAACTGAGCGTCAATAAAATGACTTGTGAGCTGTGACTGTTGCTGCTTCTCCATCAGTTTTAAGTGGCCAGTGGAGCTTCTGATAAGAGACCTACAACAAAGAAGGAAAGATGTCTGATCTATGTTGATTGAGCAGTGTACTGTAGCTGGCTTTCGTCAAATAATTTAGTAGTCAGCGTAGCTTATTCAGGGCCTAAATAGTGTTAGTGTGTATGCCAGTGAAGGTATATGGGTGTGAGGTTGAGTTTCTGATTGATACTGGGGTTGCATAAACCCTAAATAACATTGTATATCAAGCAATTTAAGTGAAGCCATCACTCTGTCAGTAGGTATTGATTTGTTCTGGGGAACGGCGATTGGTTAGACTGGATTGAAGAAGCATATCTCAGACTGTTGCTTTGGTTGCACTTTACCAAGTAGGAAATACAAAATAACATGCCATAACATTTTCTGTCTTTTATTTTTAAAATTATGTGAGAAACTAGATTCAATATAGTATCTGGCTGTCACTGAGTCACTAGTTAAATATGTAAATGTGTTCTAGAAACCAGGTTGTCTGGTACAGTTACATGTCTGATAAATCCTGTACAATTGTTTTTTTCTTGGGGCACTAGGGATGTAGTCAGCACTGAGATATGGTGGACATTGAGTGAATGAATTATAATGCCTTTGAAAAGTCCGTGGTCATTATTAATGGTAATTTTCAGAAAAACAGCAAGCCGTGGTTTTAGACGGGTAAACATAGTGATACACATAGATGGATGTCTGTCTTTCCTGAAAGGTGCCAATTGGCTTTGTACATTAGGTCTGGCCTCAGCAAACTGGTAAGTCGAGCTTGTTTTTGAAATAGGTCTAAAATTACTTTCAACAGTTAAAATAATCTATTATGAATTCCACATCATGTCATTTCGCCTGTAAATTATATTCGACATTTTTTTTATGGTTGAAGAAGCTCTGATTGAGGGCGTTACCGTAGGAGAGACACTTTGTGCTGATGTTAGTGGTTTGGTTAAATGTTTCAATCTGTGAACAGTGCTTCAGTCCATGAAGCCTGAAATTTAAACCACAAAAGTATCTGATTACGCAAACACGGGTGAACTTTGTTGATTACATTGTGGAAAGAAATGAAAACTTTACAAAGATTACACTGGTGAGCTGTTGTATTTAACTTCATGATGATATAAGAATTTCTCAGTATCTTTGGAAGTTATGATACAATCTTTGAAAAACTTACTACAAATAATTGTGATATAATGCAAAACCTACTTTGGCTTAATAAAGATGAAATACATTTCAGGTGGACCATGACTATCCGCTTAAGTCACGAATTTATAATTTAGTAGAGACACTGGTGTTAGCATATCCCAATGTGATTGTCCAGTGATAGGGTAATCAGGAGGGTTATTACAGGTGCTGGATGAAGAGTAACATATAAAGGCATATGAGAGTTGTGTGTGGAAGACTTCGAAATGCAGAAAATGTTCAGAAAAGAATTATGTACTTGAAGTCGCAGTATATGTCAAACCTTACTAATGCTATTTACATGTGAACTATTTACTGCTGGAAATACTTATAAGCTTTAAAAATCTAAAAGGGATGAGTATATATTTTCCTCGTTTTGCTAAAGTATGATTTTATTGTACTGCATTGTTTGCGTTTACAACATGCAATTGTAGATGGATTGCGAAACAGTGAGAGCTTATACATTCATTGAATGTCCGTATTCTGGATACGAGGTGGGAGTAAAAGGCCTTGAAGGAATAGCGATATTAAACCATGCAATATGTTAAGAATAAAATGGTAGATGGATACCATGACTGACACTTCAGGTACCTAGAAAGAGCAAATAAATTATCCAGATCTATCATAAATGTTACTTGCCATTTCGCAAGGTGAAGTACAACTATGCGACCACTACAAATTAAGGAAGGTTATGTGGGTGCTCATTTTATTGCTACTAAATGTATGAAAAGTTACAAATGTAAATATGTGTATTGTATTCTTATTATAAACAACCAATACTTATTTCTCAATCCATGTTATAGATCGTAATCCCTAAAACTCTTAGGCATTTTAATAAAAATAGGCAAATGGCCACGCAATCCATATGACTAGAGGTCTCACAAAATGCCATACCTTCGTGTATTATCAAAAGCCTTCTAAAAGTCAAAGAATGCTGACACAAGACGTTGTCACTTGATAAAGGCTTCTCTGATAGACGTTTCAAGTCAAATCAGGTGGTCCACCGTGAAGCACTGTCGTTGGATTTTTGTTTTTGTTTTGTTTTGTTTTGAATTTGCACAAAGCTACACAATGGGCTATCTGTGCTCTGCCCACCACGGGTATCGAAACTCGGATTTTAGCGTGTAAGTCCGCAGACATACCGCTGAGCCACTGGGGGGGGGCTATCGTTGGAACTCACACTGGGTGGGCGAGAGGAGTTGTTTGATTTGAAGAGCCAAACAAGAAGTTTATTAACCATCCTCTACAAAGTCTTACAGAGATAACTCGTTAAAGCAGTTGGATTCTTTGTATCCATTCCCAGGCTTAGAGACAATATTCTCCTGCCAGATCTGATTAAAAACAACCAGAATAATAGTAAGAGAAGCAGGAGAGAGATGGCACAGCATCTCGTAATGTATATCATCAGGCCTTACCACTCTTCTGCCATACTGATGAAAAAACCAGCTTGAGTTCTACCAGTGTAAAGGGGTGATTATATGTATAGAGACAATCAGACCAAAAGGAAATAGGCGATTGTGGGTTTCTCCAGGAGACAGATAGATAGAACAAAGAGTTATGGTATGACCCAAGACTATGTTGAATGGCAAAAACGGTGTATACACATGCTTATCGCTCTGCAGTACCACCCTTTCCATGCATTCGTCCATCACGCAACCTGTCGTTTCTGTACAAATAAAACTACCAGAAGGTAACTTTATCAACAGGTTTCAGAAGTCTTTCCTGTAAAGAAAGATACACAAGATGGTAAGAGTCAATCGGTGCTTTGATGTCATCCAGATTTGAACATAAACCTCGAAAGTTACAATGTATCATTTTTACTTTTGTATAGACGAATTGGATGGAGAACTATTTTGTTTTTTACTACGTCTTTTTTCTTTATTTTCTTTATTCAAAGATCTATCGACCTTCATGGATCCTGCTCTGTGTAGACTGGGCAGGTCTATGTCGTTGGGAGAAGATTCCAGTAACTGAAGGCGTGATCGAATGATTGTTTTTCATCTTGGGGCCAGAGAAAATGAACCTGAGAAACCTCCCAAACCCGTAACCAAAGAAAGTGAATTCAGTGATTTGCTGGAAGGAATGGAAAGGAAAGAGATGAATGTTGACGTTGATTCATTAGCATTCTTAACTATGGAAGGCAAAAGACTTTCACATGGTTTAAGAACGATTCTTTTGGAGACGTATGCTGCTGCACTTCATTTCACTGCTACAGAAGGAGAGGTGAACAGTAGCTTTCAAGTCTCAGGATAAGAAATGTTGTGAACCGTTTCCAAATGCCAGACCTCTTTTCTTTCTACCCACCTTGTGCATGAACGAAAATAAGTTGGGTAAAAGTCATTACAGTTAACACATTGAGGGTTTATTTCACATTCGCAGTCATCGTGGTCCTTGCCATAGCAACGAGCACACGTCAAGGAACCGTGACATGATGTCTTTGAGTGACTGAACCTCTGACATTGGAAACATCTGAGAGATATTGGAATATATGGCAGTACTTCGCAATATAGATAACCCGCTTTGATTGTGGCAGGTGGACGTGGTGACATAAACATCAAAATTCGGACATTGGTCGGCATCATAATTCCATCTGTGCGAATGGAGATACGTCTCACTGCAGAAACTCCTTTGGTAGAGAAACCAGCGAGGATCTTTGACTTTGATTTTCTTCAAATCCCTCTGAACAGTAACTCCTCGTGACGAATTCAAAGTAGCACAAGGAATAACCTCAGTGAGTATACCTCTAATGGCCTTCGAGTGCAAGAGGAATTCACTATGTTTAGGAGTGGATTTTTACACCAATGTCACCAAAACATAGTTTTTTGACTGACTTATGAGAGCCAGCAAGTCCATCTAGTCCCTCCTGAATAAAAAGGGAGACATTTGTCTTCTAAAGAATGTAATATAAAAAATAAGGTACAGGTGTCGCAGAGGTTAAAGAATGCTGCTCAAAATCTTTAAGACTTGGTCGTTTACCTATGGAATGTTTTCTCACTGTTTTATTTAAAATTTTGATAAGTGAAATCCACAATAAGGAAAGAATGTTTCAGTGCCCACTGACCCTACCCACCACAGAGCCCTACGAGAGGGCTCACTACAGGGTTTCGTGAGCACTATACCCAAACACCCGTATTAGACACAATGTCCACAAAACCGTTGAGAACATCCAACATTGGTTCTTGATTGCCACTAGCCCAAATGTACCGGCCAAAGTGGTGTGTTAAGGTTGGAATCTTCAACCATTAGAAGTCTCTTCTCCCCTTCACCAGAGAAGGTAAAATAAAAGAACAAAACCTTGTCTTGGAGGTCCTCTCACCATGTACAGTAATCCACACCAAGAGGAGTATTCAATGATATATACAGAAGTTAAGGAGCTAATTTCAATAGCCAAGTGTTTCCTGCGTTGTGTTAAGTGAAGATGCATTTTACAATAGCACTCCAACAAGGAATACTAATGACTTAATTGTCTTCAATAAATGCTTAATATATGCATTGATGGTGTAATATGCAACAGAAAAGAAGTTGATCTGACCTGTGGCCAAACCTGCTCAAGCTTGTTTGATAGATAAGTTTCCATAATGTCTGATCAGCCCTCGAGAGCAGATACACCACGATATCTATAAATGGAGAAGTTGAGATACTCATTTGTTAACATGCATAAAATTCTACGTCAGCAGAAAGAAAAGGCCACAGTACAAAATAAAAGATATGATAATTTAAACTCTCATTCCATCATTATTTTAAGAGAATGGATGTAGCTGTTATTTATATAACTTCTCAAATTTCGATTTTATTTATTTCGAGATGTCTTTTTGTTGGGTAGTGCCAGTTTTCGATTTTTCTGTGCCCATAATGATTTAATTTCCTCTAGAAATTTTACCTCATACACATCTCTGAGTTAAACGTGCAGTATTAAGCCTTTTTGCTTTATAGAGGTATAAGCAGTAAGCCAGAAGCCATATGCCACATTTTTTGAATGTGCTATTCTGAAAAAAAATCTCATATATTGTTTTCGACATTTCTGATGGGTTATTGTAACAAATTGAAAAAAAAATCAATGTTATGGGCCTCTGTTAATATTAGAAATTTTAGCATTTAAAGGTGTGAATTATTTAGTTTATTTCTAGCTTAGGTAGAAAGTCATATAAATTAGTTTTAGGACATTGTATTTGATATTCGTGGCACATTCCATATTTTAAATTTTCCATTTGAAATGAAAGTAATTTCTGAGGCTAGACTATCGTTACTAAACGTAAAGCTTGAAGATTGATGTGACTTCTGTTATTTAAACCACTAGGACATAAGAGCATAAAAAAATCCTGAAAAAAGATTTTAGATGTAAGTATTGAAATTCTTGTTATATATATTTCATTTATTGTTATGAAACAAACTCGTATTTATAAATTAGGAACTAACTAGGTTATTTAATAAAAGTTAAAGTAAACTAGAAAAATACTTTGTAGAACTCACAATGATACAATGCTTATTTAAGTAATTGGAACATGCGTATTTGGTAACTCAATCGTTCAGAGCTGTCTGTTTAATAAAAAAAATTAATGTGAAACTCTAAGATGGTCTAATTGTAACTGTCAAGAAAAGAACAAATAAAATATCTATTTGGTGTGTCTGTAAAATTTCTAGTGCATATTTTTTTTTAAATGTGGAATCATCGTGAAAAGAGAAAAGTAATTTAGATTCATTTAATGTTTGTTTTTGTTGCATGTGGCTACAAAGTCGGTCAAATTGATTGAGATGGATACAGTTAGTAACGGTAGAAAAATATTGCATAAAATATAATGTTTCATACGGAAGAAGGCCTGGCCTGGCCAGAGACTTATAAGTCGAGGGTTGCGAGTTCGAATCCCTGTCACACAAAACATTCTCTCTCTTTCAGCTGTATGAGCGTTATAATGTAACGGTCAATCCCACTATTCGATAGAAAAAAGAGTAGCCCAAGAATTGGCGGTGGGTGGTGATGAGTAGCTGCTTTCTCTTTAGTCTTACACTGCTAAATTAGTGACGGCTAACGCAGATAGTTCTCGTGTAGCTCTGCGCGAAACTCCAAACAAATCAAACCATTCAGAAGAGTTTTTAATATTAATTTAGGTGGTTCTAGTGGTTATGCAAATAAAATTTGAGAATTGTAAGAAAAACATAGTATTTTTGCTCTTTATATAAATCATGTTGCATTTGGTAAAAGTTTAAATTCGGAGGCATATCCTTCGTCTAAAGGGTTTATGATTTTTTTTTGTACAACAGATTTATAGTTCTACTGTAATAGAGCAATGACATGAGTGTTTATCCGTCTATTTACCTTTTTTATCTGTGTTTGTGTGTGAGACCGAAATAATAAAAACAAGTGTGCCATATGTTATGTTGAAATACACAACTTTAATTTTTGTTTTGGCCCTGCATGACCAGGTGGGTTAAGGCATGCCACTCGTAATCCGAGGGTCGCGGGATCGCATCCCCGCCGCACCAAACATGCTTACCTTTTCAGCCGTGGGGGCGTCATAATGTGACGGTCAATCCCACTATTGGTTGATAAAAGAGTAACCCAATAGTTGGCGATGGGTGGTGCTAATTAGGTGCTTCCCTCTAGTCTTACACTGTTAAATTAGGGACGGCTAGAGCAGATAACCCTCGTGTAGCTTTGAGCGAAATTCAAAAACAAAAAAATGCTTGTTTTAGGGGTTATATGTGGCGTCATCTCTCAATCGTTTATTATTCAAGTCTCAGACAATTAGAAAAATTGATTATGGTATTCCGAACAACCAATTTTGTGTAATAGAACACAATTTTAACTGAAAGTATTCTTTTCACAAGAAGAACATGACTTTTGCTATAATTGTACTTGAGGGTTTGATTATGTCTTTATTAATGTGATTTGTAAATAATGTAGTTAAAGCTAGAGTTGTTAAAATATTATTTCCCAAGAAAATGTAGGCCTTTTAACATATAAAATATTTCAATTTATATTCATTATTAGCAACATTTATAAAAAGTTTGAGTTCTGTTCACTGAATAATTCTGAGTTGTGGTGATTAAGGAACATAATCCAAACACCTCTTCCTCTGCGGTACCCTCTGAAAAAGTATTCTCAGTAGTGTTTCTTACAATGAGGTATAAATACTACGATTACTAATTACTATCGTCCTCCGCTAGTACAGCGTTAAATCTGCGGATTTACACTGCTAAAAAGTAGCGGTTTGATTCCCCTCGGTGGACTCAGCAGCTAGCTCGATGAGGCTTTGCGATTAGAAAAACACAAAATACACACACTAATTACTATCATTAACAGTTGCCTGTGGGACAGAGTTTTTGTTATTGTGTGCTAAAAGTTTGCCAAATTTGGCTATAATTTACTACATTAAAACTTGTAATATCTTCAGTTTCATCGTTTCGTGGTTGTTACAAAAGTTGGTCAAAATGACCAGTCCTCTACAAAGAGCAAGAATAAGGTTTTTTGAACAATAAATTTAATACCGCTGCTGAATAATAAATATTAAATTATTCTAATGATAATATAATTCTGGCCTGTATATTTTTTGTTGTTAGGACTGTTGTTATCATTCTACTTTACATTTAATATATTCTGTGGAACAATTATTCACTTTAAAATTATATTATCTAATTGTTTTTTTTTTAATTAAGTACAAAGCTACACAATGGGCTATCCGTACTCTGCTTACCACGGGTATCGAAACCCAGATTGTAGCGTGTTAGTCCGCAGACATACCGCTGAGCCACTGAGGGGCATATTATCTACTAAGTAGAAGTTATTCTAATTGTTAAGAGTATATTAGTATTGGTCCTGTGGTGGCGCGTCTGTACATTTGAGAGCTTATAACGCTAAAAATTGAATTTCAGTACCAGCTGTGAACGCACCACAGGTCATTAGTTCATTGTGGAAATTTGATTATCAACAAACAAACAAAAACAAGCAGCAACTAAGAATTTTTCATCAATTGTTTAAAATAACGTTCGTACTTAGACTTGTTTGTGACAAACTGAAAACTATGAGAAACCATTTACAGTACATTAACAGTACAGTGAACCTAGTTTGTATTCGACAATATCTTAACTTTAAAAAAAGTGTTTTTTTCATTCTATCGTGTTTTTGAATAATTATACTCTCAGTGAATACAAACTTTAAGAGAGAACCATCTTGTTCTTCAGAACTCCACTCACTTTCTCACAGCGCTATAAATCGGTTTTCGATACCCGTGGTGAGCAGAAATAGGTCATTGTGTAACTTTGCCCTTAATTCCAAACAAACAAAAAAACACCCACTTCATAATAAGTAAACATATGCGTGACCATCAGTGTGAAATGTATCCATTTTCTAGTGGTTAAACAGAATGTCAAATGAGATAATTAAATCTTTGACTGAAGTATTTAATCTATTCTTCTGTGATACATTTTTTTTTTGTTACAAAGGGAATATCTTATTTGTATGAGAATTTTTGTGAACTAGGTGCGAGTATTTATGTATATATATGTGTGTGTGTGTGTGTGTGTGTGTGAAAATATTTCTTCTTATATATGAAGTCATTGCAGAAAGGTAATTACTGTTTAGTTTAGTACCTACACTTGTTTCTGTGCAGTGTTTGTTTGTTTTTTGCATGTGACGTATATTGTTGCCTGCGTATTGCGCAAGTCCCATTTCTCCAAATTTGTTGCACGTTTTTGAAAGTAAAAATTAACAATATTTGTTTACAAAAACGCGCTGGAATAAAATCGCGTGATTTCTATAAAAATTGGCTGGCCGAGAGGCGGAAGACGATGCTATTGAACAACTACAGTGAGCGTACCTAAGAAGCTATCATTTTGATTATCGTCTATTAACTGGAAAACTACAGAACTGCACAAGGAACAACTACAGATTTGGAACATTAGAAACCGTTCAACTTCAGTGAGCAACCTCGGACATTATTATTTCTACGAGGATATTAAATATCTTCTCTGGAAGGAATTAACTTGTACCTGATGAGAGGCTAGCCAGGAAAAGAAGTTATTAGCTTAAATGAGATGCAACAATATGTACAAAGAATTAATGTGTTCAGCGTGACCAGATTTAAAACTCAGTGTTGTCTGTACATTCGTGAAACGGTTGCGTAACTACCAAGCTCAAAATAAAATTCCGGTAATTTGAAGAGGTGATATGTAACATAATTAATTGGAGAGTCGTCCGAAATAAAAAATAATACGTAACAAATTATATTAATTTTCATTTCTAATGTTTGCGAATTATGACGTTTATAACATTTCACTTTGTGTATAATATGATTGTGAAAGTAACCCTTTTGATTCATTTTAATTTAGGCCCGGCATGGCAGGGTTGTTATAATGTGACGATCAATCCCACTATTCGTTGGTAAAAGAGTAGCTGAACAGTTGGCGATGAGTGGTGATGACTAGCTGCCTTCTCTCTTGTCTTACACTGCTAAATTAGGGACGGCAGGTATTAACCAATTATAACGTATTCAAATCCGTGATATGCATTGAAAACATACAATCCACAAACCATCTCTCTTTTGTATTTATTTTAGTGAACGCACAGAAATTCTTCTTTTTTGTTAGATGTATGAACCTCAGATTAACTTTTACATATTTAGCGAGATATTTTTGGATTTCTTTTCCATAAATTCTAAATCATATAACGACCATTAACAGCGACTATCAGTGCTTCTAAGCATGTTTTCCATCTTCGTTACAGATTCTCCAACTGGTGGCTGGAAAGAAAAGAATGGAGAACAAATCGTTAAGGCCTCGACACGTTGAGCACGGTGAGATTTTTACTGAAGTTTCAACGAAGGAAGATAATTTGGTCATTTCATCAACATATCAAGACAACACTTCGAAGAAATGTAATAAATCGGTTCACAAAATTCCATTTCTAGGTGTTCTTTGTGCTCTGATTTCTGGCCTGTTTTCTGCCACTGCGTCATTTATTGTTGCTTTTGTAACCAGTGTGGATCCTGTTGAGATTTTGGTTATTCGAAGCTGCGTTCAGTTGTTGTTGTACGTACCGGTCGTTATCTTTAAGAGAAACTCATTCTTAGGAGTTGAAGGCGAGAGATGGTTTGTTTCCATACGAGCTATGGTAGGAACAGTTGCCATGGGAACAGCTTACTTTTCTTTCAGATTAATTCCACTGGCAGATGCTTCGACTATAATTTTTAGTACTCCAGTACTTGTGACTCTTTTTGCCTGTTCTTTTTTAAGAGAACCATGTGGAATATTTCAAGTATTTACAGTTATTATGACTTTAACAGGTGTTGTACTTGTATCTAGGCCGTCTTTCTTATTTGGTGTCACTACAACAGGCAAAGTAAGTTCAGCACATCGTCTCCAGGGTTCTCTGGTGGCGTTTTGCTCATGTATCGCAGCAGCATTGGTCTTCATAGTTTTGCGAAAGATACAGAAAACCTCAACTCCAGTAGTGATATGCATGTTTTCCATTGCATCCATTACTTTTGGTTTAGTTTATCTCTCCATTTTTAGTAAATTTAGTATTCCTACTTGTGGCCAGGATGGCGTTCTCCTGATTCTGTGTGGACTCTGTGGAACATGTGGACAATTTTTACTTACTACTGCGCTGAAATTAGAAGAAGCTGGACCTGTGTCCCTAGCGAGAACGATTGTTGTTGTCATGGCCTTCGTTTTTGGAGTATTCTTTCTTGACCAGTATCCATCATGGACAAGCATCGTTGGAGCTTTCCTTGTTTGTTCCTCTGTTGTAATAACAGCCATGAAAAAATGGAGAGATGGGTATAAATCACGAAATATTTCGTTAAGTGAAAAACAAACACTAATTTGTAAAAACTCTTCGTCTTATAACACATTTTCGTTTTCTAAGTAGAAGTAAAGATGAATTTTTCTGTATTGATAAATGTGAAATCGTAAAGTACTTCAGTACACGAATAGTGAAAACAGTTATAATTAAATGTGGATAATATGCACTTATATTATTGTTAAGATTACGTTACAGTGATATTCAGAATTTTTATAATTGAGGATGCCAAGAAAAGAAGTTAGAAAACAAAACATTTGTGTCAAAGTTAAGAGGTTTAGAGATGATAGTGTTGTGTTGCTTAGGTAATCTGATCAAATCATTTGTTTGGTTTTCTAAAACAAAAAGAATCAAAATTGAAGTGGTAAAGAAGTCTTCCAAAACTGAAAGGAGAAATTAAGAACAAAATAATGAGTTACATCTGGAGTATTGTAACGTACGTACAGTATATTAGATGTGAAAAATGCCCAAGGAAGACATGGAGACTAGACTATGAGGTTTGAACTGAAAGAAAAATGTGAAAGTTCTACATCAGGTGGTCGGAGAACTTTTTCCATCAGTCATGGAGAGTGAGAAGAGTTGTATTGGGTATGTGTTGAGAGGGAATTAGCTAAATGGATGTGTAAATAAACAGTTTTACAGGTTATACTTACAATATTATTTTATTAAGTAATCTTGTCACTTAGAGTTAAACAACATCAACAGATGATTTGTGCATTGCTGGAAGCTATACGTAAACAGATTAAAGGCACGAGCAAAGAATAAATGATTTTGGTAAACGTTAAGTTTCTGGTCTGCTTGTTCTTTTAAAACATGTTCGCCCTTTGAGTTATAAATGTGTTATAAGGGACGAGCAATCCAACCATTCTTTGATAAAACACAAACAGACATTTCATAGAGGGAAGTTTTATTGATTGCCTTCCTCTTAGTCTAAATTATAGTCGGCTTCTACACATAGACCTCCTTCTTTACTGTAAAGTTGTTGTAGCAGTCAAAGAAATGGATTGACGGTATTTGTTGTAACACCTTTTCACTTCTAAATCAAATTAAACAAGAATTTTAAAGAACTTTATAAATGTAAAATACTGTCTGAAAACTTTACTCACAAACAAAATAGAATATTTATGACATGACGCAATTAGACGTGAATAACACACACTTAGGTTGACTCATGAGAGTATTGTTCTGCGAATTAAAAGTTTTCTGTGGAAAGAGTACAAGTTAGGACTAAAAATAAAAAACTACCAAGGTTTCATTTTTAATGTGTATTTTATATAACGTATTGCTTGTATCATTATAATATATTCTTCATCCAAAATATGGAAATAAACTTTTAAAAGTTGCAGTCGAATCTAATGCTAAGTTTAAGTGTTAAAGCATTAAACAAATTACGTATAAATTTTGGTAGAACATGCCATGTTGACATTAGTGTCTAAGTCGCCTTATTTTATTCGGATACAATAGACCACCTCACTGGTGGGGTCATCAAAAGGCAGAGATCAGTTGGCCTGTGACATAATACATTTTAGTTCTGCAGAATGCCCTCAGAGGGAGAATAGATATACAGACCACCAATAAATGTGGAAGACTCATACTTTGAATTAAAAAGAAAAGATTAGAGTTTACATATATTACTACTGAAGTGTAAACTTACATATAAAATGAGGGATGACAATCAAATATTTGAGTTAGCGTAGTAATAACAAAACGTACTGTGATTTGATATGTGAAACCCACCTATATATTTGTGTGTGTGTACATAAGTATGGGGTTTACTACTTCACTATTTTTTTTCTTTAAGGTAGATTAAGGGAATTTACAGAAAAGTAACCACGTGCATTGTTGTTGTTTCAATATCTCACAGTCTTGTTAATTAGATAAATAGTATATGTGTTACTGTTTTAATAACTTACACTCTAATCATTCCGACTATTGACTAAAGCATACCTTGCACAAAGTATTATATTCCATTGGTTGTGATTTTAAAAGTTGTGGTATTACACATTAGATTACTGACGAGTATTTGAAGTTCTTATGTTAATTCGAAGGTGTTACGTAAATCGTTGCAAAATATAAAGGTGTTATAAACTTAAAAACTAAAGATATTGAAGATATATTCAATAATCTCTCAGTTTTCCCATTTTCTTGGTCTACCTCGTATTTTGACGTGGCTGTTGTATGAGTAACATGAGAGCAATTTAAAAATTGTTTATATGATGTATGACATTTTCAGATATAAATATGTTACTTGATATAATTAATCTAACGAGAAATCAGCATTAGCAATAAATGCCATTTCTAGGTTTACCACATTCCAAATGTACACGTGTATGTCAGAGCTACATTTTCGACTGTCGGTAAAGGTAACAATTCTTTAAAATCTATGTTGGCAGAAACCAATGAAATACGAGAATTAAAAAAGGGATATTTTCTTCGTGTGAAAAGGGATTAAAGTGTTTAAAATTTTTGAATAATTGCTATGGCTTTTAAATGCCCATAGAAAAGATATATATTTTACAGTTGAAGATTTCAGTACAATAAAATCAAAGACATGCCACATAAATAACCATATCATATGAAAATAGTATTTTCACCTTTACAGATGATTTACCTTTCAGTTTAGAAATAATTACTCAATCAGTGAAATAAGTGAATAACTTCATATGCGAATGACATAATAAGATTATTAGAGATTTAATAACTAACGAAGAAGTCGGGAACATAACCTAACGTGTTGTTTATATAGTTATAGTTTTCTTAATGGCTACTATAAGCAGTTATTTTAAACATTGTGATATTATGTTTAAAATCATTCTTGACGTATAATATTGGACTCGTTTCGAAGTTAAAGGTTTACGTTATTTAGAACCTCTAGAAACAACTACTTAACCATAAAGATATTTTAACTGTGACCATGAGGTTCATATTTTAACTTTTTCTTAAGTAAATTTGAGCATTTGTTTGGATAAAATGATGTTTAATGTTTTAGTATCAGTCTAAAGAACTGATAAAAACTGAATACATGTAAAAAAGAAATAGCTTTTTTTCTATCAGACATTTGACTATTAGAAATACGTGTACATTGTTTCAAAAGCTAAATTTAAAAGTGAAAACTGCTCTAAACTTATTTTAAGGAACATTACTAATTATTCTCACTCTGGAAAAGAAAGAAAAACTTGAATCTTTCTTAGTCAAGTAAAAATTATTTCTTAAAATACAAAAGTTGATTTAAATACAGTTCGCAGTAGTAGTGATAAAACCAGATTTCCACATAAATGTATCTTTCACACATGATCTGTTTGTGCAGAAAGAAGTTTCAAATTGTGGATATTTGTTTAGATGTGGAGGTGTTATTACGATAGATTGCAAATACAAGAAGATGCTAAAAGAAACTTTCGTGCTGCCAAAAACAGTTCATCCTAGAGGTATTTAAGGGTATGCAGCTAGAAAATTATGATAATCTAATTGACAGTTGCTATATTGGTGATCCTTGACCATTTAGTGAATCTAGCACTAGGACATGGCAGTCCATAACTATTTTTAGATTATTTGACAGAGAAAACAGATTTCTACCTGTATATACTATGTTTTATTTTAACTGCAAGAAACTGGGATAATTGCCAATTCGTATATTCACATTTTGCACACTTCAAAACGAGTTAAGTGTACGTATTCACTTATGTAACTCCCTATGAACAAACTAGAAACTGAAAGAAACACAAACATTTTAAGTCTTAACTGAAGTGTTAGTGAACTCATGTCACCACCTTATTCAAGAACATTTACAAAAACAAACTTGAGGCATTACGTAATCAAATTATATAAACGTGAAATTACTAAACATCCAGACGCATATTTTTGATTATTTTAACGTCTATATCTCAGTTCTTTCTTACTTAAACACGTGTCTACGTTTTCTGTTGAAAAAAATTAGGAGTTAATTTGAGTTCATGTCTCTACATGTGTTGGCTCTCTGACGTTAGATTTCACATTTATTCTATGTTTTACACTTGATAAAGACTACACTACGAGTTAAAATGCTCTACCTAAATTTAAATGAATGTAATAAAACTATTATTTTTATTACCATTACAAGCTACCACCAAAAGTAAATATTCGTGACTTATACTCATGAGTCATTTCAACATAATGTTCTATTAAAATAGTTTTTAAGAAGAATTTCTGGCTACTGAATCTTGATAATAAAATGATACTAAAAAGGTTACGTCCTCTTCAAAAAGTGTTTGTTAAAAACAGCATTAAACTGCACAGATTATCTATGATTAGAGCTGTTTACAACGTCTTTTGTGTGGTATAAGACAATAAATCATAAGAAATAATCATCGCTTTATTTGTGAAACTTAAATGGCGACTAAAATTCGATAAAAATCTCAGCTTGACAGCTACCACGAAACTTGCAACTCTGTATCGTCATATTAAAATGTGGTTTAACTATTCCTGATAACTTTCCATTAATTATAATAACATATTTGCAGATGCTTCTTCTTGAAATAACATTTTAGCAATAAACTATTTTTGACTGACACTGAGAGCAAACCAACCAATCAGACAGCTACGACTGACCCACCCCTCCATACAATAACGCACTGAAAACACCAACACTGTTGAGGATAACATATCTAACTCTACTCATGATTTTTAAGTCACTGAAGCCTAAGTAGGTAAATAGAAACCACTAGAAGGAAACTAAAAATTGTCAAGTCCTTCATGTACTTTTTTAGAACTCAAATCCATACACTAGATTTAAAGAAAACAACTCTACAACCTGACATGAATAAAAGCCCCCCGCTAGTACAGCGGTAAGTCAACGGATTTACAACGCTCAGCAGATAGCCCGATGTGACTTTGCGATAAGAAAAGCACACATGAATAAAGGAGAAGAAATGTCATATTTTCACTCAAGAACTTCAGAAACATAGTGATTAAATCAACTGAAAAGGATGCAAAGGTGATAATGTGGCAATGAGGTCTTTATATACACGAAACCCTCACACAACTAAACATACACAACTTTTACAAGACAATCAGTAAAGACCCAATTGCTAAATATTAGAAACACATTCAGAAAACCACGCAAGAACATTTAAAAAATCAACAAATTTCCATATAATGCGAAAACCTAATTTAAAAAAAAATCCTAGAACAATAATTTTTACTTATCTCCTAAGAATAGCAATTCTGATTTTCGTGGGCACCTTACAGTCTTAATTTGTAGTGATGTAACTGAACAAATAGCTAACTAAATACATTTTATCATACAGTTACTGATTATCTCTCTCCCATCTTATGTTAAAGACATCACAGATGCTCTCACTTTCTGGAACTTTCAGTACACAAGACGTGTATTTTATATCTTTATTATGATATACAATAACTGTACACTGTTACTCTTCACAGTTACGGTGATTATGCTCTGAAACATTTTCATGAACAAACGTGATGTTAAATCTCCCACCACTGAATTCCTCCTTCGAGTAAACTTAGTTCTCAAAATAAATTCATTGGAACAAATCTGTCAAATGTATCAACACGTTACTAGCGTTTCCATGTGTAAAAAATGGATCCTTCCCTTGCTAATTTGTTGATTGCCTCGAGGAACACCTCTATCCTATTTTTGATATTATAATTTTTGGAATAATGTAAATACCAGGTGGACGTCATCAAAAGAGTTTACACAACGAGTCACGTGGAAACGCAGTACAACCTACAAATAAAAGCCAAAACAATGGAATATCACTGATATCAACAAACCGTTCTCTTAGTAGTTAGCAACTTTCATTGAACGAAATCAATTTGCTATACATATTTATAAATTTCAAACAATATCCAAGTTACACATTCAATGTCACAGAACATTGAATCTATGCATCAGAAACAGACCACAAACTGGGTGATCAGTTATTTAAGCATTACAGAAGTGTAAGAGAAAGCTCTACTGACCTCATAGTTCCGAGACACTCCTGACCAAAATGGTTTGTTTGTTTGTTTTGGAATTTCGCACAAAGCTACTCGAGGGCTATCTGTGCTAGCCGTCCCTAATTTAGCAGTGTAAGACTAGAGGGAAGGCAGCTAGTCATCACCACCCACCGCCAACTCTTGGGCTACTCTTTTACCAACGAATAGTGGGATTGACCGTCACATTATACACCCCCACGGCTGGGAGGGCGAGCATGTTTAGCGCGACGCGGGCGCGAACCCGCGACCCTCGGATTACGAGTCGCACGCCTTACGCGCTCGGCCATGCCAGGCCTGGCCAAAATGGCACACCTAACATGCTACTCGTAGTCGTAAGAAAACATAGAACATTGTCTTATCTTCCTTATGGTATTAAAGAAATATTTACTTTGAAACAATTAAAACCAACAAAAACAATCTATCCTCTTAATATATTTCTTTACACACGTTTAACTTACCGTTTACTTCTTTTTAAACCTCATTTCTCAATTTTACCTCGGTGATAGTCTTTCCTCTTTTCGTGATTCTTTTCCGAGATCATTATTGTATTTTATTGCTTTGTAATATTACGTTTATTACTGTATTTTTAAATCCAATCTTACTTGCTCTAATTTTTTGTTTCTTATATTTTTGTAATTTTAATGACATTTACAAAATAAGCTCAAAAATGTTTTATTAGTATTATTGTTTACATCAGGAATTTCAAGGCTTTCCGAATTAATGAATGTTGAAACAACGACTAAAAGAAGAGGGTAATATGGTATATATTGTGACACTCTTTAACAACAGTATTCATTTACAAGTAGAAACAATGTTTCACTGAAGTTAACTCACCATTATTATGTTAAATTCTATAAAAAATCTGTGTAGTCCTTACATTTCATAATGAACTTGGCGCTATGTGTATTTTTGTAAACAATATTTTAATTTAGAAGCTTTTGTGACATAATAGCTAAGCAAAATATAGGGCTGTCATGAAAGTTAAGGCCTCTGTTCCTTAATCACATATAAACTAGATTGTATATATATGCTTGAGTGAGTGAGATGGTAAATGAATGATTCATTTTAGTGTCAGTTAGTGAGTCGGGCACTCAGAATCCATTCATCTGTGGTTCATTTATTAAGCTAGTGTGTAAGTTAGTTTCAATATGCTTTTATCGATCGATCAGCGAGGACTTTCTGCATGCAAGCGTATTAGTAACTTAGGCATATGTAGAATTAGTTTTGAGATTTCTGTTCAAAGGTTGTTTGAAAAATTAGGCCTATCAGTGAACATATCCTGTACCAAATATTATTAGAGAAACAAATAAGTTCGTTGTCGTTATATGGACATTACATTATATTTTTTAAATAATCCGTAAAAAGACATCCAACAATAGGACAGACACGTTACAACAGTTTTATATTTATAACAAAGCACTCAGGCTGTCTGTTGTTTGTTTTAGTTTCTGTGTTTTTAATGTTTTAAAGCATAGCGATACCAAGTCATCCACTGTGTCCACCGCGGGGAATCAAACCCCTGATTTTAGCGTAATCAGTCTGTGAACTTACCTTTGATCCACGTGGTGCTTTATCTGTTGTTATTCAAACTTTTTAGCTCCTGATCAGAGGGAATACTGCTAGTCAGCAGTATCCTACCATTCATCATTCACGCTAAAGGACTGACTCTTGACACCTTAAAAGAGTAGGGAGGACTGTGTGGTAACGAACCCAGCTCACAATTCTACATTCCAGAGATATAAATCATGGCCATCCTACGCCCCGGTATTATATACCATTCAAAACTGTAATTATTTTATTTTAGAGTTCTGTTGTTATGTCATTGTTTTGACAAATTCCTAGCAAAGCTTCAAGAGGGCTATCTGTGCCAAGCATCCGTAATATAGGATGTCAGGACAGGCTTTTGTTTTTAATATTACTGTACGTAATATTTTTTGCAAATTGTTTTGATTCTTGAGCAAACAAGAACACACCTTGCACTTGTTAAATAAATTCGAAATACTTTTAATTAAAATAGAGCAATTTCTGTATTTCAAAATACTATCTTCACACATCTGAACAGGATGAGCGTTAAAGAATTATAATAGATAACGGAAGTGATGAAAATTTATACCTGTATTGCCATGCCGGGCCTCCTGTATTGAAATATTTGTATTAATTTTTATTATTGTACTTTTTCTTTAGCCGATTACTGTCTCCATATTTATATATAGTTATGCATCTCTTTCAACACTCAAGTTAACTACAACAGAAAACAAATAAAAAGCATGTTTACTTCCTTCTTTTTGGCAAGACATCATGACTAATTACAAGATGAATGGTATCCTATGAGTTGCGTAGAAATACAACGAACTTTAGAAGTTAACTGATTTTGTCTACTGTATAAGAGAAAATTGTTTATTTTTTAATTGAGGCATCGCTAGATATTTAGATGCTTCGTATAAGTGACTGTAATAATAAACAGAAATAGTGAAATATAAGAAACCATGTTAAAGGCAATGATGTTTATAGAATAAAAGAGCTTAAGGAGACACGACGAGAAACTTGTTGTAATGTGATTAATTTATAGCTTTTCCATGAACAACTGACGCAATCAAGGACAAAAGAGGAGTAATTTAAAACAAGGATTCAGAGAAAGCCTTTGAAAAATATCCGCTGTATGTTTAGATAGAAACAGACAGACACTATCAGAGTTAAAAGGATTAATTCTGGTTATAAACTAAAGACGAGAAATTGTCCATTGTGTGTTTGAGTTGAAGTGAATAGACGCTATCAAGGTTAAAAGAGGTAAAGCAAACTTGGACGTTGAAATCAATAAAAACCTTGTATAGTGGGACGATGTGACAGTATGGGCTATTGTGATTGGTTAACCAATGTAACTTACGAGTTTTGGAGTTCATAAACAAAAAGAAACTATGGCTGCTTGACGACGCATTAGTTTAAGTTATTATTACAAAATGAGCTTAAGAAATCACAAATAAGAAGTCAGTTGATACCATGGTGTTACGAATAGACTGACAATTTCTCCTAAACTAGTATTAAAGGTCCCAGAACAGGCGCCAGAATATTCAAAATCCAGCAAGCAATCCGAACTGATCAGATCATTCACATCTCAGGTCATTTCATGGAAGAAGGAGGGAACATGTCTCTTACATTTAGTAGGAACGCCATTTCTCGCCAAGCTCTTTGTAAGTATTTTTAATCTCATTCTTTCTTAAACATCAGTCATCATGTGAATAGAGTTAGAATGATTTTCTATGATAAACATGAACAAAGATGAACTGTGTTTATACGTGTGTGTAAATATTAAGCGTTTGATGACTTAAATAAAAAGTATTATTGGAAGTCCTAGTCTTAAGTCTCCTCGCTTTGTTTTAACTATAAACCCTCGAGTTAGTGCTTGTGTTCTCCATTCGACGACTAAAGCCTCACTTCAAACAAATATTTCATGCAACAGTAACTAGCATTAGTCGAGCTCCAAAGGCTACTACACCGAGAGAATCCACTCAGTCTGCCTGCAAATCAGCCCACGACCACGTAACAGAAGTTCGCGGAAAGCTACACGAGGGTTATCTAAGCTAGCCATCCCTAATTTAGCTTTTGGGCTACTATTTTAACAAGGAATAGTGGGATTGACAGTCACTTTATAACGCCACTAAAGTTGAAAGGGTGAACATGTTTGGTGTGACGGGAATAGTATTATAACTTGTATCCAATGGTTTTCATAACCTCTGTCTGTCCCTTGCAACTCAGGGAACAACCAACATTTCGTATCTGGTTACATTAATATCAAAAAAACTTTATACTTCCATCAAACTCGTTTCTACTGTCTAATAAACAAAGTGATTTAGGATATCAGGGACGTAAGGGGGCTTAGTGGATATCAATTGTTTTTGTAAACGTCGTATTATCTATAAGACTATTGAGACACTTGAATAAGTTTAGGTAACTTAAGTACAATAATATAATTATGTATTAATTGCAATAATAATCAACTTGAATGTAGAAATTGTGTTATCTCGGGCCAACGTGAATCTGTTAATTCAACAATTAAAATAGCACATTTTAAATACAATAACATGGTGGTAATAATTATGTAAATATGAGAAATTATCATATTCCATTGAGGTGAATGAAGTATCAGGTTTTCTTTGTTTTGATTTCGTACAAAGCCACTCGAGGGCTATCTGCGCTAGCCGTTTCTAATTTAGCAGTGTAAGACAAGAGGGAAAGCAGCTAGTCATCAACACCCATCGTCCAATTCTTGGGCTACTCTTTTACCAACAGATAGTGGGATTGACCATCTCATTATAATTCTCCCACGGCTGAAAGGGCGAGCATGTTTAATGCGACTGGAATTCCGCGACCCTCGGATCACGAGTCAAACGCCTTAACACACTTGGCCATGCCTGGCCAGTTTTTCTTTGTCTACCTTTATTGTAAATAACCCTGTAGCACACAAGCATTATAAACATTTTCTATCATCCTATCAGTCCGTTTTTAAACACACTTAAGTGATACCTTAAATTGTGGTTAAACATGGCAGACTACACTTCTAAGAACTCCTTTTAACTACAAAATGTTTAAATTGTTTGTTACATAAAACATTATTTTTTTTTCATCCTTACAATTAATTAAATCTGTGGATGTTTCATAAGAAAGGCACGGTTGAACTCCCTTAATAGATATATGAAGTTAGATTACATTCAGTATGAGCATTTAGCTAGAATTTTACAGAAATTATTCTGTAACGTAATTAAAAAACAAACAAACAGTTGACTTGCTTACAATAACGAACTTTAACGGCTCGTATCAGAAAATGTCATTAATCCCAAGAAAGTTTAGATAAAACTGGATCTTATTTATTTCATTTCTTTATTTACAAATCAGGTATGCTTAATAAAAGTGACACAACATAAACAAATAGGTGCTTTTCCTGCTAAAAGCAAGTTCATTTTGTGAGGGTCCGTTTTTTCATGGTGTATTGAATGATTCCATTTTTTCTAAAAGTTTATATTTTTAAATCTACCTCCAGAAAGTGAATTTGACATCAATCTCTACAAATTTAGCGTATTTTTTAAATATTCATTTACAGTACAATCTGATTTTTGATTACAGGAAAGTTTTGTTTGTTTGTTTTGGAATTTCGCACAAAGCTACTCGAGGGTTATCAGTGCTAGCTGTCCCTAATATAGCAGTGTAAGACTAGAGGGAAGGCAGCTAGTCATTACCACCCACCGCCAACTCATGGGCTACTCTTTTCCTAACGAAAAGTGGGATTGATCGTCACATTATAACGTCTCCTCGGTTGGAAGGGCGAGCATGTTTGGTGCGACTCGGTCGCGAACCCGCAACCCTACGATTACGAAGCGCACGCATTAACGCGCTAGGCCATGCTAAGCCTACAGGAAAGAAACTGAGTTATATAATATTTTCAATTAACGTTTATTATTGATTTCATTTTATCCAAGCCACTATTCTGAACTAATAATCACAAAAAGAAATATTCGACACAAGTTATAAGAAAACATCTATGAAAAATGATAAAAAATTAGATAAACATAATTTATTGTATAAATGCTATATGAGAAGACAGAAACATTATATATTAAAAATAACTAAAATGCTCCCCTCTACCATCGGAATGGATACTTCGCAGGTCAAAAACAAATTTGCTGTCTGGTAGGTCACGTTTGTATGTTTAAACCTTTTTAAAAGCAAGTATTTTAAAATTCTCGATTATTAGAAACACATTTGAAATAAAAAAATGTATCTTACAACGACTGGTATGGGAATAAACACTTTTATTGATAAGCAGAGAACGACGTTTCGACTTTCCAAGGCCATCTTCAGGTGTTTTTTGTTATTTGTTAACCTGCAGACGACCCAGGAAGGTCGAAACGTTTTTCTCTGCTTATCATTAAAAGTGTTAATACACACACCAGCCGTTCTGAGATACAATAATATTTTAAAATGTTCAAGGGTATGGTTGTGCAAGTTTATAGTATAGACGTTGTATGGGAAGATAGAAATATTACAAAAAGAAAACCAATTGAAACATTCATTTATGCCATAGGGAAGGATATTTCCCAGGTCAAAAATGACTTTGCTGTCTTGTCAATCGCTTTTTAAAAACAAGTATTTTAAGAGGTTTAAAGGTATGATTGTGCAAATTAAAATGTCAGCCACTGATGTATCTGTGTATATGCATGAATTTATTGTCTTTGAGATGTTCTCGGGTCCTTTCTGCTAATAATATACTGGTTTCTCCTACGTATAATTTTCTACAACTCATGAATATTGTGGAATATATGATGCATTTTGACGTGCAGTTGAAGTGATCCTGTTACGTATTGTTATTTCTTTTACACGGGTCTCCGATTTTTTATGTTACGCATGTTGACGTATTGCTATTTAAAATAACCGGAAATTTGAATTTGGGTTCAGTAGTTAATTAAATGTAACTATGGATCAAATTTATGCTATTTGTCAACGAGATTGATACAACCAATTTCCTTTTTTTTTTTTTTAACACAAATACATTTTAATATACAAACACAAAAACAGTATAATTTATAATAATGGTTATTATTAACTCCATTATTAACAGTAATGATCAAGACGCAAGTTTTCAGCCCGCCGCTATTAAAGCAGTAAATCTACGGATTTACAAGACTAAAAGCAGGGGTTCGATTCCCCTCGGTGGGTTCAGTAAATAGCACGATGTGGTTTTGCTGTAAAAAAAAACACACACACACAAGTTTTTAACGTTTGGAAAACACTGTTTCTGTTTCTTATACAATGTATTTTTTATCTATTGCAACTAACGTGCACCATAATGTTTGTATCGTAAAAAGGTTTGCTCTAAGACTGTTTTGTTTTTGTATTTAAATTTGAAGGAAATATTTCATGAGATGCTAAACAGATTTTGATGTACATTTCATAAACTGACAATCTTTTAAAATTAGTATGTATAAAGTTTCTAACTATTTATTATTCAAAACCGAATTATATTACATTGTTAGGTCTATACTGTAAAATAAAAAAAATATGCATCATACTACTCTTTTTCTTCAGATACAAGACGTATTCACACCAGAAAATTGTTAGGAATTTCTCTGGCGAAATTTAATTAAAAACAATTGTTTTAACAACAACATAAAAATAGACATTTAAAGATAAAACTTAAGAATAACATACTACGTGCTACCAGTTCTAACACATCAGTTGATCCTTTTTTCACGTTTCTACCAATCACTGGATAATGAAGATTTGTCCTTGAAAACGGTGAAAAATTTGCAGAAGTTAGAAAGACTGCGACTACGTTAACCCAGCTCAACGAAAGATATTGAAAGGTAGGCCTACGTTATGGGAAGAGGAACAGCAACGTTTGTAACACTTGTTTCCATTGGTACGTAGTCTTGGTATTTTATCGCTACAGCATCGTTTATAATTGCCGATAAACAAAATTGGTTAATAATTTATTAAAATTAACTGCAGGCGTTATGTTACACTTAGTTCACTTGTAAATTCTATAAATTTTGACTGTGGTAACAGAAATAATAATAATAATTTAAAGCATTCGAGGGGGCTTCGTTTTGGAAAGTGGCACAGCCCCAAAAGATCTTGTGATTGGTTGATTCGTAGTATGTGTCACGTGAAAATTTTAGTTGTTTCGTTTTCTCTGCAGAAAAAAGAAAATATTAATATCCTAAAGCGGTTGTTTGTTCTAGTATTAGTTTTACTTTACGTTCAAGTTTCGGAAAGAGCAATATAACAAGGTATGTTGTTTAGTTGCGTTCATACATTCATGTTAACATGGTAGATTATTTAAATCTATTCATCATTTAGTCTGCATTTGAAGGAGTAATAAGTAGGAGGAATCAAGGTTAAAAACATGTTAATAATATTTACACAGCATAACAATAGCAGCAGACGTTGAAGTTTCATGCACGGCGAGACTTTTTAAGAATTTTTGTTTTTGGAATATGTCAGTGGTAACATAAAAATTGAAAATATATAAGAATTAAATTATTCGTGTCCATTTGGTTATGCTATTTAAATAACATTTAATTCTATATACTACTTTTGAAATGAAAACACCGTAAATAAAATGATATTTTGCAATATAATCTAAGTTGTAAGTGCCTGGTTTACAAGTATCTACATCCAATGTGTGAAAAAGTCTCAAATGATTGAGAATATTCTTAGAAAATAACATATATGTGTCATAACAACAAGTGATCAACCTGTGAGAGGTTGGATTAGCAGTAACGATATAACCAAGCAGTAACCTCCAATAATTCAATAAATGTTTTGTAAGTTAGTGATTAAAAATCGGCTTGTCTACTTGGGCTGGAGTCAACCTAGTATCAATGTTGGACGTTCTCAAAAGATGTGGACATTGTATCTGATGCTTGTGTTTGGATATAGTGCTCACGAAGCTCTGGCGTTGCTGCAGTATCCTTGTTTGTCATTGTAGTACGTCCACTCGCAGGGCTCCATAGTGGGTGGGGTCAGTGGTCACCGAAACATCCTTTTTTTAAAAAAAAATATGGATCCTCCAAAAAATATAAGTAAAATAGTGAGAAAACAGTCCACAGGTAAACAACCGCGTTTTGAAAATTCTGAGCAGCAATCTTCAATATCCTTACATATATAACGTATATAACAGCTATACCTCAGTTATTTATATTCTCTTTCAGACAAACCTTCAGGGCAAATGCCTCCCTTTTTTATTCAAAAAGGACTAGAGGGACTTACTAGCTCTCCAAAGTCAGTCAGAAAGCTTCACACTGGTGACATGCTTGTAGAAACGTCCACATCTAAACACAGAACTCCTCTTACGTTCAAAGGCGATTGAGGATTGCTACTTTAAATTCGTCACGAGGAGTTATTGTTGAAAAGTATTTGAGGAACATCCTCGAATTAGAGATTCTCGCTGGTTTCTCCACGCAAAGAGTTTCTGCAGTGAGGCGTATCTCCACTCGCAAAGATGGAATTACGAAGCCGACCAATGTTCTCATTCTGACATTTACATCACCACGTCCACCTGCCATCATCAAGGTAGGTTATCTTAATTGCAGGACTCGACCACACATTCCAAACCCTCTCGGATATTTCCAGTCTTAGCGGTTCGGTCACTCGAAGACATTATGTCGTGGTTCCTTGCAGTGGCAAGGAACCACGATGTCTAGCAGCGTGAAACAGACCTTCATTGCGTTAGTTGCAATGGCTCCCACCCATCCTGCTTTTGTTCTTACTCTAAGTGGTTGGAAGAAAAAGATACAGCGTTTAAAGACGATTCAAAACATTACTTACCGAAAGGCTCGAAAGTTGCTGTCCACCACTTCATCTCGAATGTGTGATGCTGCACTTCATTCCATTACTACAGAGGGAGTATGGGTGGATCTCTGTGCCTCCAATAGAATCATTCACAAATCAAATGAAAAGTTTTTGATCTTCATGGTTAAAAAAGCTGGTGAATCAACGTCAACACCCATCTCTGTCCCTAACATTAATTCTAACAAACCCCAAGATTCACTTTATTTTGTTCTGGGTACAGCCATTTCCTTGGGTACATCTTTTCCCACCCCCAAGATGCCAAACGATCATTGTTTCACGTCCTCAGTCATTAGAATTATCTTCCAACAACAAACACCTGCCCAATCGATTTAGGGCAGAATCCATGAATGTCGACAGACTTCCTTCGAATAAAGAAAATAGAGAAAAAAAGACGTGCTCGAAAACAAAAGGCTCTCCACCCAGTTCGCTTACACATAAATAAAAATGGCTACCTTGATATAATGGAACTGTCGAAATTTACGTTCTAATCTGGATGGCATCAAAGCACTGATTGCTTCCTACCATCCTTTCTGTTTTTCCTTACAGGGAACATTTCTGAAACCTTGTGATACAGTCACCTATCAGCAATTTTCTTTGTTCAGAAATGACACACCCGACACATCATTGGAGGTCAAAGTCATCTGTGTTTCCTTTGGTCATATTATCACTGTTTGTTCTCTCTACCTGTCTCCTGAAGAGTCCCATGATCAGTCATACCATGATGCTCTTGTTGAACAGTTATCATTTCCTTATTTAATTCTGGGAGATTTTAATGGACATAATCCCCTTTTTAGAGGTACTGATATTAATGAGAGGGATCGCTCCATAGAAGGTATGCTCTCAGATTACAATCTTTTTCTCTTCAGTACCAGTTCTTGTACTTATTTTCATGCATTTCGTTAGTTCTTTACTGCTATTGATTTCTCAATTTGCTCCCCTTTACTATTCTTTTATTTTTCATGGAGGATTGACAATAATCCACGAGGCAGTGATCATTTTCCTATAATTTTAAAAGAGACTGATTGTGATCAATGCCATCCAACCAGCTTGTCCCAGTAGAAGCTGGATCACGCAAACTGGCCTACTTTCACTGCTCTCGTAGAACTTGATCCTGCCATCACTAGACGATTGTGTGGCAGCAGTAACTGACTGTATTATACAAGCAGCTGTTTAGTGTATTTCTAGAATCTCGACATGTTTTCCACGATATCCTCGTCCGTGGTGGAATCCTGTCTGCCACATGGCACGGAAGGTTTGAAAATGGGTCTGGAAAATTTTTTCGTAGGTATCTCACATACTCAAACTGTGTCGCTTTCTAGCAAATCCATTGTTTTAACTGGATTTGGCAAGATAATGTTTTTCCTGATGCACGGCGCAAGGCTATTGTCCTACCTTTCTCTAAGCCTGGGAGGGATCCCATAATTATTTCGAACTACCGTCCAATTGCTTTCACGAGCTGTCTCTATAAGACGTTAGAGAGGATAGTTAATGCTCGTCTTGTTTGGTTCCTCGAATGAAACAACCTCCTCTCTCTCACCCAGTGTGGGTTCCGACGACAGAACTTTACCGTGGACCACCTGATTTGACTTGAAACGTCAATCAGAGAAGCCTTTCTCAAATGACAACATCTTGTATCAGTATTCTTTAACATTCAGAAGGCTTGTGATAAAACATGGAGGTATGACATTTTGCAAGAACTCAATTTATAGTGGTCACGTGGTCATTTGCCAATTTTTATTTATTTTTTAATGGACAGACGAATTCTAGTACGTGTATGTTCGACACTTTCCCATTCATTTCTACAGGAACTTTGAATCCCTCAGGGCTGTGTTTTCAGTATAAACATTAATGCCATCACTGAGCATTTCTCTTACTGTTGCCAACGAGCTCTATGTCGACGAGGAATATTGAGTAGCAGCTACAGACTACCCTCAGTCATTCACTGAAGTGGACCACAGCAAAAGGTTTTAACTTCCCTCTCTCTAAAACCATTTACACGCACTTTTGCAGCCAATGGGGTATTCTCTGTATCGATGAAGGTGTGCTACCTGTGGCCCTGAGAGACAAAGTTCTTGGGGTTTATCTTGGGGGAGCAGACCGATTTTCTATGTTAAAAGATATATCGTGCTCTTATTTAATCGACACCAGACTGTGGATCACTGGTCTATTGCTCTGCCAGTACCTCGGCCTTGAAGATGGTGGACCTCATTCATCATCAGGGACTTTGGCTCTGCACTGGGGCTTTCTGCACTTCCTCAGCCCAGAGCTTATACACAGTTTCATGAATCTTATCTTCACCTCTGCCATTTGCAACTTTCTTTACTGTATGCTTCGAAACTTTGATCGTTACCATGGCATCTCATCTGGGGTTGTGTTTCTTTCCTCGTTGGGCCATGATTTTTTCAGAACAGACAGTCTGCCATTGTTCCTTTTGGTCTTCGTATCCAGGTGGAGTTGGAAGAATTGAGTTTGACCTTGGATAACATTGCTATATCCACTGGTCACCTCACTCTGGTTTATTACAATTCACAAATGTAACCTTTCATTAAGTCATCTGAGAAAATGAGAAACTCCCATTTGCAAATACTGTTTGTGATTTGCTAAACATCTTTCGAACCGTCCTTTTATTCCTATTTATACGGATGGTTCGAAATCAGGTGACTGTGTGAACTCTGCCAATAGTTCGTTGGTTGCTTGCAGAATCCCTTCTACAGTTTCTGTGTTCACTGCTGAACTGTATGCCATTTCTCTTGTCCTTGATCAGATTGAAGCTAAGCAGTATTCAAATTGCACTGTTTACACTGTCTCACTTAAGTCTTTTCTGGCCCTTGAATAGCTTCATGTTAGTTCTGAGCTAGTTCTCGTCAATATTCAAAACTAAATTGCTAGTTTCTGTTTAACATCTACTTCCATCCTATTCTTCTGGATACCAGGCCATGTTGGTACTCGCGGGATCGGGATCGCTGACACTGCATATAAATCTGACACTTTCCATACCTGTTCCATACATGGACAATGGTCCTGTATTCAGTCAGTGGTCGATTTGGAGTGAGGAACGTAAAAAACGAACTTTTCTAAATAAAACCCTATCTTGGACTTTGACTGTCTTGCTTCTGTAATGACCGGAAAGAGGAAGTTGACCTAACTAGACTTTGCATTGGTCATAGATTTTTAACTCGACGTTTTCTTTTATCTGGGACTGATGCACCAGTGTGTTGTCTCAGGTCCCAGTAAGCCACATTTTACTGTCTTGCGTTCATTACTGTTCTCAACGACGGCACCATTTTAAACATGGTAAAATGGTAACATGTTCTGTCCCCAGGTTTATCCACAACGTAAGACAATGTTATTGGCGATGGTGACACTGTCCACCTCAATTAAAATGTTTTTAGTTTTTTAAAGGTTATTTGTCTTTTTAATGCTGTTTAAGTTTTTAATTTATAACTTAGGCGTTTTTTTAATTTCAAAAATATACAGTTTTATCGAAATGGATTTTAAAATATCTTTCAAGAAATTGGAAGTTTATATGAATAAGTTTATTATGTCTGAAATTGTTGAACAGACCATAAAATGCACTTGTACTGTTTTACTCAATTGTTGCAAATACAAATATAATACAACTCCGAGTCTTGAATAGGTAACGAAGGAAACAATAGGAAATTTAACATGGTAGCAATGTGGACTGAGGAACTAAAATGTTACAGTTTCTTGAAGGTGTCTTGGTGCTGTGGGGTGTTGGTTTGGTGACGTTGTTTTATTCAGCTAAAATGTCTTCTCTAATTTAACGTTTCTAATGCTTGTCTCTTTATTTAAGATTACAATGCTTTATCATGAGTTTCGGTGATGTACACGTTATTGTATAAATAACTTTGGTATTGCTGATACATGACTTCAGTTTAAGGCTAGATTCTTGAGTGAATTTTAAGTCCACAGAAATTTTGTTTGTCTACTTTGTAGAAATCCAAATGGTAAACTTTATTGTATAATTCCTTTTGTTTTTTTCAATATTTATTTTATTTGTGAGATGAGTTTAGTTTTTTGTGGTGGTTATGAAGTTTTTCAACAATAAATAGAGGAAATTTGTTGGTGTTAACAGACTTAAAATTGTTTTAATATCTATATTTGTTTCAATTTAACACATATTTGGAAATATGGGACTTGTAATGTTATATATGTATTGCGTAAGTACTGCCTCTTCCCTGAGTTTGTAGAAGATTCTCGAAAAGAACAATAGAGTGTCTTACGAAAGCACTAGTGTATCTCCAAATATTGTTTGATCAAATGAACTTTCGCCTAAACGTTATAAATTGGCTAAAAAGAGACAGTTTAATACTGTTGGTCTGCTAAAGTAAGAAAACTATGATTTTCGGAAGCTATAATTGTGACTAACGCTCATTAATAAGAAAACTATAGAATTTCACCAAGAACATTTGTAGATTTCTAGCATTTTCAACTGTTCAACTGTGCTACAAGAAGCTTGGTCACGTAATGTCACTCTTTTGGCGTTTGAAAAAGAAAAGAAGGAAATATCCAGTGTGTTTGTGTCCTCATATGAACATAGTTTCTCCAGATCATCTGATGTTTACATGGCCCCTGATAAAAAAAAAAAAAAAGGATGTAGTTTTGGAGGAATTAAACCTTTTATGTCTGTCTGTTCTGTTTCTGACAAATGCACTGCTAATCCCATACTGGTATGTTATTGCGCGGCTCAGTCATTGTTGTCAGAAAATATATTGCCTATATATTCGACTTCTGCTACTGGTAAGGGTGGTTTTATTAATGTTAAATCTTATTTTAGAAAACGAACAAAAACATCGTAACTAGTTTAAGGCCCTGTCTTTGTTTTAGTAAGACCAACTCTGCCAATTAAGGGTATTTTATTATTGTTGGAAAACGATTTTGCTGGAGGAAAATTTATTGCTAAACCCGTGGTGGTTAGTGAACCGATCACCGTTTCATCTAAGTTTGATGTTGTTGAGGAGGATCCAGAAGTGGTTCTCTCATGTGTTATGACTCGAGCTCTGGCTCAGTAATTAAGCCACAAACAAATGACAGACATGTTAGAGTATATTGTGGATTTGGCTCAGACATTTTTTTGAATATGACAGTAATCTTTTGAATGATTGTCCAAATGATGATGTTTGGTGAGTGACGATGATGGACATGATCGGTCTGGTTAAATTGGTAAAGTTTCAGTTGTTAGTAGTGAATTGATCGCTGAGCAAGAAAAGGATCTATAGATCTAATCATTCAGTGATGTCGAGAAACCCACTTGTTGAGAACTTTTATATGCAAAAACGGCTGTTCTGGGCCCAGAAAACACTTCAAATAGAAGAGCGAACAACGTTTCGACCTTCTTCGGTCATCGTCAGGTTCACAAAGAAAGGGTTACTGGTCGGAAGCTGACCACGTGTTTGGGAGGGGTTGTATAATTGAGTGTTGCAATGTAGAGGGCGCGGTTTGAATATATAATTTTGTCTATAATATTAATATAGGTATAATGGTGTTCCTTTATATTGGTTTATTTTGGGTTTGAGTTGTTGTATAAGTAAGGCTTCTTTAATTTTTCGTTTGTTTATGTTTGTTTCTTTATTTAGTATTTTAGTGTTTTCTATGGTTATGTTGGGTCCATTTGACTTGCAGTGTTCGAAAACGTGTGAAGGTGACTTTTTATGTTCTTTGAATCTGGTTTCCATTTTTCTACTTGTTTCTCCTATATAGAAGTCGTGGCAGTTATCACATTGTATTTTATAAATAATGTTGGTGTGGTGTTTGTCAGTGTAGTTCTTACATAGTATAGACCTTAGTTTGTGCCTGGTTTTTGAATAAATTTAGTGTTAACTGGAATGTTATATTTTGTTACTAGTTTTTGCCAAATGTTGGTTATTTGTTTGCTGATGTCAGGAATATATGGTATACAGCAGTATATGGTTTCGTGATTTTTTGATTCGTGAGATATATTTACTTTTGTTGGTTGATTTTGCTTTCTGTCTAGGTGTGTGCGTATAATGTTTTCTACGGTTTGTGGAGGAAACTTATTAATGTTGATGAAGTGTTGTTTTATTTTATCTAATTCATCGTTAATTTTATCTGGTGAGCATAGTTTTATGGCTGTGTTTATCTGGTTTCTTAGTATGTTGAGTTTTTGTTTTGTTTCATGTGCTGAGTCCCAAGGAATGTATAGTCCAGTATGGGTGATTTTTCGGTGGATTTCTGTTTTGAATTGTGTGTCGGTTCTTATAATTTTGAGGTTGAGAAATGATATTTGATTGCTTTCTTCCTGTTCACATGTGAAGTTAATGTTGGGATGTATAGAGTTAATGTGAGTGAAAAAGTTAAGTATGTGTTCTGTAGATTCGAATCCCGCAATCGTGTCATCTACATATCTGTACCAGTATAGTGGTGGATGTAATGCTGTATTAATTGCTTGTGTTTCAATTTGTGTCATAAAAATATTGGCTAGAACTGGCGATACTGGGTTGCCCATGCTTAGGCCATTTGTTTGTATATAGTTTTGGTTGTTGAACATGAAGTTTGTCTTTATTGTGGTGAATTCTATGAGGGTTGCTAACTGGTTACTGGGAATGTCTATGATCGGGTTAGGGTCTCGAATATAGAGTTCTAAGGCTATCTTGCAGGCTTCTGTTGTTGGAACTTCTGTGAAGAGGGATATAACATCGAAACTGGCCATTAAGGCTTTATGATTAAGTTGATTTAGATTGGACTTGAAATTAAAAGAGTCTTTGATGAATGAGCTGGCTGATGTTGCATATTTGGAGAATGCCCATGCTATGTATTTACCAAGATTGTAGTTAAACGATTCATATGTTGACATTATTGGTCGTAATGGACAATCTGGTTTATGAGGTTTGGGGATGCCGTATATTTGCGGTGTGCGTGAGTCGGTTTTACGTAGGTAGGAATAAAGTGTTTGTGAAATTGTGTTGGCTTTTTTTATTTGTAGTAGTAATTTGTTTAGTTGCGTCTCATGTGTCTTTGTTGGATTTGTGTGTATTGGTTTAAATTTGTTCGTGTCTGATAGGATGTTATTCATTTTTTGTATGTATTCATTCGTGTTCATTATTACTATAGCGTTACCTTTATCTGCTTTTAGAATTTTTATGTTTCTGTCTTGTTTTAGGTTTCTAATGGAATTAATGTCTCTTTTCAAAAAATCGTTTAAGATAATGTTTTTAGGTGGTTCTGGAAAATATAAATTTGTAATTTTACCTGGGAAGTTTGGCAGTTGGATGTCAATAAAGTTATCTAAGTTGTCTTCTTTCTGTTTGTTGTTTTTGTTTTCTGTAGAAAGTATCACAAGTCTCCTGGCTAGGTCTTCTATCAACATAATTTCACAAAACAGAAAACTAAAAAACAACCTTACAAAAAGAGACATTAATTCCATTAGAAACCTAAAACAAGACAGAAACATAAAAATTCTAAAAGCAGATAAAGGTAACGCTATAGTAATAATGAACACGAATGAATACATACAAAAAATGAATAACATCCTATCAGACACGAACAAATTTAAACCAATACACACAAATCCAACAAAGACACATGAGACGCAACTAAACAAATTACTACTACAAATAAAAAAAAAGCCAACACAATTTCACAAACACTTTATTCCTACCTACGTAAAACCGACTCACGCACACCGCAAATATACGGCATCCCCAAACCTCATAAACCAGATTGTCCATTACGACCAATAATGTCAACATATGAATCGTTTAAACTACAATCTTGGTAAATACATAGCATGGGCATTCTCCAAATATGCAACATCAGCCAGCTCATTCATCAAGACTCTTTTAATTTCAAGTCCAATCTAAATCAACTTAATCATAAAGCCTTAATGGCCAGTTTCGATGTATATCCCTCTTCACAGAAGTTCCAACAACAGAAGCCTGCAAGATAGCCTTAGAACTCTATATTCGAGACCCTAACCCGATCATAGACATTCCAGTAACCAGTTAGCAACCCTCATAGAATTCACCACATAAAGACAAACTTCATGTTCAACAACCAAAACTATATACAAACAACTGGCCTAAGCATGGGCAACCCAGTATCGCCAGTTCTAGCCAATATTTTTATGACACAAATTGAAACACAAGCAATTAATACAGCATTACATCCACCACTATACTGGTACAGATATGTAGATGACACGATTGCGGATTCGAATCTACAGAACACATACTTAACTTTTTCACTCACATTAACTCTAGACATCCCAACATTAACTTCACATGTGAACAGGACGAAGAAAGCAATCAAATATCATTTCTTAACCTCAAAATATATAAGAACCGACACACAATTCAAAACAGAAATCCACCGAAAAATCAACCATACTGGACTATACATTCCTTGGGACTCAGCACATGAAACAAAACAAAAACTCAACATACTAAGAAACCAGATAAACACAGCCATAAAACTATGCTCACCAGATAAAATTAACGATGAATTAGATAAAATAAAACAACACTTCATCAACATTAACAAGTTTCCTCCACAAACCGTAGAAAACATTATACGCACACACCTAGACAGAAAGCAAAATCAACCAACAAAAGTAAAATATATCTCACGAATCAAAAAATCACGAAACCATATACTGCTGTATACCATATATTCCTGACATCAGCAAACAAATAACCAACATTTGGCAAAACTAGTAACAAAATAGAACATTCAGTTAACACTAAAGTTATTCAAAACCAGGCACAAAACTAAGGTCCTATACTATGTAAGAACTACACTGACAAACAGCACACCAACATTATTTATAAATACAATGTGATACTGCCACGACTTCTATATAGGAGAACAAGTAGAAAAATGGAAACCAGATTCAAAGAACATAAAAAGTCACCTTCACACGTTTTCGAACACTGCAAGTCAAATGGACCAACATAACCATAGAAAACACTAAAATACTAAATAAAGAAACAAACATAAACAACGAAAAATTAAAGAAGCCTTACTTATACAACAACTCAAACCCAAAATAAAACCAATATAAAGGAACACCATTATACCTATATTAATATTATAGACAAAATTATATATTCAAACCGCGCCCTCTACATTGCAACACTCATTTATACAACCCCTCCCAAACACGTGGTCAGCTTCCGACCAGTAACCCTTTCTTTGTGAACCTGACGATGACCGAAGAATGGTCGAAACGTTGTTCGCTCTTCTATTGAAGTGTTTTCTGGGCCAGAACAGCCGTTTTTGCATATAAAGTTCTCAACAAGTGGGGTTTCTCGACATCACTGATTGTTATTTCACCACGGCAATTGTTCGAGAAGTGTAAGTTTTTTGTGTTTTTTCTCAGTGTATTTGTACTTACCTGTTTCCATTATGTCTGAACAGCATACAGTACACCACCATTAACAGTACACGCTCACACGATTGTTAAGAAACTAAGAAATTTAAACCTACGTATCATTAATAGAAGAAATGACATCAACTTTATTCAACAATGTAGAAAAGAACAACTAACCCCTAATTTTGTAAAGGTAAAACTTTCAAAAGATTTTAATGAATACACAAACATTATCCAAAATTTACAGAAAAAACTTCTTAAAGCCATGTTGAACACAAAATACAAAGAACTACATGACTTACAAAAACAAAAAATGAACTTAGACTATCAACTAGCATGCTGCATTAAACCAGAGATTTACGGACTAATACAACGAAACATAAACCAAATCAATACTAAAAACGATAGAGACAAAAAAAATCCGCCACAACAAAAACTTGAAAAACTAAGATGTAAGCAACAGAAAAGACATCAACATGACAAACCGTTGACCAACCTCATAATTAACAGATCTGACCGACAATTAAACACAGACGAGATACATCTACTTAACAAAGGACTCAACTTCGCAATAGCACCAAGGTACATTCCAACCATAGAAATCAAAACATGTTTAGAAGACCTAGCCAGGAGACTTGTGATACTTTCTACAGAAAACAAAAACAACAAACAGAAAGAAGACAACTTCCAACTGCCAAACTTCCCAGGTAAAATTACAAATTTATATTTCCAGAACCACCTAAAACATTATCTTAAACGATTTTTTGAAAGAATTTTCTTACAAAACTATCAACATAATTTCACAAAACAGAAACTAAAAAACAACCTTACAAAAAGAGACATTAATTCCATTAGAAACCTAAAACAAGACAGAAACATAAAAATTCTAAAAGCAGATAAAGGTAACGCTATAGTATAATGAACACGAATGAATACATACAAAAATGAATAACATCCTATCAGACACGAACAATTAAACCAATACACACAAATCCAACAAAGACACATGAGACGCAACTAAACAAATTACTACTACAAATAAAAAAAAGCCACACAATTTCACAAACACTTTATTCCTACCTACGTAAAACCGACTCACGCACACCGCAAATATACGGCATCCCCAAACCTCATAAACCAGATTGTCCATTACGACCAATAATGTCAACATATGAATCGTTTAACTACAATCTTGGTAAATACATAGCATGGGCATTCTCCAAATATGCAACATCAGCCAGCTCATTCATCAAAGACTCTTTTAATTTCAAGTCCAATCTAAATCAACTTAATCATAAAGCCTTAATGGCCAGTTTCGATGTTATATCCCTCTTCACAGAAGTTCCAAACACTGAAGCCTGCAAGATAGCCTTAGAACTCTATATTCGAGACCCTAACCCGATCATAGACATTCCCAGTAACCAGTTAGCAACCCTCATAGAATTCACCACAATAAAGAAAAACTTCATGTTCAACAACCAAAACTATATACAAACAAATGGCCTAAGCATGGGCAACCCAGTATCGCCAGTTCTAGCCAATATTTTTATGACACAAATTGAAACACAAGCAATTAATACAGCATTACATCCACCACTATACTGGTACAGATATGTAGATGACACGGTTGCGGGATTCGATTCTACAGAACACATACTTAACTTTTTCACTCACATTAACTCTATACATCCCAACATTAACTTCACATGTGAACAGGAAGAAAGCAATCAAATATCATTTCTTAACCTCAAAATTATAAGAACCGACACACAATTCAAAACAGAAATCCACCGAAAAATCACCCATACTGGACTATACATTCCTTGGGACTCAGCACATGAAACAAAACAAAAACTCAACATACTAAGAAACCAGATAAACACAGCCATAAAACTATGCTCACCAGATAAAATTAACGATGAATTAGATAAATAAAACAACACTTCATCAACATTAACAAGTTTCCTCCACAAACCGTAGAAAACATTATACGCACACACCTAGACAGAAAGCAAAATCAACCAACAAAAGTAAATATATCTCACGAATCAAAAATCACGAACCATATACTGCTGTATACCATATATTCCTGACATCAGCAAACAAATAACCAACATTTGGCAAAAACTAGTAACAAAATATAACATTCCAGTTAACACTAAATTTATTCAAAAACCAGCAGGCACAAAACTAGGTCTATACTATGTAGAACTACACTGACAAACAGCACACCAAACATTATTTATAAAATACAATGTGATAACTGCCACGACTTCTATATAGGAGAAACAAGTAGAAAAAATGGAAACCCAGATTCAAAGAACATAAAAGTCACCTTCACACGTTTTCGAACACGGCAAGTCAAATGGACACAACATAACAATAGAAAACACTAAAATACTAAATAAAAGAAACAAACATAAACAAACGAAAAATTAAAGAAGCCTTACTTATACAACAACTCAAACCCAAAATAAACCAATATAAAGGAACACCATTATACCTATATTAATATTATAGACAAAATTATATATTCAAACCGCGCCCTCTACATTGCAACACTCAATTATACAACCCCTCCCAAACACGTGGTCAGCTTCCGACCAGTAACCCTTTCTTTGTGAACCTGACGATGACCGAAGAAGGTCGAAACGTTGTTCGCTCTTCTATTTGAAGTGTTTTCTGGGCCCAGAACAGCCGTTTTTGCATATAAAAGATCTAATCATTGTTTAAATACGCATTCCCAAAATATGAATTGGAAAAAGTTCTAAATGGTTACTTTTTATAAAATTGTGTGCTCATAGGTGAATTGAGACCATCAAATGTATCAGTTTCAGAGGACTGGAATGTAGTTTATAAAATTATTCCAAAAGTATATCGTTCTGAAATGTTGAAACTTGCCCACGAACTTCTCATAAGAGGTCACCTACGTATCAACAAGGCATGTAACAAAATTGAGAGATTTCTTATGGTCAAGTACAAGTTAAGATGTTTCTCAATTATCATGTATGTCAATTGGCTAGAAAACCTAATAGCAGTAGCAGAAAATTTCTTATCTCGACGTTTAAAGAACATTTCAGTTATGTAATAATTGATTGTGTAAAGCCAAAACGATAATATTTGTTTAAACACTTTGACCTGCTATGTAATCCTATTATAAAGTTATTCGCATAAATTACTATATATAATATGTATTATCATTATTTGTAAAAGTTGGTTGCCCATTAACTCTTCTTTGTCATTTATGACAGCAAGGCCTCTCGGAAGTTCTGTTACCATGACATCATCATTTCGGAAGTTGTCATGGAAAGTATCATGAGAAGTTTATCGGTTCCTCTACGACACAGATTTTAGTGTTAATGGGTGAAGTAGTGTACAATAAATTGTTAATTTTGCTGCTCATTTAATAGAACTAAGTTTGAGGATTTTAAGCAACTTTCCAGCTGAGAGCTGTAACTATCAAGTATTGGTAGTCGCCTCATCTAGCAAGTTCAGAGTAAAAGACTAGAAGAGAATAATATTGAAAGCAAAGTTTCACAGCAGTTGACAGTCAAACTTGAATCCATTAAAGTTGCTGAAAAATCTTACGCCAGCCAGTGGATTATTTAATGAGAAACTGGCAAGGAAGGAGGAGAGATGCGTGATTTATGTTGATTCAGCAGAAGACTTCCTAGCTTTCATCAAAACATTTAGTAATCAGCCTCGCTCATTCAATGCTATATGGTGTTTGTATGTTAGACGAGTTTCTTATTAATCCTGCAGCTGAAAAACCCTAAACGGCCTTGTATATAGGGAAATTGAAGTGAAGCTACTACTTTGTCAGTATATATTGACTTGTGTTTTGTGACTGATGATTGGCTGTACCATAATTGAAAGGTATTTCTCAGACTGTCTGGACAGTGTCACTTATATGAATGAGGTGGCTGTTCTTGAATTTAGTTCAATAACAGATGTAGAAAATGGACCTACAAAGTAAATTCATTAATTTGTTTCTTCTGCGACATGCGAGTTGTATATTTATGGGGAAATCATCTAAGAGATTGAATGTTGTAAGATCGGCCATTATTACTATAACGTGAAAATAAATGGCATCCCTTAATTTTTTAGTATCGAGCAGTGTTTTGTAGTGAAATGTCCGTATGATATTGAGTGGGCTGTTTAGTTTTATTAACAGTTTGGACGGCTTAGATGATTAAGTTTGTAAAATTTGAGATAATTTCTAGAAATTCGAAAACGAAGCTGAAAGAGTTGCCAGTTTATTTGGGAATGGCTGTAGTTAAGCCAAATATTATCAAACAGAGAACATTATACAGGGTGTTCGGAAAGTCACTGCGCTGTTTGTATGTTAATAAATATTTAAAAGTACAGTGACTTTCCGAACACCCTGTAGAAGTGTTAGTATGTGATCATTAAAAACGAGTCTAAGACAACGATTCTTCATTGAAGGGGTATTTCACGATATTATATACATCAAGTCAAACACTCGCTGCATTAGTCTTCCATTAATGTAATTTGGTGTCCAGCTGATAATAGTGAAGAGGATTTCAGTTGCTTTGTGTTTCTACCTACAACATAATAAACAGCTTTTCTATCCAGAACTTACATTTTAATTCCAGTTGTTGTGAAAAACAATGAAGTATAAATCAATGAAGTTTTTCGACTATTGTCCGGTGATAAACTGGAGGAAACAAAAACCGAATGATTTTATGGATTTTTTTATTCCTTTGACCTCTTAGAAGAAAGGCTAGCCTAGAGGTAGAAAATACTTTAGAATGATCGCACATCATGTCCAGAAAAGTCATAGGATTTATTTGCAATCAATGACACGCTTTATATATTTATTGATAGAGGAAAATGGCTCAAGCATAATTAAACGTGGTGTGATTATTTAATCTGTGATCACCAATTATGTAAACCATGTTCAACGTCTTGTTATGGCGTTTGATACTGTTCTCTATGTATATATAAACAAGTATAGTAACAACAGCCAAATGATTATAACAAGGATAAATTGGTAAATATAGCTGGCAATTTATTTATATTAAAGGCATAACGAATAACACTTGAAAATTGACTTTTTTTTTCAGAATGGTACAAGTCGTCAGTGTAGAAGCAGGATACATCAATCGTTTTTTACAAGTTCTCGTGTTAAATAAACAAGTTATGTTTTTTAGGATATTGTTTTAGTCCTATAATAACTTAAGGCCACAGTAGATCCTGTTTTTTTAAAGAATGTCTAATTGTTTTCGACATTTGTTATTGGGCCATTATAATTAATTGAAAGAAAGTATTTCAATTTTTTCAATGTTATGGGGGACTGAGCGATTAATATTTCAAATTGCAGACCTTTAGATGTTCTGTAATTTGCTGGCATTGGAAAATGTGAATAATTTGGTTTATTCTTAGTTTAGGTCGAAAGATAGATCTATTAGTTTTAGGACATTGGTTGATAATCACTTTATACTCCATTGTCTAAATTGCACATTTGAATAGAAGATAAGTTTTGAACCACAGTATCTTTACCAATATTTAGGCTAAAATACTGATGATATTTCTATTATATTGGTAGCAACATAAGATCACAAAGCTGGAAAAGACAAGATTTTAGATCTAAGTACTGAAGTTCGTGTGTGTATTTTTATTTATTGTTATAAAACTATTTTACCAACTAATTTAACTGGATTATATAAGAATATTTAAGTTAAAGTTGGAAAATACTCTAAAGAAAACGCTCGATGGTACGAGGTTTATTTAAGTGACTGGAACTCGATAACTTGTTTACAGGAAGCTGTACGTCTAATTAAGAAACAAAAAAATAAAGTATTCTGAGCTGATGTAAACGCAGAGAAATTAGGTCAGATAAAATATATATTATAACCATAAAACTTTTCAAGCCATAAACCAAAGCACTAACGTGAAGTAAAATATGCTGCATATTTTTAAAGAAAGGATCCCAGATTTCATAAAATCTGTCCTAGATTTTGGAGGTGACTGAAGAAGTAGGACCCACATTACGGTGAGGATGCACAGTCTATCAGTCCTAACCCCCAATTCGCTAGTCAAACATAAGAAAATTAAGAGAGTGAAATGCGGGTGCTCAAGCCCACAACGCCCAACATCTATATCACCCCTATATCACATCTATATCAGTTATGCGAAGGCGAATTAATCATCTCTCAAGTTAAAATAAAAATAAGATAAAAGATAAACATAAAAAGATGAAAAATAATAAATAAAAAATAAAATGAAGATAAACTACTACCATTTGAGGGTAAGCAAAATAAAACTTTTTGAAGTTTGCAAATTTTGAATTTATTTACAACGAAAAACATTACAAGTAATCAAGATAATAGAAAAAAAAAGCAACGCATCAAGCAATTGCAACGATTTGTTTGTTTGTTTTAGAATTTCGCGCAAAGCTACGCGATAGCTTGTTTGTTTTTGTTTTTTGGAATTTCGCACAAAGCTACTCGAGGGCTATCTGTGCTAGCCGTCCCTAATTTAGCATAGTAAGACTAGAGGGAAGGCAGCTAGTCATCACCACCCACCGCCAACTCTTGGGCTACTCTTTTACCAACGAATAGTGGGATTAACCGTCACTTTATAACGCCCCCACATTTGGGAGGCGAGCATGTTTGGCGCGAACCCGCGACCCTCCGATTACGAAGCGCATGCCTTAACGCGCTAGGCCATGCCAGGCCCTCGCGATAGCTATCTGCGCTAGCCGTTCCTAATTTAGCAGTGTGAGACTAGAGGGAAGGCTGCTAGTCATCACCACTCACTGCCAACTCTTGGGCTACTCTTTTACCGACGAATAGTGGGATTGACCATAACATTATAACGCTCCCACGGCTGAAAGGGCGAGCATGTTTAATGCGACCGGGATTCGAACCCGCGACCCTCGGATTACGAGTCGAAATTCTTAATCCACTTGGCCATGCTGAGTCTTACAGGCATTGAACAACTAATGCCTAAAAAAGAACATATATACAAATAAATAAATATATTCACATATCAAAGGAAAGGTTTTACAAAACAAAAATACAATTAAAAAATTATAAATAGCACGACATATGTATACACTGTACAGAAAAACACACCGTACCAAATATAGAAAAACAATGATAAGGATAGTAACAACAAAAACGAAAAATGCAAAAGTAAGTAATATATTACAAATGGCTCCCCGCTAACAGCAGTAAGTCTTCGAATTTGCAACGCTAAAATTATGGGTTTGATTCACCTGGGTGAATAGCCACACACACATAACCACACACACACAAAATACAAATGAAAATCAAAAAGTAAAAAAAAAACATGCCATACAAGTAATATACACAAAGTTAACGAAGCAAAGTGATACAAAATTGAGAACAGTTACAATAAACAGGAATAACATTTACAATATATATATATACACACACACATACACACAAATTAATAATGAAAAGACACAAATAGAAACAGTTATATGAGTTTAAAATTTACAAATATGTATAAAATGATTAATACTTAAAAGATACGCTATAACACAAAACAGGAGCTGAAATAGAGCAGCTCAAAACCCGAGTTCGACTGGATTTTCCATCAGCTCACAGAGAGGCGAAAGGTCCTGCCGCCATCAGTGGTAAAAGTCTCCAGGGCTCAGCAGTCGATACTGTGCCTCAAGACGGAGTAACAGTTTATACCTAGTTTTATGCAGAATTTTAAAGTACGACACCGGTGCCTACTAGAAAACAAAATGATTTCGAACAAGCCAGTTGGCGTACTTAAAGACTGTTAATGTACACTGGAACGAAAAGGATGTTATGCGCTGCACGCCAGTTGGAAGCTTGGAGGTAGCTATCGACGTGGCGCAGCACAACACGGCCCCAAATAACGCCCCACGGAAGAGCTATCCTGTGTGTACATCCAGGTACCAGCAAGTGGTAGAGGAAACGGGAGTCTGTTGGATTCTCCAAAGCAGTGTCCACGTACCAGGAGGGAGGATCAAAACTCATCGGTATTTGCAGGCTCAGTGAAACACCAAACACCTGAGCCCCATGCAAACCAAGAATCTGGCTAGGTGGCAACAGGGATGAACCTCCAAAAACAAACAGTGAAAGGTGGAAGACGAAAAGAGAAATACGCTGGGTATAGACACGTTGGATGCCCAGATCTCCCATGTAAGGCGGTAGGATCAATTAAAGTCGAGATGCAGTCTTAGGCTTGCCACCTCACAGGAAGGTGAAAATATACCACTCGATTACCCGCGCATTGTGGTCATCCAGAGGAAAAATAGTCCCAAGGTACCAGACCAAGGGGAGTATCCTCCTCACCACCACTTCTGCCCTGCCAAACGAATTAGCAGGGCAGTAACGATAACCATGAACTGCCGAATCGACACGTTGCACCTCCTCCCTCCAGACAGCCTCAGGGCTCGCAATAAAACGATTTCCAAAGCAAATGACCGGAGAAGAGGTCCAATCCAGTCCAAACAGGGTGTTAGCAAATGAGGTCAAATTGCCTTACCACCAAGACTTGACGTAGTTGAGCTGGCCTAAGAGTAGCAATTGACAATGGACAGCGCCGAATATAGGGATGTTGGGTTCGTGAGGTACAGGTTCACATTGTCTACATGAGAATATACTTGATTACAACACCCCCTGGGAACTTGAGGGCACACATCGAAACTGAGTGATACTGATGAAAGAGTAGGCACTTGAACACTAATTCATAAAGCGAATGTAAAACAGAAACCCTGACGTACCTCCTGTAAGATTGGAAATAATGACATCAGATATCCGTTAGTCAAGAGCCTGCTTGAAGCAGCTGCATGCAAAGTTTGCACATGCTGAACAAGTACAAGAGGAAGACCACACCTTTCCAAAACAAATTTGTGGCGAACGTGATCGACGCTTTGCTCTAATCAAGGGACAGAGTTTTCAGGGATATCCCTATCTGTAATGTAAAGAAAGAGGTCCCCGAGAAGCACCAGATTTTGTTGGATGCTTCTACACTGCACGCCATATGTCTGAGTGCAGTGAACCGAATGAGGCATAACTGCATCCAAACAGGCACACAGGACTTTCTAAATAATCTTTGTGTCTATGTTCAAGAGAGATATGGAACACATGGAAGAAAGATCGTCAGACTGGCTGGAATCCTTATATATAAGTGTATTGAGCTCACACAGCGTACCTGGTGGCATAGACCCACTCGTCAGACATTTGTTAAAAATTCTGACAAAGAAAGGTCTGACAACATTTCACACGTGGCGATAAAATTCCACTGGCAGTCTATATAGCCCAGGACACTTACCAAGCAGCATAGACCGAATGGCCGGCGAACATTCACCCAAGCTGATGGACTTTACCAGCTGGTCATGTAAAGAAGAATCGAGGGAGAGCAAAAACAGAGTGATGTCATGCCACAACCCTTCGTCCATGGGTGAAACTAAATAGAAATGGCTCTAAAACCCGAAGGACGAATGTCAGAGATGTCAGAATATGATTGACCCTCCTCCATCAACAGACTAGAGATGTGCCTGTTCTTGCACAGTGGAACACAAGTAACATTTCTGGAACCAAATGATTCCATCAGACTGGAAACGCTGGCTGCATGGAATAGTTTAGAATACTCCAAATCTCTATTCTTTTTAACATTCTCAATGACTGAGAGGAACCACTGATCCATTAGCCTGCATCGAAGCGAGGCAGCTAAGATGTCCTGCTTGCCCTGCAAAGCCAGGCGGCGAGCTCGCGAATGCTATATGCCAGCTTCTCTCAACAAGGAGGCACAGGCTTCCTTGAAACCCACCCACCAGGACTTGTCGACAGGTTCAACAGAACAGACCCCAAACCAAGGCAATTAATTTGTCTCCAACTTCATCCTCCGCAAGGGGGGAGAGATTGAGCTTCCACACTCCCGAACCCTAAAAAATAGGGACAAAATCCTGGAACATGCTTAGAAACTCCCGATGGTCAGACAAACGAAATGAAATATCGCCAACCCGATAAACTGCACCCATGCTAAGGCTCTGCTTTAAACCAGGTGTAATGTAGAACCTGTCCAGGTGACAAGAAATGAACTGACTGGTCCAAGTGGGGACAAAAGCAGACCTATAGAGCGTGCGCCAGACATCGATAAACCCAAAGTCCGACAGCACTGCAAGCAAACCCCGCGTTTACCGATCACCAGAAAGAGGATCGCCTTCAATCTTGTCAAGGTGGAGATCCAGCATACAATTGAAGTCACCACCAAGAACAATATCGGCCTGCGTTATCAAGAACCTGTACAAGATCAAGAAGAAAACAACCTCCCCACCCTGAACAGGCGCATAGATATTAACAACGCGAATCTTGCGACCCCAAGCGACAATATCAACGCATACAACCCGCCCCTCATCATTATTTCGTGACGCGAGAATGGTGCCATTAAAATGCGTGTGATAAAGGATCCCCACGCCACGCGTACGCGTCGAGCTGAACGCTCAGAAAGCACAGACAGGAAAACGAAAAATGGTCCATCCTTGAGGCAAAATAAGTTTCCTGCAAAAAAAAAAAAAAAAAAAAAGAACATCAACCGGAAAGTGTTGAAGAGGGAAACCGCATATAATTGCTTTGTAACGTTATGCATCCCTGGAGGTTTAGAGTTATGCGGGAAAAACTAATCAACCAGCCAGGAAGGGAGAATAAATGATGCTGCTGCTTGGTCTGGAAAGACTATGTAGGGGCCGAACGTCCTCTTGAGGCTACCCAACCTGACTCCCATATCACCATGGTGGTTTCCATTTTCAGTCGAATTTCTCTGATTTTACTTTCATTGTATTTACTACAGAATAATGTGATTATATCTATTTTTTTTATTAAATCCATTAATTATTAACTTTTGTATTAGTAAAACAACATTATCAATAAAGTATTGTAATTTATTACAAATTTTACAATGTGCAATCACACTGAGAAAGAGAATGTAACTTAGAGTTATTTCGTGTTTGGATTATGTTGATCAAGGTTGATACAGTTAGTGTTACTGTAGAAAATTATCACATAAACCAGTTTCAGATGGAAGAGTTTTTAATATTCATTTAGGAGGTTCTAGTGGTTATGTAAATACACTTTGAGAACTGTTAGATGAAAAAGTACTTTTGCTCTTAATCTTTTTGAATTTCGCGCAAAGCTACACGAGAGCTATCTGCACTAGCCGTCCCTAATTTTGCAGTGTAAGACTAGAGGGAAGGTAGCTAGTCATCACCACCCACTGCTAACTCTTGGGCTACTATTTTGCCAATGAATAGTGGGATTGACCGTCGCATTATAATGTCCCGACGGCTGAAAGGGCGAGGACCTGGCCATACCGAAACATAGACTCGGTAAAAATTTGTTAAATGCATCGGCATATTCTTGGTAGAAATAATTTTAAAATGATTTTTTTTGCGCCTGTGATCTTACTATAATGGACATTTCGTCTATCTACTTACTTAATTCTGTGTGTGTGAGAGAGAGAAAGAGACAAGTAATAAATATAGTTGTGCCATCTGCTGTGTTAAAATACAGCAAGATTTCAATGGTAGAAGTTATTGAGGTATGATATGAGGCGCCATCTGTTGGACTTCTATAGGCAAAGATTCAGACAATTAGAATCTTGAATAATAAAAGTTTGAAAGATGACGCCCATTTCTTACAATGAAGTATATGTACTACGATTACTAATTATTAACACATATGTAGCCGTTCGTGGTACGACGTTTCTACTATTCTGCATTTAGCTTGCAAAATGTGGTTAAAACTTTGTGCATTAAAAGTTGTATCTATACTTTCATCTTTACATGGTGGTTACAAAGTTGGTCAAACTGACCAATTCTGGAAAAAGTGCTAGAATACGATATTTTTAAACAATAAACAAACGACAGCTGTTGAATAGTAATCATTACATTATCCAATAATAAGGTAATGTAATATAATTCGGGCCTGTTTATTTTATGTTGTAAAAAATACATTTTTGTTATTATCACTGTCTAAGCAGCCAAATGTATATTACACTGTATGCTCATTCAGTATTTTGTGAAAGAATTATTCACTTCAAAATCTTATTATAAATTTAGTAAAAATTCTTGTAATTAAAAGTATATAAATATTCTGTCGTGGCTCGACAGTAAATTTCAGAGCTTATAGCGACCAAAAATTGGGTTTGGATACCCGAAGATCACAGGCAACTAGTTCTTTGTGAATATTTGCGATTATCAAAAACAAACGAAAAACCAAACAATTAACCATTTTTTTCAATTGTTTTAAAGAATGTGCGTACCTAGATTTTGTAATTAAATGAAAGCTGTGGGAAAACATTTTTACAGTACATCTGTTTTAATCTGCTTGTTTCATATCTTGACTTTAAAGAAATGTTTTCATTTCAGCGTATTCTTATGATTACACTACTTAGTCAGAACTAGAAATTACAAATTTTAGGAGAAAATCGTCTTGTTCTTCATATCTACACTAACTTTATGAAATAAGAAGTTGACATATGCGTGATTTTCAGTGCGAAACGTTTTAGTTTTCTAGGTTTAAACAGAATGTCAGATGAATTCGCTATTTTGACTGAAAGTTATTCATCCATGTTACATTTTTCTTGCTACAATGGAAATATTTTCACTATATAAGAACCTTTGTGATAAACAGGCCCATTTTGGGTTTCTTTTCAATAACTTTTAATTTCATATAACGATCATTAACAGCGACTACCAGTGCTAAGTACATTTTTCATTTTCGTTACAGATTCTCCAGCTAGTGGCTGGAAAGAAAAGAATGGAGAACAAATCGTTAAGGCCTCGACACGTTAAGCACGATGAGATTTTTACTGAAGTTTCAACGAATGAAGATAATTTGGACATTTCATCAACAAATCAAGACAACACTTCGAAGAAATGTAATAAATCGGTTCACAAAATTCCATTTCTAGGTGTTCTTTGTGCTCTAAGTTCTGGCCTGTTTTTTGCCACTGCGTCATTTATTGTTGCTTTTGTAACCAGTGTGGATCCTATTGAGATTTTGGTTATTCGAAACTGCGTTCAGTTGTTGTCGTACGTACCGGTCGTTATCTTTAAGAGTAACTCATTCTTAGGAGTTGAAGGCGAGAGATGGCTTGTTTGTGTACGAGCTATAGCAGGAACAGTTTCGTTGGGAACAGCTTACTTTTCTTTCAGATTAATTCCACTGGCAGATGCTTCGACTATAATTTTTAGTAGTCCAGTTTTTGTGACTCTTTTTGCCTGTGCTTTTTTAAGAGAACCATGTGGAATATTTCAAGTATTTACAGTTATTATGACTTTAACAGGTGTAGTACTTGTATCTAGGCCGTCTTTTTTATTTGGTGTCACTTCAACAGACAAAGTAAGTTCAGCACATCGTCTCCAGGGTTCTCTGGTGGCGTTTTGCTCATGTATCGCAGCAGCATTGGCCTTCGTATTCTTGCGAAAGCTACAGAAAACCTCAACTCCAGTAGTGATATGCATCTACTCCATTGCATCCATTACTTTTGGTTTAGTTTATCTCTTCATTTTTAGTAAATTTAGTATTCCTACTTGTGGACAGGATGGCGTTCTCCTGATTCTGTGTGGATTCTGTGGAACATGTGGACAATTTTTACTTACTACTGCGCTGAAATTAGAAGAAGCTGGACCTGTGTCCCTAGCGAGAACGATTGATGTTGTCGTGGCCTTTCTTTTTGGAGTATTCTTTCTTGACCAGTATCCATCATGGACTAGTATCGTTGGAGCTTTCATTGTTTGTTCCTCTGTCGTAATAACAGCCATGAAGAAATGGAGAGATGGGTATAAATCACGAAATATTTCGTTAAGTGAAAAACAAACACTAACTTGTAAAAACTCTTCGTCTTACAACACCTTTTCATCTTTTAAGTAGAAGTAAAGATGAATTTTTATGTATTGATAAATGTGAAATTGTAAAGTACTTCAATACGTGAATAATCTAAACAGGTATAATTAAATGTGGATAATACGCAATGATACTGAATTGTTAAACATATGTAGTTATAAACTGATAAACAAATAAAATGTAATTTTTATCGATAAAGCACACGAAGAAATGTGACTGAATTTTAGCAGTTCTTTGCTTGTTTTGAATTTCGCGCGAACCCACTCAAGGACTATCCGCGCTAGCTGTCCCTAATTTAACAATGTAAGATTAGAGAGAAGGCAGCTAGTAATCACTACCCACCTCCAACTCTTGAGCTACCCTTTTACCAACGAATAGTGAGATTGACTGTCACATTATAACACCTCCATAGCTGAAATGACAAGCATGTTTGGTGCGACGGATATTCGAATCCGAGATCTTCAGATTACGAGTCGAACGCCATGCCAGGCCATCTTTTAACAACGCCTCCCTTTTTCAGATATAAACATTTATAAAACAACTTTATCAAACGAAATCCACATAGAATAGGAAGTGTGACATAAATTTTCATACTATAAATTATTGCTAACACCTTTTTCTCTATGTACTCTTCTGTCATAATTTTTATTTATTAGACTTGTTTATTGCAGTGTTTCGACCTGACATCTATCAAGATGTCAGTTGTACGTAGTGTGGTGGTACTCCTTCTTTTTTTCTCATACATGCCATATTTATATTATTTCTTTTGTTTCGGTTGAACTTTCTCTTGAACTAGTTTTGGTGAAATGTTTTGTATTATTAAGACTGATCTTTTTGCCACATGATGGCGCTAAGGCTTTTCACGATATTTTCTAGTTAGTTACAAGGCCATATGTAAATTAATGCAACTCTATGTGCATAACTTCATTTGTACTCTCATGTTTTTTGCTGCCACGTAATTAGAGCAAGGAAACAACACACATTTATTCTAAACGTTTTCTAACATTGATCATGGAGAAAACAGCGTTATAATATCATCATGAATTTGACCGCTATCTATTTTATTTCTCAAAATTTGTTAAAATACTCGGCTTTGTTTTTATTTTAGTTATGCTTGGTAAAGAGTAAAGGATATATTTACACTTTACAACAATATAACGATAATATCAGATACAATAAATAATTAAAACACGGTCTTACCCTAAAAGTCTAAATATTTCAATGCTACTATCATGCCACCAGTAAAAGTTAGATTTGGACTTGTATATCTACAATTATTTGCATATTAACTCGCTATCTTGACTTAAATTATCCAAAGTTTTAACAAATCTATTTAGTACTTTATTATTTCCATGCCAAACGCAGCGTCCCTGTGTAACACAATAGTTTTCTGGTTGTTGTTTTTTTTATTTCTATAAATTCTTTTATTTGGTTCTATTTTAAGTTGTGCCCCCAGTGGCTCAGCGGTATGTTTGCGGACTTACACGCTCAAATCCGGGTTTCGATACCCGTGGTGGGCAGAGCACTGATAGCCCATTGTGTATCTTTGTGCTTAATTCAAAACAACAATTTTAAGTTGTACCCGTTTTATTAACTTACTGTTGTTCCAATGTGTAACATGAGATTTTGTTCCATATGTTTTGGTATTATTGATTCATTCATCTTATATTTTTCTACCGTGTTTTTTATGTTTCTTGATCCTGTGTTTTAATTTCTACATGTCTGGCCGATACAAACTACAAAGAATTTTATAAATAAAGCAAAACCAAACATCAACAAATATATCGGAAAGAACATAGCAAAGTGCACTTATACAGACAAGGAAAAACAACTTTATTAACAAAGTCAACATGTTAGTCTAACGTACACGAATTTAACAATAAGTCATGAAATTGGAAGAGTCCAGTGAAAACCTTAAACTTTGTGCTGTTCTTCAAGTCATTTGTGTACACTAGCGGTACAAGTAACTTCGTACTCATTTACAAATACCACGATTGTGTAAACGGCTTTTAAAATATGTTTCCAAGTTTTGTTCTTAGTCACAAAGAAAATAACGATTTTTTGGGTGGTGAGGTTATTCAGTTGTAAAAAACAAACAACAACTATTATTAAATTAGGACATAATGCAGAAAAGTTGTGTTTATCATCACTGTGCTGATGTTCTTCACGGGCTGGTACGTTTCACAAATACATCATTTATTTAGATCATGGTCTCGCTAATAAAGACGTCGTCAGGTGCAGATGTCTAAGTGTATGTGTGTTCTTGTACTAACGGGTAGCCTTATTTAAGATGTCATTGAATTATGCAGCTTTTTTATTGTGTTGGGTAAGATATATTGGTAAGAATACACTGTACAATAGTGTAGATATTGAAGAAAAACTGTAAGATAGTGAAAATTTGAATTAAGCAATGTGAATAAGTGAAAGAAAAGTAAACCAGCTGGGAGTAAAAAGGCGGGCAATGAAGGAAGAACCTAGTTACAAGTCCATTGTCCAGTGATATAGAAAACGTGGATTTGGGGAGATATTTTCGATCTAAATATGACCACAGGAGTAATAGCAAACACGTGCCGAGAAGGAAATTTGAAAATATTTTTAAAGTCAGAGTTTAAGAGTACGTGAAACCACTTGGAAGCAAATGGGTAGACACTCGAAAGCTGAGAGACAAATGTAAGTTTTCAGGTCTAAAAAGGCCAGAGCAATATCAGATCTCATTCTCTGTTGGCCACCAAAGTTATCTCTCTTAGTAGCACACCAATGTAAGTTGAGTCAACTAAAACATGTTGCAATGAAGCTGGGCACTAACAGGCGATAGAGTTTAACTCTATTAAGATACTGATACAGCCAGTCTTAGAGCCCGAGTTGGTTCACTACTGTCAGCCTACAAAGTTTAATTTGTAAGATGTGACAGGTACAATGAATGAGTTTTATTTGGAAGCTTGGGAATGACATGCATATTTTAATAATTAATGGTGAAGAAGTGCAATTTCTATGTAGAGTTTATTATCTGAGGACGAAATTAGAATAGAATCTTCCATCAATGGGGCAGAAGCAGAAAATAAAGATAAGAGTAAACTATGAGAAATGGCAACAGAAATAAGAGGAACTTCAGCTGTTGCGAAGGGTACAATGATTAATATCGACTAGAGAAGTTGAAACAGTTGTAGTAAGTCTAGCAGTAGAGGACTTTGTTATAAAGAGCAGGCTATAATAAGTAGCATATTCCTGACTTTGGCTTGTTCATATAAGGAACAAAGAGGTAGAAGGATAACAAAAGGAATAGATAGGAATAGGTATGCAATGCATAAGGAAGTTATCATTGTACGTAATTATTTAGTATGGCCCCCCCCCAGTGGCTCAGCGGTATGTCTGCGAACTTACACGCTAAAATCCGGGTTTCGATACCCGTGGTGGGCAGAGCACAGATAGCCCATTGTGTAGCTTTGTGCTTAATTCAAAACAACAAACAACAATATTTAGTATGCTACGTTAATAGGATATCCTGTGGAGTAAATAGGCAGAGAAGAACTGGATTATGCTATCGAGGAGCAGAGGGACGTAACTAATATAACAACGAATATAATAGAGGATGCTAACAGTTTGTTTGTTTTGAATTTCGCGCAAAACTACTCGAGGGCTATCTGCGCTACCCGTTTCTAATTTAATAGTGTAAGACCAGAGGGAAGGAAGCTAGTCATCGCCACCCACCGCCAACTCTTTTACCAACAAATAGTGGCATTGACCGTAACTTTATAACGCCCTTACGGCTGAAAGGGCGAGCATGTTTGGTGCGACCGGGATTCGAACCCGCGACCCTCGGATTACGACTCGAACGCCTTAACACACTTGGCAATGCCGGGCCAGACAGTGATGAAGCGCGTGACATTAGCGATGACCTGAGGCAGTGCAGTTGCTGATTACCAAATTTGGGATAAAAATAAATTATGGAAAAAATTTATTCCTAAACTCGAGGTGGACACAATTGTACTATTCACTGGCCAGTGGGCGTGGAGTTACCTGCCCTTGGTCTGGAACATCTTATCTTTAATACTGTTACTGCCTATCATTCATTTGCTATAAAACTAAGAAAATTGTTTTAAAAGAAACATATTGTAATAAAAATAAAGTCAAACGAAAATTTCGTTCAGGTGAGGAAAGCAATATAAAAATCCCAGACTGAGTTAGTTAATCAGTATCAATTAGTGAGTTACTGAATGAGAGTGGGTCTATTTGTTAGGAACCAATATGAGTAGATAGTTAGGACGCTCGTATGTCCGAATCCCCCTTCCACCAAACACGCTTGCGAAGGTTGTCTTCGTGTAACTTTGGGCAACATTCATAACAAAAAAACAGAAATAATAATACAAGCTGGCTTCACGCAAAAGTTAAATGAATGGAATAGAACTTATATTTTCATTTCAATACTTTATTTCATCTGTGTAACAATATGTGTGCACAATCACTGAGTTTACCGTGAGACATTTTAATACATCATACCAAAGATTTAAACATGTACATTATAGCAAAACATGATTAATCTGTGACATAAGCAGTAATATTTGTTTACGGCTGTCACTCAATGCAAAATAAACCTGTGTGATTTTAGTTTGTAGGCCTAACAAAACTAGTTTATCGATCATTTTACATTTAAGGCTGTAACATTCACGTGAGTATGACATTGCACAAACAATATTTACAATAAAAGTAGGCTTGTTTCAAATCTTCTCTGGCAACTGGCGTTTATCATCAAAACTGGATGAAGTAATTATTTAGTAGTTTTTTATCCACAGACTGGCTTTACGATAAGTTTCCGTATATGTTAGGTCAAATTCTTAGTTTTCTGAAAATAAACAATCATTGATAAATAAACAGCAGATGTTCATGATGTTAGGCCATCTTTTGTCTGTACATATGCTATATGAGGCTAAAGGCATTCAAGCACTACAGAAATGTAAGAGCCATTTAAACGCCATTATAGTGGTTTGAAATGTTCAGTTTGGTAAGGATGACAGTACATGGTAGCTATGAGTCATTTGCAGTCTTGTATAGCAATCTCTGTTGAATTCTTATTGTTTTCTTCTTGTCTAAAGACAAAAAATTTGCCAGATATTCATAAACATTGAAACTTTGTGTAACTTCTTCACCTTTATTTTGCTCTACTATGCACTGAAATAAATTCAGCTGCTCAGTTTTCTGTACATTCGAGTGGATAAAAATAAAGTTCTCTGTGATGGGAAACTGAGGTGAAACAGAACAATTATGACCCCTAATGCAAATCTTGCTCACAGGATAAAAAGTTTGTAAAGTTGGGGAATGCAGATCAAATAATAAAAAGTTTTTCCAGAATCACACATTTCAGCAAGAGTTTCAGTACTGTAGGATATTGCTGTACATTAATTCTTCCCTATGATGTCATGGAGGGATATGCCATCACTACTCTTTTGTTTTCATTGTTTTTTAAAGATTAGTTTTAGCCATTCTTACATGTAATTCATTTTAAAAAGTTTTTTTCTATATTTGTAACCTGATCACTTGATGCTTTATTACAACTCAGCAATCTCCACAATTTTGCAAAGTGTATGTTTATTACCAAATTCAATTTAACGCCATGTAATTTATTGAGTTTAATTGAACTTTGATTCACAGAAGAGGTTAAAAGCAGTTTATCAGTATTTTTCCATAAGATAATTATATATGTTTAGTTGAATTTATTACTTACAATGTTAAAGTCCAGGGTTTGATTTCCCATGGTAGACACAGCATGTGGGTTTGTGATGGAAAAACAAACTCAGAAATAATCTGATTCAGTACTGATTAGATTTAATTTATTTTTCACTTATGTTTATTTTGTTCACTGGTTATGGCATACAGGATATTACATAAATAATTTAATATAGTGTTTAATACATTTTGAAAAATAAAAAAACGTATTATTATACGAATTTGTTCTACTTTGAAAATTAATTAATTTGTTTTAAGTTTATTTATCATTAATATTCTCAAATGTTTCCTTTCATAGGCAAAATGGTAGAAGATTTCTGGGGACCTTCTAAGTATCTTCTTAGAGATATGAAGTTTTTAGAAAGCTTAACAAACTATGATAAAGTAGGCAAACAAGCAAAAAATCTGTAATAATTTGCATAACTTACATTTTCAACTCACAGCTTTTGATATTTTATATTAATAAACGTTTTTAAACATAACTTTACATATGTGACACAGCAAGTTTTAATAATGTTTTATAAACAGTTAAAATGAAAGGAATTCCTTGAGTTCTATTTCAAGATTTATATAAAATTGAGTTTGGTTACTGAAATATTTCAGCAGCTGTTTTGGTTCATTTGTCAGTCAGATAGTTTTTGTACTGGTTGTGGGATCTTCTGTATGAGTAATAATTTTTATATCTGTGGTGTTTTTAAATTTAAAAACAATGTTTGTAGCTGTATTGTTATTAGTGTAAAGAAAGCATTTTGGTTTATCATTTGTGTTATAATGGTAACAGAGATGTTAGGCTATATTAATCATATTGTTTTGCCTGTTAAAAAGTAGAAGCTTCTGTATTGCTGGTAAAAATTATGTTTTACTCTACAGGAAAACATCTCTGCTAAATCAATCAAAGCTATTAGAGATAAGTGCACTTCAAATGCTGACTTTGACCCAGAGAAAATAAAAACAGCTTTCACTGCTGCAGAGGGATTGTGTAGATGGGTGAAAGCTATGGAAGCCTATGACAGGTTAGTGAATACAAGGAAAAACAGTACTAATTACTACAGAAGGACTGCTAAGGTGAGGATGTAATTTAAAAGTCTTGTAACAAGTTGATTAACAGAAGTAGAAGCTTTCAATTCTGTATAGGGACTGTGAATATGAATGACATCTTTGAAAGCTTATAACAGGTATTTTAAAATAAACAATTTCACCTGTTCTACACAAATATTGTACTGATTTGCATAATCATTACTGTTTGGATATTAGTCTCTTTGGCTAATTTTTTGGGTGTGGCAGTTTGTTATTTTTACTTATTTTCAGTGTTAATGTTACTTAGTTTAAAAGTTCCTCTTTCTTTACTACTATTCACATCTAATTGTACAGTAGATGTGAGTTAAAACATGTTATTGTTGAGTAGGTACTTTTTATTTTCATGTTATTCAGTTTAGGTTTCTACTTTTGTGTTGTTTGTCTTTTTGGGTTTCTGGGGTGTGTTTTTATGATTCAGTTGATAATTCCACTGTCATGAGCGAAGTAAGAGGGAACCATGTCCAGATGTCTGTTTTCAGGCTGGGGATATCTTGTACTAAACCAATGATTATAACATGAAAGTTCCAGTGTTTCATATTCCCAAAATTATGAAACCTGTGTCTAACTATTTATCCCATTCTGACCAGGTTTTTCTCTCAGAATGGTGGTCTCTTCATCCTCAGGTATTTCTGTAGGTGTGTTCTCAACTGAGAGTACTGTTCCCTCTGAATATATGTATGTATGTGTGTGTATATACATATAAATACATTCACCACTCACTTCTTTCTTTTTGATTTCTAGACCCTCACCTTATAACTCTGGGGAGGATGCTTTCAGTCACTGTTGGAGAGGTCTTCACCAATGTGCCTACCTTCTGACCAGAATTCTCTCTAAAGTCATTTCTCTTATCCTGACCATTCTTTGTTATGTTCTGCTGGTTGCATCGTATTGGCTAGCATAGACATGT